>CM069451.1:57724574-57809585 GCA_035610835.1 Ophiura sarsii
ATACAAAAAGTTCAGGAGCATGTTAATCCTATAATTGGGAAATACGTGTAAATCTTCATTTTATAATCCAATGTTTTGAAATACTTGCGACTGACCGATGGTCTTAATTAAAATGGTACAGGAGTTGTCAATCCCATAATTGGGAAATACATGTAAATCGTAATGAAAATGGTCCAGGAGCATGTTACCATGCCATGATTTCAAATATAACTTGCGACTGACCGATGGTCTTAATGAAAATGGTCCAGGAGCATGTTTTAATCTAAGATGGGAAATACTTGTGAGTCTTAATAAAAATGGTCCTGGATCATGTTAATCCTATAATTGGGAAATACGTATAAAACTTAATGAAAATGGTCCAGGAGCATTTTATAATCCAATGTTTTGAAATACTTCCGACTGACCGATGGTCTTAATGAAAATGGTCTTAATGAAAATATGTTAATCCCATAATTGGGAAATACATGTAAAATCGTAATGAAATGGTCCAGGCGCATGCTACCATAATGATTTGAAATATAACTTGCGACTGACCGATGGTCTTAATAAAAATGGTCCAGGAGCATGTTTTAATCTTATGGGAAATACTTGTAAATCTTAATAAAAATGGTTCAGGAGCATGTTAATTCTATAATTGGGAAATACGTGTAAATCTTAATAAAAATGGTCCAGGAGCATTTTATATCCAATGTTTTGAAATACTTGCGACTGACCGATGGTCTTAATGCAAAATGGTCCAGGAGCATCTTATAATGGTAAATACATGTATCGTCCAGGAGCATGCTACCATACCATGATTTGAAATATAACTTGCGACAATTACCGATGGTCTTAATGAAAATGGTCCAGGAGCATGTTTTAATCTTATAATGGGGCTGAGACAAGTGTACCGTTACCAAGTCTCATGAGCATGTAATCAACAGTTCCTTTTTTTTGAGATACAGTATAATTCCCCTTCAAGAAAGATATTATACATATATTTTAACGGTCAAATTTCATGGTGGCAATTTTATTTTAGTCTCAACTTTTATTTCACAAAATGCACACTTGGCATTTTTCTGTAAATTCGTTTTCCAATGAGAACCTGAAACTTCTTAATCTTTTTTTGTTATGGAAGGAAGCAAGTTTTTATTGATGATTAGTATAAAGTGGCATGCCTAAATCATGAGAACAATTAGCCTTAACCCTTTGAACCCTGAGTTATTATAAGGGTTCGGTACACCCACCCTGACTTCTCCGGGGGTAAAATGCTAAATATGTTTCTGCCCTCTATCATCGGTAATATATGTTAACGATGACAGAGGGCAGTCCTTTCGGGTTCAAAGGGTTAAGTTGTTTGAACCACATTCTGTGTAACACTGGGACAGTTCAAAGTCAATTTTGAGGGTTGTGTTCAGAGATAATAAGGTGTAGTGTTTTTCATGTTTTTCATGTTTTATAGCTGTTTGAGCTATCGTATGAGATTTGGTTTTAATTTGGTCCCATTTTTGTGAATGGCTTTTTTGTATGTTATGCACTCGAAATGAAAATATTGCACTCATATTCGACTCATGCAATATTTGTCTAAGTTCGTGCAATTTATTATATTATTCTTGTACTCAAAGTCAAAGACGTGCAATATTAGGCTAATGAAAGTATGAAGTCAAATGAGAACAGTGACTTTTTAATTTAAATTTGTGTAAGCTGACTCCAAAAATCAAGGTCCCAAATATGATTTTGTTGTTTTGACCATGAATTGCATGTAATAGTAACAAAAGGCAATTGAAATACTATTTGATTTGATTTGATATCATTTGGGTCCTACGACCCTGGATAACCCAATAAGCTTATTAGCTTATTTCCATTGGGGTCCGTTAGATGTGTGAACAGATACAGACCGGGATGATCCCTACTCTTTACGAAAGAGGCTGTAACCTTTTAACGTGTTCGGGTATTGCTCTTCCGATGCACGGGACCACCATTTATACGTGACTTCCGAACCACTGTTTTTTGCTGCCATTAGGAAATCGTCACAAATCATTTCGCTACATTTACCAGGCTACCGATATCGGCGCACACACAGTATCAGCACTTAGATTGTAATATCCCCTAACAGCTCCCCAATCTCGCTTGGGTCGACGAAGCAATTGAGACTTATTGCGTGTTCACACTATAGCTTTTTCTTGTCGAACCCGGATTGATCGATATTTCATTTTCTGTTCACACTAGCGCTATATACAGTCATCAAAAAAAGTAACTATACAGGTAATAAATGTGCTTTTAACTCTAAAAATATATATCCTACCTAGAAATATTAAATCATAAAGTTGTTGAGAAATGTATCTTCTTTAATATGAGATATTGCACGCTAGGATCGGTTGAATATTATATTAATATAAGAAGCGACAATCCAAAATGTAAGGTAAAGTCACAATTTCAGATTCACATTTTACATTTCAACACGGGGGAGAGAATGACATGTAGCGTGTGTGTGGCGTATTGATCCATGGGAACAATACGGCAGACTGTCCAACCTGCGCATGCATCCCCCAATTGCACTATCGGTAATCGATAAGGTACCCGTAGATGAAAATGAAAATCGGACTTCTCCTTACATTTTTGAGTGCCACTCCCTCAATAATCACCCGATCCTAGCATGCAATATCTCATATTAAGGAAGACAAATTTTTCAATAACTTTATAATTTAATATTTTTAGGTAGGATATATATTTTAAGAGTTATAAGCCCATTTATTACCTGTATAGTTACTTTTTTTGATGACTGTATGTGTATCCGCATATATTGGCAAATGGGTTTATTGAACCCAGAAGTTAAAATTCTTGTATCAATGACCTACCCAGCAAACACATAACATTTTCACAACATTTTTACTGGGTCATATAAATAGTTTAGAAAAACATTGTTTGCTAATGTTTGTTAAACATTTTTAAAACATTTTAAAATGTTTTTAAAATGTTCCTGAAATGTTTGCATATACAATGATTTTCTAAAGACTTTGCCTATTAATTGATAACTTTTCATCAAACATTTAAAGAATGTTCGACGCACATTTCTAAATAATATCGTAAACAATTATTTTATAAACATTTTTTAACATTAACTGTTATCTACTGCAAAACGTTTCAAAGATATTACTTAAAACCATTTCTGATGATATTGTTTTCCTAATGTTTTCAAAACATTGTGAAAATGTTATGAAAATCTGATATTGAAATTGTTTTTAAAACATCGTAATCAAACATTGACACGATATTGTCATGTCACATTGTGCAAATTTTCAAAAAATATTTTCTGATGATATTGTTTTTATAATGTTTGTCAGATATTGTGCCAATGTTATCAATTCCACGCATGCGCACTGACCTTGATTATGTTGGTTTTGTAATACTATGGATTTCATATTTATTAATTTTGATAAATATAATTCGATCCACATCATGCACTATTTCATAATTTAATGGCAAGTACCCAGCAAACACAAAAACGTTTTATAAATGTTGTTTAAACATTGCCCAAAACATCATGAAAATGTTAATTGAAAATGTTTATATGACGTCAAAATGTATGGTTAGGATTTAGTCGGGAAAACGTATGGTTAGGATTTAGTCGGGAAAACATTTTTGCCAATGTTTTAAAAACTTTTATTCAACATTTTGGTGAACATACTGAAATTGTTTGGAAAAACATTTTTAAAACATTGTTAAAAATGTTTTCCTGACCAAATCCTAACCATACATTTTAACATCATATAAACATTTTCAAATAACATTCTCATGATGTTTTGGCCAATGTTTAAACAACGTTTATAAAACATTCTTGTGTTTGCTGGGTATGACCTAGTTTGCTCATCATGGCGGGTATAAACAACAAGCAACAGTGGCTGGTAATGAAATACCGTCGAATATACTTGAAATCCAAAATGAACATACTTGAAATCCAAAATGGCCGCCAACATGGCCCCAAAATGGCTCTAAATATTGTGAAAATCCATAAAATGGGATGATATCAACCATAATGTACATGTATGTATTAGACCACTAGTAATTCATATCCAGATTTGTTGCTTTGTAATCACATACTTTAAGTCCAAAATGGCTGCCATAATGGCCGTTGTCAATGTAAAAATAGTCTATAAGAGTGTATACTATTGCATCGCATTCCCCAAATACAATTTAGTATTATGTTCTTAACTGCTAAGCTAAGCTATTGCTTTTAGTTGTATAAGACCCCCCTCTGTGACAATTTTGATTCGGTATCACTTTCCAAAATGGCTTCCAGATGATTGAAGTTGATGCTAAATGACCTATATAAATCAATTGTTTTGTATTGTAAATGACCATACTGTATAACACCAATACCCCAAATCTAATGGGACAACATCCACTATTATATATGATAAAGTCTTGGGCTGTTTATCTAGTTTGAGTATTTATAAAATATCCGGATTGCTGCAAAAGGTTAAAATAACTTAAAAGCAGTATTAGTTTATTGTTTAAGTGTTACATTATTAATAAATTATTATATCTATTAGCTTTTAATCTACTCAGTAAACGTATTTGCATACTCTTTAAGTATATGACAAGGTATGATTGAATGGTATAGACTCCATTTTTACAATGTAATGTTATTAAGATGGCCATCATAATGACCATTAAAATTTCCTCGAATTGGTCAATACAATTCCCGCTTCAAATGGTCAAAATATTTACCAAGGTGGCCACCAATTGATCAAAATGTGGTCAGAAATAGACGGTTAATTGCAGATATTATAACAGTAAGTAAAGGATATTGGATACTATCTCTGATTATTATGTTCATTGATAAATTCATACAACTCGCGATATATGGTTGGCCATAAATACTGGATTGGCCAAATTTAACTGCTTGTTGATCCTATTGGATGGATATTTCAATTACTAAGGTAGGTTTTTCAAGTCACATTAACACCATAACATCACTGACCGATCTGGTGGGAAAGTTAGATACAGGTATTTAGTTTATAGTACTGGATGATGTCGAATCAGCTATTTCTGACCATATTAAGATCAGTAGTTGCCACCTTGGCTATTGTTTTGACCATTTGGAGGTAGTTTTATTGTCCATTTGAGGTAATTTTAATTATATTGTCATTATGATGGCCATCTTAATAACATTACATTGTCAAAATTCATTCAATCACATCGTGTCATGTACAAATACGTTTACTTGACGAATTAAAAGATATATATATATAATAATTTGGTCATTTCTAATGTAACACTAATAATAAACTAATACTGCGTTTCAGTTATTTTAACCTTTTGCAACCAATTGGATATTTTTAAATACTTAAACTATATATACTATAAACTATATATACAGCCCCTAGGCTTTATATTATCATAGAAATATAGCGAATGCTGTCCCATAGATTGAGGGTATTAGTATTACATAGTCATATTAGTATAGGCATTTACAATATTTAAAAACAAAATTTAACATCAACTTTACCATCTGGCAGCCATTTTGAAAAGTCATACATAATCAAAATTGTCACAGAGGTGGGTCTCCTATCTAAAAGCAATAGCTTAGCAGTTTATAACATACTGTTTGGTGTTTACAGCGCTTTTAGCCCTTTGGAAAAGGCGGTATATAAATACTGATTATTATTATTATTATTATAATACTCTTATAGAGTATTTTTACAACGACCAATTTGGCAGCCATCTTGATTTAAAGGTATGTCATTACAAAGCGAAAATACTGGATATGAGTTACTAGTGGTCTGAAACTATACTTTCATCGTACGTTTTGGTTGATATTATTCCATTTTATGGAATTTGACATTTTTGCAGCCATTTTGGGCCTCATTATGGGGCCCGTTCTGGCAGCCATTTTGATGTTAAGTATAAACAAAGCAAATATACTTGACATGAGTTACTAGTGGTCTAATACTTACATCCCATTGTTACAACTATTTTTATCATACATTTTGGTTGATATTGTGCAATTTTATGGAATTTTGACCATCATCATTTTGGCGGCCATTTTAGTGGCCATCTTGGATTTAGGTTTGTTAACAAAGCAAAAATACAGGGTATTATTGTCTTAGGGGTTTAATACATACATCCCACTATTAAAACTTTTCTTTCACCACGCATTTCGATTGTTATATATGTCATTTTATGAAATTTGACCAGTTATGGCGGCCATTTTGGACGCCATCTTGAATAACACGACATTGTTTTTGTTAACATACTGAATATGCTTTAGGACCATGAAAATAGTCAAGAAAGTTGGTTTGGGGGAGTCCTGGGTGGTGTGGTTGCACGGTAACCCCTGTATATACCCGACTAATATGGCTACATATACCCATATATTGTTATGCAAATTAGCATTTTCCCCCCAACTTCAGATTTTATCGATTTTTAATATATTGTTCGGAAGAGCATTTTGAAACAATTACATCAAAAATGGTTTATGTTGCAATTTTGTCTAGGTACACCCCTTTTTTTGGTTACATGTCCTATGCTACTATTGAAACTCATCTTTTTAGATAGTTATAGGTGTTTGTTTTATCATGCAAACTAGAGAGGGTCAAAACCTATACTCATTTACCGTAAGATCCCTTATCGAGGCCTCTTGTTCATAGCCTAACTTAATTTTATTTAGGACGAAATATTTACAAGTTTACTCATATCAAGGAATTATTATAGTTGGCTTTTGCTCATTCATATTCATATCATTCCCGATATCATTATAAATCAGACTTTCACTACATGTACATGTGTATTGCCGGGTGGGGGGGGGGGGGGGGGGGGGGGGGGTGTGCATCTTCCAATCAAAGGTGTTTTATACCTCCCGGCTGCGAATTTATTAACCGTACACACTTACTGTATAAATGTATTGCTGTACAATGTACATGTGCTATGCGCTTTACTCCGTCGAGGTATCAAATGTTTTGTACGGTAATCTCCCGGCTCCCAGTCCCATACACACACGGACATTACCGTCTATGCTGAAGCATGGCTGGTAAAATCAAAGCAAGACCCGATCGAGTCCACGCATTATAATGATTCAAAAGATAGTCTCGAATTAGGGGTGGGTGGGGTACCGCGCCATTTTGTCCCGAAGCAATGGTTATGACGTCATATTTTTGTCGATTTTCAGAACTCTTGTATTGGATTTACGTGCAAAAAATATGCCCTTGGCATCATACTTTCCCAGGTGTGCAGTTCATTTTAAATGTCAGATGTTCTAAAATGGATGGTTTTCTAAACAATTCGAGAAAGAAAATCGAACTGCACACCTCAGGATTGCAAAAAAAGCATAAAACAAGTCAACTTTTTTGTGCCTTTGAACAGAGTGGCGGTCGGGATTGTATTAGCACGGTTAGTGTAGTGGAAAGATCCTCGCTTGAGGAGCGAGAGGTTGTGGGTTCGAGTCCCATTAGGAGCACTTTTTGTTTTATATGCTGGATTTGCTTAGCATCATCTGTATGCTTGCCCACGCGGACACCACACTGCTGGCGTCTACCGTATCAGGGTTACGCCATTTTTTTCCTCGAAAATGTCAAACAAAATTACCGTTCTTTTAAAAATAAGAATTATAATCAAATTACAAACACATTTTGTGCGAGAGCAACACACACATTTGGCAAAAATGGCACAATAAAAATCCATTCGTTATAAATAAATGGACATGGTTTAATATTAAAACTATCACAATTACAGTCGTAAATCTCTGTGGCGTGCGTAGGTTGGCCATGTCGTTGGGAATCGGAAATCGCGGGTTCGAATTTTCCCATTATTTTTCTATTTTTAAACTTGATGGTATATTAATGTAACATCATTGTTATGTCAATTTTTATCAATTATAAATGCCGCCCATGCGTTTATAGTTTTCTTTTTATTTATTTATCTATCATAAATGTATCCTTGATTTATTTAACTTTGTCTAAACAATTAAAATGCGTAAACAATTATATTATTGCTCGATATAGAGTGATTTAACTTGAGTTCAGTTTGATAATATGATAGCAAAACTTGTTGTAAAACCATTTTACCAGTGTGTCCAACAATTTCACATTTTGGTAATACATTTAGAGATGTCACTTTTAGCTTGTTATAGCTAGGCTCAATATAAGCAAGTTTGCGACCTCTATACTTTTAGGCTGGTAACACAATCCCACAGTGCATTTCGTTAAAACAGTGTACATTATTTTTCCACGATACGTATCACGTGATAACCACGATCGATTTCGCAAAATATTGCAAAATGGCGCGGTACCCCAGCCCCCCCTAGTCTCGAATATACATTGTGGGCGGCACAGCTACACATGATGTACCGCACTACGTGTCTTGTATTATAAACACCTCTATAGGAGTAAAAAGACGCTATAGGAGTTCAACAAACGTCGTGCATAAATTTAGGTGCACAAATAAATTGCAGTTTTTGCTGTCAAGGATGTTGTGTTCATTGTGAACTGTTTTTGAGGTAGGCTATCATACTATATAATTATATGCTTAGCTGCAACATTGGCTAGCGGTATACAGACACGGCTTCAATCCATCTTATTCTAAGGTGCCACTGTTCTTTGTTTGTTCAATGGTATGTTTGAGGTCCAGAGCCATGAAACTATTAATGTCACATTTCAGGCGACGTTGTCACGATTTACTCAAAATCTAATTATAGGTATTACTTAAAACATATCGAACACATACAATTCAATTACTTCAAATACGTCTCATGTCATGTTGAACTGAATGACTCCATCCTTTACTCGTTGGGGTTGAACAAAATCAACTTCAGTCTAAACGATTTTGTATGTAATGATTTAGTAATTAACCGTAAATACGTTAGCAGGGCATGTTAAACATTGGGGGCATATATGTGACTAAAAATACATCCCATATTGTCTGCATAAAGCTAATAGAATGACTGATGTGCCGTGTTGGTTATCTCGAGGGTTGACAACCAGAAGGCCTTAACTAAAAAAAGAACATTCTGAGTGAAATGAGTTTTAATTTATTGTATTCCATTGAGTTGTGTGTAAAACAAACGGTGTTTTTTTAACTCATTAGGCTATTTTTTAGCATTGGGTAAGTCTATTTGGTACTTCAAATCTTTGAACGACAATGATTTTTGTGGTACCAATATCTCAAAATGACCAAAAAGCGCCTTCTGGTTGTCAATCTTCGAACATATCAAATTAACTTTATACCATTTCATCTCCTAATACTACTAATAATACTAATTACAGGAGAACAACAAGTTCAATTTACGCATAAAATCCTACCAGCAATTATATTTACATTAGTTATTACATGGAAGTAACAGGTTATTAGAAGATGACTTACCATTGAATATACAGCAGACCCTATGGAACCACCTCTTACTCCGCAACAGCAACATTTGTTCATAATAGCCATTTTTAGTTGATATCCCTTGGCATGAGTAGAGCAATAGAAATATGTTTACTCGATCAGCAATGTGATATTTGCCAATGTTCTTTTGATATACAAAATGGAGATACCACAACTTCACCAAGGGCCGCCAACAGTAATATCTCGCCGCTCCTGCCTGTTGAATAAATTAGTGGTGCTGTATAAGATGTACGAACACGAATATGTAGAACGTATAGTGGAACATGGTCAATAGCCATGCTCTTACTCCTTCGTATTCGTACCCTTTACAGTGCCATTACAGACATGCGCATCGCAAGGTGAATGTCTTTTTTGATCTTATAAGACGTGATAAGGCGACGAGAAAAATAAATCCTGTTCTGTGAGCAAACGGACCTCTCAAATAAGTCGGATGGTCGGGTTTTTAAAAAAAGAAAAAAAAAAAAAAAGGCGTGAACAATTTGGTAAGTTTCAATTATTTTTCAACAAAAAAAGGTAATTCATTTACATTTTTCCAAACAATTTCGATTTTGTTTCCATCAAAATGTTCCCAGGCCATACGATGTTGATTTTTTTTATCATTTTAAAATTCCAAACAAAACACAAATGGGTCTGTTGGACCGGTTTTTTCGTCGCTTAAAGGAGATACATCGTTCAGGATAATTGCGGGCTGTGACGATAAGGCCCCTTGCAATTAAATGTGAGTTTACTGTTGCGTTTTTGAAAAGTAGGACGAGGTGACTATTTAATATTAATATTGTAATATTTTGGGGTAAAGTCACCTGATTTAATATTGTCGGCGTTAACTATTATCCAAGATACGAATACAATTCAAATGCTGTTATAAGTATGTCCTACCACCACCTACTGCCTTGGCTTTGCATTTTGCTTCTTTTATAAAGGAGTCAACTCATACTTGCATCCCTATTTTGAATAGTAATGAGATAGGCCTGGCTACGCCACTGTGAGATATTCGATGTTTGTATTTTTTTCTTCTCAATACGCTAACTCAAAGAATTTTAAAGATGGCGATCGTAAACAAACCTGAAATATTACCTAGAATGCACTAAAAAAACTAAAAATAACTCGGCAATGATTTGATGTGACGTCATGCGCAGAAGGGATTGCGCAGTAATTAATTGCCGTGCCTACGAATATGCTTCAAATGGAACAATATCAATACAAAGCGACAATTCCATGTTTCGTGCAGAGTTTTTTACTTCCCAGAAATGTTTTCTCAACCCGGAAGTATTGACATGCGGCTCATCGGCTAATTTTATCGCCAGAAAAGTGTTTAAAAGCTTATGAAAAAGCTTTAAACAATGAAATAATTAAATATTTTAAAAATATTACATATATCACGCGGGTGACTTTTGGACGCGCGCGGGCAACAGTAAACTCACATTTAATTGCAAGGGCCTAATGGTAGATGGTGTGATGAGAATGAAAAAGCTTTTTAGTAAGGGACGCACCATTTGATTTTCAGGGGGGGGGGGGCATGGAATTTGGGGTCGGGCGTTTTTGTTTTTTTCGCCACCGAAGTAGGCTTTTTTTTTTTTTGGGCAAAGGCGGCAAAGCTGTTTTTTTATGTTTTACTGTAAAACTTCCATGCCCCCCCCCCCCCCTGAGTATCTTATGGTGCGTCCCTAATTCTTTCATCACAATTGTACAAAAGGAACAGAACACCCCCTGTTCATGTGTTCATTATCCTTGATTCAAGGCGCAATTGCTGGATGTCACTTTATTTATAGCCTATGTATAAAATCACATAATAATAATACTAGTACTAGAAAAGGCCCAACCACACATAACTCTCTATCAGCCCCATAACCACCTGTTCAACTTGTCAATGATTTTAATTTTCCTGAGTTGCAATCGGGGATTCGGTTCTCGAAGCGAATTCGGTTTTCGGAATGTTGCTATTTCGTACTACGCGAGCCCAGTGACTGTCAGTACAATGATGTTCAGTCAATGATTTTTCTTAGGGAGAGTAGAGGTCTAATATTGGGAGATTATCTGTATGTAAGAGTATCTTTGCTGCCCAAGGAATTGCAGCAAGTCTACCTGTTCATCCGTGCACTGAGGCTGACACTATGTTTTGGGGGGACGAGTTAACTCGGACCCCTTGGTTTTCAAATGAAAGGTCACGTGGTCATTACTGTTTCAATTAGCTAGTGGTGACGTGAAACGTTACAATTATTGTATTTACTAAATAATGTAAATTGTATTATAGGAAGAAGTATTAATAGGAAAACGAACCTTATCTGTGGTTTTAGGCAATTTGAGGTCTTTAATACAGTCGGCTGCAGTAGTGTTTGGTATAAAATGCGAAAATATCGCCAAATTCAGATTTTCAGTGCGAAATTAGTATTTTAATGATATTTTATATTAAATGTGTCTATTACCGTAAAAAAAATGGTGCTTTAATGGACATGATGTAGTCATATCACATTTTAATTTTCGATTTAGCAGTATTCGTCGTGTTTACTATATTCTGTTTGGTATATAAATAATGTTTCACTTTCAAATTCTGTATGTACTGGTGGCCGAGTGGTTAAGGCGTTGGTTTCACGTCCTTTTTGAAACATTTACGGGAGTTTGAGCTCGGTCCGGGGCGTGTACTTTTCTTGTTTTTCTATAAAATTTGTCATCAATTATATTATTCATTTAGTTTCACATTAATGGCGGTTAAAAGTGTACAAATCATTTTTTCTTCTTCTGCGAATTAATTGATAATTAAAACAAGGTCTTCTAAATAACTTGGGGGACGAGTGTTTAAGGTGGCAAATGAGAAGACTTGGAATGGATCTGTTGAATTTGGGAAATCACCGAGAGTATACGTTATGTGAGCTATATGTGGTGAAGTTATGGAAGAAAAAGAATTGAAAGAAAAAATATCATTATTTATAATTTAATTTAAATTCCAATGTTTAATTACGAGAAAAATGTAATTTATGACAAATTGAAAAAGTGGATAAACCATTTGCATACGTTGCTTTCAGACAACTTTGGACGGATGACAGTGTTGCTCTTTTTAGATAATGAGAGTGGTGAATTTGACATTTGACACATTGAAATTAAGACCATGCCCACATTTTCAAGCAAATATCTGAACATTGAAAAGTGTGATGCTAGGAAAATGGAAAGATGTACACATTAGCTTTGAAATACATTGATGTATTGATAGTAACATTGAGTTGGAGTGGAAGCAGGCTCAAGTTCAAAACAGGGAAACATGATTGATACGGAGCGTCAAGACCATTTGATAAAAGGGTCTATGATTTTACGCATCCTAATGATGGGTCATAGTTCCTATATAATTACTTACATATTTTTTTAGCAGGTGATAATAATTTGGCTTAAAATTGAGCGCAAAATCAAAACTAGTAAATTAGTTGGTGTCATAAAAATTTAAAATACACAAATAACCAGACAAACACTTATGAATTGTGGAACTAGTTGTAAACATTGAATTTTGTGTGCTGATACTGTTACCATTTATTTACCAAATGTTAATTGGGATTTGAATCAGTTAACAAGTCAAGGCTTACGTGAATTGGATGGTAAGCGTGGCATTTTCCTCATTCTTCTCGACCTCTCCGCCGCCTTCGACACCATTGACCATGATATTCTGTTCAGGCGCCTTGAGTCAATTGGTGTCAAGGATTCAGCTCTGAAATGGTTTCAGTCCTACCTCAAAAACAGAACTCAAGCAGTAAACATAAATGGAACTATTTCTACACATGTTCCGCTAAAATATGGCGTTCCTCAAGGATCTGTGCTTGGACCTATACTATTCACCATCTATTCCTCTCCCATTGCTAGCATTGCTCGCAAACACGGATTAAATGTTCATTCTTACGCGGACGATACACAACTATATGTGCCTTTTAATTTAAATGATCGCAATGATGAAATGTCGGCCCGTCAACGCGCAGAAGCTTGTATTTTAGAAATCAAGTCGTGGATGTCTGTAAACAAGCTGAAATTGAATGATGATAAGACAGAGTTTTTAATTATGACCTCCAGATTCAATCAACGTAAAATATGTGATCATCATATCAATATTGACACTTCTTCTGTTCTTGCTTCAAAATCTGCTCGGAACTTAGGAATTGTGTTTGATAATAATCTATGTATGGATGTTCAAGTTCGACGGATATGCCAATCAGTGTATTATCATATACGGAATGTCAATAGCATAAGGAAAATGTTAACATTTGAAACCGCAGCTACTATCGTCCATGCTCTTATAACTTCTCGTATTGACAATGGCAATTCTCTTCTTTTTGGCATCACTGATCACTTACTTCACAAACTACAACTCGCTCAAAATGCAGCTGCTCGCATTCTCACTAAGACCAGGAAATTTGATCATATCACTCCAATTTTGAAAGATCTCCACTGGCTTCCTGTTCGCGAAAGGATTCATTTCAAACTTCTTCTTTTAACTTGGAAAGCTTTGCATGGCACTTCACCAACTTATATTGCTAATCTTCTTGTTCCATATCATCCAAAACGTACTCTCCGGTCATCTGATAAACTTTTACTTGTTGTTCCACGGACTACTTCTTCATTTGGAGATCGCGCATTTTCGGTTGCTGCACCAACTCTCTGGAACTCACTACCTTATAATTTAAGATGCTGTGATTCACTTGACTCTTTTAAGAACTTGTTAAAAACAAGATTATTTGACTCAGTTTATAATTGATTTCTTTGTATTATATACATGTACATGTATATGCAAATCATCCTTGTTTATGTATTTTTCATGTTAATTTGTATTTTTGTTTTATATGTTGCGCCTCGGAATAGTTTTACCTAGATTGACGGCGCATTATAAATGCCATTATTATTATTATTATTATCCCAACATCATATTAAACTTGGCTCAATTATAATATCATGATTCTATACTGGTCATCATTTTATTTCTTTAAGGAGCGTTCCGACAAGGGATATGATACATATGTAATACAGTAAAACATGGTTTACCCATGGGCCCCACAAACCATCCAATTAATTAAATGTACTCCCGGATAAAAAGCTTCACAATAAAAATGAGACACGCTTAATATAGAATCCAGATGTAGGCTTATAATATGCTTAGGGACCGTTCATAAATACTTTGGGGGGAGGGCGGTGCTGGATAATTTTTGGCATGCCACAAACTTTTTTGACCCCGCCCCTGTATTACTGCCTGCACCTAAAACTTTCTTGCCCCCACCGTTCATTGTTATCAAGTTCAGAGAACATAGATATGTTATCTTTTATGGGATTTTTTTACAGAATTTGATCATGTATCATATTCTAGGAGGGCAGGATGTATAATCTAGAGTGAATCTAGTGCATCTTTGGTTTAGTACCATGGTCTTTAATCCCCTGAAATTGAATAACTTCACATATTTATGCAGGCCGAAACTATATACAAGACTGTCGTGTAGCGTAATTGCGCAGACTATACACGACAGTCGTTAACGCATGCGCAGATGCAAATTTAGTATAGGAGACAGTCGTGTAGCGAAAATGCAAAGACTATGTTCACGACGGTCTTCAACCTGAACGCTAAATCGAGTGATACATGACGACAGACAGTCGTGTAGCGAAATCGAAGCTCAAGTGGGCCGAGTGCAGGTGTCGTGTATGAGTTAGAGTAGGCAAATAAAAATATTAGAACATGTTTAGCGTAGGGACTTTCTAAAATAATAGGCCTTTTAAAAAATTTAGTACAAAATCGCCCTTGTGTTTATAAAGGGTTCAACAAAAGAAAGTATACCCCTTTGTTTATGTCATTTTGAGTAACTTTAAATTGGTTTTTGACCAAACAGTCTAGATAGGCATTTAGATAAATCTTTTAGGCATAATTTGATACCAAATTTTCCCCCTAACAACAAAGATAAACCATGATTAGCACCATTTAAAGGAAAATATCCCATTTTCAAAAGTCGCATTTCCAATACACAGCACGAGAAGATTTGGTTAATCTGTCCATGTTCTCCCCATCCATAACATTCCTTTACATTAAAATCCTTCACCCATGCATCAGTTTACATTTGAATTAGCCCGCGCATTGAGGGATATGCGCGGTGGTCAGTACGGGATAACTACGGCATATGTGTGTGTTAACAATTGGCCTATTCTTCTCGTGCTGTGTATTGGAAATGCGACTTTTAAAAATGGGATATTTTCCTTTAAATGGCGCTAATCATGGTTTATCTTTGTTTTTAGGGGGCAAATCTGGTATCAAATTATGCCTAAAAGATTCATCTAAATGCATGCCTATCTAGCCTGTTTGGACAAAAACAAATTAAAAGTTACTCAAAATGACATAAACAAAGTGGTATACTTTCTTTTGTTGAACCCTTTATAGCGATTTCAATAAACCTGGGCTAGCCTTGAGGAGGAGGCCTCTATTAAATATGTTGTGGTTTAAGTCACAACAGAACTTGCTTACAAAAAAGGGGCTGTTTTATTTTCTTTGGAAGGGAGGAGGTACCCCAAAAATGTTCTTTATCGTCGTCATTCTTTTTAAAAACACTCTGAACAAAAAGGTTATGACCGTAAATAAAGAAGCAAAAAAAGGATATTGAAGCGAGTCAAAAAATATGAGGGGGCGGGGACGCTAAACATGTTTACTTTTATGTGGCCTTATAAAGCTTTAAGCGAAATAATCGATTGTTAAACAATTACTTCAATAAACTTCAACATCATTTCCGTTTTACACAAAGGAAATCGATATCATCACTCCAATCACTACTGCATGCGTTCAATGTTGTCAAGACTAGACCTAATGTCACATTGTGGGAACCGCAGTCTAAGACTAAAATACCTAAGGTATTGGGGGGGGGGGGGGGGGGGGGTATTTTACCGTATTTTATTCTCAAGCCACAGCATTCTGCTTTTCACAGCGCACCTAAAATAGTAATTAATTTATTTTGATAAATTAGATTATTTATAGGACAATGTTAGCTTCACTTTACCAAACATCCACCCACCCGGCACTCACTCTCGGTCTCGGGCCCCGGTCTCGGGCTCTCCTGAAACGGAAAACAAGAAGTGAAGACTGGTCCCAAGTCTATCTCGTACACGGCGGTCTTACTTTCTTTCCCGCAGTCGCAAACTATCTGAACAGGAATCACGCGAGAATTTACGAGGATTTATAAGCCGTCGTGTGTATAGTCTATAGAAAATCGCTACAAGACGGGAGTTTATACGAGGGGCATTCAGTAAATAATGAAAGTGATCATGGTATGGGATGCATGAGTGATTCTATTGAGGGATAATGTGATCAATACAAAGTATGAACCTTTGTCTTTCAAACAATACACTTTTGGAATGTTAGATACCTTTGGTTATGTAATGTCATTAACATAAACACAATAGGTTTCAGACACTGACTGAAATCTGTCAATTATTTGGCTGGATATGTAATATGTTGAAAATGGGTTGATCGATACATTTGCGTATATCTCGGCAATGCAAGCATAAAAACAGATAACACTTGGCACATAGTTAGAACACACACTTATCTCCGCTTGACATTATTTTTAGACCTGAATTCCTTAACGCAAATAAGAAGGGACCATCTCAAATGCGCTTTTATTTAGCAAAATCCGCAATAATATACCTTTGAAAACAACAAAGGATAAAGAACAATGGAGGGATTATAATTTAGTAAATTTGTGTGGGATGTAAAGCAATAATAGTGGGGATTTCAGAAGGAGCTGTTCATAAAATTTCCTTAAACCATTGAAATTATGTGACGATTACTTTAACAATACATATATAGTAGCTCTAAAGATAACAGTAATAAGAGAGGTTGTGGCAGCCATCTTTGATTGATACATTCATGTATATCTTTATTTTGACTATCACAATATTTAAACACATTGATTTAAGCATTTTTAATTATTTCTGATTAGAATTTGAAGGCACAGTAAGCTTTTATCTGGTAAATTTCTTGATTTTAGCCATTTGTGGCCCTGTTCAAAATGATCTGCCGTCTGCGCATGCGCACATTTTCTGCAGGTTTCATGCGAATAAGTTCAGAAAATTAGTTTACTATCATATGGAATCTCCCAAACTGGTTAATTGCTTGGATTTTTCATAAATTGTTTGATTTTCCGCAATATTAGTGATTCGCTGACTGGGCATTTTTCAATGAAAATTGGCTATTTGAAATACTGATATTTGTATACTTTTTATTCGATTGCCTCTCCTTACTTTTTACTCCTATACTACATACATCAAATTACACAGGGATTCAAGTTATTGTATTTTTATCATACTTACGTGAAAAAAATGGGATTTACCTGCTTCTGGTGTCATGTTATGCAATCTTCTTATCACATGTTTCATACAAATAATTCAAATTTCCCGCCAAATAACTGATTAAGTAGTGTCCCAAGTGTACTTACTTTGAGACAATGCTATGACGTCATAGTTCACACTTATAAATCCAAAACTGTACTGTTTGAAAGATAAAGGTTCATACTTTGTATTGATCACATTATCCCCTCAATAGAATCACTCATGCATCCCATACCATGATCACTTTCATTATTTACTGAATGCCCCTCGTATAGTCACTCCCATTTATGCACGGATCTCTGTTCTTGAAACCAATTACGATGCGCCCTCCAATTATATCCTGGCTTTAAATAAAATGTGCGCGCAATTGTTGTTTGCTATTGACATGAATTTGCCCTTGATTGTTTTTTAGCTGGGCTAGTACATGCGCGCCAAAAAATAGCTATGTTTACGTTGATTATTGAACGTTCCGTAAATAATGTGCATACAGGCGCCCCATAATTTTTTGGAAACTATTAAGTGTTTAAACTTTTTTGACCCCCCTCAGTTGGGGTTTTCAAAAACTTTTTTGACCGCCCCCCTTTGCAGAGTATCAAAACATTTTGGCCAACTATAATTATCCACCCCCACCAAAGTATTTATGAACACTCCCTTAGTGTGGTGGGAGATCCAATTTTGGCAGTGATTTCGTCCTTAACATTTTGTCCAGTATGTTGTAGTCAACAATACCCAGCATCAATATCTACTGATCTGCATTGAATTTGATACTCAGAAGTGTCAAACATGGTGCTAACTATTAAAACAATATAATACAGTTTTCCGCCGGGCTACAAGGAAAACTAATTTGGTGACCGGAAGTTGGATTTCACCTGTTTCAACCCTGCTCCGGGTCATGTCAGAGGGCAGCGTTTCCCGCGAGATATTTGACTTGTCCACTGGGTACGCCACATCATTCATTCTTTATTTTGACTACAACCAGACCGGTCACCCTTTCAGTTGGAGAAAAACAAACATCATTATTTGGCAGCGTGGGTTTGTTCCTTTGCTGTGGTTTGAACTTTAAAGTATAATTTTCTCCAGTTACGTCTGGGTTCTTTAGCTACAAGCTACACCGTGTGTTTGGTTTACAATTACATTTATCGTTTCGTTATAAATATAACAAACGTTTTTGTCATCAAAAAGAGTACTGTTTTTACATTTGCTGGTTTTCCGTTGGATTTTGGTAAGATAATTAAAAACTTAAAAGTACTGTTTACGGTGTGCCCCTTTCACAATCAAAGAACTCTCTGTTAAAGATGGCCAGGGGCCGTGGGAAGAAAAGGAAGGCTATGGAAAACCCGCCAGCGGCACCGTCCGCCGCTCGTCAGACACGAGCCCAGGCGCAGCATTTATCGGTCGCCCCCGCGGACGGTCAACCACAAGGCAGTCAACAGGCAGTGGACGGGGTCCAAAACCGGCCCAGTACTAGTGCTCAAGGGGCGAACGCCGTGCGTGTGTCATCTAGTGCACCAGCAGCAGCAGGAAGTGCGGTACAAGATATGCAAGGTGCGGGGCCAATTGTGGCACTTCCGGTACCTCGTGCGTCTGTTGGAGACCAAGATGGCGGACCGAGAGCAAACTGTGCAAGTGTGTTGGGTGAGGAAAATTTACCAGCTCCGATATACCGCAACCAACGGGTTATCCACAGTGGAATGTTAATGGAGGAGTGAGGAGAAACATCCAGGCGGGTGAGCTAAATTTGGATCTTAATGAGGCCTCTTTGGGCTTCAACAGCCCTGTCGTTGGAGGGGTTTTAACCCCTCCAACGACAGGGCTGTTGAAGCCCAAAGAGGCAACAACTTCAGCAGCAATTAGGCCTACAAAATGTACACGTAGAACAACCATTCCAAAACCTCCCTAATTTTGGTTCCATTTCACCGCTATCGTCTGTATGTAGCCCCTTAGGTGAGGGTCTACCACAGCAAATTAAGGAGAAAATTGCGCGGGGGGATTATGTAGACTTCGTGGCCCTGTTGGATAAAGGGGGCGAGGTACAAGGGTCAGTAGAGGATGGGATTTTGGGCTTAAACGAGTGGGGTCAGGTGGTGCTAAAATCCAAAAAACCAGCGCCCAAAATTACGTGTATTAGTTCCTGGACCAGTGCTTTTCTCATTTTCGCGGCAGTATTTTTAAGGTCCCATCCAAACCGCGCACAGGAAATCTTGAAATATGGGCATTTGGTGCGTACCGCTGCAGCGCGTTTTGAGGGGGAAGGGTGGAAAGTGTACGACTCGCAGTTTCGTATGCGGCAGCAGGCGCATCCCGAAAGGTCATGGGCCACAATTGACCATGAGCTGTGTGCGTTTTATGTGGCAGTGCCTTCCCCTCAGCAAGAGGTAGCTACTGCGTCTGATTTTCGCAATGCCCAACACTCAGCTTCCTTTAGCGCCCCCGGTGGCATGGCATATTGTTTCCAATTCAATGGTGCGGGATGCAAACGTGCCAGTTGTAAATTTCTACATGCTTGCCAAGTCTGCCAAATCGAAAGCCACGGTGCAAGGGAGTGTGAAGGAAACCTAACAATAAGCCCTCATCAAGAGGCGGGTTCAATAATTTAGGAGCAGGGGGAAGTCCAAAGGCCAAATGAGTATTAAAAAAATAAATAATAATAATAAAATAAAATAAAATAAAATAAAATAAATAAAAAATATTAAAAATAAAAAATCAACCTCGCGAGTCCGCCTCGCGAGTCCGCCGATTATTCAACCATCCATAAAAAGTACCATCGAGTCTGGCGGTCCACCATTCTTTGAGGATGATAACTCTGGTCTATGTTGCAAATATATCATGGCGATTAAAATACTTCAACATTGGAAATAAGAAAGAAAAAAGAGGTGTATTGTATTTATATAATATTATAAAATAACATAGGTTGTAAAATAATAAAAAGAGGTTAAATTAATGAATACCGGTTGGCATGAAGGATGGGGGGGGGGGGGGGGGGGGGTCTTGTTGGGGCAAGTCTCCTGGATGGGTTCCTTGTTGGGGTGGTTTAGGCCTCAAGATGTCAACATTTCAGAATAAAATTGTGAAAATTAATGAGTAATTGTCAGGAAAGAGGAGAAGGATAATATTATTAATAATATTATGGTACGGTTAGGTAATAATTGTATTGGAAAAATTGTCCGAAGTAGATATTTCATTATAGTGGAAAAATTGATAGTAAGGACAAACTAAAGTCGTAATGACATGTTAAAAATGAAAATTGGATAGCTTAAACTTCAACAGCAGATTTTGCGGCATATTTACTTACAAATTACACGTCAAGTCTATATTTACATATTACACATCAAGTCCCTTTTCATTTACATGCCGAGGGCACATAACTTTAAAACGTGTCAATTCAATGCTACTTTGTTAAAGCATCATGATACAATGTATGTATATTGCTGTTGATTTTATGCAAATGTGGGTGATCAAACAAAGGTCACAAAATAAATGTCAGGTTGTAGTCAAATACTACCACTTCCTTATAACTCTTATTTGTCCGTGTAATTCAATTATCTGGCAACAATAAAGTTTTCCGCCGGGCTACAAGGAAAACTAATTTGGTGACCGGAAGTTGGATTTCACCTGTTTCAACCCTGCTCCGGGTCATGTCAGAGGGCAGCGTTTCCCGCGAGATATTTGACTTGTCCACTGGGTACGCCACATCATTCATTCTTTATTTTGACTACAACCAGACCGGTCACCCTTTCAGTTGGAGAAAACCCACCCTCCACTCCCTTGTGCGAAAGCAGGGTCGCAGGCAGTGCCGAGTGCATTCAATCTATCATAATGCCGTGTCAGGTTCCAGGCGTGGTGACACGTGGTTGTGTGCAGAGGTGGTCATTGCATATGGGTACCAGGCTTGGTACACTAGGCGTGGTTACAGCAAGTTGCGCCAGGCTTGGCGCAGGAGCGTGAGGTACCAGGCTTGGTACTCTCCGCAGGCAATTGCAAGGTGTTCCCAGGCTTGGGAGAATGCAAGGTAAAAGAAGGCAACAACGCAATTGCGGATCTGGGCCGTTATGCTCAGGGGGTGGTTTAGGCCTCAAGATGTCAAAATTTCAGAATAAAATTGTGAACATTAATGAGTAATTGTCAGGAAAGAGGAGAAGGATAATATTATTAATAATATTATGGTACGGTTAGGTAATAATTGTATTGGAAAAATTGTCCGAAGTAGATATTTCATTATAGTGGAAAAATTGACAGTAAGGACAAACTAAAGTCGTAATGACATGTTAAAAATGAAAATTGGATAGCTTAAACTTCAACAGCAGATTTTGCGGCATATTTACTTACAAATTACACGTCAAGTCTATATTTACATATTACACATCAAGTCCCTTTTCATTTACATGCCGAGGGCACATAACTTTAAAACGTGTCAATTCAATGCTACTTTGTTAAAGCATCATGATACAATGTATGTATATTGCTGTTGATTTTATGCAAATGTGGGTGATCAAACAAAGGTCACAAAATAAATGTCAGGTTGTAGTCAAATACTACCACTTCCTTATAACTCTTATTTGTCCGTGTAATTCAATTATCTGGCAACAAATATGTATTAACATGGTGCTAACCCTATTAAAACATTAACCTTCCCAACCACACTATGTCTGATATGATCTTACAGGGCATTGAATCTTTAGGTAGCCGTTCAGAAGTGGTACGTCTCAGTAGAGAGAAACTATGGATGAAGCTTCTTCTCACCATTCAGCCCCATGGCCTAAACATCCAGGAAGGGAACGATTAGACTCAAACCCCCCCCCCCCCCCCCCTCCTCCTCCATTTGTATCTGTGCAACCTGTCTCTTGCATTTTTTACCCATTTGTTTTTTTCCACTTTTTCTTCACTTTATTTTTTATTTTTCCTATTTTTTACTTCTTGTATGTGTGACACTATGTTTTCTTTTTCGACATTGTCTCCTATGCACAGTAATTTTCATTACTCGTTCCAGTGCATTTCCATTATTTGTTACCATTTACATTTACATCTATTTTTCTTATTTATCTGTAGTTATCAATCACCATTATAGATTTTACTCTCCATTTTTTATATCCCATTTGCCTTTTACTTTTTAATCTCCCATTTGTCTATGTCATCCTTTTGTTACATTATCCACTTCATCAATCAGCTGTCAAGTTTGTTATACCTTCCCCTATTCATCCATCTGTCACTTTGACCCCCACTGTGTTACATTATCCCATGTCACTTCCTGCCCTTTGTTCTCATGTCTATATATATGTTAGTGTATGTTGTATTCTGTCATTTTACCTTCGATAAAGATTCTGTTAGAATCGAAACGTCAGGTCCTCTTATATTTATTACATTTACTTACACAGGCTATTTTTGTGGATAAGCAGTTTGCATTCGGCTTTTACATTATACTATTAAAACAATGTAAATATGTTCAGTTCTTGTTTGTCTAACAATTGTCTCTTTTAAATTATCATTTAAAACACCATGGATTGCCAGAAATCTCATGGCGGCCATTTTGAAAAATGAAAAGCCCCTCTTCCTCCTTTTTTTGAAAAACCCTGACGTGAAACATTTCTTAAAATTATATTCGGCCTTATAGTTCTTACCACTTTTGTTTTATATTTTGTCCCTGATGAAGGGTGGTATATCCACCTGAAACGTCGGTCTTTATTGTTGTTTTATTGCACAGCAATTTGTATTGCTTGTCCCAGTACATTTCCGTGTGTTATTGTTATTTCCGGGGTTATTTCTCTGTTTTATCGCGTTTCTCCCTTGTCATTGCCTGTTCCCCCACACCCAGTTGGTATTTCTTGCTTTTACTCTCTTAGCATTTTACATTGTCGAGATATCCTCTTGTATCAGTTTTCTGATCCTTGGTGTGTTTTGTTTCTGGTTCCGTTGGATTCATCTTTTTACATTTTATATGATTATTTTAGTCATTTAGACATTGATATTAAACTCTGTGACATTTAGGAAGATATTATGTGTTATTGACTTTTGGGTGATTCTGTATACCTTCCTATACAGACTGTATAAAAAGTTATACAACATACTGTTGTTTCGACATGACAACAATTAAAGGTATGATTGCATATCGCTACCCAGTGCCGACAACAAATTTACGCCAAAGTGCTAAGTTAAGGAACTAAGTTAGTGTACCCACCCCTGTCAATTGTGTGTGCTTATTGTATTTGAATAGGGCTATGTGTGTGTAAAAATTAACTTTTTCTACAATCCAGAGGGGGGGGGGGGGGGGGGGGGGGGGGGGGGGGGGGGGGGTCATAACTTTTTAGTACCTAGGACTAGGAAAGGGGGGGGGGGGTCATGTTTTTGTGTGTTGATGCTTTCTTCCAAAAAAATGTACGGTCCCTTACGCCACAGTTTTCATTGGGAGTATGACACACACAAGGCTATCTATACTTGGAGAGGCAAACATACTATTTAGGCCTAAATTCAGGGTAAAATGTTTACATCTCATTACTTCATGATATGAACAAAATCTCCTAATAAATCCCCTCCCCGGCCCTCTTTCACCCTTGCTTGCTTTGTAACTAAACATATAAATTGTGTGGACTTAAAAATGAATGATAGGCCAAGGTCATTTACCAATAAAACTGAAAAGATGGATTGGTATTTTCTTTGCTCTGTCTAAATTTGAATCGACATAGGCCTATTGATGTTCCCGACTTCATGGTATTATTCAACCCATGGAATAGAAATATGTAAAAAACATAGGCCTAATTATTTTTACCTCTCCCCTATAACTTGGAACCTTGTCAATATTATTAGTATGGCATATCACCATATCAAAGGCCTTATACCCATAACTAACAAAGGGATCCTAAGAATTCAAAAATAAAGAAATTATATGAAAAAACAGGGATGCATGCACGCCTAATGTCTTTCTGCAACCATAATGGGATCCTACCTCTCTTTTAGATTGCATGATTATTTAGACTCGGCAATATGCCATAGGCCTTATAAATCGGCATATAGTCAATTAAATTACACTTCAATTCAATTCAATTCAATTCAAGTTTTATTTCACAATACAATTAGGCCATTGGCCCATAATATAACAACATATTAATGATACATATTTTACATATCATATCGCATATCAGATACATAGGAAAAATATAGACGTTATTTTTTTATTTAAAAAAATAAATAATTACATAACATTTGACGAATATAATCATGTTCTAACCACTGAATTTCTAAGCTTAAGTGCGTGGTACACAAATGCTGCTAATCCTGCTAAAATGGTTGAGTCAGAGGTGTTTAACAGTGAATAAAATTTCTCAAAACATCATAGAGAAACATCTAAACATACAAACATGTAAAAGATTGCACAAACTTATTTAAAAACATATAGACATAATAATATGAGCAAAAGTACCTAGGATAGCCCAAAAAGCTTTGAGCACAAAGTTGTTTGATATTAACGACTAAATAATAAAATGAGATGAATAAACAACGATAAGAAATTATTACCGCCATAGGCCTAATTCAGTAATAACAATAACAAAATGACCCCGTATTCTTTTTTTAAACTGGCACCGAATTAACAGGGCGGGGACGGACATGGAAAAAGGAAACGAAAACAAAACAATAGCATCTTAAGGGGGCTGTGCACCCTCGGTACAGCCTCCGTAAAACTGCCATTACTTCTTCATTATTCATTTAATCTAGATAAAAGTATACATTTTTTTGCAGGAAAGGGTTCAATGAATCCAACTATGATCATGAAATTGACCATTTTGGAGAAAATTATAAAAAAACACGTTTTTAGCCCCATTTTAGGTTTGGAAAAGATAACTCAAAATATATTTTGTCAAATTTTGTCATACTAGTTTTATTATATTCCTCATACAATTCCCTAGGAATCGTTTTTTTTTGCTGAAAATATTTATTATTTTTTGAATTAGAGACCAAAAAGTGCTAAAAAACGTGAAAATCACAATTTTTGGTAAAAAATCACATTTTTTGGCACTTTTTGGTCTCTAATTCAAAACTAATAAATATTTTCAACAATAAAAAAGATTCCTAGGGAATTGTATGAGGATGAGGAATATAATAAAACTAGTATGACAAAATTTGACAAAATATATTTTGAGTTATCTTTTCCAAACCTAAAATGGGGCAAAAAACGTTTTTATAATTTTTTCCAAAATGGTCAATTTCATGATCATGGTTGGATTCAGTGAACACTTTCCTGCAAAAAAATGTATACTTTCATATAGATTAAATGAATAATGAAGAAGTTACGGCAGTTTTACGGAGGCTGTACCTGAAGGTGCACAGCTTAAGTTATATCGAATGAAACTCCCCCTCTCTCTCCCTCAGAGAAGATGCTTCTCTTCTCTGCTCTTTTTCAACACCTTACTCAAAGCTTTGTTTGATACCTGCCTAACCGCTACCCCGATACACATAGGCAAAGTGACGGTGCGTATCAAGGACGCTCTAATTATATATCCCGGGTGCGTATTACCGAGCAATCAGTGCGTCAAAAATGTAGCGGGTAACGAAGTTACGCACCGTGCTGCATTCAAATCAGCAACGTTGTGTATTTTGGGAGCGTGCTAAATTTGCGCAAACAAATACGCGGAATACGCGGCGCATGGACATTTTGCTGATTCCCTGCGGACTGACTTTTCCTTTCCAGTTTTATGATGTTCAGTCAGAATAAGGGATTTGAATCCTTCTATAACGGCTTTTTGAATTCATGTAATGATAGATAACATTCTGAAGTTTTGAAAAACGCAGAAAAGTGAAATTTGTGAAAAATGGAAAACTGAGAGTTAACAGCAGCCTTAAGAGAGGGCAATCCAACGTTATTGTTTTTGGCCTAATATTACAAGAGTCTTGTCGCAATGTACATGTACATTGGTGACTATAAGCAGGGGTGTACCTTAATTTTTTTCCCAACCGGCCGGTCGGGCAGGTAGCAAGTAAAAGTTACCATCCCGACTGTGAATTTACCGGCCCAACATGTAATTTTAAGATTTCAAAATAAAAGCTAAATACTCTTGAATTAGTCGCTTTCATTTGTCTGAATTGCCTCAAGTTTTAATTACAACTCAATCGTGTTAGTCTTGTTTACCGTGCCAAGGGCTTTGCTGTTAATACATTAAGAAAACACAAGGTAGCGCCGGACACATCCAGCAAAATTATGAGCCAAAAAAGAAACTTATAAAATGTTAACAGATCACCAAATAAAATTCTGTGCATGAAAATGTACCAAATTTGGATACAATATTACTGCAATGTATTGCTTCAAATGGCAGTCAATAACCAATTGTTTGCTTCAATGACACAAGAGAAATGTGCACCGACTCAGACAACGTCTTGCATCACAGGTCACAGCAAACAATGTCAGCAACATAAAGTTAAAAACATTTCAGAGAGTCAAAACAAACTCGACTCATATCCAAACAAACAATGAAGTCATTATTAACCCAGATAACACAAATGCGTCGGGCCGACGTCGGCTTTTGGTCGGACCAAACGTCCCTGAGACGTCGGCTCAGGGGTCGGCTGCTCATGGGGCCTACGTCGGGCCGACGGTTTGTGAGAAAGGTCGGGCGGACGTCGGCTAAACGTCTTGCCGACCCAGAATCCGACCTAAGGGTCCTGTGAACGACATGTTGCCGACGTCTATTTAACGTTAAGCGTACTTCCTACCGACTATAAACCGACCTACCGTTTCCGACCGAATATTAACGTACGGCCGACGTAATTATGAACTACGTTTATTATCAGACGTTAATGGGACATTCGGCCGACGTGAGCACTGGGAAGTCTATTTACGGACGTTGGCGGGACATTCGGCCGACTACGTGCTAATTACATAGGCCGTGAGCGTCTTCACGCCGACCAAACGATAACGTACGGCCGACGTGAGCACGGGGAAGTTTATTAACGGACGTTGGTGGGACATTCGGCCGACCGCGTGCCAATTATAGGTCGTGTGCGTCTTCACGCCGACCAAACGATAACGTTCGGCCGACGTGAGCAAGGGAAAGTGTTTTAACGGACGTTGGTGGGACATTTGGCCGACCACGTGCGAATTACATGGGTCGTGTGTGCGACTTACCGCCGACGTTAGCACGGGGAAGTTTATTAACGGTCGTCGGTAGGACATTAGACCGACCGCGTGCCAATTACATAGGTCGGGTGTGCGACTTACAGCCTACCAAACGTTAGCGAGGTACGGGGCAGTTTATTTCCGGACGTTTGGTGGGACATTCGGTGGACCACGTGCTGATTACATAGACCCTCCCTAACCGACTTACAGCAGACAACAAAGCTTACGCCGCCCGACTCCTAGATCCTGTCGACTGAAATTACCTAAATGATGATGTTAATAAACACGATCGAGACAATAGTACGTTTTTCTTTTTTTATAATAAACTTTTAACACATGATTAGATAACAATTAACAAGATTGCTTAAATAAGAAGCAAAAAGGAAACTTTCAAGTATACAATGTATATTCCAACAGAAGCTTGAACATACATACTACTCAAAATGTCAGCATACTACATGTGCCCGCCAACAAACTAGTATCTGCGGCGGCGGAACAATTTTTCTACGGCAAGGTAATGGCACATTCAATATTAACATTTTCCACGCGGCAGTCGTCTGTAGACGATTTTCCACGCGGCAGTCGTCTGCAGACGACATTTCAAAAGTTCACAAAATGTCTAAAAAATGACATTGAATTTGAATACCCTATTTAGAATCACTATAAGAAATGAATTGAAAGAAGTACAAACATGCCTACTCTTGGTTCTGTTATATTTGAGGTAGACTTTGAAAATTGGGAAAGGTTTCTGAAAAATCTGTTTTGTATATGGCATAACTAATTGCCGCGTGGAAAGTGTTGAGACATTTTTAGACATTCAGTAGTTATATAGTAATACACGCACCATGTCAGAACACGTTGGTTGCGCGTTATGTAGATTATCTTGGCGTATATTTACTGGGCACGCGTGGTGACATGGTGCTCACAAATGTATACATTTTTGGAAAGCTGAAGATAAGTCAACTCTATTTGGGTCATACAGATGTGATCATATTTTAAAAGGTGAGTTGGTTATACAATATTTTGAACTTCAGTAATAATCAACTTTTCGACAATTTGGACGGAAGGGATGTCTTCTTTGTATAAAAAAACCACACGTGATTATCTCGAGAATATAGTTGTTCAAAAATAACTTGTAAATCTTTCGACAAGTCATTATAAAAAAAGTTACTGTAAATTTGACCTTAAATACACCAAATACCTATTAATTTACAGACTAAAAACTAACTTTTAAGAGGTCACAATTATAATATTGAAAACATTTAGCAGGGACCCGTTAACACAAAATCACCAGGCCCCTCCAGTCACAGTAATACAGATAATTGATGTATCATTACGTTAAGCTTGGGCCTTGGAACTACTTCACATTATAATATAAGACATTTTGTGTTAACAGTTTTGTGTTAAAGAGGTTCCATTGAGGTAACAAATCAATATTAACACTAATACGACATTTATACTAAAGTAAATAAATAGTTAAAATAAAGGGTCATGAAGATGAGTAAACATCTATACAATGTGAAGTCACACAAGAGGTGATCATAAAAGGTGAGTTGGTTAAAACAATATTTCGAACTTGCAGTAATCATGGTAATCAACAACATTTCAAGAATCTGGACGGAGGATAGAGAAGTCTTCTGTGTATAAAAAAAACACTTGTTTATCTTGGGAATATATTTGTTCAAAAATACATTCTACATCTTTCAGCAAGTCACTATATTAAAACTTTACAGCAACTTTTATATTAAATACACTATTTACCTGTTAATTTACAGACTAAGACTAACGTTTAAGATATCACAATTGTTAATAACATTAAGCAGATGAACCCTAACCCAAAATCACCAGGCCCTTCATTCACAGTAATACAGATAATTGTGGTATCTTTACGTAAAGCTTGGGCCTTGGAACTACTTCTTTATCAGACATTTTGTGAAAACACAAACAGTTTGTGTTAAAGAGGTTCCATTGAAGTTACATGTCAATATTAATAGGAGTGGGCTATAGAGGGTCATAGTTTCAGATCATGCTTGCTACATGATTTTTTTGATGACTTTATACGTACTGACAACATTTTCAACAAAAATATTGAAAAAATGCAAAATCCAGGGTGTCCCGGCCAAAAAACCACAACAAGTCGGCCATTTTGGAAAAACAGTATTTTGATCATAAATCAATAATCTTTGGTCCAATCAATTTGATTTTGGTGGCAATACCCATGTTTGTTGGGACATGGAATAATCTTATACAACTTTTATCGCATGACGATGTTTCGTTTTCCTGAAAATGGCATTTTTAGTGAAAATAGCCCTGTGAGGGCGCTGTTTAAAAAAAATACCTTTCGCATCGTAGCATCTCAAATTTTAATGTTGAAATATGATAGGAGTTACATTTTAGGCATTTCCTGAAAATCTGAGTAAAATATACCATTTGTTGTTTTGAAGCTACACCATTTTGAACATCTTTGAATTGTCTCCATTAAAACACACACTAATGAAAGTTCGTTGACCCCTGTACTATCCTATGGAAGTGCTTTTAATGCGTTCTTGTGATTTTAAAGTGGATGCCACAGTAAAACGAAATGAGGTAACATGCTAACATCTTCAGACAATGTTTCTTGACACACTCTTAACACATTTCATGTATTCAAATTCATTTTTATTAATGCGAAAGCTACTTTTTTGCAAAGCGCCCTCACAGTCCAAATTTGACCAAAATCAGCTATTACAAGAAAACGAAGGGGTTACATGAGACGAAACCAGCATAGAATGACATCTTGTACCTTTAAACATGGGTATTGCCACCAAAATCAAATAAATTAGACCAAAAATGACTGAGTTATGATCAAAAGTCTGTTTTTTCCAAAATGGCTGACTTTTTGTGGTTTTTAGGCCGGGTTACCCTGGAATTCGCATTTTTTTGTTGAAAATGTTGTCAGTAGGCATAAAGTCATCAAAAAATCATGTAGCAAGCGTGATCTGAAACTATGACCTAAAAATGACCCTCTATAGCCCACTCCTAATATTAACACTATACGACAGCTACATGTATACTAAGTAAATAAATAGTTAAAATAAAGGGTCATGAAGATAAGTTAACTACCTATACAATGTGGATCAAAAAAAGTTGAGTTGGTTATATTTCGAACAGTAATTTAAACAACATTTCAAGAATTTGGACAGAGAAATCTGGTGTATAAAAAACCCCACTTGTTATCTTGGGAATATATATAGTTGTTCAAAAATAACTCTTAGAAGTCGCTTTAATAAAAAAAAAAGTTACAGCAACTTTTATATTAAATACACCATTAACCTGTTAATTTACAGACTAAGACTAACCTTTAAGAGATCACAATTTGAGGGTTTAGTGCAATAAAGGGCTATCTGTATTTTGGTCATTTTGAGGGGAAAATGAATTAAATATTTGTACCCATCAATGTCACCAATGGGTTTTGACAAGTTGGAAGAAATGCTATAAACCTTTTTGATTAGGTGAATTTACTATTTTCTCATAATTAGGTTCCTGATATTGTGTGGATCATTTAAAAAATGCAGATAGCCCTTTGTTGCACTAAACCCCCGGCGAATTGTATAGCATTTAGCAGGGAGCCCATTAACCCAAAATCACCAGGCCCTTCAGTTACACTAATACAGATAATTGTGGTATCACATAAACAGGCATGAGAATAAATTTGCATGAACAAGCCTGTACAGCCTCAACAAAGGTGCATTAAAGTTTGCCAACATAGGCCAAAAATAGAATAAAATGCGGACATTTGGAAAATAAAATAGCCTAAATTCAGGCTACAGCCTGAAAATGTTCATGCCTGCGTAAAGCTATGGCCTCAGAACTACATCACATTATCAGGAATTTTGTGTTAACAGTTTTGTGTTAAAGAAGTTCTATTGTAGTTACAATACTAACACTAATGCATAAATTTATACTATTTAAGTAAATAGATAGATCTAATAAAGGGTCATGTACCACGAGTTGTGACCCTTGACACGTACACGTAATTGAAGCTGAAAAGTCATGTGATATTTGCTTCGAACATTTATAGCATACATGTACATATAGTCTTAAAGCAATCATAATATTTCAAATATTATTTTGTCAATATCATCTACATGTAGGTCATTAATACAGGGTTTGTAGAAAATGTATAATAAGTAGACACACTTATATGCAACACTGAGCAGTTTTCATACTTTGGAAATCCATGATATTCAATTCAGCAGGATGTTTTGAAAGTACTGTACACAAGAGTATTAAAAGGAAAACAATTGTTTTTTATGTCTTCACTTTAAATAGTTTGGTCAGAACAAATAAGCCAAATTAACTGAATTTGTATCACAATTTTGCAATCAAAATGCTTAAAACACAATAAATAAACTATGGTTGTTTCCATAAATGAAGGTCTCACTAGCAAAACACCACTCTAATGACTTCATCAGATCATAACCAAGGACGTGTAAGCCGCTCATGCTCACTTTTAGTATCACATTTTGATTTGATGGAAGAACAGGTGAAAAGATCACTTTTTGAGCAACATTTTGTGACATTTTGACCTCAATGTCAATTTGTAAGATATACATTACAGCCTGTTCGTGGGTTAAAACAGATTATGTAGGTCCATAAAAATGATAGATAACAAACTGATTTGACCCCTCAGATAGAATAGAAAAAACAACAACAACTTTTTGTGTCCATTTCTGAATTGTAAAGGATGAACATTCTTGCACCTCAGCTAGAATAGAAACAAAATCAAACATGTGCGTCCATTTCTGAATTGTAAATTGTAAAGGATAAACATTCTCACCCCTCAGCTAGAATAGAAAAAGGCAAACTTGTGTGCCCATTTCTGAATTGTAAAGAATGAACATTTTCACCCCTCAGCCAAACAGAAAAAGGCAAATTTGTGTGTCCATCTGAATTGTAAAGGATGAAAATGTTCGCCCCTCAGCTAAAGCAGAAAAAGGCAAACTTGTGTGTCCTGATCCATTTCTGAATTGTAAAGGATCAAAATGTTCACCCCTCAGCTAGAATAGAAAAAGGCAAACTTTTGTCCATTACTTAATAATTGTAAGGATGAACATTTTCACCCCTCAGCTAGTAAAGAAAAAGTAAACTAGTATATCATTGTGTACATACATGATGTACATTTCTGAATTGTCAAGGATGAAAATGTTCACCCCTCAACCAGAACAGAAAAATGCAAACTTGTGTGTCCATTTCTGAATTGTAACTTTCAGGATGCCCCGGCCGCGATTTTTTTTTTACTAGTAAACATTTGTATGGGCTCACAGGTAAAATCAGTTGACTTTTTTTTTGTAAAAAATCAAAAAATCATTTTATTCTGTCAGTTTTGCTTTATTCCGTATTAAAACGAAATAAATAAATTTAACAAATGTTTACTAGCTAGTAAAAAAAAAATTGCGCCCCGGCCTGGTCCGGCCAAAAATCCCTGAAATGGTGGCCATCTTGGCAAAATCAGTATTTTGATCAAAAGGTATACATTATACATACATGTAGCTCATTTTTGATATCATTTATTTGATTTTAATGAATGGTGGTAATACCGTCATTTAGGGGACAAGATGTCATACTACATTGTATGCAGATGTTTCATCTCTAACCCATATTTGTTGTCTTGTACATTGTACATATGTACATGTATAGCAGATTTTGGTAGAATTTGGGGCGCTTTGCAAAAAAAGGTAGCTATCGCATCAATAAACATAAATTTGAATATGGAACATTGCAAGAGTGTTTTAAAATTCTGAAGATTCGAGCATGTTACTTAGTTTCATTTTAGCATGGCATCAATTTTAAAATCACAAAAACACTTCCAACAGGCTCTCGTGTCGGAATGGACCTCGAAAAGTCCAGATTTCTTTCAAAAATTTGAAATTAAGAAAAAACAAGAACATTTGAGAATAGATAGAAAGAAGAAAAAATGTGAAAGAAAGTAATCATCCTAGTTTTGCCCCCCCCCCCCCCCCCCAGAAATAAACATTGATGTGTGTAAGTGGGGGGGGGGGGGGTCAATGCATGCCCCACCCATCTCAGTGTCATGAATTAAAATATTAAAAGTTAAATGATTACGTGAAAGGAATAAATTGACTGAATCAAGTAATTAATTTTGCCTTCCCGTCCCATACTCTCTGGCACGTCATTATAATGAAAGGCGCACACAACTAATTCAGTCTAGAAATCCACTTCCGGCCAAAAGTTGAGTACAGCAATAGTTCCTATAAAGCACAAAAAGTGTGCGAAATCGACACATTAGCTGGCACTGTCCTCTCGAATGTTGCATGTACGTGTTGTGTGGAATATGTACGTGAAGTTTGTAAAAGAAACGGGATGATTTGAGCTTGATTATAATTTTATCCACCGATTTACCGCCATTTTTGCATCCCAGCCTGAGGACTGAAAATTAGGTGATGAAATTAATACTTCCCAATTCAGCGGTATTTACTGAAAAATGTGACGAATAACTTTCCTTGATATTCAGATATGTTATAAATAAGCGTTTATGGCATAAGATTGCAAGTTTTCACAAAAATTGACTGGTGAAGTTTTGAAATAGAGCGGTTTTATAATAGGCCGACATTTGTGTGTAAAGCCTATGGGGAGCTAATTAGTTGCGTGCTCCCTTCAGTCTGTAAACTTTCGACGAATAGGGAAAGTGAGTGTTTTGAGACTTGGTGAAATAAGGTGGGAATTCATCTTGGAAATCGAATACTATTTTTTTCTAACCAAATCTATGTTAAAATAACCCATTGCATTACAGGCGTTATTGTATTTCACACATTGCCACATTTGAGTAATAAGCTTAAATTTCTGTTTCTAAAATCTCGAGTCCGACTCACTCCCGAGCCCAGCAAAATAGGCCTACTCGAGGTTGCTCATGTTCTCTGATCTAAGTGGGTTCAAATCAGAAACCTTGTCCCAAGTTCAATATCTTTCAACGCTGAGGATTTATTTTATTAATTTAAACACGCAGTACAGCTTGAATTAGGCAAAGTAAAAATTAAAACATGTTTAGCGTTGTGACTTTTTTTCAAAAAAGGAAGGAAGAGGCCCTTTTTTCCTTCTTCTTTTTTCCCCCCACTTTTAGTACAAATTGGCCTGGAAAGCGATAAACTTTGGGAACCTGAAAAGTTATGACTGAAATTAAGAGAGAAAAAAAAATTGAAGCGGACCCCAAGCAAAAAGGAAGCGGGAGGGGACGCTAAACAGGTTTTTTTTTGTTGGCCTTAATTAGTCTAGTGTATATTAGACACATTTGCAACACAATGCTGAGCGACGTAGTCCTCGATCCTGTTGACCGCTGCGCTGACATGGTGCTGGCATCACACATGCAGTAACCCCCACATACAAATGGTCTGCGACAAGCCTGGGCAATTCCATGGTTCCGCTGACCCGACCCAAAAAAATATTACCATGGCCCTTTTCCATGCGCCCTCCCTGTTTTTCGCTCGATCAGCAATGCAAAGCGTCCTGTAGTCACGCGTCTATAGTCTATTTTGTCTTCCTCGATACAGTGATTTCACTGCATCATCCTTACTGATCGCACTGAATAACCCCCTCCCCCACTGACGTGCACCCCAATTGGCCCAATTTTCATTGAGCCCATAGAGAATGCATCGGTTGGTATGTAGCCCAAAAAAGGCATGTTCATACCCCCGTCGTTGCGCATCGGTCGACGTCGACGGATGATTATATAGTTGACATTGTTTCAACTCTCGCACCGTGATGGCGGCTGATGCGCGACGATGATTCCTCAGCGTCCCATGTGGCTGGCGCGTAACCGTAACATGCACAGCATTGCGCGACTTGCTTGCCTGAAACCACTGTGACCCGGGTTCAATGCCTACATCGGTCGGTCGGTCATATTAATTTTAGGTGAATTTTCACCTATTGTTTTCAAAAACATTCAAAAAATGCATTAATTTTCACTTTTTTTCAAAAACATTCAAATAATGCTTTAATTTTCACTTTTTTTCAAAAACATTCAACAAATGCATTAATTTTCACTTTTTTCCAAAACCATTCAAAAATTGCATTAATGTTCACATTTTTTTTCATAATTTTCACATTTTCCCCCCCAAAACATTCAAAAATTGCAATATTTTGTTCACATTTTCAAATCATTTCAAAAAATTTCAATAATTTTCCAAAAAAAACCCCTCAAATTTAAAATAAATGTTACAAATTTCTAATATTCCATACAAAACTGAATTCAATTTGTTTGTCTCAAACAAAAAGGGGGGGGGGGGTAATTTGAGCTCATTAGGGGAGGGGGGTAATTTGAGCTCATTGGGGGAGGGGGGGGGGGTAATTTGAGCTCATACAAATCTGTCGGTACAGCAATTGCTCTGACAAAACACGCAATGGTTTGCGCGTTCATTTTCTGTGCTTCAGACAGCAGGCAGGCAGGCAGGCAGGCAGGCAGGCAGGCAGGCGATAACTTAATCGCTTAAAAAACTCTTCACGGTTTAAAAATATTAATTCTAGAAAGCTAGCTAGGCCCTATGTCATATCATGACAGGTACTGTAAAAGTGGAAATGTTCACGCGTGTAAATCTTCGCGCATTGCACATTTTGAACAATTTTGCTTGTTTTTATTTTCGCGATTTTGAGGTTCCATGCATACTTCCATGCATAGACAGACCTATACAAAATGAATATATTCGCGCGTTTTAATTTTCGGCTTGCTGATTTGAGCGCGAAAAGCGCGAAAATAAATGTAGCGCAAACATTTCCACTTTTACAGTATTATGTTGTGATTACTTTTTGTCTGTGGCTGATCTTTTTGGCCCAATGAGGTGCATTTGTGATGATAAGGTTTGTCAATTGAAATAATATATAGGGAAATCTATTGTTCATTACATAATTGGGCTATTATAGTTGGTAACACTTGGTGACCCTGCCTGGACACACAGCACATGTATGCCATTAATCACACATGTTTACTCAGAACTTTAGGATGCCTTGTTGTCTTCACTCATTGGACCATTATGTAGCCCAATTCTTGTCATGTTGTTCTTAATTGCACATTATTTGGGCTGCTTTTACCTGTTTGCACATTATTTGGGCTGCATTTCCCTTTTTTGTGTGATTTCAGGAACCTTTTTGGGTGCATTTGCATTACATTTTGGAAACACTTGCTGTTTGCCTTACATATAGCATAGCTGCACTGTGTAGGTACCATAGACTGTAATAATCATGCAGATGACATTGGTTTTTACTCTGATTTTGTTATGGCAAGTGGAACATATACCAAAGACGAATGACGAGTTCGGACCGATGCGCCCTTTTTAATCTTAGCGCGCACACTCTGCTGATCTGACAATGTCACCATGGGATCAAAATCAAAGATCTGCAGTAATCGTATTATGAACATTTGTTGGATATATCGAATGCTGTGCTGGAGCACACTTAATAACTACTGGTATTATAGTACTGCATGCATAGATTTGACATGGACATTTCAACATTACGCACAAACTTGCATGTCTACGAGACGTGAAAGCGTACATACATTGCATGACAAAACTGTACGTATGTCGACCGCTTGAAATAGTCAACCGCTTGAAATAGTGCGCTAACAGTAACATTGAATGGAAGTAAAACATGTGGGTTTTTTGCCTTGCATTGTTGTTGTTTTGGTACAATTGGGCTTGTAAGGAAAACCATTGGCAACATGTAAGCCCAAATATGATGGCAAAACCATGAATGATAATCATGCTTAGCTACACATGTTTTGTATTGAGGAAGTACTGTGGACTTCAAATGTTCCCTCTTTCAAATCCAATTGTATGTTTGTGCATTCAATTTTTTAAATAAAAAAAAATTGTGGATGGAAAATTTGAAAATTTGAAACTTAATTTGAAAAAAATTAGAGAAAAAAAAAAAAAAAAAAAAAGAAAATTGGAATAAATTGGACTTTCAGAATCCAGATTGACAAAATATCCTGTTTTCCATAGATAGGTTCATTGAACTACATATCGTCGCTATTCTTTCAGAACCTTGTATGTTTTTCCGGCCCTTCATCATGTATAAAGTAAAACTGCCAACGGTTATGCATAAGAAGAGTTGCTTTATACATGTTCCGGGACAAGAGAACTTACAAGGTTTTTATAGATGTGATTGTGTTACTTGTTAAGAGCAGACCGCCAAGGTAAAACATAGGAAGTAATACTTTATACATGCTGAAGTAGACCACAGGGTGTGAGGCCAAAATGTGCTTAGTTTTTGATTTTTGTAGTCCACCTCTAGGCATTACATGAAATTGTTACCAAAAGGTGGCAAATATATCCCTTAACACAAATTCAGCTGATCCCACGTTCGTAGGTTGCACGTTATGACCCTAGACCTCGATTTAGGGTCAAAGGTCACATGTGTTTCAATGGGAAGTCAAAAACTAAATTTAACATGGTAAAAAAACTAAAAGATGAGCTATTGAATATAAAAAGTATATTATATTGTTGGGATAAGTGTTTTAAACAAAAAAGTCAATCACAACTTTGATCATAGATCAATAGTTTTTGAACTGTGACCTTTTGAAAATGACAAGTTGGCCAAAATAGACCATTTTGGTCATATTTTCGCAAAATTAGCACATAAAAGACATGTTATCATCTTTAAAAAAATATTTTGACTCATTATGAATTGATAAACCATGTTATAATGTTGGTTTATGTAATTTACATTATAACACATTTCAAAAGTCAATGGTGTGCGCATGCCATGGCAAACAGCTTTAATATCCTTCAAATTCATCGAAAATGGGTAAAATCTGAGTCAAATTTAAAGGATTTGAAGGATATTAAAGCTGGTTGCCATGGCATCAGCATACCATTGACTTTTGAAATGTGTTGTAATGTAAAGTACATCTATATACCAACATTATAACATGGTTTATTAATTCATAATGAGTCAAAATATTTTTTTAATGATGATAACATGTCATTTTTGTGCCAATTTGGCGAAAATATGACCAAAATGGTCTATTTTGGCCAACTTGTCATTTAAAAAAAAAACTATTGATCTACGATCGAAGTTGTGATTGACTTTTTTGTTTAAAACACTTATCCCAACAACATAATATACTTTTTATATTCAATAGCTCATTTTTTAGTTTTTTTACCATGTTAAATTTAGTTTTTGACTTCCCATTGAAACACATGTGACCTTTGACCCTAAATTGAGGTCTAGGGTCATAACGTGCAACCTACGAACGTGGTATCAGCTGAATTTGTGTTAAGGGATATATTTGCCACCTTTTGGTAACAATTTCATGTAATGCCTAGAGGTGGACTACAAGAGTGAAAGATACAGACCAACACCCTGTGGTCTAAAGGGCTGGATGGAGATACAAGGTTTTGAAAGAATAGCAATTTGGCGAAGCAGCAGCAAATGAATACAGAAGGATGCAGGCAACAATCGCACTACATCATGTTCATGTAGATGTGTCTACATGTACATTACATAACATGGCAGTGTTTTCACTCATACAAACTAAAGGATGAAATACCTTCACTTTTGATGTTCACCCTTCAAAAAAATTCTCAAGAGGGAAAAATGTTGAAAATGTCTTTGTTTTACTGCCCAAAACAATGCGTGAGCACACATTTTGGCCATTGTTGCCATAATTGCCATCTTTTTCGCCAATTTGGAACTGATTAAATCATTATAGCTACAAATGTACATGCCCGAACAACAAATATAAAAACAAAAATTTGATGATCACAGCGTATAATGATTCCCTGTTTTGGAACGCACTGCAGGCAAGGACACGCTCAACCGCTCAACCTTTGTAATGATCGCGAGTGCTCGGATCTATGATCGACAAATTTGTGGGTTGATTATGTAAATACATGTACATGTATGTATATTATTTTGGTAACAGATCTGTTATTTGAAAGCCCATACATTTAGCTTAAAAGTGTTCCATAATTTGACTGTTTGGCTGATTTTGGGTGGCGAGTTCAAAATGCAAGTACATACATGCTACATCCTGTAACCTATAACTATACATCTCGTAGTTGTATTGCAAGTCCAGTCTTGGTACATACTCGTTGATGAATTGGAAGCTTGGAAGGGGCTCACCAGCTCTTAACGATTGGATTCTGGTAGTCTCTTTTAACAGGCAATTTCATGCACACATAACTTGACAAACCATTAGTACTTTAGCCACGTTTCTCCTTGTTGTACAACTTGCAATTTTGTATGATTCAAACCCATCTTCAAAGGACTGTTATAAATCCAGTACATGTAAAATACTTTGTGGATCTGGGATCCACTGCCATTGATATCCAATTGTCTATCATCCCTGATTCTGATTTCAATGCCTTACACTACAGCTCCTGATCAAAACTGCTTCCAATTGGTCATCCCCATTCGATCTGTACAAAAACAAAGAGATGCAATACATGTACAATTAGGGCAGTTCCAAGCAAAACAGGACATTACAAAATAATTGAAAAATATTGTAAATTTACAATTTAAAGTACTACCATCACATCCCATAGTATCAAATGAAAGATATTTTCAAGCTCTTTCAAATGAGCTGTTTTTCTTTTTTATTGATATATCATATACACTGGTACGGTACACAGCGCCAGGCGCGTACCGCGGCATGTGAGCCAGGGGGGCAAAAGTATACATGTATGTCGTCGACGTCCCGACGCGTACATTTTCGTAAAAGGTTGCCCCAAATTTGTTCCCAGTCAGTCACCTCGTGAATCAAAAAATTTCGCACAGTCATACATTTTCGCACGGTCACAAAATTTCCCAGCCCAAAAAGTACACCCAATCAACAAATATTGTCCAATCGTCAGTGTTTTCGACGTAGGCCCTATTTTTTTTCCTTGCTAATTTTTAGCGTCCCGCTATTGTAAATTTAGCGTCCCGGTATTTGGAGCCAGGGGGGGGGGGTAACTTGCCCCCGCCCCCCCTGGTCGGTACGCCACTGCACAGCGCCCTACTGGGCAATGGGCATTAACGGTACAGTACCCCTGAAACTTAGAGACATGAGTTTTGTGTACAGGTACAAATGTAGACCCAGGATGATATAAAGCATGCATAGGAAGAGGTCAGAGAAGGGTGCTACAAATGGGCATTTGTCTGGAAAATATCATAACATTTTACATTCTTTCTTTCATCGATAAGTTAGATTTTAATTTCTACATACTGGGACAAAATGTGAGTCTTTTTAAAAAGTTAAGTATTTCATGTACATGTACTTTTGTATATTTCTTTTGTTACACCCTATGATTATGAATTTTTGGCCACCCTGAATATCAGGTTAAAATTAGTGCCATTAAAACCTGCATTAAAATCCTTAGTATAGAACAGCTTTCCAAAAATGTATGGTTATACATACTTTAGATGAACTATGCTTACAGGTGATACAGTTAAAAAGGTGCCAAGAGAGGTAATTTTCACCAAATTGCTAAATGTGCACCAATTGTGTACCAACTTAAAAAATGTGACTGCTATGGACGTAATTCCAACTATGAACATTGTACATGTAGTACTCGTATACGTACTTGGTACTTGCAGTTTCCGAATTAAGAGGAAAAAATCTTGCGTCACGCGCCAGCGGCTCAAGTAAACATGTGCGTTAATAGCCGTTATGTGCTGCGTCTGCGTGACACCCCTAAAAACTGAATTGTGTTAAAAACACCACTGCAACTGACACTACGTGGCAACTGCTGGTTATACGTCATTACACAGATATTACAACTTGTATTATACAAGAGTGACCGCCCCCCCCCCCCCCCCCACACACACCCAGCATATCTGCAGCCCGGGGGGGGGGGGGGGGGGGGGGGGGGGTTCTCACATTGATATGGTATACGAAATGTGTTACAATTCATTGAATTTAATATTTATTAATATAAATTGGTGTTACAGGTCTACATACCTTGAACTTGCAGAAAAAAAAGAAGATGCAGATTCTAATTTCTATTCTGTATTCCTTGACCTCTGTCCTTGTATCATTTATTAAGACTGAACGTCGTCACACTTTCTCTAGTCTCAATCAGCTATATCCGACTCCAACAAACACGAAACAGTACTACATGTACTATAGTACTAAAGTACTAGTATTAGTGACTAGTCAGTTTTTTTATACAGTAAGTAAGTAGAGACACAGTATTCTATGCTGTATTCCTTGACGTCTGTCCTTGTATGCTAAGACTGTTTAGTGTTAGGGTATTGCACAACGAAGTACACAATGTCAATCCAATGATGCACATGTACATGAAATTATGAATGCTTACAAAATGTATGTATTTGTACACAGTATTAAAAATAAAATAGGAAGCTTACTTCGTGTATTGAAAGGCTGGGAAAGCTACGTACACAAGTTTTTGTCGTACTACATATTTTATCTTCACGTTCATTTATGATTCTGCGCATACGTATTCACAATTCATGATCGGCTGTACATCCTGTTGATTATTGACGTAGAAGTGCGTTTATTTTAAACCATTTGAAGGCAGTTACAGGAAGAAATAGAAGAAATAGCAGTGTGATGTGCCCGGTGATGTGTCGTACTGTACGTAGAACGGCCCATAGTGTTTTGAATTCTTAACGGATACAGCCAGGAGTCTATGATACAGCCTCCTCTAAATCCGTCGGTCGAGTGGTTTCACAATGGTACTATTAGTTATTAGGTGAGGTTGGGTCGGATACGGATTATATCTAGCTGAGGATTCTGTATCGGGACGAGGGCGCAGCCCGAGTCCCGATACAGACTCCGAGGCTAGATATAATCCGTATCCGACCCAACCTCACCTAATAACGATTTTATCCTACTAAAACACTATTAAAACAAAACAAGAACAAATGATTCTGTAAAGTAGTAGTCACCTAAAACCCGAGCAAGTTCAGATGCAATCCGACGATCGTCATGTCGGCGCGCGTAGCAACCCTACTACAACGCATGCGCAGTTCCTTACTGACCGGATACGGGATACGGGGTCGGATACGGGATATATCTAGTCACTAAATTCAAGCGCTTATCCAATAGGAACACGAGAATCGTCTCGATGGTAGGATAAATGCACATGCACTATGGGTAAACAATGACTGATGTAGAGACTGATTTTTAGGCCAGCAACGACTGGACGTAACTCGGTTGTTAAATCAATTTAGGGAAAGTGTGCCTCATACCAAATTGGGGGTGAGGGGAGGGTATTCATTTCTGAATTTATAAATCTATTAATTAATTCATTCATTTGTTTATTATTATTATCATTTAATAGTATTGTTATTATTATCATTTATTTATTTTATTATTATTATTATTTTTTTTAGAGAGGGGGAGGCAAATACATGCGCTGCCCACTTCATTCCACTCTAATTCAATGATATATCAAAATGACTTTTTATTGGAAATTGAATTCATTTATATTTTAATAGTATGATGTATGATGGCCGCCAAATATTATATGGGAAGAATGAAAACTCTTTTAAAAATATCAGCAAATTGTATTTCAATTTTTAGCTCATAGGCATAATAATAGGGGATCCAAACATTTAAAACTAGCTGATTTTGTCAATTTATAATTTTAGAGAAAAAAAATCAATAGGCCTAAATAGAATAATGATCTCAAATGATGTCACTCTCCGCACTTACATCAGTCATGCATTTATGTAGCAAACAATGGTATGACCATATCACTTGCAATTTGAGTCATCAATAATGTTTATCAATTTTCTAATCACTGTCAAGTCATAATTTCAGAGTTATTTGGCTCAAGTCAAGTCGTTTGGTTTTGTATAAAGGCAATAATATACAAAACAGAGTATTCACAGCCATTCGTCAAAGTCTATCTCAAAACTGAACCAATACTGGGCATGTTTATATGTATTTCAATTCATTTCTCGTGGTGATTGAAAATATGGTAATGAAATTCAATAATTTTTGACATTTTTGAACACTATTTTGGAATGTCGCCTGCAGAGTCAGACGCCTGCCGCGTGGAAATTTAAGTCTTAAGGAATAGATAATCAGGCAAAATGGTGTGTATGTCAACTCATCATTCACGTCCAAGGAATGGACAGTCTGCAGCAGCACCGTTCATCAACGGTGCTCCTTTGGTGAAGAGGAATTTCCTCCTTCGGGTCCAAACCAGGGGCGCACCAAGCGCCGTTTTGACTGAGATATTTTACACTAAACTTTTAAAATTCCAACTCAAATTAAAGCAGTTAAAATTAACTTGATCATCACTATCATTCAAAGCTTTCATTAATATCACAGGTATAAATAAATAATAAGACTTTTCTTTTTCATATAATTTGAAACCATTTTCCGGGGAGCTATATGAGGATAGGGCAAACAAGAGGTACAAGAATGATTTCGATCACACGGAAACTTTTACGATTAAAACAACAGAGGTTTGAATGCGGCAAAGCTTTTCTATTTTTAATCCTTTTTTAAGGCTATGAAAGTCAATGCCTATGGTTCCCGTTTCTTCATACTCTTGGATTATACAAGCTACACCGTAACAAACTGCATAACTAATTCATTATGAAAAGGTTCTGTTTGTTAAAGTTATATGTGTTCTAATTTCTGGCCCGATTTTCATGTTATCTATTCTAGCAGTATTCACAAGTATAGTTGCATACTTATCCAATGGTTCTTCAGAAGCACAAGGTAACATGACATTTGCCCATTAAGTATTATTATAGTATACACACTGGCATTTTCACTGTAATTCACTGACGAATTCACTGCATGTTGTTGGCATGGTCTATATAATCTAAAAAAGAACATGTCTTGCGCAAAACATTTGTACACCAATAATGAAAAATATAGCAAGCCAAAATGATCTCGGATTAAGAAGAGTTCCTATTAAATCCTGTTGTTAACGCTTTCCATGCGGCAGGCGTCTACGTCTGCAGACGACAGTTCCAAAATGTCACAAAATGTTTCTTAATTGTCAAAATTATTGAATTTCTGAAAAATATGTTGTTTAGTTGTTTCTTCCCCAGGAGCAAGGTTTTGAGCTTAACATTTCCTCACCTACACTTACAGGTTTGATAAAAAATCAGATTACAATATGGTCGCTATAGTGTTGTTTAGATGTAGAGGCTACTACCGGTGTAATATAGTAATAATTTTACATTTGGGAAGAATCTTGTGTGGCATTTTACACTAAACTTGTCAAATGTTACCTAATTTAACCTAATTTAGTAAGAGAATGTGCGCGAAGCGCGAATTTTTTTGCCTTATTATGCTAAAATTGCATTTTTTTTCTAATTTTAACTAAATTGATTTTTTTTTGTGAGGGGGGTGGGGGGAGTAGGGGTGGGGCACAAACATATTTTTGGGGAAATGCCCCTTGTCCCCCTGGCGCCGCCACTGGGGAAAAGCAATAAAAACAATAAACACGATTAGTATACCTGACCTGTGCAACCACAGCTCATAACCCAAAGTTGTATTTTTTTCTCTTCATCTATTTTCACCCTTTTCCCCCAATACTTTTTCTTTTCCACTTGGCATTATTTCCCCAATTCTGCTCATTATTTCCCGGGAGCGGTGCTCCCTGCTCCCGCACTTTGTACAATCCTGGCCTATACTATGTATGATTTCCCTTTTCTCAGCCACCAAGTAAGTTTTACCGTATACAAAACAGATTATTCAGAGCCATTCGTCAAAGTCTATCTCAAAACTAAACCAAAACTAGGCATGTTTATCCGGATGTTATATATGTATTTCAATTCATTTCTCGTGGTGATTGAAAATATGGTAATGAAATTCAATATAATGTTGACATTTTTGAACAATATTATGGAATGTCGCCTGGAGACGCCTGCCGCGTGGAAAGTCTTAAGGAATAGATAATCAGACAAAATGGTGTGTCAACTCTTATCATCAACTCTTATCATTCAGCACCGTTCATCAACGGTGCTCCTTTGGTGAAAAGGAATTTCCTTCTTTCGGGTCCAAACCTGGGGCACACCAAGCGCCGTTTAACTGAGATATTTTACACTAAACTTTAATTCCGACTCAAATTAAAGCAGTTAAAATTAACCGATCATATTCACTATCATTCAAAGCTTTCATTAATATCACAGGTATAAATACATAATAAGACTTACCTTTGTTATATAATTTGAAACTATTTTTTTAAGGCTATGTAAGTCAATATTAGCCTATGGTTCCCGTTTCTTCATACTCTTGGATTACACAAGCTACACGGTAAACTGCATAACTAATTCATAATGAAAAGGTTCTGTTTGTTAAAGTTATATGTGTTCTAATTTCTGGCCCGATTTTCAACTTCATGTTATCTATTCTAGCAGTATTCAAAAGTATAGTTACATACTTATCCAATGGTTCTTCAGAAGAATTTTTTAAGGTGCCATGACATTTGCTCATTAAGTATTATAGTTTACACACTGGCGTTTTCACTGTAATTCACTGCATGTTGGCATGGTCTATATAATCTAAAAAGGAACATGTCTTGCGCAAAACATTTGTACACAAATAATGAAAAATAGGGAGGCTCTTCTGATATCAAATATCAAAATATAGCAAGCCAAAATGATCGGATTAAGAAGAGTTCCTTTAAATCATGTTGTTAACGCTTTCCACGCGGCAGGCGTCTGCAGACGATAGTTCCAAAATTTCACAAAATGTTTTGAAATTGTCAAAATTATTGAATTTCTGACAAATCTGTTTTGTATAAATGGTAAAACCAATAGTCGCGTGGAAAGTGTTAAGAACGATAACTCTCATAAGATAAGTAGAATAGGCCTGAGTAACTCAATTCTATACATTTTAAAGTTAGCTTCGGAACTCTTCTTAAAGTTAAGAAGGACAGATATATTGTTCTCAAAGTGTTACATGATTTTAAGAAGAAGAGGGGAAAAGGAGTTATGTATTACTTTGATTTCAACTGTTTCTGTGCATGATCAGACGACTACATGTACCCTCCCCATCCATATGTGTATAGGTAAAAACGATAAAAAAGATCTATATACTTGAATATCCACGGGTTTACTCCGGCTGAAAGGTCCATAATACGATAATGACGCCATGTGCGCCGTATTCAGCACAAACGAGTTCAGCGCACAATCGACTTGAGATGCGAATAAATGTTCAAATGAAGGAATTATTCAGACTACAAACGTGATCTCATGTTAGGGGATTGGGTTATAGAGTAGGATAACGGTTTATCATTTCATTTGAACCTAAGCTTACCATGTGAACTAGGTAGATATGTGGTGGCATGTTATGTAGGAATATAACTTACCATGCTATAGTATCTGAAAGATAGCTAATGTTTCAATGTCCAATCTTCTGATAGAACCTAAAATTGATCAATTTTGCTATATATAGGCCGTTATAATAAGTATGGTAAGAAAGACCATGCGCCCATAGTCCCATATACCACGGTCTGTTATAAGTCTAGAGCCAGTTGCGTCTAGCTTCTCAATAAAGAAGAAATAACTATTTAGATGAATGTCTTAAGGTGTTTAATTGAGAAGTAACGTACCCTACATTCTGTTTAGCTCCGATATTATTTTAGGCATTATGACCCCGCCATCATACAGAGTTCTCACAAATGAACTATTAAACATGAACTTACTGACTAAGCAACTTTGATTTCAACTGACTTACTAATTCTGTACATTTATAAATGATCAAAATGATCAATTTTTGCTGTAGGCCTATGTAATAGAAAGTGAACGATATCCGGTGTGGCTCATGACGGGCCTAATCCAGACTGTTTTTGTTGTTGTTATAGACGCACCACAAGTGCCCTCCCCATGTTTAGATAAAACGATAAAAATGATCCATAAGGCGATAGAAAATGGGGTGGGTGGGGCGGGATGGGTGGTGTGTGGGTGTGTGTGTGTGTGGGGGGGGGGGGGGGGCGGTGTATTATGTTGCGGTCGAATATAAAAAAGCAGAGTATCACTCAAGAGCTGCTAGCCCTAAGCCGCCTGCGCCTATTATACATTTGATCAAGAAGATTGAGGCGCGGGCCCGGGTACGGTCTAATTGATGATGCCCATTAATGTAAATTCAGATTTTTGAGAAGAAGTGCATTCATTGGCTTCAGTTGGGCATTATTTTCAACAAAAAATTTGAACATTCTCAGGCTAGGGGGCACATCCCCTCAAACCCCCCTTGCGTGCAAATTGGTCGGCATTATTATTTATCGCGGATCGATTCAACAAAATTCATTTGCCCGGCCGTATGAGGGGTGGTGATATTAATATTATACAACAAATTATAGAATTTTCCTTTTATACTTCAAATCGCAAAACCTGTGCTTTATACATGCAGTAAAAGGATATAGATGGACCATAGGTATGGAAATAAATATCAAAAACGTATGATATTTTCGTTATAAAACTGCCCTAGCTATTTTTCCAAGCACAATAAAAAGAGGGCCGAAGAAATCTAAAGATTTCGAAAGGAGTATGTTAATTTATTAACCGGTATCAATAAAGAAAAGGGTGCTTTTACCAAACCCCATAGATATTGTACTTACTTTTACCCTCTATAGAGGAAATTACCCGTATAATAGGGTAACTGAAAAAATCGTTGGTATTAACGCACAGCCTACTTTATACCGCATACGGTACTTGACTCCCGGACTTGTCTGACCGAACTAGGCTATGTCAATGGGCAAACCATAGTGTTTTAGGACGATGTTTCAAGGCTATCCGACGTCCATTAGACAGCAGTTTGCCGACCTTAGTGTTAAATTGGCATGCGAACAACTTTCTAAAAAAATCAATGGGCCGACGGTGCGTGGGCCATGTTTGACTGACCGTTAATTATGAGACATGATGTTTACCTTAACTGACGTTTCTCAGCGGGTCGGGTCAGCCCCATATAGCCGACGTCCATTCGACAGCAGTACGCCGACGTTCTGTACTTCACCTAAATATGACGTCCTTAACGCGTCAGTAGACCGACGTATATAGGCCATGTTTGACCAACGTCATGCCGACGTTTAAAAGACGTCCATAATAAGTATTCATTTACTGACAGAATTGACAGTTTTCGGCGACGTTAAGCCGACGTCCATTCGACAGCAGTACGCCGACGTTCTGTACTTGGCCTAAATATGACGTCCTTAAAGTGTCAGTAGACCGACGTATATAGGCCATGTTTGACCAACGTCATGCCGACGTTTAAAAGACGTCCATAATAAGTCTTTATTTACTGACAGAATTGACAGTTTTCGCCGACGTTAAGCCGACGTCCATTCGACAGCAGTACGCCGACGTTCTGTACTTGGCCTAAATATGACGTCCTTAAAGTGTCAGTAGACCGACGTATATAGGCCATGTTTGACCAACGTCATGCCGACGTTTAAAAGACGTCCATAATAAGTCTTTATTTACTGACAGAATTGACAGTTTTCGCCGACGTTAAGCCGACGTCCATTCGACAGCAGTACGCCGACGTTCTGTACTTGGCCTAAAGATGACGTCTTTATAACGTTATTGAGCCGACGTTTTGTAAGCCACGTTTGTCAAACGTCGAGCCGACGTTTAGTGGACATCCCCAATAAGACCAACATAATTACGGTCTTTTGACGACCTACAACCGACGTCCATACGACGGCAGTAGGCGAACGTACAGTACCCGACGTATACTCGACGTTCTGACGACGTCAATGGACTGACGTTTTGTTAGCCAATAAATACCAACGTTGTGCCGACGTCGGCTGGACGTCTCGAATAAGACACGACGTCCAGCCGACGTTACCGACCAAAACCCGACGTCGGCCCGACGTATCTGTGTTATCTGGGAACGGGTATGTCCACCTCCAGCTTGCAGGCAAGCTGTGCATCTCATTCTCATGCTTCCAATCAAGTTCCTGATGGTAGCCTGGGATGAGCTTGGATGACGTGTATCAAGAAGAGACACTCCACCTGTCAATAGACAAACACTTATTGCAGCACTACAGGGAGAATGGAACAATGTTTAAGGATAAAGACAGGTGTAATAATGGGGAACTTGCCCCGACCCCGGGGCAGGTTCGCCTATATACCGGGGCAAGTTCGCCATGGGCTCATCATTCTGGCGCCATAAAATAGTATGTATCCAATTATTCCAATATATATACACATTTGTTATGCAATGTGATTTTCTTCCAAAATAACATTTAGGGAGTCCAACATTTAAGGGTGGGGTCATTTTTGCGGATTATACTCGTTAAGAATTTTAAAATTTTAATAAATACCACATATAAAAATATGATCTTCTAATTTTTAGCGCTACTCCATTCCAGATAGCTATTTTTATAATTACAAATAGGCTACAGGAGGTGGATTATAATTTTGAAATTAAACAACATCTTAATCAATCCCCATTGGCGAACATGCCCCATCATTAAAAGGTGAATGTGCCCCATAGCACAATAAGTGCATTGACCCAATAACCACGCATGTCCCACATACAATGACTGGTTCACAATTGCATCAAATCCATTACCAATCCCATACCTACCTAATGATAATTTACATTATTATCTATGGACAAGCACAAACAAATGTTTAACAATGTTGTTGTTTTTATTTTAAAGGGTGATTTTCCGTTTCCGTTTTCCAAAAACCCTCTCTCTGGCTTTGACCACATCAGAACAAAAGCGAAACAGATATTGTAAAATACTTTAAATGTGTAGCCATGATTCAGAGCTATTACTAAAACAAGGCTGACAATCATATCAGCGATGTTAGGAGGTGTCGGTAGAATGTATTGAATGCGTTATAAGATGTATAATGTAGTTCCAAGCAGCTAGCAACAATATCAGGGAATTTCAACAGTGACTTATAATTGTGATTGAAGTAGACCAGTCAAGGTGTAGCAGTCATGGCTTAGGCTTACTAGATTTGGTAGTACTAGCGGTGTACCCTCTCTACGCTCGGGTCCCCGCTACGCTCGGGTCCCCGCTAGATGGTTATGCCACATTACATACCTCTGAAACGACATAAACCCCCTACAACCCCCAACCCCCACAAACACACACCCACAATTACCAGGTTGATTTATAATCATAACCCTCCTAAACCATTTACCGTGGCTACTTTATTAACTACTACCTCCCACACTTCATTACTTCATTAACCCTCGGTACCTCTGAAACCCCATAAACCCCCTACACCCCCTCCCCCACACACACCAGCCAGATTGATTTGTAATCATAACCTTCCTAAACCATTTCCCGTCGCTACTTCATTAACCCTCGGTCCCTTGGATTGTTTGGCAATATTTAACATGTTTAAAGTAAAGAAATCAGATTGCTTCATCACAAAACGCTACTTGTACCACATCACTATAACCCTTTCCTAAACCATTTCCCGTGGTTTTACCCCCACCCGACATGAAACCACATACCCCTATTAACACTAACATAACCATATCCCATGTGGCTTATATGCCGGGCTTATATGCGCCATGTGTAGGAGTGCGTATAGTGCCGCAACAGTGAGCCCTTTCGCAAACATGCGCGCGACGCGTTACCACGGTATGATTACGCGGTAGTACTCGCAACGCACAATATCGTGCAATTCTAGTGGCATTTGTCATTATGTTCCAGCGTCCTGTATAGTTTGAGCACAAGTTTGAGATATTGTCTGAGAGGGGCTGACAGGTTGAACTGGCCATCATGCTAGTATTTGCGTGTGAACATGGTGTGAATGGTGTGAACACCCTAGACCAACTGTCTAGATGACCCAAAAGGCAGTCACTGCAACACTCCTGCGATGTGCCTATTGGCATAATATGACCGAAATAAATCAAATCAAATCAAATGTCGATCTGTAGCCCCATTGGGCTACATTTTGAACTAAAATCTGCTATATATATCGTAACTTCTTTTGAAATCGCACTAGATTTTAAACAAATTGAAGCTCAAACATTGAATTTCTTAACACAAGAACTTTGAAAAGTCGCGTGTTGGGCTCTAAGTTCCACCCAAGAATTGTTCAATCCAACACCACAAACACTCGGTGCCGCCTCCTTTGTGTTTCAAACCAGCTCCCTCATACTTTTCTGTACAAAACCAAACTTTGACTAGTAAATTGTCATCTTCATTAGATACGAGGGTCATTCAATAAGTTCTACCTCCTACCTCATAAATTTGCTATTATACAAGCCAGTCATATGAAATATTCCACAATTGAAGCGTTGAATCTCAGCTACAAAATCATAGTAAATTGGTCTGAATACTCATTGTACTTTTCTGGATATGCAGTAAAAACCAAACTTCCATTTAGTGCGACGGAAACGGGTAAAAAACAGCCAAATGTCTCCTAAGTGCTATTCATTTGGCCAATTCTAAGAGACAAAAATGTACCTATCGGTCAATTACAATCGTTCTAAGTTACAAATATCTCTTGAACACACTTTAAACAATACAAGTGGCTGGGTTTTTTTTGCGGAAAATGCCCTCTAATTAGCCAGAACCAGACCAGGACAGCCATTAATTTTAACCCTACCCTAGAAAACCGCTGCAAAAGTCATATTTGCTTTTCATAGGAACTAAGAGATCATCATTATACAGGACTAAATGGATATATTTCAAGTCCCTCGAAGATATATTTGTCTATCCCTGAATACCTGATTAACTATTCTAAATATTGCATACAAGGAAAACTGATAAAGTTACTATCATCTTAAGATTTAACATTCGAGGCATCACTGTGGCTTGACTTGTAACAACGAACATTTGACTAAATATCAGTATTCCAGTATGCTAAAGGCGTGTCAATTCATTCGAGTTGATATTATACTATTTGCAAGCTATAACGGTTAATACTGCCTACAATTTGATTTATACATGAAAGTATAGCATTATATTCAGAAATCATCCATTGTTTTCTATTTTCAGTATTTAAATCGGGCGGTTATACCTAATCATACAATACGGAGAGAAAACGAAAAAACATGTATTTATCTTTGGGGTAATTTTCCGTGTCCGTTGTCCAAAATCACTCTCTGGCTTTGATTACATCATGACAAAAGTAAAATAGGTATCAATTAGCTTTTAGTATACATGTGTAGCTATGGTTCAGAGCTATAATCATGACAAATGTCATGAGGCTGGCATTCATATTAGCGATGTTATGAGTGAGGAGGTAGAACTTATTGAATGACCCTCGTAGTATAAGGATAACTACTACCACGCAGTGGCGTGCACTTGTTGTGTTGGTGTGTGTGTGTGGTGGTGGTGGGGGGGGGGGGGGGGGGGGGGCGGGGGCTGCATCCCTAAGTTTGGGGTAAGCTTTGTTTTCAACTCTCCAGAAGGAGGTCATTAAGTGACTTCCTCAGGTGGCTATCTTCTTTAAAAGCAAACCATCATATAGCGTCAAACAAATATGAATGAAGATTACTTTCCGAAATAAGTTCTATAAAGATATTATTCTAGGTTGGTAGAAGTTAAAAAATTGCGATCAAAAAGATCTGCAGCTTGATGAGATCTATAATATGCCACTTTGGAATAATGCATTGTTAACTAATCCAGTCAATAACTCATTTCATACAACAGCATTTAAAGCTGGTATCAAAAGAGTTAAACATATGAAGAGCTGTTTTGCGAAAGGGCTTAAATCCACTTCTGCATGTTACTCATTTTGCATTATTGAATGGGTGGCTATTCATTATGTGGAATGTGGCTTGGATGCATGGATGCACTAATCCAAGTCATAGAAACAGTAATGAACGCAGCCATACAATAATTTGATCAATTCCATGGACTTCAACGCAAATTCACTAATGCAAAATGAGTAACATGTGTGTGTGTGTGTGGGGGGGGGGGGGGGGGGGGGGGGGGTGGTCTGTAGGCCCTTTTGCAAAAAGAGCTCTTCATATAATTAGACGAGAAAGGTTCTTTCTTACCTTATTCAAACTTATGCTGTAATATATGGGAAATGTATTGACTTGTGTATCGTATTATGGTATCATTAAAAGCTTTCCAAATAAATGGAAAATTATAACCAAAGCATCCAAATATGATATCATTAATGTTAAAGGTGAAGATATTAATACAAAACCGAATATTAGTAAGTTAACAACCCGTATTATACGAAACACCTTTAATCTGAACAATTGACAATACCAACAAGTCAGATATATTACGAGCGTCTACTGAAACTCCCACATGAAATCAATTGGAGAAATATTTGGTCTCTTCCTTTCAAAATAACGATCGAGGAAAAATGAGATATTTCCAATTTAAGCTGCCACTAAGAGAATCACCCTTTTATGCCTAGAAAAAGAACTATTGAACATAATATGTTTTGCTATGCCTATAATAAAAAAAATAGCTCTAAAAAATATGGGCTGACAGAGGCATCACATTATTATCAACCAAGGCACGCCTGGTCAAAGCACTCGTTTTCCCTATTTCAACCTACGGCTGTGAATCCCCTGGACACTGACAACTGCAAGCTGTAACAAAATTAATGCATTTGAAATGTGGTGTTGGCGCCGGATGTTAAGGATCACTTGGGTCATGAAGAGAACCAATGTGAGTGTGCTTCAGGAGGTTGGTGTGAAGACAAGACTACTTGGGCTAATCAATTCCCAAACTCTCTCTTATTTCGGTCATATTGCCACGACGCCAAGGAAACTGCCTAGAGAAGGTGATCATGCAGGGCCAAGATTGAGGGGTGCACGCGGACGAGGTCGGCCATGGTCAAGATGGTTCGACAGAATAAAACTCTGGTTGGGCATCCTACTTCAGTCATTTATCGATTGGCTGCTGACCGACGGAAGTGGCGTGTCATCACCAAAGTCACGAGCTGTCAGTCATAACAGAAAAACGTACCAACCAACCAACCTATAATAAATAGTTTTGGAATATGTTGCATTATGGATAAATGATACACTGAAAATCAACATAAAAGTTGATTGTAAAGATGTCTTTTTAGGTTTTTCGAACCACTTAAATTGTCTATTGTGTTAATATAATGGTAGTATAACATTACAGGTATCATTTAAGTTAGCTTAAAATGTATTTTGATGTATTATGTTGCAAACCAAAAAAAAAGCAAAAGAAAAAAAAAGCAAACCAATAAGTTTATGTTTTCTTTAGTATATAGGGGATCGCAACATTTGATCATAGCAAATAAAACAACATATGCGTTATACTGCAGCAAATTTATTGTATCTAATAGCTTCAAGGGCCTTTGTAGCGCATAGTATTGTGGGGCACGACCAGAAGTTATTCAGAAAAATCATAGGCCTATAATAAAATAAAATTCAACATTATTTAATTCGTTGTCAGTTTGTCACTTGACGGCGAATCTCAAAATTGACAGTCTGGTAAAAAATAGATGCTAGTGATTCGACTTGCCCACCCCCCTAAATAAAACTATCCTCTCCGACCACACCCCCCACCCCCCCCCCCCCCCCCCCCCCCCTCCAAAAAATGCTGGTGCTGCTACTGCCTGCAGTAACCAAAACACTATTTTGCTTGTGTGTGCCTTTTACAACCTGAGAGATAATAGAGATGCATCAAACCGATCGCCGCTTTCAAAGGCGGCACACAAGCTTGATGGTGGGGGCGGGGTGAGGGTTAACGGCGACTTACATCCTGTTGAATTTTCATGAAGTGATATGCTTTTAACGTACTAAGTACCATGGTAATGTTAAATAAAAATCTGTGCAATTTATACGTTTCAAGGCTTCAAAATGTTAAAAGTAAGCTTTAGATCGACACAATTAATACACAAACACAAAGATATGCAATACCGGTGATGTTTATTGCAGAGCTAAAGATGCATAGAATCAACACTTGTACATTAACTTCAATGGCTCAAAGGCCGAGGTGCCATTCCATAACATCAAGATCAAGCGCTCTGGCACCTCCTTCCAACCTTTCCCTAAAAGTCCTCCACATATTAACTAAGGACTACTACAATTTAATTATGCAAGCACGTCCGTTCAAAATGTTGAGAACAACTAAGAACTAACAACTAATATATGTATCAAGGCATGACCACTGCTTCCCTCATTACATTTTTAAATTTTCTGTTACTATCCACTTTAACTGCTCGACTGGTGAAGAGGCTCTGCTTTTATACTATTGATCATAAAATACTTCTTCATAAATTGGAACATTATGGATTTCGTGGTGTAGTACTTGAATGGTTTGAGAGCTACTTAAGCAATAGAACTCAAAGTGTTTCTTATGATAACTGTAATTCTGACTATAAAACTATTGTATGTGGTGTTCCACAGGGATCCATATTGGGCCCTTTGCTTTTCATATTGTATGTTAATGATATAACATATACTTCAAATGTACTTGATTTCATATTGTTTGCTGATGACACTACTATTCTTTACTCACACAAGGACATCAATAGCAAAATAAATGTAATAAATGAAGATTTGAATGAAGTAAGCAATTGGTTTAAAGCCAACAAATTATCAGTTAATGCTAGCAAAACGAATTATATGATTTTAGGTACACCTCATATGACATCAACAAAAATGCGAGAAGATTTTAATGTTACTTTAAATAATATTACACTAGAAAGAGTAAAATGTACTAAGTTTTTAGGCGTATTAATTGACGAATGTCTTACATGGAAAAACCACATTGATTGCATATCGAAAACAGTTTCAAGAAATATTGGTGTCATGAACAAACTTAAGCATTCTATTCCAGCACGTATATTACACTCGTTATTGTACTTTAATTTTACCTTATCTCAGCTATGGAATACTTATATGGGGCAAAACTTGTACACAATGGAACTTGGGGTATTCATGTTTAAATATTCCATAAATGATCTACCGAGAGCTTTTAAAACCTTCTTTTCAAAGCGTTCAGATGTTCACAACTACCCAACAAGACATGGCAATGATTTTAACATGACAAATAACAAAAAGACTTTCCCCGACCGTGCTATTCGAACCAATGGTCCAATTCTCTGGAATTCACTTCCCGAAAACATGAAACAATCCAAATCGTTAAAGCATTTCCGAACCCAGTTAAAGCAAAACCTTATCCAAAATTACGAGTAATCTCTTGCATTTGAGCCCGTCCTTGTTCTGTCTTGTATAATGGTGTTGTGGGTTTCTTATTGTTTATTGTAGTATGAAATGTTTGTTTATGTACTGCTTGTTTTAAGGGGTAGACCATAAACGGGCCTCATTGGCTTTCCAGTCTACTCCTCCATATTGTGTTTTTTATATATGTGATTGTGATTTGATGTATTATTTTTTTATATGGAAATAAAGATTGATTGATTGATTGATTGATTGATATGAATCTGAGCTATTTGTGCTACTATATTGTCTATAGCTCTTCTTGAGGTGGTATATCTATATTACAATTCACGTAAGTACACCCCAATTGCCTAAAAATCACACTGATGTCCCATGACCGCTGCACTTCCCCAACGGATTTAAAGTCGGTATAAATATTTAAAAGTTTGTTCATTAACCATTATTTACTAATTAAAACCCTCATGGCTGACGAAATTCTTTTAGTTTTTACGAAATGTGAATTTGTATTTTAGACCGGAGTAGTCCCCGAACCAGGGTATGTTGCGAAGCTTATGCCACAGCACACCCAGACAACATACATATATTGGCACAATATTGGCCCAACATTGGCAATATTGGCATTGGCATAATCTTGTTGACCAATATTGGGCCAATATTGGGTTCCCATTGGCAATATTGGCATTGGCACTCTCTTGGTCACCAATATTGGACCAATATTGGTTTTCCATTGGCGCTTTTCAATTGGCATCATGTTGGCAGCCAATATTGGACCAATATTGGTTTTACATTGGCGCTCTTCAATTGGCATCATGTTGGCAACCAATATTGGACCAATATTAGTGACCAAGTGAGTGCCAATGGCATTGGCACGGTTGGCAATCTCTTGGTCACCAATATTGGTTTTACATTGGCGCTCTTTAATTGGCATCATGTTGGCAACCAATATTGGTCCAATAATGGGCACAATATACCAGGGGCGGGAAATGACACCATTGATTTGATATATATACAAATAACGTGGTCTAAAAATTGCGGCCGCTGTTAAAAGTTATCGCTTCCCGTTAAAGATCTTCAAAATCCTTGAAGATTTGTTCCCTTGTCCTATAGGATTGCCCTTGGCCAAAGTTGGTCCTGGCCACGGGTTGGCCGGGTCCGCTCACTCCTCTTTGGGGGAAATAAAACAATATAAAGATAGAATTCTTCCTACCTAAAATTTCTCCAAGATCGCCCAACATTGGCCCAATATTGGCCCAAGCTTGGCCCACGTTGTCGAGTGCCAATAGTGAGCCAAGCTTGGGCCCATGAGCAAATAATATTGGGTCAATATCGTAAGCCAATATTGGGCCAATAAAACATAAATATTGGGCCAATATTGTAATGTTGTCTGGGCAGGCGCATGATTGGGCGTCATTTTGCGTGATGCGTGACGGGTGGATCATGTAAATTATAAAGTTTAGTGGGCGCCTTTTGGCTCACCATTTATAACAACACTTCTCTAAATAAATATTTAGGTATTTGTTTATTCTTTGACATTCGATATCGTATCTCCCTTGGTGGCCGACTGGACTGGAGCGTTGCAGACAGATCTTACTAATCAGCATGTGTTCAGTGAGATCGAATCCCGGGGATCGAATCTCACTGACGTCATATTTTCCTTTGTCTTTATTTTTGTACAACTATGACGTTATTTTATGAATTGAACATTGGAAATTTAATTTATACTTTACAAATGCCCTTTTCCCTCTGAAATATGATATTTGACTTATTTTTTATAATTGCAATTTAATATTAGAGAAATGTAGGCCTACTGTACGGCTTTTCAAGAAGCGCGGCGGCGCGGAGACGGGACCGATGTTTTCCACCCGGCGGGACAACGTTGTATGGGCGGCCATGGGGTTAAATATAGAATAGTCTAAAATAGGGTGAAATATAAAGAGATATTAATAAATTATAATTAATGAATACTAATTTGCAATATGAACAGGGGCGTAACTAGGTATTTCATTTTTTGTTGTTGTTGTTGTTGGGGGGGGGGGGGCATCAGGGGTATATGGCCTCTGACTGGGGGGGGGGGGGGGCATATCCAGTGGCGGCGCCAGCATTGCAAAAAAAATGGTGGGTAAACGGAGGGCAAGATACATTCGTGGTGGGAAATGCGCCCCTAGCGCGCAAAAATGTGTGCCTTTTAATATCAGAATTACCTAAAATTAGCTTAATTTGGTCTAAAAGTAGGTATTTCAGACCATTTTAGAGGTTTTACTTTAAAAGTCAAGCCACTGGTCAAATTAGGGCATGTACTGCACTGTCATGGGTCATTGTATTTTGTCATATTTCATTTGGGGGGAAGGGCATCAGGGGGGGGGGGGCATGGTTTCTGACTGATGGAAATCACCTAAAATTTGCTTTCTGGTCTAAAAGTAGGACCGTATTTCAGATCATTTTAGAGCTATTTTTACTTTAAAAGTCAAGCCATTGGGCAAATTAGGGCATGTACTGCACTGTCATGGGTAACATTGTATTTTGTCATATTTCATTTGGGGGCATGGCTTCTGACGGGGGGGGGGGGGGGGGGGGGGGGGGGGGTTACGCCACTGAATATATGAACGACGTTGTATGGGCGGCCATTGGGGTTAAAGTATTGAATATAGTCTAAAATCGGGGTAAAGAGATATTAATAAATTAATATAATTTTGTAATGAATACTAATTTGCAATATGAATATTCACTAGCAATATAAATAATTAATTAATTAATTAGCAATATGAATATTAATTAGCAATATGAATGATCCAGATTGAACTGAAATGGTCCTGGTTGAACCGAGATGATCGAAGAGGATTCCAAATTAATCATGAATATTCATATTACTAATTAATAATCATTACAAAAAAATTATCATAATTTATTCATCTCTTACAAATTACAAGACTATATTCAATAAATCTAATTTATACTGTACAAATGCTTTTTCCTCTCTGAAATATGATATTTGAATTAATTGCAATTCAATATTAGAGAAATGTACGGCTTTTCAAGAAGACGACGCGGATCCCGACAGGTTTTTGTTGTGTTGCTGGTGTGTTCTTACGATACCAGCAAGCTTGGAATAAGTAGAATGAGCAGCAAGTGACCAGGAGTCTTGCAACAATGATTTCTTACTATTTTTTTACTTTTTTAAAAATAAATACTGTTGTTTTAGAGAAATATATTTCGGTGTGTTTTCCTCGGTCTCAGTGTGTTTTCCTGGTCCACGGTGCGGCGACGACGCGGATCCCGACGGGTTTTTTGTGTGTTGTCGGTGTGTTCTTACGACACCAGCAAGCTTGGAATAAGTAGAATGAGCAGCAAGTGATCAGGAGTCTTGCAACACACAGTCTTTCAAAAATGATTCAACATCCCTTGCATCCGAACTGTCAACATTCATATGGAATCAGTAACGAATTGTTATCCGCATCAAATGGTCCCGTCCAACACCCTATTTCATATAACCCGAACTCAAAACGCTGCAACCTCGTATGTATAGCCGCAGAGAAGTACAACATCATGACTGCGTCCAGGCTACAAACTTTAAACAAGCGTTCGGAACTATATCCTATGTGCCGACACAAACGGAAACAGAAACTCAATGTTAATGGAATAACGTAACTTTTTTCTGGATGGCCATAATATTTTCCATGTCTACCAGATCATCTACCGATTGACTCTTGTTTCCAATATTATATTCCTTCGTTCAGTTGTGACTGATAGTGATTACATAATCCAGGGATTAACTTCCACCTTCACAACCCATTACGGATTATCCCAATCTTGGTGATTAACTTTCATCATCACCTATTATAGATTTTGTTATTAAAGGCCCTGTCACACCATAACGTATCGCCTCAACGTATGCCAACGTATGCGAAATATCGAAAAATACGTTGGTGTACGTTGGCGTACGCTGATATAAGTTAGGGATACGTTGGGGATACGTCGTTTACGTTAAGAGCACGCTGTGATACGCTGTTACAATTTGGACCACGAAAAAATATTGAGCATGCTCAAAATTTCTCGACGTACTCAACGTGTGCTTAATACGTTCTGCATAAGTTCCCGGTAAGTTTGTGGTACGTTAAATATACGTTGACATACGCTGACATACGTTAGTGGTACGTTACTCGTACGTTACTCGTAAGTTGATATACGTTGATGAACGTAGGCTGGGGGAAACGTACAGCCAACGTAGTGATAACGAGTTGATAACGTATATGTGCCGTATGTCTAACGTATGCCTGACGTATTTCCAACGAGTTTCGACGTATTCTCATGTATTCACCTTATGCCGGGCGATCGTGTAAGGCCCTGTTACGTATCCATAGCGTATCCATAGCGTATTGAACGTATACATAGCGTATGACTAACGTATTGATAGCGTATCACTAACTTATAACATACTTATGACAGCGTATGACAGCGTATGCGAGCGTATGCGAGCGTATGACTAACGTATGCTTAACGTATACTTAACGTATTCGTAGCGTATGTCTGCCGTGTTCGACGTATCGTCAGCGTATCCTCGACGTACAACGAACACGTGGCTTATTATGCCGCTGTAGCAAGTATAAATACCACGCCGATCTCACATTACATCATTCCCGCCGATGTCATCAAGCAGTTAACATGCCTCCCAAGAAGAAGCAAGCAAGGAGGAAAAAGCAAGAAGGCCAAGACAGACCATGAAGAAGTGAGGATGAGATAATCAAGGGACCCATTTATATACTCAAACCCTCCATAAGTTCCCAAAACGCCGAATGCGCGCTAGCTGTACGGTAGCCCTGTCACACCATGGCGTATCGCCTGAACGTATAACAACGTATGCGAAATATCGAAAAATACGTTGGCGTACGTTGGTGTACGCTGATACAAGTTAGGGGTAAGTTTGGGATACGTCGTATACGTTAAGAGCACGCTGTGATACGTTGTGAAAATTTGGAACACGTCGAGCCCGCGAAAAATTATTGAGCATGTTCAAAATTTCTCGACGTACTCAACGTGTGCTTAACTTACGTTCTGCATAAGTTCCCGATAGGTTCGTGGTACGTTAGACATACGTTTACAAACGCTGACATACGTTAGACATACGCTGACATACGTTAGAGGTACGTTAATCGTCTTAAGTTATAGGTTGGACATATAGATTTACCCTTCTAGATATTTTAATAGTTATCATCTAGGCTGCGTTTACTTGAACTGGCAACACTTGTCCCGCCGTGTACGAAACTCAATTTCTGCAACGGCATAAGTCACGTGTTCGTTGTACGCCGAGGATACGCTGAGGATACGTCGAGCACGACAGACATACGCTACGAATACGTTGGTCATACGCTCGCCGATCGCATACGCTGTGATACGCTGTCATAAGTTTGTTATAAGTTAGTGATACGCTATCAATACGTTAGTCATACGCTATGTATGCGTTTAATACGCTATGGATACGTCCATTCCATCACCGATGTTGACGCAATTCGTTGTGAAGTTAGACGTTCTTGGACGTTCTCGGACTCTGACAATTTTCGAGCTAATTTTTGAATACGTCGGCATACGTTCAGGCCACGTTCAGGCCATACGCTATGGTGTGACAGGGCCTTAACACTTGCATGTCAATAATTGTTACTCTGTATTTTTGACTATATTTTATAATTAGGTATGCGCCAGCCCGATTATTGCCGCCGACCTGTGTGGTTAGTGGGCATGAAACTGACAGTTACCATGCATAATTATTTGTCAACAATTTACGCCCATCTTAGGTAATAGGAATTGAGCACTTTTGATACGGGCAGTGCATCACTGGATAATTATTAGTAATATACTGTAAGGATGGTTACAAGTTTCTGTTTGTATTAAGACGTGGGGTCGAAAGATAATTCCTCGTATGTTTTGGTATCAGATAACATAGCCATTGATTTTCCATTGTCATTGTTGTCCAATAAATACCACCATCATGACGTGGTGCAACTTTCATCCGCAGGCAGTGTAATTATGTGTCTACTAACAGCTTTCAGATGTCACCATTTAGAGCGGTTTTTTTCCGGATCTTTCCTGGACATGTTTCCCGCACAGCGGTAGCGTCGTTTTTCTGTTTGTTAAACGTTATAAACAATCACATATTTACCGATTATTGCACAATCAGATAACGACATTTTAAAATACCATTTACTTTATAAGTAGTTACTACAAAATACTATTCACTAAAAATGGAAATGTCTTCACAAAACCCGCACATATGATCGTTTTCCACACATTTCAATCTAGTTGAAAAATGTTAACTCACTTATTTTGAAAAATCTAAGTTCTCCGCACAGTGTAAATTACATCCCAATAAAAGTACTGGCTTCGACAACATTCCTGCCAAATTTCTTAGGGATGGTGCTTTTGTCCTGAAAGACCCTACTTTTATTAATAATTTATCTATCAACACTAATTCAGTTCCTGATGACTTGAAATGTGCCCGTGTCAGCCCACTTTTTAAAAAAGGTAGTAGATCAACTGTTGGTAATTATAGGCCCATCAGCATACTCAATGTGGTTTCAAAAATTCTTGAGAAATCTGTGTACAACCAATATTTAACCGATCATCAACTTCTCTACTCTCACCAATCTGGTTTTAGAGGGACTTACTCTACCGATACGTGTCTCATTCACCTTACCGATCACGTGTGCGTACACAGGTTTCTGAGGGAAATTATACGGGTATGGTGTTATTAGATCTACAAAAAGCGTTTGACACGGTCAATCATGATATCTTGTGCAATAAACTTCGTGTTATGGGTGTTGAGTCAATAGATTGGTTCAGGTCTTACCTAAGTGATAGACGACAGGTTGTCTGTGTTAATAAAACTATCTCAAATCCTATGTCAATTACTTGCAGCGTGCCTCAGGGCAGTGTATTGGGGCCGCTTTTATTTCTTTGCTACATCAACGACATGCCTATCAGTGTGGACTGTAAGCTCGAACTTTATGCAGACGATAGTGCATTGCTTGTTGATGGCAAAGATCCTGATGTAATTGCTGCTAAGCTTAGCAAGGAGTTAGAGTCATGTCAAAAGTGGCTCATCGACAACAAGTTGTCTCTTCACTTGGGTAAGACCGAGGCCATTCTCTTTGGCTCAAAGAGGAATTTAAAGAAACACAATGATTTTAATGTTAAGTGCAATATTATAATGAACCTATCAAATCTACCCAATCTGTCAAGTATTTAGGGATCACATTGGATAATTGCCTTTCAGGCGAGACTGTTGCTAATAATGTTATTAAAAAAGCTGGTGCCAGACTTAGGTTTTTATACAGACAAGCTCATTTTCTTGATCAAATAACTCGTAAAACTTTAGTTACAGCCTTGATTCAGTGCTATTTTGACTAATAATAATAATAATAATAATAATAATAATAACCATATTTGTATAGCGCCTAACATCGAGATCCCTAAGCGCTTTAACATAAAAACATAATAACAAACAAATACATGGATATGGACTACAATTAAAAAGCCTTTGTGAACAAATGAGTCTTTAAGGATTTCTTAAACTGAAATATAGTCTCTGCATTTTTCACATGAAGTGGAATATTATTCCAGAGTTCTGCAGCTGACACAGAGAAGGAACGTTGACCATACTGAGTGGACGTTGAAGAGCAGACAAGACGCGATAGAGATGAAGAACGAAGATTGCGTGAAGGTGTATATTGTTTGATTAGATCTTGAAGATAGATTGGCGCAGTACCATGAAGACATTTATAAGTCAGAAGTAATATTTTATACACAATACGATACTTGATAGGCAGCCAATGCAGATCACGGAGAGTTGGAGTTATGTGATCATGTTTGCGTGAAAGAGTGATTAATCTTGCAGCAGAGTTCTGAATTCTTTGAAGCTTGTTTATCTGCGAATTTGGAAGGCCGTGTAAAAGACTGTTACATTGATCTAAGCGACATGTAATAAATGCATGTACCAGCATTTCAGTTGATTTTCTGTCGAGAAACTTTCTAATCTGTCCAATACGATACAGAGCAAATGAAGCAGAACGGCATATGTTTTTGACAAAGACATCCATTTTCAAATCATTCTGAACAATGACTCCCAAATTGCGAGCACTCTTTACTGGTTCAATCAAAGAGTCACAGATTTGAACATGTTTCAAAGGAGATGAATTTCTGAATCGGGATGAAATATGGAGAAACTCAGTTTTATCATCATTAAGTTTCAAATCATTGGCAGTTGACCACAGTTTAATAGCATTGATGCATGTTTCAAGTTTTGGGATGAGGGATGAGTGGTCATCCTTGTCAAAAATGATATAAACTTGTGTGTCATCGGCATAAATCATTTTGCCAAGATCATGTAAATCAATGACGTCTTCCAGCGGTGCTGTGTACATGGTAAATGATAGTGGTCCAATAACTGATCCTTGTGGGACGCCTTCAAGAGGAGTATGAGGATTAGAAAATTTTGTCATTTACAGAGATAAATTGAGACCTATTTTGAAAATAGGAGGAAAACCAGCTTAGCACACGCCCTCTAATACCATATCTGTGAACAAGTCGGTTAAGGAACACATCATGGTTGATGGTGTCAAATGCTGCAGAGTAATCAAGAAGTATTAGGGCAGCCTCTTTTCCTTTATCTACAGCCAATAACAGGTCATTGTAAACACGAAGTAATGCTGTTTCTATACTATGCCCAGATCTGTATGCTGATTGCATTTTTCCACGGAGATTATTCAAAGTGAGGTAGTCCTGAATTTGCGATGCAAACGCACGTTCAATTGTTTTGGCAAGGAACTTTAAGTTTGCGACAGGTCTGTAATTCTTCAATTGTTCACAGTCAAGCTTAGGTTTCTTTATGAGTGGTGTAATGACTGCTGATTTGAGAATATCTGGGAAATGACCATTTTGCAGAGACAAGTTGACGATTTTTGTGATAATGGGTACAAGTTCATCAGAACACTTTTTGAGAAGCCATGTTGGTATAGGATCCAGGTTACATGACGTAGAAGGCGATTTCATGATAAGTTTTCTCACTGATTCTTCTGATATAATGGCTAAATCAGACATCTTTGACGTACATGTCGAGGCAGTGTCATTAAGTGAAGAAGGGTACTTTTGTGAGGATTTGGTGATCTTGAGATTGTTCTTAATATGTTGCACTTCATCACTGAAGAATTGTGAGAAGCGATCAGCCAGTGGTATTTCATTAACATCAGAAGGTAAGATTTTGGCTGATTTTGGTTTGGTGAGTTTATCCACTTTTCGAAAGAGTTGTTTGGCATTACAGCTTTCCAATTGCATTTTATGGTAATTCATATTTGCCTCTTTGATCATAACATTGTATTGTTGACTTAACTCTCGAAAAGATTGTTTATCAACTTCTAATCCTGTGGATAGCCAACGACGTTCTAGGCGGCGTACATTTCGTTTCATTTCACGAAGTTTCTCATTATACCATGGTGCGTTGGGTCGACATCTTATTGTGCGGGTGATAAGTGGTGCATGCTTATCTTTAAGATTTTGCAAAACATGGTCATATTCCGCAACTAATGAATCAAGATCACAAATAGAAGAAGTAGACAAAGTTGAATTTAAGATATCCTTACGAAAATCATCAAGATCTATGTCACGAAGTTTGCGTATGGTTATTTCCATTTTGATAGGTTTAGGCCGATCAATGTTAAGTGAACACAAAACTGCAGCATGATCTGATGGAAGATAACTAGTAGTTTTAATATTCGAAACAAAATCATCAGTAGAGCGTGTCAGAATAAGATCAAGAGTGTGGCCTGCAATATGAGTGGGTTTGTCAACATGTTGTTTTAAATTTGTAGAATCCACAATATCCAAGAATAACAGGGCTTCTCTATCAGTGAGAATATCAACATGAAAGTTAAAATCTCCTGTAATCATGAGATGACCTGGTACCGTTGCAATTTCCTCCAAAAAAGATGAAAACTCGCGAAAAAATATAGGTGCTGTAGGTTGTTTAGATTTTAATCTCTGCGGTCTATATAAGACAATTAGGCGGAGTGGCAGTTGTCGACGAGAAGTAATTGCAAGATCCATATATTCAAATGATTCAAATGATGCATTGCCGGGTAGCCATGTTAACATTAAATGATTTCCGTATGACAACACATACACCACCTCCAGATCTATCTTTCCGTGGGATGTGATGCACAGCATAGTTAGGAAGTGTTGATGTCAAATCGGCTAGAGTATGGTCCTCACGGTGGTCTCCTGTTAGCCAAGATTCCGTTATGGCTAATACATCAAGTTTGTGAGATATTATTAAGTCACAAATAATTGGAATCTTTAGCTTCATAGATCTCGCATTCCACAAACCAAAGTTTGATCCATAAGAGAGTATCTGCTTACAGTACATTCCAGCTTGGCTAAAGTTCTTTTGTCGTCTATGTCCCCCTTTCTTTCCTCTGTGCGTACGATGCTTCGCCCGGATGGTAGGTTGTATCAGTAATGGTTTGACAGACTGAACAGATTGGTCAAAAAGGTCATGATATTTCAATATATCAACCAGGCTCTGTGGTATATCAGAGTGGACAGCATTGGAATCGTTGATGTCCAATAGCTGATCAAGACTATAAGAAATTGGGGTATGGTTATTGGACAGATCAGGACCGGGATTTGGGTTAATGTCACCCGAAGATAATATATTTATGTTAAAAGTGGAGCAAGAGTTATTATAATAACATGTTCTGGATTTAAGATACTTGTGATGCTGAAATTGACTAAATCCATGCATATGATGTATCTGTTGATGTGTATACAAAGATGATTCATTCAAGTTCATTGATCCAGACAGGATGATAATGACGAGGATGATTAATACTGCCATTGTCATAGTGTTAAAAAAGTGCTACCAGCACTAGCATTAACAGGTCACATAAGGTTATAAAGTTGGTGAGTGACTGTCAAGGTGATCAATAATGTCTAATATGAATGTGTCCCTGTAGCTTATATAGTTAATACAAAAGGTCAGGAGTATCAACTGCATGAAGTGGAGATACAATCCAGGATGACAAGTCAAGGGTATATTCCCAGGCAAATAAGCAACATGTCCATAGTGTATATAGTAGTAGAGCAGAGTCTATTCCAAAAAGATGAGAAGATTGCAGATACATTTTCACTGATTTCTTGAAGATAAATCCACATTAAAATCCATAAAATGTTCAAAAGATTCCAGGAGTGATAACACACATGTCAGTATAAAAATTGAAGTAGTTCCATCACCAAAAACAGTCAAAATGGACAAACAAAACAGAGAGATGAGGAGGTCGCTTGTTAGGCGCGCCACCACTCAAACTCAAAAAAAAAAGAAAAAAAAAGAAAAAAAAAGAAAAAAAAAGAAAAAAACTATTCTTGTTCATCTTGGTTTTCCGGTCTTTCTAAAAAACTCCAAAATAGACTTCAGGTCACTCAAAATAAGGTTGTTAGATTTGTTCTTGGTTTTGACTCAAGAACACATGTTGGCCAGGCTGAACTTGACAGATTGGGTTTTTTAAATGTTGATGATAGAGTTAAGCAAATGAAGTTGAACCATGCCTTCAAATTTTTTAATAACATCTCACCAGGTTATCTTAGTGAACTTTTTATGAAAGTATCAGAAATGCATCGCTATAATACCAGGGATAGCCACCTTAATTTTGTCATTCCAAGGGTCCGGGGGCAACTTGGCAGCAACACCTTCCAATGTACTGCGGTTGGGGCATGGAACTCTCTTCCAGGCAATATTAAATCGAGCAATACTTATGCCTACTTCAAAACAGAAGTAAAATCTCATCTTGCAATGAAAGCAAGATTGAGAGAGGGAGGGGGTACCATGCCTTGACTTGTTAGTTGTTTCTCTCTTGTTTGTGCTGTTATCTTGAAAGGACCCCAATGGAAATAAGCTCTTGTGGCTTTTTGGGCTATCCTTGGTCTTATCAACATGCTTTCTGTCTGTGTTTTTTACTATTGTCTTTTATATTTATTATATTTGATTATTGTATGTTCCATCTATTTATGTGTTTAAATGTGCAATGTTGATTTGGCTAAATAAATATGAAATGAAATGAAATGAAATGAAATGAAATGAAATGAAATGAAATGAAATGAAATGAAATGAAATGAAATGAAATGAAATGAAATGAAATGAAATGAAATGAAATGAAATGAAATGAAATGAAATGAAATGAAATGAAATGAAATGAAATGAAATGAAATGAAATGAAATGAAATGAAATGAAATGAAAAAAGTAATAATATTGAAGTATATAAATTTAGAATAAAAGTTTAATTATTAAAATGTGCGAAAAACATAGATTTTTAAAATAAGAGAGCTAACAATTTTTCAACTAGATTGAAATATGTTGAAAAGGATCATTTGTGCGGGTTTTTTGAAGGCATTTCAATTTTAAGTGAAGTATCGTTTTTGTAGTATCTAGTTTTAATCTAAATGAATGAAAAGTAAACGTAATTTTACAGTGTGCGGTAAACATAGATTTTTAAAATAAGAGAGCTATCTTTTTTCTACTCGATTAAATGTGTGGAAAACGATTATATGTGCGGGTTTTTTGGAGGCATCTCAATTATTAGTGAAGTATTGCTTGTAGTACTAGTTTTAATCTAAATGAATGAAAAGTAAATGTATTATTACAGTGTGCGGAAAACAAAGATTTTTAAAATAACAGAAATAACAATTTGCAATGGAAATGTGTGGAAAACGATCATATGTGCGGGGATTTGAAGACATTTTCATTTTAAAAAGGTGTCCTTTGTTGTATACTAGTATACTAAATGAATGAAGAATAAATGTTGAATTATTAAAATGTGCGGAAAACAAAGATTTTTAAAATAAGAAAGTTAATCCAGTCTTCTGCAGCGACTGTAAAAGAAGACTAGTTTGCCATCAGAAGTTGTATTGTTGTTATCTCCCTGAATAATTAGCGCAGTAGCAAATCAGCGTTCAGTATCTGTTTCGCGCGATTATTTCGGATTATCAGGGATGGGTCGCCCGGTATGATTCATTCTGTTTGTGGCTTCATACGGGTCAGTCACCCACTGCTTTAAACGCCATAGCGACTAGCCAGCTTCAGTTCTTCAGTTACTGCGTTTCGGTCGTTTTGGGGATCATCTTTCCGGACTTTATATCAAGTTTATCACCGGTAGAGTACTCACGTTTAATAACTTTCAATTCATCAATAAACCATCTACCATTGGGGGATTTCTGAACAATTCAACGCTTCTTGCAGTAATTATCATTGGAACTTTTCATTTTTCCCGTTTGGTTGGTGGTTTTGTTTTTCGTCTAGTCGCTATGGCCCCGCCGGTCCGCAATAGTCGCGGTAGGAAACGTAAGGCGTTGGAACCGCCACCACACCGTCCTTTTCCGGCACCCACTGCACGTCAAACTAGGGCTCAGGCCCTCCATCTCTCTGAGGCCTTGTCCCAGTCAGAGTCCGGGGGAAACTCCGAAGAAATCAGGCTTCGAATAGGGCAGAAGGTTCGTCCCGCCCGGCGTCGAATCGGGCAGAAGGTTCGTCACGCCCGCCGATCACAACAAGTACTACTAGTAACCAAACCCGAGACCAAGGCCGCGTCTCTAGCAACGGTCGCCAGTCGTCAGCAGGGTCTGCGGCGAGTAGTAGTAACAGCGCTATTACTGGAAGTCGTCGGGGGCAGAGGTCAACAGTAGCATCAACAAGTTCTCAAAATGGCCGTACTTATGCAGAGGCAGTGGCGAGCCAACCAAACCAAGCCGTTTCTCGAGGATTGGCAACAACCAGCTCGGTGAATAGCAGCCAGGCGGAGGGTGAGAACGTTGACAGTGTACAAATACACGATATTGTTAATAATGATACTAGTTTTCCGAATAATAGTACACGGTTTAATAACAATGAGGATACCAATGTCAATCATGACGCAGCTATTAATTACACTAGTATTAGTAATAATAATGAGAATGCCATTGTCAATGATGCAATCGGTCAAATCCAATCTCAATCTGTTCCCGGTAATACTATTCAATCTACTGGTAGTTTCAACCCTCTAGTTCAGGGCCAATTCATGCCGTTAGGCCTCAATACTAGGCCTAACGGTAATGCTAATTTTCTCGCTCAGCCCCAAGTACCCGTTGTTGGAAATATAGCACAACAACTTGAACAACAACAACCCTCTGATTTTGGAATTCCTCAACAACAACGGGAAAATAATATGGTTAATACAAATTATAATATCCAAGAACAAGTACAGCAAGCTCGCAATCTAGCGGGAGTGGCTAATGTCATTAATCAAAACAGTAGTAGTGGTGGTATGTCAGCTGGCGTTAGTCATCAGGCTGCGCCATTAACCTCGGTTTGCAATCCTCTAGGTGAAGGTGTGTCCCAATAAATTAAGGATAAGATAAGAAATGGGGAGTTTATTGATTTTTACTGCCTTATTGAGAAGGAGGGTGATGTTCAGGACTCCTCATTTGATAGGGCGTTAAGTTTAAATGAGTTTGGACAAGTAGTAATTCGGGATAAACAACAGTCAAAGAAAGAAGTTCATGTCAATCAATACATGGACTAGCGCTTTTTTGATTTTTTTCGGCCATCTACCTCAGAGCGCATCCAAACGATTTAAAGAGATCCTTAAATACGGTCAGTTGGTTCGTACCGCGGCAGCTCGCTTTGGTGCGGGCTGGCGTGAATATGACAGGCAGTTCAGGCTCCGCCAAATGGTGGCTCCTGAGCGCTTCCGGCGTCAGGTTTCAACCCTAAGCAGACATATAATAATAATTTTCGTCAGTATCAATCAGCCCCTTCCTCGTTCACAACAGGCTCTCAATCCACAAAACAACACGCTTCGGGCGGAGCCAAATCGACTCAAAATCTCCCATGCTTCGATTTCAATAAAGGGAAAGGGATTTGTAGGCGGCAAGTTTGCAAATTCAGGCATGCATGCCAACTCTGTGGAAAAGGGGGTGGTCACGGGGCCTACAATTGTAGGACTAAAGGTGCCCCAGGTGGTGCCAAGGCCAAATTTGAGCTGGTGTGAACAGGTTCATCCAGGGCCTTCAACACGCATTAATACTATTACTATAGATAATTGCCTATGTTGTATGTATGAATCCCCAGTTAAATTTATTGAGTTGGAACCATGGTTGGATAGGTACCATAAACACAATTCTGCTGCCGCAGCGAAACTTAGGGAGGGGGGGGGGGGGGGGGGGGGGGGGGGGGGGGGCTATTCAGGTATTCAGGCTATTCAGGTACTCGGGAGCACAGAATGGCTATTAATCTTAAATCGGCCCTCAAGGATCCTGCTACTGTTAACTGTGTTACAGAAAATTTCGAAGGAAATTAAATTAGGTCGGATCGTAGGCCCTTTTGATTATAAGCCCTTTCCAAATTTGATTGTTTCTCCAGTAGGTCTGGTACCAAAACCGGAGGTTGGGAAATTTAGGTTGATACATCATCTTTCCTTTCCAGAGGGAGGGTCTATCAATGATGGTATAGATAGGGACAATTGCAAGGTCAAGTATGCTAATTTTGATGATGCAGTTAATCTGGTGGTCAGGGCGGGAAAAGGTGCACTCATGGCTAAAGCAGACATCGAGTCTGCATTTAGGCTACTACCAATTCACCCTAATGACTTTCATCTGTTGGGCATTTGTGTTCAGAACAAATTTTATGTTGACGAGGCCTTGCTGATGGGGGCGTCTTGCTCTCCAGCATATTTTGAAATGTTTTTGACATTCCTAGAATGGATTGTCAAGTGGGAGGCGGATTCAGACTTCATTGTACACTATATGGATGACTACTTTCTAGTAGCGGGTAGTTCAGACGCTCTTTCTTGTCAACAACTTGTTGACTGCTTTACGAAAGTCTGTGCGAAATTGGGGGTACCTTTGGCCGCGGACAAATCTGCGGGGCCCGATACGGTTCTAACTTTTTTAGGCTTAGAAATCGACTCTATTAATCAGGTAGTTTCTTGCAGACTTGCAACTACTTACTGATGCTAGTGGGAGCATTGGTTGTGGTGGTACTTCCAGGGCAAGTGGTTCCAAGGTAGGTGGCCCTCTGTTATAACAGCTTCAAAAATGTCAATCGCATGGTTAGAATTTTTTCCGATAGTGGTTGCCATAGTACTTTGGGGGGATTTACTTATTGGGAAGCGCATCATTATCAGATCGGATAATGAAGCGTGGCAATAATTAAGCAGACATCAAAGTTCCCAGCGATAATGAAACTTGTGCGTTTTTTCGTCTTACAATGCCTTTACAATGTGTTATTTTCTGCTCGCTACATCCAAGGTATACATAATAATATTGCTGATGCCTTATCACGCTTTCAGGTCTTACGATTCGCGAAGTTGGTACCAAATGCGGAAACAACCTGGAGAACGGTACCAGGTTTTCTGTGGGAGCTTCAGAAACTGAGGCGCAACGCCTGCTGGAAGCGTCTTTAGCCAAGAGCTCTCATGCAACTTATAATAGGGCATGCAATAGTTTTGAGAAATTTCGGTCTAACTTGGGGACTCAGGGTGTTTGGCCTTGTCCCCCTAAACATATAATATCATTTATAGCACAATTATCTCTGGAGGGAAAGGCGGCTTCAACAATAGATACATACGTATCGGCATTAGGTTATGTTCATAAGATTAATGGGTGGGGAGATCCTACCGATAATCTCCTTGTCAGGAAATTGAGGGAAGGGTCGAGACGCCAAAATAAACATGCGGACGGTAGGCGTCCTATTACTATAGCCATTCTCCAGCAAATTTCTTTGGTGCTTCCAGACCGTTGTAAATCAAGTTATGAATCGCATCTATTCAGGACTGCCTTTTTGCTAGCCTTTTTCGGATTTTTAAGAGTGGGGGAATTTACTGCCACTTCAAAAAATGGGAACTGGTCTGATATTCTTTTGCCTAGCGATGTCAGTTTTAACGAGGACAAGTCCTTAATTAAGGTTGTAATAAGATCTTCAAAAACGGATCAGCGAGGGGTGGGAGCTCTGTTGCAAATTGGTAGGTGCCACATCCCAGAGGTGTGCCCAGTCAGAGCTTTATCAGTGTATTAAGATATGAGACCGGCATGTCAAGGCCCTCTATTTGTCCACTTTGGGGGTCAGTCATTGACCAGATATCAGTTTGGGTGTTTGTTAAAAAAAAAGGTTTACAAGCTGTGGGGCTCCCCCCGAATGAACTTAATACACATAGCTTTAGGATAGGGGCGGCAACAGCAGCAGCTGTGGGTGGCATACCTTTGGGACAAATACAAGAAATGGGTCGGTGGCGCTCTTCAGCTGTTATCTCGTACGTTAGGCCACTAAGAGTTATTGTTCCAAGTTCTTGGGTTCCATAAATAAATAAGTTAAAATCTCTGTCACGGTATATTCAATCGCCTAGCAACGGTGGGCATATCTCAGGCAACCACAAATGAGATAATAATAATATTTGTTAAATTAAATAGTGATGCGATTATAATAAAATGTTTGGTTTATGCATACGTTCTTTCGAGCTATTACAATCACTATTTTAATTAAGGCAAATCATTAAATATGTGCATACAAATCAATGTTTATGGCAAAGTATTGGTGTTAAATTCGCCAAAGATGTGGAAACATCAATCGTCCGCTGTACCGACATGCGGGTGTGCTTTGTATTTACACAGGCTATTGTGAAAGTTGTTACACAAATATATCTGCCAAAATGTGCACTTCAGCATTTAGTATTTTAATATTGTAATTACATGTAGGTATTCGGTTGTCTATTTTTTCTCTCGTTTTGCCTTGGTTAAATATAATTTATTTAATACAGGGCCTAATCGCACGTGGATCATAGGCGATAGCATTGTTCATTGGTCAGGCATCGGTAATTCACAACTGTTTGGCAGATCTCAGGTCACCTGGTTCGGGCATAGGGGGGCTCATTTGTCTCAAATACTGGGGAAGCTTCGCAAGCATCTGAGAAAAAAATCCGTATCCTTCCACTTTGGTTATCCACGCAGGAACTAATGATGTTTTTGAGTATAAGACTAAGGCTATGCGTAAGGTCATTTCTTCTACACTTTGGGGCATCCGTAACATGCTTCCGAACACAACAATAGTCTGGTCAGACATACTCCCCCGTCTGTATTATTACGGGCAACGCAGATCTGGCGCAGGTCGGCGTATTGCAAATTTTATTAACGCACAGGCTCGTGGCCACATAATTATGCCATAAATAACGCCTTTATTGTTAACCATGCATCAGTGTTACCTCCTGCTCAGTTTGTGCTTTATAGAAAGATGGGCTTCACCTGAGCGATGATGGGTGTATCATCTTCAGGATGAATCTGGCAGAAGCCCTTGTCTACTTCAAGGCCAATCTGGGCAGCAAGGCCTTCCTTCCTCGTGCTTAGTGGGGGGTCTTTTGGGGCAAAATCCTTCATTAAGTAGCCTGTGTGGCGTTGTGATTGGGGGGAATTAAATTGCCCACTTTCGCAAATGTCAGGTTTACCGAATGTTGCATGGTAACAATGGGAGCGATAGCCGTATAATATTATATTACATGTATAGGCAAAGTAAATTAACAATTATTAAGGGAATAATGTGATCATGCAAAAATCAGGTACTTTAAAATTAATATAAGTGTATGGCAAACAAAATGTTTTGTCAAATGAGGAAGTGATTAATTATCCACCTTATATGCAAATAAGTTAAATTAAATGTATGGCAAACAAAATGGTATGCCATATGAAGGTGATAAAATGTCCACCTTTATGCAAATCAGTGAAATTAAGTGTATGGTAAACAAAATGTTATATCAAATCAGAAGGTGATAAAATGTCCACCTTTATGCAAATCGGTTAAGTTTGTGTATGGGAAACAAAATGTTATATCAAATAAATGATGTTCATCTTGATGTAAATCTGGTAAATGAAATGTATGCAAAACAAATATTATGGCAAAGGATAGGTGTTAAAGGTGCTAAATATATGGGAGAAGCATCATCCGCCGTACCGACATGCGGGACTTTTCGGACTAAAGAATCCTTTTTAAAATTCGGACTATAGAACCTTTTTTTAATTCGGACTAGAGAACCTTTTTTAACTATCGGATTAGAGAACCCTTTATCAGTTTTCGGACTATAGAACCCATTGCAATATTCGGATTAAAGAACCTTTTTATTATTCGGACTAAAGAACACCCTTCCTATTTTCGGACTAGAGAACCTTTTTTGACACTTTTAAAAATTCGGATTATAGAACCTTTTTATTTTCGGATTATAGAACCGTCGGACTGTAGAACCCTTTTTTATATTCGGACTAGAGAACCTTCGTAATAGAGAACCCTTTTTATCGGACTAAAGAACCTTTTATCTTATTCGGACTAGCGAATGGTAAATTACGTGCGTCGGACTATAGAACCTTCGGACTATAGAACCTTCGGATTATAGAACCTTCGGACTATAGAGACGTCCCCAAATAAATGACCCGTATGTAGCAAGAAGCTACCATTACCTCATACCTCGGTGTTGACTCCCTCAAACTTTATGGTGGCAACCATTTTTAAATTGAAATGTTTGGAAAACGATCATATTTGCCGGTTTTGAAGGCATTTCAATTTTAGTGAAGTATCGTTTGTAGTATCTAGTTTTAATCTAAATGAATGAAAAGTAAATGTATTATTACAGTGTGCGGAAAACAAAGATATTTAAAATAAGAGAGTGAACAATTTATAAATTGAAATGTGTGGAAAAAGGATCATATGAGCGGGTTTTTGAAGACATTTTCATTTAAAAAAAGGTGTCTTTTGTAGTATATACTAGTATACTAAATGAATGTAGAATAAAAGTTCTAATTATTTAGATGTGCGGAAAACAAAGACTTTTAAAATAAGAGGGTGGCACTCTGCCTCCCCCCCCTCCCTGGCTGCGCTAACTGGCTAGAGGGTTGTGGATGTCCTGCTTGGATTATCAATAAAGTCAATAAGCAGATAAATTCGCCGAAGACATGGAAGAAGACTAAATAAAGAAGAAGAAGAACGAAGATGGGAAAAAAATCCAAAGGCACGGTGGTTCTACCGTACGTGGAGGGAGTATCTGAGCGAATTTCTCGTACTCTTAAAAACATAAGATCATGTCAGCCATGAAACCCCACTGCTCACTCAGGAACAAGCCAGTCCATCTCAGAACTCGGGACTCCCTTCAGACTACAGATGTCGTTTATGCACTTACCAATTGCATCCCCGGCCCCGGGGAACCCGGGGATAGCGGGGATTAGGACCGGGACGTACAAATTGCCGATTTGACGTCCCGGGTATACATTCGTGTACGGTCCCCGCAGGGCGGGGCACCATTTTGTGTACGTCCCCGCTACAGTCTCCCATAGCCGGGACAATGTGTATACACCGCGGTTACTGTTTCGTTGTATACATTTTGTGTACCTAAGCGTACGTCCCCGCTATGGGTGTGTACACCCCGGCTATGACCCGGGGTGTACATGTGTACCCTAGCGTACTCCCCCGCTACACTGCCCGGCCATCGCCCCGGCTTATTTTTCAGTGATGTACGCCCGGCGCGCCCCCGCTACACGCCTAGAGCGGGGGCACGTTTTGTACGTCCCCAGTAGGGCCTACACGCCCCCGCATAGCCGGGCAACGTTTTTTGTACGATTGCAAACGGTCCCCGCATGGTCCCCGCCATGCCCCGGGTCCCCCGGGGCCGGGGATGCAATTGATAAGTGCATTATTACATACCTTGCAAGAATTGTGACAAAGTGTACATCGGGGAAACTGGAAGGAAATTCGGAAAACGCATGAAAGAACATAAGTCTGAGGCTGAGAAAGCAGGGGCTACGGTACACCCCAGGGCATTGAGAAAACAATCACAATCCACAGTTACTGTAGACAAATCTCCAATTACAGATCATGATATTGTCAGTGTTGATAAAGACAACAGCTTGTTCTCGAAACGTTCGCTAAGGTATGTTCTACAGTAGAACTTCTACTCTGGACTAGATAAGATAAATCCAATTTACCCGGCTATTATAAACTTCAGGCATGAACGCATGGTGTTTTTTTAGATAAAGTTTCTTAAATATAGCTTTCAAGTCCATTTTATCGCGGCAAAACAAATAAAATAGCATGCAAACTTCGTGATTAGTCCATTGTGGTTTCTCTGATATGAAATATGTCAAAGTATTTACCCGATCGACTTATATTTATGAATCGGCTAATGTTCGTCTTTGATTTGTAGTAGAATGTTTTATTAACAATAAGCACCTTACAATAATGAGAGACATCCAATGCTTTACATAATACATAATACAAAAACCTGACTAAAATGACTGCTTCTTTGATGTTTACAACACCTTAAAAATCAATCTGTAAAGTTTGAGTCCATCTATAAGACATGATAGACAAAGAGATGCTCTTTATGTTCAATTTTTTTCTCACGACCAAAAATCTTTAAATTTAAATATTTTGAAATACAAACTACAATTTTTATACAACTACAAGACATAACGGATACGACAACTGCAGAAACCATGATGATATATTTTCTATTCTTTCACACAACCAGTGGGAAAAAACAGAATAATACATCGATGATCCCTACCTTTAACTTTAAGAAGAACCTGTTTAAAAAGCCGTAACATTATATAAAGCGCCCGAATTTGTTAATTAAATCAAGTTTCATGAATGAGTCCACAAATATATAATTATGAGATTTATATTAAGCACCTTACAAAAATGTAATAATTTATTCTTGGCATGTTTTTGAACAATTTTATATTAAAAGGCCCTCATTTTGACGCGATTACCACACAGATACACGTCACAAATTAGGGGTAGACATTTCTGTTACATGTTCAAATTGTTACAAAAACAAAAATCGGAACATTGGAAAAACAATAACTATAATACAAAAATCCGAAAACTTACAAATGATGCAACCAAATTCTTCGACATTTCTTATGTTTCTAATTGTTTTTAAATGTTACGAATTCTTGTAAAGATTTGAAAATGATACATTGACTTTCTACATTTCTTATGTATTATTTTTTTCTTCAAATGTTCCAATTTGTGTAGAGTTCAAGAAAAAAAACCTTGGATTTAGTTTCGGTATTTCTTATGTATTACATTATATTGGTTTTTCATTGTTCCGATTTCTTGTAACGATTTGAAAATGATACATCCAAATGATTCGACATTTCTTATGTCTCTTTACATTATACACATATCGTGTGATGATCAACAGGCACATGGAATCATGACTAACATTTATCATAGGTGGATAGCAATTTGTGAGGTTGATACCTATTTCATAATAAAATAATGAGAGGATTACTTTTAAAGTTATGAAGCAAAAAGGTTGTAGCAAATTGAGCTTCTTATGGTATAGCATTGCGTTGTGTGTGTGCTACGCAATGGAGATGTGTGTAATGGTTATACCGAATGCACCTTACATGCTTACAGCATAAAGAAGGTGTCAAATTAACGTAAACAAATTTCGATTAAAGTACATGTATATCTCAGTTTTTTGGTACCGATTATTAATTTAGAATTAACTAATATAAATGCACCTGGTCAGAAACGTTTTGTTGTTAATGTATACTAGAGATGGCACTATGTGGTATTTGAGAACATTATACAGTAATTTGAATCAATATAATAATTAGTACTTTATAGTAGTTATAATAAATAAATACATTCCTTGGAATCGTGAATCCAGCCACAACATTATCTACGGCTATAAAATGTGTAATTTTCAACTTTTATACAAATGTTGCATAACTATCTACAACAAGATGGGTACAAATATTAAATTTCAGTTAAAAGTAGAAGTACTCCATTCTTTCAAATTAAAACTACACTCGTCCAAAGAAGTTCATTGCCACTCATTAAAGTTCAAATATTGAAGTTCAAATATTTCACATAAATATTTAATATAAATTAAACAATTGCATGTCAAAATAAGCAGACAATAATTCTCTATCATGTCTGTATGAAATTAAGATGTACGCATTCATGCATGGCTGAGCACATTAATTAAGCAATGGTAAGGTTCATATTGTGTTCAATCATTCACATTAACATTTGAATGGAGGGATTATCCAATTGTTTGCAATCTTCTTCCACAGACCTTGCCATTGTCAAGTGAATGGGATCTGCCATGCATGAGTGATCATGTCTAAATTCCATGTTAAGCTGTTAGAGGATTACTTTCTGCTTATTTTGATATACAATTATATATATTCTATTAAATATTAATTTGAAATATTTGGACTTTACTAAGTGGCAAGGAACTTCTTTGGACGAGTGTATATCTAATTTAAGATCTGCATTCATGACGAATACAATCTCGAACATTGTCACCATATGCCTAGCATGCCTAGTGTGTTAGGTCGATGCGTTTTATAGACTTCAAAGACCCTTCAATAAATATCATGCAGCGCAAGATATTATCACATTCACGTAATAATCACGATAATCAAAACATTCTCCAGCAGGGACTTTTTTACTCGAAAATTAGAGGGTTTTGCAACATCAAACACCTTGATAGACTCACAGTTGATGTCACTTATAATCTGTTTTATATTCGCAATTTTTGAACAAAACGGACTCTGTTAATAATTTCTTGACAAAAAGCGACAGTGAATATTATTTGGAAAATACGTCTTCTTCCACACAAGGGAAAGGATCGTACGTGCAAATGATATATATTAAAACAAACAGTGTCAAACTTCGGGATAAACCAAAATATGTATTTCTGTACCACTATATAATTCATATGTTAAAAATCGTGAGCGGCACATCCTCGTGTCTGTGGGTCGACAATCACAGGGCTGGAGTTTATGTGCGATGGTAATAACAGTATGTGAAAACGTCATGAATTGTAGAGTAATTGGTTGATTTCGTTTCTCTAGTAGGCAGGCGGTGCTTCCTTCTCGGGCACAGGGTTGTAGACAACATTGGGATTCTGAATCATTGGCTGCTGCTGAACTACAACGGCCCCCTGGGTGAAGAAAAAAAGAGGATACAAAACAGGAAATGAACATTTAATGTAATGATACAATTATACATACAATGGTGTAGCTTTGGGCTTCACAATGAGAAAGGTGTCTGAAACGCTGTCAGCCTTTGGACTCTGCATGAGCCAAACACGATTTCGTGTGAGCATGTCCAGTATGATGTTCTATTGTGTAAGGTTTTCTTATTTCCAGAAGGAAAACGTGGCACAAATTTGTTTTCACTCGTAGAAATGCTAAGATGTTCTGATATCATTGAAACATTTTGCTTGCCAATGTAGCTTTTCGTGTACAATTGCTTTAACAGCATTACTGCAAGAGGAGATATCTGTAAAAACCGACTTGCTTTTTTTTTAAACGTTTTTACACGACGATTTCATCTAGTTTAACCGACGAGATGAAGATTGTGAAGTCGAGAGAAAAAAACCCATCGTACCTTATTTTGTTGCTGCTGATCGTCGGTAGCACATCCTCGTCCGTCACGGTATTCTTGGTATTGCGAGACCACACAGATCACACACACCACCTGGAGAATAATTTACGGCAACATGGTGAAATTATCAATGGCAACACGTTAATATACAGGGTGACCAAAATTAACTTTTAAAATTCCATATTTCTGATACCAAAAGGATACTGTGAAAATGCAAAACATTGAAAATATAAACACATGAGCTAAAAGAGGTTGCTGAATGCTGACCCTGTTTTTCAAGGACAAGGAACTCAGAATGAATAGCTAACCTCAGATCTATACACAATTACATTGTTTTTCAGCTAGTTTCTAGTCAATAATAAGGTGAGGTATTTATACCGGATGACAACCTCTTGCAAAATGTATGTACAGGTGGTATTACGAGTGTTGAAGAAGCTTTTGTTTTCAACGAAACCCATCATTGGATTCATTGACTGGATTCATTAACGGATAATATGTTTCCTTTTCTGTCATGATCTGTTTTCCATTGCATACTGAGCTATAATATGTTCTTTCTGAAAGAAATCATCCAAAACATACCATTGCATTCATTATCAACATATCTTGACGTTGCTTTGAAATAGAAAATATTGGCGCTTTATAAATTACCATTATTATTAATAGTATATCCCACGAATCCATGCCCAAGGCTCAATATTTTGTAGTATAGTGTTTCTATCGTTATTTATCTTACAGCACTAACAATATTGGTCTCCTTAAGTGGGGCACCCTGTTCATTGGGTTGATTGCTTCATTTTGGAATCGCTCTATGCGATCGTAATTATACTCTAATGTAAGTCTTGGTCCATCATGTATGACTGATCGACGAACTGTTAACCAAGGCTTAATGGATACCAGGTTTTACTTAATTATACCGGAGTTGGAAAATGTTAATTAGGTGATTAGAAACAACCGTAACCTGTTCTATAGACGAGCGTATCTTTAACGTAAGGTTTTTCGATCGGGCGATGTTTATTTTATTTCATTAAAAACATATTTTCAAACGGTTCAGAGATATTCAACTCAAATCGTTGATTTTGTTAAATTTTCTAAAAAACTGACATGGTTTTCAACCAATTTTAGAAATAAAAATGCTTAGAAATTATATACAAATTGCTCACCGAACTCTTTTCCTTGGTCTATAATGGCAACGAGTATTTAACATGTTTGAAATTAAATTGTGTGCGGTGAAACGTTGCATGTACATATTTAGGTGGGTTCAAGCCACCATAAATGTTCTGCGGGTCGACGAGCCTCTCAGTTAGGGTCTGTCGATGGGTTTCAAATCCTAATAAAGAGTTGTCTCTGAATTTTCATAATTTTCAAACACAAGTTCAAAACAAAATGCAATTATTTAAAATATGGTATGTTTCAAACATTTTTGAAATTCTCAAAATATGTCTTCTACAAACCGAAAATCGTCTGGCTCGTGGAACATGACTTTTTACTTCTGCCAAACGTTTAACTGTACATCAACTCATTTAGAATATACCATCAACTATTTTAATGTTTTTTAAAATATATGGTAGCGTGTAGTATATTGTGTATAGTCTTATGGTTACATGTACAGCGCTTTGATGCCGTTGCTTTATGCGCTAAAGTATTTTTTATTATATTATTATAACTAGGTACTACATTGCTTATTCTTTTAATGGGACATTCACATTTGCTGGCAGTTTTATGGTAGATTTATATCAAGATAATTGATGGACTTATTGTCCCAGCTTTTTCAGGATCCATAGGGTAAATGTTTCGCGTCATTTACGCGTTTGGCAGTGGCTGAGACTAATTAGTCTCAGGCAGTGGGGATTTCTTTTAAAATATTAATATTGGAATATAACTGCCTCTTTCAAATAGACTGTAAATTTACGCATCGGCTAGATTACAAATTATTTAACATTATTTGATTTGTTCTTAATAGCCTATACGAATAATTTAATTATTTCGTACTACAAGGCGATACCTTATTTCCATATATGAAAAGCTTATTTCCATAATATGAAAAGCTTATTTCCATAATATGAAAAGCTTATTTCCATAATATGAAAAGCTTATTTCCATAATATGAAAAGCTTATTTCCATAATGCATAGCTTATTTGTATATGCATAGCTTATTTGAATATATGCATAGCTTATTTGTCTGTATGCATAGTTTATTTACATATATGCATACCATATTTACATGCATAGTTTATTTACATATGCATAGCGTATTTGCATATATGCAAATAGGCCTTTCAGTGAAAGCAATTACAGGTATAGTAAAAGGAAAGATTTACAATATATTGCTATAACAAAAACTGCTGTTTTTTTACGCTGTCCAACACACGTGACTACCTTTAAGTCAATGACCATGTGACAGCAAATTCGTCAGTGATGTCGGGGAGGTCAAAGTCGATGTCTTGGTATAGCGTGGGGTGGCTTGCCTCTCGGATTTTCCTCTTTCAGCAATGATCCTAGCGGGCGAATCAAACTTGCATTTTACCTATGACAATGTTCACTAGATTTCTATTTAAGTGTGCCACAGATTTGACCTTTGACACCTTTAAAAAAATTATATTGAAGTGTCTACCGATCTAATAATACGGGTAAGAAGTTGTCAGAGTGATGGACAACGCCTGACAGATTTTGATAAATAGGACCTTTTGTCATCTTACTCAAGATATCCAATACTTACATCTACGATAGCAAAAAGCCACAACACAATAACTGTACCTAGGTAAACTTTCCCCCATAAGTCAGCGAATCCAGTCTAGATTGAACAGAAATTAAAACAAAATGTCTGCTTAAAAGAGAAACACTGTCCTAAATGATTAAAATGGGGCGTATATATGCAGGCCCGTAGCCAGGGGGGGTTCGAGGGGTTCGATCGAACCCCCTAAATTTTTCAAAGGTAAAAAAAAAAAAAGGTAAGAGAAGAGAAGAGAAGCTTATATGCGTTATAACCATAGAAAAATGACCAATCTGCTCGTGGTTTTTATAAATAAATGAATTTTGTATGTAAAAAATTGTTAAAAACCCTACGAAATGACCATTATATGTTCACTGAGCTGCTTTTTGGACTGTGCGATTTATGACAGTGCGAAATTTTGTGACCGTGCGATTTTTTTTGACCTCCCCCCCCTTCCCCCCCCCCCACCCCCCCCCCCCCCCCCACCCCCCCCCCCCCCCCCCCCCCCCCCCCCCCCCCACCACGCTACGCCACTGAATTCGAACCCCCTAATTCAAAAGGCTGGCTACGGGCCTGTATATGGAATAAACTTATGATTCAATATTTTCCCCAGACATGACAGTTGAAATGGATTCGATTCGGCAACCTTCGAAACCGATGCATGAAGCTCTTACCATTAAGTTAGTTACAGAGGCAACTGCAGTGGAGCCCGAGATTATCATCTATTCTATACATTACTAGTTGCAAATACATCACTACTTATTTCCCGGGAAAACTAAGTAAACATTATTCGGTATAAACTTAAAAAGGACTGTCCAAATTAAAATGAATACCCTCGGTAAAAAAACCAAAAAAACACATAACATTCTAGAGGTTATTCTAAAATGAGCTGTCGTTTCTAAAATTGACAATTTAAACATGCGGTTGTCCACCGGACGACAACTAATGAGTATCTTCTTTTTAGCAACAATCAAACTGGAAACAATTAAAACAGAGAAAAGAAACCCTGTTCTACAGGAAAACGAAAGTATCAGGTTGGGT
>CM069451.1:57809685-57941030 GCA_035610835.1 Ophiura sarsii
CAGCAATTTTCGATATTTTGAAAATATTTCAAAATTATCAAGAACAATTCGAACATTTAAAGAAATCAAACATTTGACAAAAAACTAAAACAAACTAACTAAATGCGGTAGAAAAATAATTAAACAAAATGTACTTACCAGATATATATAGTAGGCAAGCGCGATGAAATAGTAGACATACCACAACATATGGAACGCTTGAGCCAACATGTACGGAAACAGCAGCTGTTTTATATCCTGTTAACAAAGACACAATAGAATGAGGATCACTAGTGGGTTTGTGGTATGGCAAGGAGAGGGAGGTGGAATGCCCCTGACGTCACTAATACTCATCCTTATCCAAAACATTCAGGACGTATCTGTTTCAATTGATTGAAGATAGGCCTACCCCATGCAAGCTTGCAAGAACCAATCAAGACAATGATCTTACTGTATCATTTATATAGCCAAATTAATCAAAAGTATGTACATGTATCCTAAGGCCAAAAGGGTTTAGATCGCGAGCGATCTGAAAAAGGGTACCTGGCTGCTGAAAATTAGTAACTCCCACAATACAGCACGGTCGATACCTCAAAAATACACTACAACAACAAGTACCGTATACACTATACGAAAAATATTATTTGTAAATAAATCTTCACTTGATTCTGTTCCGTGCTCACAGTAGCTCACAGTGTCAAGCGGGGCCGAAGGCACCGTACGCGGATAGCCCGCCGCTATGCGCTAGTAAGAAAAGGAGCCGCAGGCCGCCTGCGGCCGAGGCGACTAAACCCGGCTTGTTACGAACCGATTTAAGTTAGGTCCAATTTAGATGAGCCCGCCGCAGGCGCGATACGGTCTACCAACCGACCCGTGTAGAATTTGCGAACTCAACCCCTATTTTGCGCGAACTCTACCCCTATCGTAGAGGGCGCCTGTTGTACCTAGGATGCGTGTTTTTTCAGCAAGCTAGATGGTTCGCTGCCAAAAATATGCGATCTCTACCACTATCGCTATACTAAGTGGACTTTTTAAAAAACTCTTAACATTTGCATTTTTCTACGGATATAAAGATTGATGTCACTTTCAAATGATTTTTGTTTAACATGTGTCATGTGAACTCTAGTTTTGAAACAAATGTTTAACTTATTTTAGATTCAGCATGTCCCTTTAATTTAACATTTTTGAGGAAATCTTGAGAACACTTACATACTAGGCACACTCTTTGTCTTACCTTGGATACGCCAATGATCAGCATGATGCTTGCAATAAACAACACCACGAGTGCTAATGCACCAATTATGTAAACCGATAACATGACGTTGAATACACTCAAATCCAACTGTTCGCTGTCATCTGTAGCAAATCCATCTATATTATTTGGGTAAAACATGCAGGGAGATATATCATACAATGTGTTATAAAGCGTACAATCATGATTAAAATAGTATTTTTACCCGATTTTTGAAATAAAGCACGCCCTCATCACACACACCTCACCCATCCTCGTCGTGCATAGAAAGGACATTTGTAAATTACAAGATTTATTAGAAACGCATTTATTAATCTAAAAAAGAAGGTTTTTACTTCAGAGCATTACGGACTGGAACATAAACGTCAATAAATCTTTTCTTTTTGGGTATCCTTTCTTTTTGAACAAGCAGAGATTGAGTGCTTTCAGAAGTTCTATGTACTCTGAAATGCTGTCAGAATGTGTGGTGCTTTTCCTTCTAAAGTTTAAACGGGCGTAACTTCTTTTCCACAAGATTCAGTGAGAGATAAGCTGGATTAGTCGTGTTTTTCAGAGTGACTGACAAGGGAGGAATTTCACCATGCACCTGTATATTTGCTAGGTGGTCAAGTCAGGTGATGTCTTTGATGTCTACGCAGTAGCTGTATAATAGCATCCATCATTTTCTCGCCCGTTTTCTCCTCAAACTGCAGACATGTCTGACATGTTCAGATGAGTTTAAACATTGTGTCACACTTGAGATCTAACACTCTCAGTTAAAGGTAGATGTTCCGATTTTCAACTTGAAGTTTTCTATTCTACATGAAAGGTCATCCTCAAAAAAGTCGTGTTCCAAAGTTTGAGTTGCATAGCTCTAATGGTTCTTATTTTAGACGCACAAGATGCTGTAAACTATACCCATTGAGTAGTACACAAACTATAATCGGTGGTTACCACCACTCGCGGTAATTCGACGTTATTTCATCGATTTCTCCGTAATTATACCGATTTAGGCCGTCAAATTTCAGTATGATGATGAGAAAAATACGAGCTTTCATATGATATGAAAATCTCCGTATGTTTGAAATAATTCTGTGTTACGAAAATGTGATCGGGTCATCTACCTTTGAAGACGACGTGCCGTTATGTGCCGTATGTGTCTATTATACGATAACGGTAATTAAATTACAAATATGAATGTGAATGTTCTGATATCTGCACAGGATCTGGAAGTCTGGCCTCGATAGAACAACCAAAATAGACTATTTACACATCGCGTCGCAATGATGATGATGATGGTGATAATGATGATGTTGATGATGATCGTCGTATTTTGACGGTATCTTAGTTATAAATGCAAATCAATATCTACCTACCATAAAAACTGTTCAATATATCCTTAGATGCAAGTATCCATTTTGAGTTGTAACTGAACCATATTAAACCAATGAAGGCAAGGGTCTGTAAAAATGAATCAAAATATGAAAAATCATTCTTATACAAAAAAAATTACATTTTGTCAATCTTATCAACGGTATGCCGGCGATGGAAATTTGAGGGTCCCCCAAAACTGAGAGTCCTAGCTCTCATAGACTCACACGGAATAGCCACAACCTTGTAGATGAAGCTACGTAACCATGGTAACAACTGATGCGCAGTGCAAAACACGTATCATTTTGGAAGTAGGCCTAGGACTCTCAGTCTCAGGTATTGAACATTATATTAGCTGTAGTTTCTCAATAGGTCAAGAAGCCTTAGGTTCTGTCAATATAATTAAGGCCCTGTCACACCATGGCGTATGGCCTGAACGTGTGCCGACGTAAACAAAGAATAGCTCGAAAATCATGAAAATTGTCAGAGTCCAAGAACGTCCAACTTCCAAACGAAGTGCCTAAGGGCCTGTCACACCATTGTATTTACGATATTTTCGATATTTTCGCATACGTTGGCTTACGTTCAGGCGATACGCCATGGTGTGACAGGCCCTTAATTAAGCACGTTGTATTCGTTAGCGGTTCGCTAGGGGTTCGCAGAGGTAATGAACATTTTTGAGCATGTTCAAAATATTGAGCGGGTGACAACGTTGAGCATTCGCTGCGTGAACGTTCCGCACGTTGGTTGTAGGTTGCTTATTCGCCAGTTGTTCGGTCATATACGACGCATAAAGAAGACACCTACACCTAACGTCCGGGGAGGGGGGAGGGTGGGGGGGGGGGGGGGGGGTGTGTGGGGGGGGGGGGGGGGGGGGGTCCCTACCAACAAAAAATCCGAGTACCCCCCCCCCCCCCCCCCCCCCCCACGGGCCGAACGTCCAAATCGTTCACACGGCGAATGGTCAACGTATACATAGCGCATTGATCACAACGCTTGGCAAACGCTCAAAATCTTTAAACATGTTTAACATTTTGAGCGTGTGACATGTTTATACAAACAAAGTAAAATTTGATTTAATTTAAGGTATTAAAATTATATGTTACGTTAACAGTACCATCATTCGTTACGATACCCAATGTCGTTAAAATATAGACCTTTATCGGTGGTTATATTACTTCCATTTCATAATAAACCACTTTATCCTGTCAGTATAACTGAACATCAATTTTATGATGCAACAAATTGTGCAATAGACAGCGTCTTTTCTAACATGTGTTTTAAATGTATGCCATAACATTCTATTACGCATGGTTGTTGTCAACAATTTATAATTGACGGATATTACGACTCTCGATTTTACAGGACATAGCATGGCTCCCCGCTGTCCCTCTTTATGGCGGACAAAATTACGCGAATTAAAGCCCATCGTCCGGAAACTCATTAAGGGGGGGGGGGGGGGGGGGGGGGGGGGGTGGGTATGGGGTGGTCGGATTTCAAAATGTAGTTACTTTGCAAAAAATGAGATAAAAGCACCATGGAAACCTGCAATGTCTAAGCTTTAACTTGCTTTTTATTTGAGCCAAATCGGACATTCGGTTCATATGTTATGAACAATTTAGTTTACGGAGTTTCGAAAATCGGAGGTGATTTGTATTTGTTTGTTCGTAGAAAACGCTCACCCTGTGTTTTTTAGCAAATTCACTCTAAATTACATTTAAATAAACCAATGTAACCTTCTATAGTTGTTTTTGTGTAATAATATTAAACTAATTAATTGCGCATAATTATTCATCAAATCTTTAGGTCAACGGCATTTCTTATGTATTTCTTTATTTTTTCTCACCCCGCTATATTTAAGCCCTTATATTTAAAAAATGCGATTTAAATCCTAATATACATGCGATTTTCGCGAAAATGGACTCAAAATGTGTCTATATTCAAGCTTAATAATATATGAACAATTATTTTCATCTCAAATATAAATTTATAATTTTTAAAGCAATTTTAATATTTTTGAATACGTTTCGCTCGATATCTCAAAACAAGAAAACACGCAAACGTGCGAAACGACTACGAACGTAACTCAATAACGCAATGATGAAATGTTATGAAATTTGAAATTCATGTTGCAAATAAGTGGATCTGTGCTTTCATGAAGCCGGATTTTTTAATTTCGGCCTCAAATTTGAATTACGTCGCAAAATTACGTGATTGGTCGGTTACCGGTTGCCATGGCAACCGTTTCAAAATTCCGGCTCCATTAAAGCGTGCGGAATATCATTATACATCATTATCCTAAGAATGAGTACAATAGAAGTTTGCGTTATTGAGTTACACTTGTAGTCGTGTTTAGACAATCAGAGCTCCTGTATGGTTACCATAGCAACCAGAACAAAAAAAAACCGTAATTTTGAAGCGTCTTGTTATAAGCTATATTATGATATATAATACTTGTATATTAAGTTTTAGGAAAGTTGTGAAAATTGATTATCAATATTGGACTTAAAAACCCCATACCCTTTAAAGGTTCTACGGTATATAGTCCCGAAAGCGTGCAACGAACGAAACTTAGTGGGCATCGGTTCACCTTACATGTGGTATAAACACATTATTCATTCATATAATTATAAAATGCATTTTAAATTATTTCCGTTATATATCACATGATGTAACAAAAAAAAGCACAATTAATACATTTTAAAATGTAACTTCCCCTATCACCTCATTCTGACACATTCATCATTGTGAACACCATACATTGTATATCTTCGATAACAATGTAAATATCTTCGATAATAATGTAATTAATCAGACAAACGGAGGGTATCAATCACTATTAACCATAACACTACCTGCTGGTTGAAATCGAGGATAAAATATCAGGGTTTGGAAATGGGAGAACATTTAACGGGGACCTGCCAGCGGCGGGATTTGAACCCGTGTCCATCAGCATGTCTTTCCTAGGTTCACCTCTCATGGGGGTCGCTCGCCAGAAACCAATCGTGATTTTACAGTGAGATATACTCCCGTGCTGCCAGCATAGTTGTTAAATTGGAATTCATGGGTTTCAGGGCTGTAAGGGTTAATACAAATTACCACGGCTTTAAATACATGCAACCCCAAGCGGCTAATTGCACTTTTCAAACCGCACCCTATATTATACAATGCTCATATGGATGATATTACTGTGTGTCGCACGGTGTGTCACGGAGCATTAGGGACGCACCATTTGATTTCCAGGGGGGGGGGTAGGAAGTTGGGTCCGGGGGTGATTTTTTTTTTTTTGGCTGCCGTAAGGGGGGAATTTTTTTTTTTGCGCCGCCAAAGGCGGCGAATTTTTTTTTTTAATGTATTCATTCATATTGAGTTGGGTGGGGGTAGAATTTTTTTTTTTTTTTTTTTTACTCATCAGGGGGTGAATTTTTTTTTGTTGGCCTGCATAGAGGGTGAATTTTTTTTTCTCCAAAAACTTCCTACCCCCTCCCTGGAAATCTAATGGTGCGTCCCTTAGCAATGGTATCAACACTATCATGATCAACGTCGTGCTATAGTTATCTACAGGCCGTAACCAATTTATGATACACTTCCGAAGGGCGTGTACGCATGTACGGTAGCTTCACGGGAAAGTTTATATTATAAAGCGACGGTGTCAAATTTCTTGTGACCAGTCGCGGCCAACACTCTGCCACTCTGCAGATCGAAAATAAGGCCGCAACAGCTTATTTTCCTGAGTCCGTATCGTCTGGTTTTATTTTTATTTAATTTATTTTTTACTTTATTTTTAATTTTTGCTATGATTTTTAATGAAATAGATAACTAATAAAATTTGACATAATGAATATATTAAACGATTTGCTTGTGGTCATATATTTGTTGTAAATGGCTACTACACAGAAAAAAAATACCGAGTCATTTGACTCACTTCGACAATTTTGGAATGAGTCATCAATAAGTTGACTCATTTGCTGAGTCAATTGACTCATGTTAAGTGAGTCACATACACATTGACTCACTTATTGCACTAAGTGTATCATAGTTGACTCACGCATAATCTGTTAATGAGTCAAATTTCAAGTGACTCAGTACAGTATTGCCAGATTGACTCACTTGTCAGGGAAAGATGAGTCAAGATCGACTTTTGACTCATTCATAAAAATAATGAGTCAAATACGAAATGAAAGCGAGGCTGTTTTTATTTATTAGATCTGCCATTTTGTTTTGCACATGGACTGGTGACTAAATAGCGTATGTTCATGATGTTAGTAATTGAAGACACAAATTGTGTCATTTCTTTTGGACTTCTTTGTTATTAAACACTGCATAGACTCATAAGTAATATGTGGAATTTCTGGAGCTGATAGAACAGTAACTTGTTTTGCATTTGGCGGTGTTTTTACCTTCAGTAAGCTTACAGTGTTGGACCTTCGTCGTTACACTGCAGTAAGCTTGTGGATGTATTTAACTTCATTATTTGTTGGACTTAGTGCCTGCTTAATAATGGGCAACATACAGTGTCTACAGAAACTAACACTTTTCGGAGATCACCGCCCATGTTTGTGATAGTCTTTAATTGTCACAAAAACAATGCTATTCTGAGGCTCAACTGAAAATTCCAGTCTGAGTCAGTTGACTCATCCAACCTGAGTCAATTGACTCAGTTAAACGTCCAAGTGTCTCAGTACACGGACAAACAAAAGACTCATCAAAATGAGTCATTCGACTCAGTTAATATTATCTGTGAGTCAAGTGACTCATTTAAATGTGTCAAATGACCCAATTTGATTCATTATTGAGTCAATTGACAAGTTACAAGTGAGTCAGGAGGCTCAATTGACTCATTAGTATTGAGTCAGGTGACCCATTACCGAGTCTGGTGAGTCACTAGTGAGTCAATTGACTCATTTTTGGTGAGTCAGAAGACTCACTAATTGCATTTGTGAGTCAATTGACTCATTATGGATGAGTCAAATGACTCAGTTTAACTTCAAAGTGTCTCACTACATGGACAACTGAAAGACTCACCAAAATGAGTCATTTGACTCAGTAATTTTTTTCTGTGTACTTGGCAATATAAATTTTGACCCCCTTGTTCAGAAATAGTCGGGCGTCAAGTTGTTCCATCTGCCCCTCCCCTATTGAATACGCCGTAGGAGTAAAGCAAAACAGGCTTGGATCTTTTCCAGGCCTCCTTAAACCCAGCCTGAAATGTATCAGTGACAGTTAATGTATATAACAGCAGGATGGTTATACAAATGACCAGCCAGTATTGATTGGATTCCTTCCAATAGCTTTATATTACAATTGCCCCTAGAAATCATATATAGGTCCAAGATTAAAAACAATCTTGTTATCAGACAAATTGAATGCAAAAACGTCTGAAGTGGTTTGCAGTCAAATGACAGAGTGGACCAAACCGGCGCGGTAGACAACCCAAGTCAATTCGACTGCGGGAAAACTGTCACGTGACTTTGCCGCGGTTGAAGTAGGCTATGACCTATGCTGGTTCCCTGCATCCATGTGCTCCACACAACTTATCCATAGATGCAGGTACGCGCCGATTTCCACTCAAAGCTGATTTGCTGGCATAAAAGTCATGATTGACAAAAAATGGATCCACAAATAAATTCGATCAAGCCAGCGTCACGCTTAGAATGATAACAAATTTGCTGATTGGCACAAACTACACGTGTATCTGCGATAACCACAGCGCCGGACTTCACACGCACATGCACGCATGTCATAGCGCGTTTCCCATCGCGCCGTAGCTATGGCAGCGCGACAATGCATTCAGCGTTCGATGGGATGTCTCAGCTACAGTGCGTTGATCGTTATTTACCTTATGCCATAACAGAGCGACAATGCAATGTGTTGAACTTACGGTTACGGACGGCAATTGATTTGCCTGTACCTGCACCTATGGATAAGTTGGGCCGGGGATCCAGGGTGCAGGGAACCAGGGTGCAGGGAACCAGCATAGCTATGACCCAGAGGGCAACGGGAATGATTCAACTTCCTGCAAACAACTTCGTTTTCTTTGCATGCACGACAGTAAACGTTAATATCGTATAACGTTAACATGTTGTGTTTTTGGCCATTATAACGATACCTCAATATTTTTAAATGAGTTCAGTTGCTTTTGTTTGTTTGTCTGTTTGGGTGTTGGGGCGTTTACACGGTCGGCGGACACACGCTTGGTCCTAACGGACAAAGTGCTCGGTTCAGGCTTAAAAAGCCTATATCGAGGGCTTAGTGCAACAAAGGACTATGTGCATTTTTGGCCAAAATGAGATTTCGGTATCAAAATGTATCCGCACAAGATCAGGAACCTTATTATGAGAAAATAGTAGATAGTAAATAGTAAATTCACCTAATCAAAAAGGTTTAATAGCATTTCTTTTAACTTGTCAAAACCAAAAGGTGACAATGATGGGTACAAATCTTTAATTCACTTTTTCTCAAAATGACCGAAATGCAGATAGCCCTTTGTTGCACTAAACCCTCGATATAAGCATGTTGGCTGAAATGAAAGGTAGAAAAGAGGGAAGAAAGAATGAATCTAAAAGAGCCACTTCCAACAAATCAAGTTAACAATTTTAATAGTCAGCTTTCGGATATAAGAAAATAATAGTCTTGATCCAATCTTATTTGCAACACAGGCGTATGAACAATTTAGGTACACAAATAAATTACATATTTTGCTGTCAAAGATGTCGTGTTTATTGTAAACAGTTTTTGAGGTAGGCTATAATATTATATATATATATATATATATGCTTAGCTGCAACATTGGCTAGCGGTATACAGAGACGGCTTCAATCCATCTTATTCTTAAGGCGCCACTGTTCTTTGTTTGTTCAATGGTTTGTTTGAGGTCCAGGGCCATGAAAATAACGTCACATTTCAGGCGACGTTGTCACGATTTATTCAAAATATAATTATATTTGCCATATTTTCGGAGTAATTCTATTAACCCTTCGCATAGGTAATCATAGTCCATGATTTTTAAGAACGACGCCTACTACCGATGTTGGTGTGTAGGGTATAACAGAATTATGCCATATTTTCTATCAACAACTGGAAATAGGCAGAGCATGATTTATAATACATGAAACTTGGCTGATAATGATTATAACAAGCCTATTTGAGGTCCATCGCCATACTAATCGTGTTTTACATGGGATACATTTTGACACGCCTTTATACTACCTACATTCGATTAAAGCTCGTACACTTCCAGATACAAATTACAGGAGAACAACTAATTTAACGTACGCATAAAATCCTACCAGCAATTATATTTAATTTTACATTTATAGTTATTAGAAGATGACTTACCATTGAATATACAGCAGACCCTATGGAACCACCTCTTACTCCGCAACAGCAACATTTGTTCATAATAGCCATTTTTAGTTGATATCCCTTGGCATGAGTAGAGCAATAGAAATGTGTGTTTACTCGATCAGCAATGTGATCTTGGCCAATGTTCTTTTGATATACAAAATGGAAATACCAAGGGCCGCCAAAGTAGGGAGTGTCTCGCTGCTCCTGTCTGCTGAATAAATTAGCGGTGCCATTACCAGACATGCGCATCGCATGTGAATGTCATTTGTTGATCTGATAAGGCGACGAGAAAAAATGATCCTGTTCTGTGGGCGAATGAACCTCTCAAATGTGTCGGTCTGTCGTTTTTGGTCTGTCGTTTCAAAAAACAAAAAAAACAAAAAAAAATCGTGTATAATTTAGTGAATTTCAATCATTTGTCCACAAAAAAAAAAAGGGTAAAACATTCACATTTTTTCAAACAATTTCGAAAACATTTTAAAATGTTCCCAAACGATGTTGATTTTATGTTGTTGAAAATTCCAAACAAAACACAAATAGGTCGATCTGACCGGAGAGCAGGTTTTTTTTCTCGTTGCGTAAAGGATAATTGCGGGCTGTGGCGATATAAATGTTAAATGGTATGTTGAAATTGAAAATGCACTAGGTGACGAAACAGCATATCTTCCATAGCTATTTCTAAAAAGCTTTTGAGCAATTCTTTTCATCAAAATTGTACAAAAATAACAGAACACTCCCTGAAATTCTTGATACGGTATACAATCATTCTGAGACAACCTGTACATTTATTAATTCGCTGTTGTTAATGTTCACATGTGCATTGAGGCTGACACTGTGTTTTCCAATAATATTATAAATGCATCATCCGGAGGGCCCAACAATCATTAGTGTAGGACTACGCTATACGGACTAAATTCTCGTACAGTCTATAATTATTGAAAGGGCACTCAACCCAATACAATTATTATAAATTGATATAAGCAGGGGATATCAACATCGACAGTGCAGACATTGATAGAGTGGTGTTAAACCCATTGCAATTTTTCATTTAGATTTAAACGGGCAATACTGGGATTTCATTGGTTGGTGCCAGCTGGATTGTCAACACTCATAACATATTATCTAATGTATAGCTAATACCAGCCAGGAAATAATATATACCGTATATATAGAAAAGATTCATGTACACTATAACTGATATAATATACTCACAATTGAGAATAACACACTGTGCCTAGATGGTTATTTAGATTATATATTACAATTTGATCAGCTCCAAAAAAGAACCTTTTTACTCTGGAGAATGATTTCATAAGAGTGTGGGCGAACATGCTCGCAGCAAACGCACTGTCCCGGCGGCAATTGTGTGTTTTTTCGTACATGATCCTAATGAAATTCACTTTATTCAGTTTTAATACGGAATGAAGCAAAATTCACAGAATAAATGATTTTTTGAACAAATCAACTGATTTCACTATAGGATCAAAAAATCGCAACCCGGCGAGATAACGAGGGGCTTATTATATTCGGTGCACGGCCGATTTTTAAATCGGCGCGACCTTGTGACAGAGGAGAATATGTTGAAGGGCATAGTTTGGGGTCCGGGGTCAAATTATGACCCCAGGTTTGAAATGGACCTCTTGATGTGGGAATTACGTTGAAGGGCATAGTTGAAGGGTCTATAATTATCATCAACGTATCCCACATCAAGTAGTCCACGAAAGTTAATAATTTGATCACGAATGACCCCAGACTCCCAACGATGCCCTTTAACATATTTCCCCCGTTAAGAGGTTCCCTTCCACTTTAATAGTTAAATAATTTGAACCCATATCCCCAACTACCGAACCCGAAACTATGCCCTTCAATGTATACCCCACTTCCACTTCCACCATGTATACCCCACTTCCACTTCCACCACGCCCATATACAAATGCCGAAAACAATAAGCCCGGCGAGGCGGCGAGGTTATCATTATGCGTGACGCGTGTGACTTTCACGCCAATTTGGAACTGACTGGACGAAGGTATACTATGAGTCATGGCATAATAAGATCACCTTTGTCTTAGGGGCGCACATCATTGCACCATTTCTCGCTTTGTGTAATGGTAGCCTGAAAACAGATTTGGGATAATTTAGGGTCATTTGGGACAATAGTGCCTGATGGTATTAATATCATATGTAAAAGGGTGAAAGAGTTTGACATCTCAATCCAAACATATATTGTTGGCACAGGTAAGTTCAATTAACTTAATTGGAAGCCGAAGAAACAGCTACGATAATATCTTCGTGTGATAGGGGTTGCATTTAATCCAATGTCGTCATGAGTAAAATAAAAGTTTACAGTATTTCCCTCCAAAAATACTTTAGACCAATGGGGAATAAGCCCTTTTGATTTATATTGGATCAGGCAGTGTAATATGTGTTGTAAAACTAACAGGTTCTTAAATACTTTGGGATTGTATTATTTTGTGATTTATCGATTTTCACTAGCCAAAATAACACAAAAGTGTTAAAATCTATATTTTATTGTTGCCAATTAGCAGCTTCTGTCACAAAGCTGCCAATTGGCAGCTTTTGATAATTGTTGTTATTTTGTCTTGCCAAAATTTGTTCTTAAATACAATGATTCTGCAATGATTTTGCCTGGTCAAAATAATAACAATCGTTAAAAGCTGCCAATTGGCAGCTTTTGTGACAAAAGCTGCCGATTGGCGGCAATAAAATGTATTTTTCAACGGTTGTCCTTTTAAAACCTTTTAGCTGGCCAAAATTGAAATAATGCCAAATAATACAATCCCACACAACACTGTCATTGTTGGTAGGTTCAGTGGTGCAAGAAAGCTATATTTATATGCAAAGTAGCTGGACTACATTTCTGGATGAAGACACAGATTATCTGTGCAGTTGAATTTAAGATCTGGTAGAATACACATGTATAACAGACATTGGTTCCTATCCCGCCCCGTTTGTGTGGCTAAATTTACTGGTCACCAAACGTACTCTATGTCAAAGTCAAGTCTACCTACAAGTCACCTTCTTCCATGAGAGAAATACATTACGCAGGGCGGTTTTAGGCACTTTTTAGTCGAATTCAATTCAGGACTTCTAAATGTGCTATTGTATTGGAACCGCCAATAATGTTGTGCTATCAGTGGCGGATACAGGGGGGGGGGGGGGGGGGGGGGGGGGGGGGGGGGGGTGGGGGGGACCACTGTACATTTTTCAGAGATATAGATAGGTTCCGTCGGTACATTTGCGATTTCTACCATGCAATATTTTTTGCCGATTTTGGGACGACCACATCGCTTAACCGATTAATTTTTGAGCTCATTATTTGGTATTGTGATTATTCAATTTGATATCTTGCATTTCACAAATAACTGATTAAATCAGAGAGGTACATGAATGTATTCTGTATTATCAGATAATCAAATTGTGGTATCATTAGATTAATTTCTCATGAGTTGAGAAATATTCAAGTTTGTCAATGCATTTATAATAAAAGGCCACATCAAAGAAATGGTTATATTTACATTACAATGGACAGTAAATAATGTAGATATACAGACTATTCATCAGTGGATTATATTATGCCAATGCATATTAATGTGAACATTTAATTCAAGCGAACTGGTATTTTTGAATGTTCCTGTCTTGTAATTTATACAGCCGTTTTGACTGATATATTTTGCCTACTGACGGTGACGACACATTTTATAAGAACATGGAAGAAATCATCAAGAAACATCTTTGGCTACGATAATCTACACATTGGACATCTGATGCAAGGACACATGGACAAGACGACAGGACGCAATACAACTCCGTGAGCTAAACCATAACTTTTTAAATACCTGATTTTAACAAATCAGGCTGCCTACGATGCCAGCTCGCGTTTAATAAGTTTTTCTTTGTACTGCAGTACTTATTAATATTATGTAAGTGTTTATATGTGTTTTCAGTATTCCAATAAATCTATGTTAATATAGTTTGATCAAAATTACATTTTGAGAACGTCTGAGTATATCCATAGATTAGGCTAATTAGGCCAGTTTCCCGTTTCCCTACCGACCCAACTTTTCAGTTCTACCAAAACTTTCATTATTTTGTGTAAGAATTACATTTTCTGACAAACTTGAATAAAAATAAATCAAAACTTTTAGGAATACCAGACATATCTTCCTGTTGATCATGTTGATTGTAAGGGATTTTAACGGCAGTGGGTCATGGTATTGGTTAATAATGAAATTCTTTATATTATATCTACTCAGATTTCAGATGTAATTGACGTTGCAATATTTCAGACAGATTTGTTGACATTTTCAATAACACATCAACAAAATGCTTCCTTAAGGTTCTCCTTTTAACCTTTAAGGCAGTAAATGGACTTTCTCCTACCTACATCCGCAATCTCATATCCTTCACCACTCACAGACCTCTTCGCTCTTCAAACCAACTCGCATTAAAACCAGGACCTCGGGTCAAAACATCATCAACAACAAAATCACAACAACAACAACAGCAACAACAACAACAACATAAACAACAAGAAAAAGAAAAGAAGAAAAAAACCCGACAAAACAAACACTTGAGTTCCCTTAATATGCAAGCCGTTTAAGGCTGGCTCACACTATGACGGAGAGGGGTCAACGGCAAACTACGGTAAGCTGCGGATTGCAATTTTGAATTTCCCGCCAATCATCGTTTGTTGCCGTCAGTTGTCGCTGACGAATCCGAAATTATCAGTCGCTTCCGTCGGCAAATTTTCAGCACTGTTGAAAATTTTGTGGCGGCAAAAAATTCGTTGTGATTCCGTTCAGATTTCGTTGGAGACCGCAACCCTCATTTCCTTTACGTTTCTATGCCGTGCGTGCGAGGCCGTATCTAGTCGTTTTGAGGTCGTCGCAATTTCGCTGGTAGTCGTTGTCAACGACCATTGACGGCTAAACAACGGCAAGTGACGTCACATCTCGAACCCTGACGACACATTGCGGCAAGTAACGAAATGGTAACGACCGTGCGACGATGGATTGCGAATTTTGGCCGGAGGATGACTGTTGATGGCGGGTCGTTTGCGAGTACGGTGATCTGCGATGGGTTACGATTTTGTAACGATGGTCCACGATTTTAAACTTTTAGTTAGTAGAATCTTCTCCAGCCCAGCACAGCGTATGTCTGAGTGGATGACCAGAACGTTGTGAAGAGTGGGAACGCCAAACTCGACTATTTATACGACCCGCCCACACACATCGTCATCGTCGCCGTAACCCACCGTCAGCAGCCGTTCCTTGCCGCCAGCCAATCCGCTGCCAGCCGTCTGACCTCGTTCCTTGTTGCCGGGCTCCGTCGAGACATCGTCACTCGCCACTCAGACAACGTCCGATTTTGGTCGCTAGACTCCGTTCCCAGCCGCAGCCATTCATCCCTTGCCGTCGTGTTGTCGCTGAATATCGTTCCCACCCGTCAGCAAATCTAGCTTTCCCTTTTGCCGTCGTTTTGCCGCCAACATTTTGTGATTTTCACGTCCGTCGCCCTCCGTTGGTTATCTACCGCTACTTTGTGAGCCAGCCTTTAGCGAGAAACACGGACAAGCTCAGTCACGTTAACATTAGCCTGTAAGGGGCGCACAACATTTTAATCATTCCTCGTTTTGTGTAATGGTTTAGTTCCGTGAAAAACAAATTTGGGATAATTTAGTGTCCTTTAGGATTTGTTTGTGTCTGATTGTATAAGGTCATAAAGGGGTCAACAAAAGTAAGTCCCCCCCCCTAAAATTTGATCGCGTTTGTTTGCATAACTCAACACCTTTTGAAAAATTGAAACGTTTATATCAAAATAAAAACGCTTGGCTACCAATTGCAATTTTTCTTCTTCTCAATAGCATGTTTACTTCTTCCAAAACATACACGTTTCCCCAAAATGATGTTTTCAGAAAAAGTGGCACTTTTCAAAATCTTATGCAAGAAAGTTACAAAAATATCTCCTGTGCTATTTAAAATTAATTGTCTTTATTTTCAATTAAAAGAAAGTCTTTTCTTTCTTTTGCTGGTCCTTATATGAAATTAAAAATAAAATGATTTTATTTCATTCATGACTAGCCAATTCACGTCAATACCTGTATCGTTGAAAAGTGCCACTTTTCGGAAAACATCATTTTGGGGAAATGTGACTGTTTTGGAAAAAGTAAACATGGTATTGAAAAGGAGAAACTTTGTGTGGGTAGCCAAGGGTTATCCCGTTTTATAAATGTTTCAATCTTTTAAAACGCCTAATTGTATGTAGATTTATGCACACAAACTCGTATAGAATCTTGAAAAGTGCCACTGTTTTTGAAAACATCATTTTTGTGAAATGTGAATATTTTGGGAAAAGTAATAATGATATTGAAATGAAAAACTTGTTATAGGTAGCCAAGTGTTTGTGCTTTTCATTAGTATTTCAATCTATCAAAACGGTTAATTATGTGTAGAGTTATGCAAACAAACGTGATCAAATTCTAGGGGGGACTTACTTTTTTTACCCCTTTATGTAAAAGTGTTCTTAAACATGGATTCCGTATAGCGACAAACACAGAAAAACCCAGTCACATTAGCTCGCCGTATTTTAGGTTTAAAAATATAAATACTGGTTCAAATTGCAAAAATCGCGGGGAAAAACAGTTACTGACATATTACCAGATACCAGGTGTATGCAAAAACAGAACTCTGTCTCTTTTAAGTTTGAATCTATGTCAAATCCCACAACCGTAACAAACTTAATTTCATTTCATTTTTTTAAATTAGATTGGAAAATCTTTTAAATAAATTAATACTAGATAAATCTTTTGCGGACGAGTGAACCAATGGCGAGTAGCTGAAGAATAGCGCTTCCTCGCTAGTAACTGAGGCGTATAACCAAAAAAAATTGAGAGCACCAAACCGGGGTAAGCTAGGCTAGTAGTAACTTGCGAGTAATTTACGCTAAATCTTATACCTGACCGGACCCAAGAGTAAGTTGGAGCATATCGTTATGCTGCTGCAACTATTGACGCTAAAAGGTTTGCAAGGTGTGCGCTGACATAGATATGTCGAGGAAATAGGTGACTTTAATCAAAACAATTAACTTGGATCAAATCAATTATTTATCAAGCAATATTATACATTAAATAATAGGAGTTAAAGAAAGCAATCAAGAGATAAATAAAATATACAAATATAAACGAGTGGACCTTTATAATGGATAAACAATTGACATTAAAATGATACAATAATTCACCATCAAGTTTAAAAAATAAAAATTCAAAGAATAATAAGGAATACACGGGGATCGAACCCGTGTTTCTCGATTACCAGTGACATAGGCAACATATACGCACGCCACAGAGATCGACGAGTGTATCTGTGATAGTTTTATTATTTAACGGTTGATCCATTTATTTACAACGAACGGATTTTAATCGTGACATTTTGCCATATTATACCATATTTCTATGTTACTTTCTCACAAAATGTGTTTGTAATGGAATTATAGTCCTTATTTTTGAAAGAACGGTAACAAACTTTGACATTTTCGAACACAAAAAATTGCGTCATTTTTACACGGACTTTCATTGCTCGACTGGACGTGGATGACATGTTGAATTTTCATGTTATCAACGCTTGACGTTTTTATAATGCTAACACCATTCGTGTCAATATGATTGCTGTTTGATACACACATTTGACGCATGCGACAATTATTTTTGTAAGAAGACGATTCTGATTAATGTGCATATTTACCTCGCTAGTTACTATTCTGGTGTTACTCGCCAGTTTTGCTCTCAGAATTATATCGTTAGTAACTTACGCTACAGTAAGGGTATAACTACTAGGGTTTCACACCACTAAATAACGTCTGGCCCTACCCCCTTTGAGGCAAAAGTCCAAAACCGGCCCGTTTCTATGCCGAAACGGGAGACCTATTGTAAATTACAGTTTAAAATTAGGGTATTTACTGCAAGTTATGGCGAAATTAATATAGTGTGAATTTTGACAGACACATCAGCGTTCTTCAGGTCCAAAAAAATTGATGCAATGATGATCTTTTAATATTTTAACAGAGACATTTGTGTTCAGGTCATTTCCGGTATCTGACGCAATAATCTTAATCAACAATTGCGTGTGACCAGGAAAACTCAACTCGTACTTTTTGAAAAGGCTCTAGCTCAAAATTATGCCGGTTACCCCCCATATATGAGTTGTTGAGTTAGTAGTCATGGCTTTCATCTTCAAGTTGAAACCAAATTTCAAGTTACCAGTTTCTTATAACGTCAAGAAATATCCATTTTAAAAGTGTGCATTTCACGTGTAACCCTATGGGAGATGTATTTAGTGGTGTGCAACCCTAGGGAGGTAGCTTACCTCCCTATTAAGTTACGCCAGTTTAGTGCACTCGGCCGCTGATGTCATCTGGTTAGGATTACAAACGAATACCCGTGCTTTTAAAAGCCCATCAATTATTTTGTTATCCTGCATAAGTTTACCTACATCGATATTATTTGTATCTGCCCAAACATTAGATTTTAATTCAAATAGGCCTAACCACTACTTCGTAGATATAAAAGGGATATTTTTATCATGCAAATCGTGCCAGTGAAATAAAAAAAGCATTCTATTTTGTGATCATCTGCTGCAATAAAAAATCATTTAGGTTTTACTTTAAATAACCATTACGACCATTTTTATATTTATAAGGCCTAATATATGACATTTTCTCCAATGATTCCTTTAGTTATCATGGTTATGACATCTTCTCCAATGATTCCTTTAGTTATCATGGTTATAGCCTTTATAAACAAAGATACAGAGCGAATTTACAATGTTTATAATCTTATCAGCAAAATCCATCTTAAATATCGACAAATGAATGGCTGTATGTACTGCTCTTACTCTTTTAATGGGTTGTTCCCAAATGTGATAGATAACGTTACAAGAATATATATTGGGCATTACCATTTGTGACGTGTCATCAATTACACAGATTGTTTAGGTCTCAGGAAACACAGTCCTTTTAACACATTTTGTATACTCATATTGGTAATCGTAAACAAAGACTGCGTGTATCCCGTATGCGTCAGTATTTGTACTCAATACACTGACATAGGATAAAATAAGTATACGCAAAGCATGCAATTTACAACAACTTCGTTTATTAAACCATTCTAATTGAGAAAAATACAATCACAGTTCTATTATATTGGATTTATAATGTAACCTGCTCAACAAAAGAAAGTCATACACTTCGTTTAGATCCTACAGAGCATCTTCCGACTCAGTCTTGTCCAACCAGGCTAGATAGACATTTATATGAATATTTTCGAAACAATTTGGTACCAAACATGCCACAAAACGACAAAGATAAACCATTATTAACACCATTTAATACAAATTCATGACGTTTCCAAATTCGCATTTTCAACGAACGCATGCGGCGAGAAAATGCTGTGTGTGGCGCTCGAACGGCCAGGAATAAAAAGGGATATTGATCACACAGTCAAACCTTGGACAAAAGAGGAGGTCAAACTGCGTTGATTCGATTGTTACTCTATGGAACATAAACAGAGTGTATGACTTTCTTTTGTGGAGCACTTTGAATTAAGTGTCCCTTTGAATAGTTATCTAAATAATAATAAATCTGAATACACAAGTTTTAAAATTGATATTTGAACCTGCCCTAGCATGGATCCTTAATTCAATTACAGCATTTGCGTAGCCCCTTCAGGAATTCTTGATATACGGTACCTTAAATTTACCCAGTCCAGTCACAATTACTCTCTGAGGCAGACTGGACTCCTTGTATTATTCATCTTGTTTATGGCCATGTGTTTTGAACCCACCACCAAAAAAAGGTGGTGGCGTTGCATTTTTGGTAACGAATCATCCTTCTCTCTCTATTAACTCAACAACTAAATGTGGTAAAGCTATCATGGTTGAGGTGTCATGTGAAAGCCTATTTATCTAGCTACATTGTGTAAATAGATCAGGTATTTCTATAAATGTTTGGCTGAGATATGATTGACTATTGTTAAAGTCAGGGGTGGTGGCCAGTGGCGTAGCCAGGTATTTCATATTGGGGGGGGGGGGGGGGGGGCGGAAAATGAAAGTGAACCGACAGTGCAGTGGCGTAGCTACGATTTTTTCAGGGGGGGATTTCTGAATTTTTCGTAAAAGGTTGCCCCACATTTTTCCACGTAAATGGGGGGGGGGGGGGGGGGGGGGGAGGAGGGGGTAAATGGGTGCAAATTATCGCACGGCGTAGGGGGGAGGTCAACAAAATTCGCACGGTCCCCAATTATCGCACAGTCCAACAAAAGCACAGTCAGCAACTAATGGCCAATCCTCCGGGTTTTCATCAGTTTTCTCTATAACATTTTCCTTTATTTAGCACACTGCTGCATAAATTTGTAGACTACATGTACAAATTTGCCGATTATTTTACTATTTGGGTTACATTACCCCCGGGCCCCCACACACATGTTTTTACCAAAACCGCGCGCAAAAATGGGTATTCAAGAATCGACAGTGCCAATCTCGACCGACAGTTTCGAGTCTCAACCGACACGAATCTACCGACACGAATCTACCGCCCCTGCCCACCCCCTATGGCTATGCCACTGGTATGGTGGTGGTGGCGGTGGCGGCGGCGGCGGCGCTGTGTACAATCTCTACGGGGAATATAGAAAATGCTACTAATTCTACGTTCAATTTACAATAACTACTCATCCCTGTATGATACAAACATGATTTTGCTCTCATTTTAAAGATTATTTTATATTCTATAAGATTCTGTTTCAACAAACGTAACTACTATTATGTAACAATTGTAATTATGAATCGATTGCATTGTTCTTGGCTTTTTCCCTATACGTTTCACAGCGAACTTGCCCTAATTCATCATCGGTTTTACATACATGACTATAACAAAAAAGTATTCAACCGATGATAGCAAAATTATGCATTTTTGGAAAGCTCTCAAGTAGGGGAATTCAAAAATGCCGTAACAAATATACTTGTAAACTCTAATAAGTATGAAATTTAAACGTTTGTGCTCATTTACTTCTCGATATAGTATATTTCTATAAGTTTTCATTGACAACCATTATGTTCTGATGGGTAATTGCATGAGAAACTAATATGCATCGTTAAATTATGATTGGGATAGATATAAAAATATTATTGACCTTAAATCAAAATATGACAAAATCGATATATATTTTGAACATTCTTAATCACAACATGTTACCATTAGGTCCTTTCTAAATTCCAATAGCATATTTGGATTCCTTGTGCGATTACGTTCAGAAAATATATACCTTTTATGGGGTAGAACAAGTAGTTATTGCGATATGCTAATTCGAATCTCAGATGGTGTAAAATGTAAAAATTGCAACGGTAAGGGTGGCGAGTTCAGAACACATGGCCTTATGTATCTTGTCAACAACCATTGAATACCATTTAATCAAACCATTTAATCGAACCTACGCAGCTCATTTGTTTATATATGATCAACCATTGAATACCAGCTACATACAGCTATTACCATGCTAAAAAAAAAAAAGCAGTCTAAGAATTTACAAGGAAAAGAGGAAATCAACTTCACTCATGCGTGCCCGTCACAAAAGATTCACTTTCTCGTAGTTTACGTTGTTCAGATCAATGAACAGCTTTCAAAGTGTTACTGTTCAAAGAATGACCTATTCATTTGGCGGGTTATTTTGAAACGAGTATACCAATCCACAGGTGTGTGTGTGTTACAGATTTAGATATCTGTGGTGTTGGGTCTTTTTAAATTCTGAAACAGATTTTAGTTCCCGCAAATATGGCCGATACATGGATTACCTCTGTACTAAGACACAGACCCTTTAAGAATATATAAAAGAACGTTTTTGTGCTAAATATACATGCTGTTTAAATTTATGAGTAGTGTAATTGTCGCTACCATAATCCTAAGGCCGAACTGCCACGTGACTTTTTACGTGAGTACGATTGCCATCAAATTAATTATTTCTCTTCACCAAACATACAACCACTTATAAAAGATTGAACTGAGATCAATGCAAATACTTTCATATAGAAATATTTGCATTGGTCTCGACTTAATTTACATGGGTGTTTGTAGGTGTAGTGACGCAAAATAGTACGTACTTGTTTTGTAGTTAAGCCTAAATATATAGGACATCATGGGCGTGAGCATGGGTGGCTGTATAGTAAGCGCTGTAAAATCTTCCGGAATCAAACAGAATTTGGTCACGTAACCCGATTTATGTCGCGTGGATTATGATAGCGAGTATTTGCAAAAACTGTCCTATACCTGTTGCCTTGAAACCTAAATGCGATATACAGTTTTCATTTGTTTAAAGATTATTTTAGAGATAGGTATATGATTTAAGGACTAATTTATATATACTTCAAGTAATCTATCTTAACTATGAAGACGAAATGATAAACTTGGAACAACAATCATACGGCCTACATGAAACGAATATAAAATACAAAAATGTTCATGCTCATGTTCATGCGGACGAATGCCGTCTGTTGTTTATTGTTTATAGGCTGTCATTTGCTGCTGAATAACGACGGTCGTCTGCAAAACAAAAATATATATATTGTGTAAAAATAAAAATAAACATTGGTTTTACCTATGAGTAAGCTATCACGAATTTATTTCGTCGTAAGTATTCCGACTTCGAAACAAAATGTACCCATGTTGAGAAAAATAAATAAACGGTTTTACAAAAAAAAAATCTGACGTTACTGAGATTCGAACCCAAAGCGAATGTCACACTTCTAGACTAGACCACCTATGCTGTCGGTGTCATAGCCTGCTCATACGCGATTCTAATACATGTCGCTCCTAAACGCGTGCCTGAGTGCGTCGCTTTTTCGTATAACGTCCCTGCGTGTTGATATTAAACGATGAACGCGTTAGGGGTGGGGGTGTGTGCTCATTATATACGCTATATGCTGCGCCAGAACAATATGCAAGCAATTGACCGTCGTCATGACGATATTGTCCGCAGTCAGCTTCAGCGCGGTGTGTGTATTGGAATGCGTAATGATCGGTCTTTAAATAGTTGGGCTATGGTCGGTGCCTAGCTACTTTAATCCTATAAAAAGGTAGGGTAGCCAATATAGTGTACGAGTATTAAGGAATACGTGTAACTCGTATAAAACAGAGAAGCTTCGTCGGCATTAACTTATATATAATTAAAATAGCGCAGCGCGAATCTTTACGCAGGTGTTTTTGCTCGCACTTTTTGACCGCGCGCTCGTCTGCTGGTCTGTTGTTTGGCGTTCGGCTTCTCACAAAACACATCATTCAATCAATACAATAGAAATATTTGCACTATACCAATTTGTGATAGGTTACTTGGAGGTAGCACTGAACCGGGTGATTATATGGCATACGTCAAGAAAAATTACAAGAAACAGATTTAAGACACAATCAGCGTGTAATAGCGAAACAACGTCCTTTTTTGTTTGTCAAACACTTATCAACATACCACATCGTTAGAGAGATTTTTTTTAGAAGAAGTGGTGATATTAACATTACAATTATTATGCGTAGAACTCTTCAATTCAATTAGACGCCATTCCTTTATATTAAATTGTCGATGGCCAATTCATGGATGCGTATAAAACTCGAATAGTGAATGAAAAGAATAGAATCATCTTTACAATAATTAACATTGTGAGTTATACGTCCGACGATCTACTGGGGTTAATACACAGCCTCATGGTCACAACCAGACACACGCGGGCGCACTCTCCAAACAGCCCGGTCCTTGGTGTAAGACATTCATGAAGACCCCGTTACGGAATAAAGATGTATGATCCTTTAATCCGTCAATAGAGGATTTTATACTAGATAAATTCCGTGCTGTCTTACACCAAGCTAGGAAACACCACTGTGTGCATGCTTAAAAACAATCACATTTATGTAAAGAAATCAGAAGGGTTAACATAATATCGAGTTTCTTTAAGTGTTGCGCACCACGGATAAATCCGTTGGATCATTGTGAGAAGTAATAGGTTGACCTCACATATAATGTACTTTTAGTACGTCTACGTTAGTATTACAGCTATAGTTTAATCAGCTCAGATTGGCGAAAATTGTCAATCAATATGCGCAACGACCTAGAAAAACGCACAGACAAATAAAAGCCTCACAGTTCTCGCCAATTTTGAACTGATTAAAAAACTAAACGATAGGCACGAATACGAACGGTTACTCCTATTTTATGGAAGAAATTCCAATGGTCCGTAAAAGAAGGTTTTCTCCCATATACAAATGGAATCAACCTACCTGGGCAGCTGGTTGATCACTTGCTTTTCCTCTTCCGGCAGCGAGTTCCTGGTACTGCGATACAACACACAGGAGGCACACAATCTAAGAAAGACAAATACAACGGATTTAAAACCATTTTCCAATTCCAATCTATTTAAAAAAAGGTAGCGTAACTATTTTCGTGAACAAGACTATGTCCCACTCCGCCATCGTCCTGATAAAAATTGCCCTCAACGTTATATTGTTGGCGACTAACATCCTGGGCTTTATAGGGCAGTATATATTTTTAGCGGTGATCTTTCGTTTTTTTCCTTCACGTACATATTTTTATCTGCTTGTCATCGATCCAAAGAAGATTTCTTGTGCAATTCAGCATGCTTAGCAACACTCGGGCAACACTACACAGGCAACAGGGCTTTTCTCCCAACCAAACAGCCAAACATGTGTTAAATTAATTAACAGCCGGTGGTCGTCTTGACTTTCCACCTTCTAAGGGACGCACCATTAGATTTTCAGGGGGGGGGTAGGAAGTTTTCGGAAACAAAAAAAAAATCCCCCTCTATGCAGGTCCCCCCAAAAATTCCCCCCCCCCCTGATGAGTTAAAAAAAAAAAAAAAATCTACCCCATATGAATGAAGAAAAAAAATTCCCCCCCGAACCCAACTTCCAACCCCCTGGAAATCTAATGGTGCGTCCCTAATACATGCTACATAGGCAAATTTGACCCTAGATATGAAAAGAATATTATATTCTCTTATTATTTTATTTTGCAATTGATTTCAAATGTCATATTTGAGGGTAAAAAAAACACTTGTATAATAGTATATAAATAAAAATTCCAATGCGTAACTGATAACACAACCTAATTTGTTACAAATATAGACACACAAGTGACTTGGCCCTGTGAGACTTGAATTAACGCGCCGAAAAATACTACTGCTATAGTTTGATCACTTCCAAATTAGCGAAGCCTTCTTACAGCAGCGAATGAATTCAGATGGCCACGAACGCACTTGCATCATATGCGTAGCGTATGCGTGCGACCCAAACCGCGTGCGTGTGGCCTAATCACGCGCGTACGATTGAATTACTTTGGCTCACGGAGAGATAAAAAAGGAATATTTCTCACCAATTTGGAACTGATCAAACTATAATCCAATGCCGGCCATCCTGTTTGTTGACTATTGCCGTGCCAAACAAATATTGCCGTGCCAAACAAAACGCTTTTTTTTTTTACATCAACATAACTTTTCGTTTGGAATCTTTTAAAAGTACTTTGTGACTTTTTACAATGGACACAATTAATGGGGAATGCCATTCTTTTAACTTTATTGGTTTCTTCAACATACACAGATGATCCCTGTGATTTTTAATATTAATGTGTGCAATTATAATATATTGTTGTTTTGATATTCTTTTAATTATATTTATTTATTAGATCTTGTAATTTTATTATAGGTGCAATTAATTTTGGATTACAAATTTCAATTTCATATGTATAATGCTTAATCTTTGTATCCGGATTTTGTTGTTGTTGTACTTTTTTTTATTTAGAGAATAATTACTGCGTAACAACTGTTTTCGTAAATTTGTTTTAAAATCAGAGGTTTTTGTTCTGGTCTGAGGAACTGTCCCGAGGGGCGCAGCCCCCGAGGGACAATTCCGAATGACCAGAACAAAACCCGAGGATTTCAAAACAAATTCACGAACACAGTTGTTAAGCAGTCATTATTCTCATTCATTACTGAAAAAGATGCATATTTTATCCAAATCGTTGATTTGTACCGATATAATTTTGCAAATAATTAATTAGTTTTCTGTTTATTTTGTCAACCCCTTCTTAGTCATTGAAACAGTCCAAGTCGGGTCATCCCCTCATTAACATTTTTATCATTCAACCAATCAGAAATAAGCTTTAATCGTGTTTCCTCATAACTCATTGAATATTCAGATTAGGGGCGTGAGGCGTTAATTTGATTGGTCGGTCAGTGAGCATAACAATGGAACACTTTGGCGCAGTACTTTCGGGCAATTATTAGTAACCCGCGCTCGGCGTGCGCGTTCTCATCTAACGATTAATTTGATTGGAACGCACTTGGTACGCAGCTATCGCGATTATTCATGAAGTAATGAAATTTGTATAATAACTATTTGTGTTTTATCATATATTAATTGATTTTAATTAGTTTTGTATGCATTGTAATTTAAGTTTTCTATATCACATTTTTGTAAGGCGCCTTGAGGTTGTTTACAACATAAGGCGCTTGATAAATTGTATTTATTATTATTATTATTATATGAAATACCTATATACTTATTTAAATTGTCGTTATTTCCCCAATAATCATAACAATATCGTTTATTCAGAATTTGTCGATGGGTATTCGCGATTACGTGTTAAACCAATACGAATTGCACATTTAGGCAAATCGTGTCCAGCATCGTCTGACATTGGCCAAATCATTGCATAAAACGCCCTCTATTCTTGATTTCTTTCTGTGAATACCTTTTTGTTGCCAAATTGTATTTTATTTACATAGTCATACGATTCTTAATAACATCGAAATCGAGGTTTGAATATAATTAGTTCGCAGGAACTATTGTGATGTTCTGGCCTGTTTTCTCGTTTTTTAAATACATTAGTGGAGGTGCTATAAATTGAAAGAATGGAGAAACAAATATTAATAAATTCCTGTAATTGGAAGCAGATATCTGTTTAAATGTTAGTCAAGTCCTGTATTGTTTCGAAGATACGGTAAAGATGGTGTTATGAAATGTCAAAGGTCAAATTAAGAAGAATTGCTATGTTAACGATGCGAGACCTTCGGTACATATGACAATGGGTCAAAGAAACTTGGAAATTGGTAGAGGCCTTCGTGCTTGTTGAGAATTGGGTATTTACCTGGAAGGAGACGGGTATTAGTCCTTGAGGAAGATAGCCTCTATAACCCTTCTCTTAAATTAACAAGGGTCACGATGCAGCACCTTATTTTAATCAACACAAAGTCGAGGTGGTTTGGCTGAAAATGTCGGACTCCCTACACGTTGTCAATTCGTTTTGAAGTTCTGTTTGTTCAATTTAATTTGTACCAACACAGCTGAACTGTCATGCCAATTTTGTTTAATTATAAAAATAAACTTGGATGCATATACTCACATCTCCGACGCAAAATAGTATCACTATCAGCACCACTATCACTGCCACTATAACATTAATGCCGACCTAAACGTTAACAAAAAGAAAATAGGTACAAATGCATTAAAACTAACACTTCGCCCCAAAAAATAAGGAAACGCAATAAAAAAACACCCACCAACAAGCAAATATACACAACCAAACAAACACCCCAACACACAAACAAACAAACAAACAAACAAAAACAGATACGCCATTATTTATGATCGAACCAATCAGCAAGAAGGGCATGAAACTAGAATACGCGGAATGCATAGAAAGTATCTAATTGCACTCCGCAGATACAGGCAGCCTAAGTTCGCCGATTTTTACCGTCCATATAGCAAACTTGTTAACATGTTTTATTCATTTATTAAGAGATTAAAAGTATGCACAGAATTGTGAATATTGATTTGTTTAGTATGTATGGTATGAATTAGGTCAATACATGAGGATGTTTTGTTTTGCACTTACGCAAATGTTGATATGCTCACAATAACACCCCCCCCTGCGGGGTCGTGCCATTATTCACACATCAACATCAGCGCGCGCATTGATTTGTCTAATTTTCTCGAAACAAAACATACGCATTTAATTGACCTATAGGCCTATATAAATAATACTTTCCTAAGAATCGCTTTATTTGACTTGGAATTATCACTGGACGCGGGCCTGCCTAATACCCCGAAACGTCACCCGCTGATCCTTTGTAGCAGCGACCTTTAGTCGTCTACTTTCCATCCTTGCCAGATATCATATTAAATAGCTCGTTAAACGAGTGTCCCGAGTTTTAGTATACATTCTTAAAACTAGATAATATTTAAAATGACTTTTTTAGGCTCAACTATACACCAATGCAGTGATGAAAAGGAGTTAAAAGGGAATAATTTCTAGTAATTTCTACCCTTTTTGTGTCTAATGAACGAGAAATAACACAAAATAGGGGGATATGACTAGAAAAGAGTTTAAAACCTTTTTCAGTTCGTGTACCCATAAAACTGTAAGCTTTTACCTATTTCCAAGTGTGTGCCAGGCCTCAGGTGCCTGCTAAATTTTGACCATTCAATCTTTGCTGCATGTAACTACAAATACCTGTATACGCCTTTTATCTATCTAGCTGGGGATCCAAGAATGGTTTCCTTTTTTGAACCATGCATTGAATACACCAACAAATTTGAACAGTGTTTCTAGACTCTTGAAAAGAGTGTAAAAGAGTAAAAAGGTGTGAGTACATTTCACTTCTTTTTAGAGTGGTCCCTCAACTCACTCTTTTAAAGAAAGAGTGAATTGAGGGACGACACTTCAAAAGAGTGAAAATCGAGCCTTTTCAATCTTCCTAAAAAAGAAATTATTCACGTACGTACGTGATTTATTTTTTATCGTGTCCCCTCTGGTCTTCGTAGCTATCAAATTAATGAAGGTAAACTATACATTATGTTTTACACAAAACCCCACGATATTTATTATTTTTGTTATTGACCGCTTACATTTCTTTCCGCTTACGATTCTTTCCACCAATCCGCACACTATGTGCCGAAATCATAGAAGAAATGTTTTCGAACACTCATCCTAATTGCCTTTGCCATAACACGCACGATATTTGAGTCACGTGAAAATCGAAACTTATTTCTGTATAGCCTGAAGTATCCCCTTCCTCCTATCCCTCTCCTTCCCCACCGATCAATGTTGCGAGGCCCTGTCAGTAGCGTAGCCAGGGTCACTTGTCAGGGGGGGGGGGGGCAAAGGTATTTTTTCCCGGTGAGCACCAGTTCGACCCGGTTAGGGGGGGGGGGGGGGGGGGGGGGTTGAGGTCCAAAAAAAATCGCACGGTCCAAAAAAAAATCGCACACTCAAAAAGCCGCGCAGTACAAAACACACCACAGTTTTGGCCAATCCTCCGGGTTTTCATCAGTTTTCTCTATAACATTTTTCTTTATTTAGCCGAAGTCCTGCTACAAAAAAAATTTGACCCGCCAAATTTCCCCTTTTGTGCACGCTACTGCCTTTTCCTTTCCTTTTCCCTTTCCTTCCCTTTTTTCCCTTTCCTTTCCTTCCTCTTCTCCCTTTCTTTCCCTTTCTTTACCTTCCCGATTTTCCACTGCCTTCCCGATTTCCCGGTCAAATTATTTTTCAGGGGGGCACTCTGCACCCCCTTGCACCCCCCTGGCTACGCTACTGGGCCCTGTGCTAATGGCGGGGAGATTGTGGGTTTCAACATTGATCAGGGGAAAGGGGGAACACTAGACAATACACCTACAAAGTATTCGAACGACATTTTCTAACATTGTAGCTCAATAATCTTCTGTGTCAATCGTCTTGCCCGCTCCTATTACTGTTCCCTGGCATATTTTCTTCAAAGTTTACCATAAAATGGAGTATTGCTTTCACTAACTACCAGCTTTTGTCCCGGTGTGCACCCAAGGAAATAATTTATAAGCTCGTAAAAAGCAGATAGCATCCCGAATCATGGTGACTTAGTTAGTTTGATTCATATGAACAGACGCGCGTAGCGCGCGAAAATTTGCATTTTACACAACGTTTGCCATGATTAGGGTCGGCTTTAAACGAGCTTCTAAAAAACTAAAAATATTTAGGGGTCACATGCGCGATATCTTTCTACTTTAGACCGTCATAATTCCATGATTTTCATTGTCAAATGAACCGATAGTGCCAATCTCAACCGACATACTCAAATACTGGGGAGAGGGGTCAGTCACCCCCCTGGCTGCGCCACTACCCCCAATACACCTGTTGAATTTACAATATAGACCCTACGAAGTTAGTAGTCGCTTATACCGTACCTATTTGTATTGTATACCTACCAAGCCAACAATGGTGGCAATAACGCAGAAGGAATAAAGATACCAAAAGAGATGAAGTCCTTTTGCCACAAAGAATGGAATCAGCATTCCCTTATTGTCCTAAGGAGAGAGAAGACAAAACCGGATAAAGACACACAAGGGCGTCCCCAGAGGGGGGGGGGGGGGGGGGGGGGGGGGGGGCGGGGGGGGGGGGGGTGGTACTAGCTTGGTACTAGCTAGCTATGGTACTAGCTTGTTTAGAGCCGAAATGTAGCTCAATCGTACAAAAGGTAGGCGTAAAGACGAAAATGTTCGCGCGCTACGCGCGCATTTATTGACATTGGAATGAAGCCCATTTCAAGTCACTGCCCCTTCTTGCACCCCCCCCCCCCAAAAAATGAAAAAGTCTAGTTACGCCACTGGCGCGCATATTTTCTACAGCTTTTTGCGTGCTTTGTATTGGTTTCAACGTTTTAATATTTAAGATAAACAAGATGGCTTGAGGATGTGTGCCCCCTATCAAAACAGTCATGGATACGCCCTTGACTCCCCCAGAACTATTCAATCAGCGATGCGCGCTGCTTTATTTAACATTTAAATTCTCATTATCAAATTTGTGTCCCCCCATGTCTGAAAACTGATTGACGTTTTTGACCATACAGTACTTTGACCATACATACTAAAATATGCGTGTATGAATTCCGGCGAGCGAAGCGTGCCGAATTTTTTTTTGGTCGGCACAAATGGCTCTGTCGGCAATTGATGACCTTTACACCCTCCCCCCAATGAAAAGGGTCTGGGGACGCCCTTGAAGACACAATGAGGATAGAGTAATTATTCATTTATACGGTGTGTTTTAGAAAATAAAACTCTTGTACGAGCCCATCCGACCAACTTTTCGGATTTGAGTTATCTTTTTCCAATTTCGGATCATTTAAAAACAAAAGTTGACATTTTTATAAAACTTTGAATTTGAATTTTTCAAAATCTACCGAAACTTTAATAAAATCAAGATGGCCGCCCATTATTATAACAATTAGTTGACCTTAATAACGACAACGAACATAAGTTAAGAGAATGGACAAAGAGATTTAAGTAAATACTTGTTAAAAAAGAAATGGCAATGACATAATATTTTTAAGTATGGTAATATGTATTTATAAATGAATTATCTTAGCAAATGTACGTATTCATTTAACCAGTTCTGCTCAAGCAAACCGTAACATTTATAGATCCATGAAAACTATTACCTAGGGAAACATTGCCTTTCTGAAGAATTGATGGCGGGAGGAACATAGTTTTTGAACAAATGGCGTCAAAGACTTGTCTGCTGGACAACTATGTGACCGCTCCTGTAAAGCCAGTGACGTCATTTGTTAGTTAAATATTTTCTATACAAGTTCCTCTCCTACATGCCCCATATGCTACCCGAAGTACCTCTGCCACTTGATGATTAACATTAAGTCCATACCTGACTGACACCAACGATCACCAGGATACAGGCCACGATCATAAACACAAATACGATCAACGCGATGACATATATCGAATACAGGACATCGAGAATGGGTATGCTTCCTCCAGCTAGATTGTGGGAAAATAAAAATGTCAAATTATAACAAGACCTCTATAAATTTGAATGTTCTAAAATACCTTCGTATAATTCTGCCAGGATCATATCAATATACAGTCATCACAATAAGTAACTGACCAGGTAATAAACATGCCGATAACTCTAAAAGTATAACTCCTACATAAATATATTTAATTATAAAGTTGTTGAGAAGTTTTTCTTGAATTTGAGATATTACACGCTAAGAATGGTTGATTAATGAGGAAGTTACGATCCCAAACGTTAGGGCAAGTCTGATTTTCATTTTAACATTTTCTTTTCAACACGGGGAGAGTACGACAGGTAAAGCGTGTCTGCCGTATAATTGATCAACCGTAACAATGCCACCGGCCGTCTATCCAACAACCAGGCCATCGACGGGTGAATTGGCACTACCACTACCTACCAGTAATCAATCATTTGCCGCCGTGTTGAAAATAAAAATGTGAAAATGAAAATCAGACTTGACAGTACATTTGGGATTGTGACTTCCTTAATAATCAGCCATTCTTAGCGTGAAATATCTCAAATTCAAGAAGAGAAATGTTTATAATTTAATATGTTTATGTAGGAGTTATACTTTTAGAGTTATCAGCACATTTATTACCTGGTCAGTTAATTATTGTGATGACTGTAGATTGGTATACAGCTGTAATATGTGTTCAGTGGCTATCAGAGTTGATGAAATAATCTTTTAATAGTCTAAAAACTCATACGTTATATGTTTGACTCGTTATTGAAGCGGCAGTCGCAGTATAACTGTTTCTGTATTGGATTAGTGTATCCATGCACGCCAATCAAAATAGCAACAATACAAGCCACATTCCACATACATTTATTGATTTTCCCGGCAAATAAAATACAAGCTTGAATTTTTTCATAGCAATCCTCTTAAAGGCAAATGTCCAGCCTAGTTAGTTCACCCAGAGCGAACTGGCTTACACCTGTTCATTTGGTGACAGATGGAATAGAGTTAAGATGGAGAAATCTCAACCTTGAGATATTCTCAAATGATCTGAGTGGTAGGAGTGGACCTACATGTAGGCATAGGCGTGCGCAGGATTTTTTTACCCGGGGGCTTAAAAATAAATTTCATTGGTTCGCACCGCTATCCGCGGTAACGAGTCTAGTATAGGGGGATGTGCCCCCTTGGATTGGATTTTTGGCTTGGATTGGATTTTTTGGAATATTGGCTATTGTCAAAAGAAAGGTTTAACCGGGAGTTTAACAAACCGTTCCTGAAGCCATGTTGTTAAGTTTGACTGATAATATGAAACTAATTTGCGCGTAGCGCGCCAAAAATGTCTATTTTAACACTAAAAAGGTCCAGAAAACGTTTCTGAAGCCATCTTGTTCCAATTGAATAACAAAGTAGTATACAAATAATTGGTGCGTTGCGCGCAAAAATATGCTATGTAAAAATAAAGGTTTAGAAAAACGTTCTTGAAGCCATCTCGTTAAGCTTTAATACTAAATAACCAGTGAAACTAATACGCGCGTAGCGCGCAATTTTTTTCTATTTTAACACTAAAAAGTTTCAGAAAACGTTTATGAAGCCATCTTGTTGAAATTGAATAACACAATATAAAAAATAATTCCCGCGGAGCGCGAAAAAATTGGCTATTGTAAAAATAAAGGTTTAGAAAAACGTTTCTGAAGCTATCTTGTTAAGCTTGAATAATAAATAATCAGTGAAACTAATACGCGCGTATGTCTATTTTAACAATAAAAAGGTCGAGAAAACGTTTCTGAGGCCATCTTGTTCAAATTGAATAACAAAATATTTAAAAAAAATGGCTATTGTTAAGCGTTTGTCCTAGGTGGATGTGTAAATATAGCGCACAATTGGGCCCATAGTGTACTCATTACATTGAAAGAAGTTTTTAATAACACGGCATTAACACGGCAATAATGGCAACTAGGTACTAATATTGGGAGGCAATATTCCTTTATAGAACGCCTTCGGCGAAAAAGGCAAGAGTAACGCACTGCATAATAAAAAAAATCTCGTTTCTCGGACGATATTTTTATTTTCACATTTTTAAACTTTTGTACTATTACTAATAGTAATAAGCATCAGTGATTTTGTAACCTCGGATTATTCTTTTGGCAGATAAGGGCCCCTGGTGAGCCCTTGGGTTTTCGGCATTTAACCCAAAGATTCAGTATTCTGAAGCAGTAATTGTTGGCATTTTCTCACATGCCTACTACATAAACAATAATTATTCCTGCATATAGGTATTACTATTAGGTAACAGGAGTAAAATCCAAACACAAAGTGTGCACATTCAAATTCTAACTTAAACAACATCCACACCAAGTGGGTGGATAGCGGCCTTCGGAAGCTCCTGGGTTTTAGGCATTTTATGGCAAAGATTCAGCATTTTGAAGCAAGAACATTTAGGGTGGTTTGAGATCCATTCCAATGTTGAAACCTGTAGCGAAAGTGCGCGCGAACTAAAATGGTCCAGAAAAAGATCCCGAAGCCATCTTCAACGGTTAAGCTTTAATATAGAAACATTGAAACTAATACGCGGTGGTTCGAGACCCCTTATAATGTTGAAACAGTGTATAAATAATTTGCGCGAATTTGAACGTAATTTTGAACAAAAATGGTCTCAAAAAACGTCCTGAAGCCATTTGTTAAGCTTGAATAATGAAACATTGAAACTATTACGCGCGCAAAACGCGCAAAAAACCGGGCATTTTTAACACTTTGAAGATCCAGTAGGACGTTATTAATTCCTCCACATAATATTTAGAATATTTAGGTACGATCCAATTATAATGTTGAAACTTGCAGAAAATATCGCGCGAAGCGTGCACAAAATTTCAGTTTCAGTTCCTACCTGAAGCCAATTAAGCTTAAATAATAAGCAAACAAAAAAATCATTTATGAATTAAAATGGTCCAAACAAATTACCTGAAGCCATCTTCAATAGTTAAGCGCACAAATTGGCATTTTTAACACTAAAAATATAACGTTTTAACGTCTCCACATTGAAATTATGGGGACGTGACCCGTAAACGACCCCTCCCCCATTTACACCGCATATGGCATTCCTTCCCCCTCCTCCTCTACCTCCTTCTCTTCCTCCTCCTCTCCTCTTCCTCCTTTTTAAAAAACTCTTTTGTCAAGGGGGGGGGGGGGGGTGCGGGGGGGGGGGGGGGGGGCGGTGGCCTGCTGCCCCCTGATACGCCACTGATTGATATAATCCTTATTATGTAACAATATTAATGTTGTGCACAACATTTGAAGGGAAATGTTCTGATTGCTGGCCCGACTTTCAACTTTATGTTTTCTATTTTATATGAAAGGTCATCTTTAAAATTGTCGCATTCGAAAGTTTGAGTTGCATAACTCCAATGGTTCTTTTCTTTTTGAATCACAAAGTCACAAGAAATTTGCCCATTGAGTACACAAACTGGCGGGTGGTCAACCACCTTTGGCAGTGATTCACCACATTTTGAGCCTATGATTTCTAAAAGGAACGTTTCTGGCCCTTAAGATTTTACAGACATAATGAGAACAATATGGTGATTCTTCTGATATCAAAAAATCTTGATGTGAAAAAGAATAGCCAAACAACAGTGATCAGCATAATACACCTTTAATACATGAAAACCTGTTTTGATCAAAATCCACATGAATGGAAAGTGAGGAACACGCTATTTTACTTATACAGTGCGTCCACTCTCTTAAATCAAAATTAATACATCGGACTGAAATTTCACTCTAATAGATTGAACATTTTCAATCTATTAGATCCTTCCCTCAGCACAATCTTAAATGTTGACTTTTTTTTATTTAAGCAGCAAATCAAAACATTTGTATGGACAAACCTTTGAGCGTGTGTTTTAAAATAAGGGGCCTCAAAAAGTCGTGTTTGGTACCGCGACTTATCTTAAGAGAGATACAAATCTTTAAAATGATTGTTTATGCTTATTATTTAAGCTTTTCTGTACCATTTTAGTTCGAAAACTGAAATATCGCGCGAAGCTTGTTAAGCTTAAATAATAAGCAAAACAAAAATCAATATATTAATTAAAATGGTTTAAACAAATTTTCTGAAGCCATCTTCAACAATTAAGCTTAAATATAGAAACAATGAAACTGAAACGCGCGAAGCTCACACAAATTGGCATTTTTAACACTCAAAATAACGTTTTTAACGTCCCCCACATTGAAATCATGGGGACGTGACACGTAAAGGTTACTGCTGCAAAGGCCTGGAACTCCCTGCCAATACACATCAGAACTGCTCGGTCAACGGAGACTTTTAAAAGTAATCTTAAAACTTACTTATTTTAACTTTTCTTTTCCTTGTAAATGCTATGGTACATTTGATAATAGCCTCCTAAATACCCGTTTGTTGTTGTTGTTGTTGTTGTTACAGGGTGTCCCGAAAAGTCTATGCACGACTTTGAAGCTTTGTATTTCACAAAATATAAGTCGTATTGAAAATATGAATACATATTTAGAAAGAGGAGATATGGGAAAAATTATGATACCAAACATTGGAGTAACATCTGTTTGTAATGCCACCCTAGAAGTAAAATATATAGTACTGCAAAAATGTAATTTTATACTTCGGAGGAATAAAGTTCATAAATCCGTTAATTGTAATATTTAAAATTTTACATTACAGTGATCCCATCATAATAACAAACTATATCACACATAATTTCCGTTTCTATTGTGAAATCTAGTTTAAATGGTTTCCATTTATACAGAGACTTGTGCTAATGCAAAAACACAGACCTAAAAAATTGAATAACGTAACAGAAAAGTGAACACACACATTACACAGCGGTAAACAATAAACATGTTAACATTTTGTGACTTGTTGATCTACCAGTTTTTTTCTACCACATCGAGATAAATCATGCACAGTTCCTGTGTTCAAAAATGTATCCACCAACTTCAGAATGGATATTCTTGTTGTGCGCGTTTCACTTTGAAATGTTTTCTGAACTTTTGTTCAGTAAGTTGAACTGAATTTGTTTCAGCGTAGAAACATACAATTTGTATTCGCTTATCTATGAGGTAAACCATCTTGAATGAAGGTTTTTGCTGTGATGTTGTCCACTACGCCTATTTATGTTGTGAGTGACCGAGTTTGGTTATAACATTAATATAGGGTTCAACAAAAGAAAGTATACCACTTTGTTAATGTCATTTTGAGTAACTTTCAATTTGTTTTTGTCCAAACAGGCTAGATAGGCATTTAGATGATTCTTTTAGGCATAATTTGATACCAAATTTGCCCCTAACAACAAAGATAAACCATGATTAGCACCATTTCAAGGAAAATATCCCATTTTCAAAAGTCGCATTTCAAATACACAGCACGAGAAGAATATGCCAATTGTTTAACACACACATAATGCCGTATTTATCCCGTACTGATCACCGCGCATATCCCTCAATGCGCGGGCTTATTCAAATGTAAACTGATGCATGGGTGAAGGATTTGAATGTAAAGGAATGTTATTGGTACAGGAAAAGGTAGCTCATTAACATAATTTCCGTGATACCCATCGTGTTGGAGCATGCGATTCATGTAATCGTGTAGTATTTGTCCTCCCCGATAGGAATACCGCTGTTGGCATATAAAAAATGTGTGCTAAATACCCCAATTACGCAAAACAAAACATCAGTCCCTGAACTTAGTTATAGCATATACCAAATGTAGCATCACTGTCCATTCAATGAACGTCATTTGTATATCGATTCCTTTATCCGTTGTCTATTATTTGCAAAGACGCTATTGAAATGGGCAGATGGGTTGCCATTTCGTAGCTTTGGAATCAAGGATATTGGCTGAACACATTCTTAGAGAAATCGATTTAATACCTGAAATCATACAATACGCCTAAATATGTGAACAGAATCGGTACCAAAAGGGAATTGAATAGGGGTGTTGCTGTTTTGAATCCACATATAGTCCTAATTGTAGGATAACGAAAATCCACCCAGGCCTATATAATAACGTGATATAACTTTGCTTGTTTTTTTGTTGGTATTTTGTGTATAAAAAGCGCAAACGTGAACAATTACGCAATGTCTGGCTAGACGTCCCGTAACTCAAGTGCGCATGCTCAAACCAATTAATGATACGTTGTAGCTATAGGGTTTATTCCGTACGGGACGTGAGGCAAGATATAGCCAACAATTATAGCTCAACATACATCTACGAGGTTAATGAAATGAGTGATTATAGAAATCAATCTGGTAACCCAACAAAGAGTCTGATGGGCCAATTTAGTTTATGGTTCAAGTGCATCAACTAAGAAAACATGCAAAATAAAATACAAGAAACACAAATAATAGTTAAAAGTGACAATGAAAGTGACATAAGAATAAGATAAAAACCCTGACATAGAGAACAATATCCGATCTAAATAAAAGAAAAATACATTTCTGGAGGTCAATGAAATCAAGAGAACCTAAACAACGGACTCGGGATGAGGGAAATGTCAGTATGAAGGCCTTGAGCATGTTGAGCGAATTTGCTTAAAACTACGCAATAACACTGTCGTTATGATGATAATTTACGGTACCAAGTCCTACAGGTGTGGGTATATGGATAAGTTTTAAGAAAATCTTGTGGCAAATATCAATGATTAGACAAATATAAATGCGGCCATTTATTGTGTGATATTGTTGAGGCCTACATTTAGGAAGATTTTAGCCGAACTTCTAACAGTTTACAGATTTCCTTATTTTGTAGGGGTAGGGATTACATTGCTTTCCTCAGCAGATAGCTTTTTGGTGTGTTTAATAAAGAGCAAATGTCAACAATAGCCCAACAAACATTAACAAAGTTAATGAACTGACTGATTACAAATCAAATGGGTAACTCTCTACAGAGAGCTGGGCCAATCGATTGATTCACTGCAACTCAGAAAATAATCTAAATACAAGTTAACATAATTGGGCTAGTAAAAAAACCAATGAAAGTGGCGTGGGACAGGAATAAGATAAAAACCCAAACATAGAGAACAGCATCAAAAAACTTAAGAGAAGAAAAATAATATCTGGAAATCATTTACATCGAGAGAGCTTATAGCCAACATACACTGACTAGTTGGAGAGAAAGTGCCTGTTAACACGACACTTAAAAGATTGGAGTTCTTCCTCTAGGATGTTGCCAACAACATTGTCTGAAACACTGTTCCAGGCTGCATGGATGAAGGTTCTGTCTTAGCAGCACGTGCTGGCAGTCGGCAATGAAAGGGCACTGAGCTGGCATTGCAACACTGTAAGCATCGGGGAGCAACGCTGCTAAATCTTGTGGAGAGTGGTTGGTATGCATTGATATTGATAGATCTATATTATATTACATGGCTTTCTTGAGCAGATAGCACCCATACATTACATTGCTTTCTTCAGCAGATAGCGGCCTATTACATTGCTTTCTTCAGTAGATAGCACCCATATATTATATACATTGCTTTCTTCAGTAGATAGCAACCATATTACTATCGTCATCAGATATAACATCCATATCACAATAATTATTTACCGTTACTTAACTTTACAGAAAATTGAAATGTTTTATTTACCAAAATGTATAATGTTACCTGAAACTGCGATGTGAAAAATGATTGTTTTTATATTGTTTATTTAGCAGTTGTGATTTTAGCACTAGAGATCTGCCACATCAAGTAATTTGTATTGACGTTGATTTTTTTCTTTTAGTTATCTAAAGACAAGTTCACCTCTTTAAAAAATTGTCAGTCTTGACATTATATTTCACGCATTATTTGGTCTTAAAACAGCATTTAAGATTTTTGTCTAGGATTTTCAACTGAAAAAACACACATAAAAACACACACCACAACAAACAAACTCATAATGTGGCTAAGTTGCTACAAATATGCATAGGTGGCATACGTGAAACAAATTATTTACTAAATATCAAAACGATGTCGTATCTACCAATAATGTATGAACAATATAAATACACACATTTCAAATTTTAAAAAAATTGATAAATATAATGAGGTGTTACTGTTAGATCAATTAATTTTGAGTTTAGACCTATTAGACACTGTTTCCCATCCGCTTTCATTTGCATTATTACTTTGATGTTAATAGATGATAATGAACAAACAAAGAATACGATTGTATTATTACCCCCGGATTATTACTTGGATATGACATTAATAATATGTTATAAAATAATTAAATGCACAATCCTCGATATGTGTTGATATTGGTGGCGACCACTGTTTTGAAATAAAGGCAATAAAAGATAATGATTAACTATAAATGTCACTCCGTCCTTTTTCAAACTTGAAACAGTATTTCAACTGTCCTTGATCAGGCTTCTAAAATTATTCAGACAAATGACAGTCCGATCTCGTCCATAACTAGCTGGCGTACAATTCATCAGAGACTACAGTCCCTCCGTGCCACACTTCGGCACACATAGTTGAATACCGTGCTATGACTAATGACTTTGGATTTACGAGCGAATAGCTGCATTCCGGAGTAAATTCCTAAAACGGACTCGCGTCTATTTCCTCCAAAAATAGTCATGATCAATGGGAATCGATCTCGAGGTGGCAACTCAATTCAATAACGACACAAAGACACGCGTTAATGGGTTCGCCATGAATTCAATAGAGAAGTGTTGCTCTAATAGTACATACCGCACTCAATTTAGGCATTGGCAATTTTATTTTATTAAATATAATTAGCACACGATTTTAATATGCCAACAGCCATATTCTTATCGAGGAGACAATACTCCACATGTCTACATGTATACCAATCGCATGCTCCAACACGATGGGTATCACGAAATGTCTTACGGGAAGCCCTTTTCTCGGGTTTTACACTGTACCATATGGATAGGGAGAACATGGACAGATTAACCAAATCTTATCGTGCTGTGTATTGGAAATGCGACTTTTGAAAATGGGATATTTTCCTTTAAATGGTGCTAATCATGGTTTATCTTTGTTGTTAGGGGGCAAAGTTGGTATCAAATTATGCCTAAAAGATTTATCTAAATGCCTATCTAGCCTGTTTGGTCAAAAACAAATTGAAAGTTACTCAAAATGACATAAACAAAGTGGTATACTTTCTTTTGTTGAACCCTTTATTGCAAGGTAAGCAGTGAACTGTGACTAATGCGCAACGTTGCTTTCATACCGTTAAGTTATGCGCACCTGATTTTAGCAACAATGTGTGGTACTTTGTACGGGCTGGTCTGGCATGGCACACGGCCAAAAACTTTCAACCAGTTTTATAAGTTGTGGGTTCACCAATAGGGTTGTGTTTGGTATCAAAATAATTTCCCAAATCTCGTCTATCAAAATATGGTTAAATTTATACCATATGATTTATATTTTATGCGATATGATTCTTCAAAAAACGTGCATAGACTTTTGGGACACCCTGTAGCTCAATGATAGCGGTAATTCGCTTATGACTATCTTAATGAGACAAATGTCTATGGATTTTACTGTGTAGACATGACTCGATTTATTGAGTTTTGTATGAAATCTGATGACCGTAACGTAACATGCAACAAACCTGAATTTGTGAAGAAGAACTATAGGCTATAATGCATACATGCAACATCGTTATTAGTGAAACTATTCAGTAGTTTATTTATTGACGATTGATTTTCTAGGATAAAATGACTGCTAGAGACTTCTGGATGGTAGTGTATATATATTATCAACATCTATGTATCAGATTAACCTCTTATTACTTTTTTGTGAGTATAAAAATAATAAACAAAATAAGTTACATTTTATACTTACAATTAAAAGCCACCTGAACGACTGTAAACACTGCTGTATAGTAACCAAAGTAAATTACTCCGATTATCGCGATCACCTAATTTAATGGAAAATATAGAATAACATTATTTCATATAACTTTTAAAATATAACCAATACAATGTCTTGAAAGGCCCTCTACAACATACCACGCAATTCCACACACATACACCCCTCTAGCGACGTAGTTTCCCCCAACTGGCAGTGATTTCCACCGACTGATCCCCCCCACACCCCTTGCGCACGCTACTGCTGTGTGCACATACTACAGGGTGACCCAGAAAATGTTGAACCCAAAATTCACAAACTTAAAAAAGATAATTAAAAATGAAAATAAATAAATATGGCATTCTGTTTTCAACAGTTATGTAAACAATTTATTCAGCTTTCTGGAGAACTTTAGATCATGTAAATTAGCCTTACCAAACTAAAGATACACTTGATTGTGTGACGGGGGTGTTTTCGGCCTTTTGTAAAAGTGAAAAAAATTGTAACTTAATTCTGTTCAATGCACTTTGAAAGAAAACAGTTGTGCAATGAACTTTATAAATTATTATGCACAGTATCTCACCAATATTCATTTATTATGTAAATCAATATTATTATTATATAAGAGACTTTAAAAACAAAAACTGAAGTCCCCTTGACTTCATTTGAAAATATTAATTTGATAAATACAGATCAAAAGAAAAGATTACTTAACTCACCGTACTTAGAACAGAATTACGTTTCATATCTGAACCAAGTTACAATTTTTTCACTTTTACAAAAGGGCGAAAACACCCCCTGCCACACAATCAATTGTATCTTTAGTTTGGTAAGGCCAATTTACATGATCTAACGTTCTCCAGAAAGCTGAATAAATTGTTTACATAACTGTTGAAAACAGAATGCCATATTTATTTATTTTCATTTTTAATTATTTTTTTTAAGTTTGTGATTTATGGGTTCAACATTTTCTGGGTCACCCTGTATTCAAACAACATTTCGCAGTACAAAAAGCACAACAAAATTTTATTTCTTTCTTTCCCTTTCTTCTTTTCTTTCCACTGTGCCCCCCCCCCCCTGCCCCCCCCCCCCCCCCCCCCCCCCCCCCGGCTGTTACGCCACTGGTGAGGGAAATTGACATTCGCTGAACAACATCAAAAGAGACAGACGTTTTAGGTCTGGCGTCCCAACTTCCTCATAATGGAGAATAAGTGGTGCGTGGCTTTATAAAAGGTCCACTGGTTAGGCCCTATACTGTAATTTTGCGACAAGGCAAAACACTGAGAGTCAGTGGCGTAACCAGGGGGGCGTTTTCCCCTCCCAGTCAGAATCCATGCCCCTTAATGCCCCCAGATAAATATGACAAATTACAATGTTACCCATGACAGTACAGTACATGCCCTAATTTGCACAGTGGCTTGTATTATTATTATTAAAAATAACAACTTGTATTGACTTTTAAAGTAAAAAAATAGCTCTCAAAGGGTCTGAAATAAACTCCGCACAAACAGAAAGTAACCACTTTTTTCGAGACACCCTGTGTTTAATTCCAAAGACCCTAAATAAATTCAAAATATGGCCAAGAACTGGAATTTTCTCCCACGCATTTTGGCACCGCTTTGTTACATTAGCACCAATATTGATGAAGCAGTGTCCATTTGAATACACAATGATGAATAACAACTTGTATTGACTTTTTAAGTAAAAAATAGCTCTCAAATGGTCTGAAAATTGTCTGAATTAAGCTCCGCAAAAAAAACAAGTAACCACTTTTTATGAGACACCCTTTGTTTAATTCCTAAGACCCTAAATAAGTTCAAAACATGGGCAAGAACTGGAATTTTCTCCTGCGCATTTTGACACCTCGTTTGTCACCAATATTGATGAAGCAGTGTCCATTTGAATACAAAATGATGCAGATTCCATTGTTGCACTTAACCCTATACCCATGAAATAAAGAATAAGTTCACATACGCAAATGATAAGGATGATAAGCAAGGTTTGTTTTGCTCATGGGCGTTCTAAACAAAAAATGAAATTAAAAAGTTTTGTCAGTATTGTTCGGACTATGATTTTCTTTTCATGGAGAAAAGGAAGTGGTAGTACTTTAAATTTACTGTTGTGTTTACGATCCTTTCATATGGGTATAGGACTAAGTGCAACAATGGAAACTGCATCATTTCGTATTCAAATGAACACAGCTTCATCAATATTTGTGCTATTGTAACAAACTAGCGGGCACCGCGCTTCGCGCAATCATTGGATGGGTGTACAAATGACAAAATGCGATTTTTGACTTAAAACAATGCTTAAAATGTAAGCTTTCTTTTGCTTCAAATTTGATTGAAATCGGACATTCCTTCACAAAGTTACAATACATTTTGTATGAAAGGTTGGCGAAAAAGTTTCTTATGTAGACAATATAACAAACAAATATTAACAACCACCGGCGAATGTCCCAACGAAAAATAAGCAAGGACATTCACCGGCGGGGATTTGAACCCCGGTCTCCTGATTACTAGACAGGCGTCCTAACCACTAGACCACCGATACTTGCTGATAAACGGCAATTTGAATCAGTGGTAAGTGATTAAGCGACGGGGTTATACAATACACACAGCACGATAACATGAGACATTTGGCCAAACACGGTAGGGATCACAAACGTGATGACAAGAGGAAACTGAATAAATAATTCATATAATAATGTTTTATATCATATATATAATATAATATAAAGCAGTTTACCAACCCACGGTGTTTACAATAGACAATATAACAAACAAATATTAACAACCACCGGCGAATGTCCCAACGAAAAATAAGCAAGGACATTCACCGGCGGGGATTTGAACCCTGGCCACCAAAGATTCAAAGGAATTCAGAGAAAAAAACCTGAATGAAAATCAGGTGTTAGCACAGGTGCAAAATTCGGCACCCGTGCGTCTCTTCGACAATAGCGAGTGCCGACCATGTCAAAACCACCAAGTCAAAATGGATGAAAAGAATGGGCCGATTGGAGTGATTTGTCTTAACTCAGAGCAACCAGCAAGATCAATTTCAACGCATGATACTTCATGGGTCTGAATTTGATATAGATAGAGGTCACGTTATTTTCCCATAGCAACCGACCAGGAACTATTTCAGTCCCGGGAGCTGCTAGTTCAATCTGCTGAACTATATTAAAAACATTAGTACAGCATGCCCTATGACAAAGATTAGTCGTACTTGACATCATTTTCGTTAGTAGAGACCATTAGTAGAGCACCCCTATATATTAGTAGAGCACCCGATTATATTAGTAGGGCATGGTTGAACTAGTTTATTATATTAGTAGGTCAAGGTTGAACTAGTATATTTGATAGTTCAGCAACTAGTACATCGTAATGTACTAATATATAGTTTAGTCCAACGAGCCGTACTAGTTATAAGTTAGTCGTACTTGACATAGTTTTAACTAACTTTTGTTTAGTAGGGCACACTAGGTTTCGTTTTCAGTGTGAGCATAGTTGAGCAACTAGTTCAGCTAGCTGCAACTAGTTAAACTAGTAAAAAAGCTTGTAGGGCTGGCACTATTAGGAAAAGTTAGTTGAAGGAGACACCATTTTAACTAGATTTTTAGTAGGGCACCCCAGAATATTAGTAGGACGCTCCAAAATTCTAGTTTGGCATGGCCGAACTAGTTGCTCAACTAACAAAATATTAGTTTGGAGAATTGGTTCGCCTGCCGTACTAATATATATATTAGTTCAGCCAAGCTCTACTAGTATATGTTAGTAGATACAGACATCGTTTCAACTAACTTTTCTCTAGTAGGGAATGCTAGTATTTGTTTTCAGTGTAGACTTGGTGCAGGATTGGGACCTTAGTACACTAATTGCATTTGTACACGTTTGTATTGTAGTGCTGAAGTAGTGTATAGGTATCAAATGTAATGTTAGTTTGTGTGCCGAACAACCCACATAGCAACTGTTGTGTAAATAGTTTACACAACCCAAGTTGTGTAATATTTCTAAACACTGATTTACACAATTAAGTTGTATAAATGGTTTGCACAACAATTAGTTAATTTTCTACATAATAGTTGTGCATTACTATTGGGTTGTGGAATGGCCATTTTAATGGTTTACTCAGGAATTGGTTAATTTTCTACACAATAGTTGTGCATGGGGTTTTGGAGAGTTGATTGAAGGATTTGACGGTAGGTATATGTTTCACATGAAATATTTCACTAAAAAATACGAAGTAGTAAAAAGTAGTCAGTGTGGGTGATTCTTTCAGTTGGCTTCTTTTGGTAAATTAGTGCAAAATTACATTGCCGTGTGACTGTGAAGTGTAAACTTCAACGCGTTACCTGCAACTGTCATCGCTCGAGAGCGAGATGTATGATATGGTTTGTTGTAAAGCCAAATACACGTACATAATAAATATGCAGGTACCTTTTTATAAGTAATGTAGATAATGATTCTGTTCAATTTGATTATAATTCTTATATTATAAATTTAAAACTTGAAATTTGATTCAGAGGTATTTTTGCGAGTGCTCGTTTTGGTATCACACAATTTTCTTTATACTTTTTCTTTTAAAAATGTCCGCTTGCATTCAAACATAACCCTTTGTAAGCGAGGATTGTCTTTTTGAAGACTTCTCTTGTTTAGCATTTAGTGCCGTTTAATTAATATCTTTACCTCATGTGTATTTTGAAACCAGTCTACAACGTTCATGACGGCTAATTTTGTAGAACTAGCTATGGAGTACATGTTCATTTATAAGCATACATTTGATCAAAATATAACCACACTGCAAAATAAATAGAGGTTGTATGTATCCCATCAGACCTTAGTCATGTTATTGTTATAATATCGAGTTTTCATCAGTAGTAAAAATAAAGTGCTAATTCCATTTCATTTGGACAATTATAGAGGTTATCCATGTAACGGATTATGTGCCATCTTGTCAGGAATAATAACTGTGTTCAAGATTTTCATAAAGAAGACGCACATGCTTCAAGATATGTAGGCCAATTTGGTAACACGGTTCAGGAAATGAATTGGACGTTTCTGGTCATGCACCGATTAAATTAAACATAGAATAGGCCGGGTGCACAGCTAAAAAAACGAACCGTGAGCAAGGGGGCAGATCCAATTTTGAAAGTGGGGGGGACATTGCCATTTTTTCACTAGATCGCCAAAAAAAGTGTGGGGGGGGGGGGGACATTTGATATTGTGTCAGGAAGTGGGGGGGACGTGTCCCCCCCCCGTCCCCCGGGATCTGCGCCCTTGACCGTGAGACGCGTTAATCGTGCCTGATTAACGTGTATTGATTGAAAAAACGACCAATTATTTAATCTTTCAAGAGTAAAATACGGGTAGTACCGACGCGTTAATCTCTGCCAGATTAAATGTGATTTTTTGTGAAAGAGTAATTGTTTCTATCGTTTTGCTGTATTTTACTCAAATTGCGATTAAAACTTAATCGCATTGCTTCACCGGTCGCGTCTCCCCCGTCAGTCACTCCTCGCGTGATTAAAAAATCAATACCATATGATTAAAACTTGCACGCACATGGTTATTGTGTTCGCCATTTGCCATAGAGAGCCGTGCCGCAAGATGGACACGCGGAGATGAACACCAGTGAAATGGAGGTTTTGCTGAATCTTTGGGGATTGCCTACACTCATTAATATATTCCAAGGTAAATGTTGTTCCATTTGTCAATGATTTAATTTAACTAGAGGGTGCGAGCTATTTATAGGCCTATTGAGTTTTAAGCTTAAAGCTTGATGGGACTCGGCAATGGGACAGTCCCATTGCCGAGTCCCATCAAGCTTTAAGCTTAAAACTCAATAGTCCTATTAACAAATGGAACAATATTTACCTTGGAATATATTAATCAGTGAATTAATGCCAATGCTCTCGTGAGGTGACCTGCAAAGACTTGTTTGAGTCGTTTATTTTGAATCACGATTTTCCTTATTAGGCCTATTCTATTCTGCCCAAGTCGAAGTGTCTTCACAGAAAAATAATTGTTGATCAATTTGATCAAAAATTTAATCAAAACAGTATTAAAAAGGGAACTACTCAACTTTCGATTATTTTTTAATAGACCTCGTGATTAACTTTTTAATCCTTTAAAAGGATTAATTTTTAATCTGAAGTTGAGTAAAACTTTAATCTACCAAGGTTGATTAAAAATCAATCGAAAGTTGAGCAGTTCCCTTTTTAATACTGTTTTGATTAAATTTTTGATCAAATTGATCAATTTGTTTTGCTGTGTGCGATTCCCCTTTGAGGTCCGGCTACATGAATAACCTCTATGACACAAGAAAGAAACACTTCCTTAGAAATATAAGTTAGTCTGTATGATGAGTATACAGATAAGGTGTTTCATAGGTCTTTTTGGTAAATGTACATGCTATTTCTGGTTTCTTTTGTTCTTTGATAACAGGTGTAAACCACCTGTTCAAGAACTGGTGGCATATTCAGACTTTACCTCCCATAGTTTGTCTCCTGTTTTATGGGCACATAAGGTAATGTTTGTAATTATAACCATTGGAATAATAATAACCGGTATTTATGATACACCTTCGTATTGAATAGAACACATCAGGAGTATCAGATAGTTCGTGTATGATAGCGCATATAGTGTGGTTATATGCACAACGCAAACTAACTTCTAAAACGTCAACAGCCTCGGGAGACTTTCTCAATATTACAGAACATACGCTATTTGGGAGCCATTCGAAAATGTATTAATCCACCTATAGGATGAGGTAGAATATGATCTTAGCCCAAATTTAAATAGGACAATTATGTAGTCATCATCAACGAAAAAATGTAAATCAGATACTATCGGGCTGACGTCATGAACGGCCATCTTTACGTCCAAAGTAAACCCATTCCAAATTTTCAAGACATGAACTACAACCGAAGTCACCAGCAATCCTTAGTTTGGTCTCATCGGTACGCTTGAGTCAAATATAGCTTGAATGTGAACATGTCAATGCGGATTTTTCCGGTTCGAATCATGTTACGGCGACCTATATACATGTAGGTTGTTAATGTTTGAAATTGTGTTGTGAATCTTTAGCTAACTTACTAAAGAAGATATTCACTTCACACTATTTCATTATTGACTACGGTTTCTCGGTTCACCTATAGGCCTATAGTTTTATTGAAATAATTGCAGATTATGGGATTGTATTAAAATGTCGTTATCGTTAGATTAATACTTATTTGAACAACAAATGAGTAATAACGGACTAGGTCTATGGCATTATCACCAATACAATTTCGCAGTACAGTTCAGTTAGGATACGTGGTTTGCATGTTCAATCAAAGCTTTAAGAAACCAGAACCGAACAAATGTTATGTGTGATGAGATCGGTAACATTATAGATTTGGCTTACCATACAATAAATTGCACTGGCGATCGATCCTTGTCTTACTCTACAACAGCAACATTTCTCCATAACTGCCATGATTGTGATCTTAAAAGCAAATCAGCACGATAGAGATACACTCGACGTGAAGTTTATCAAACACTCTGACCGAGGAATGGTACGATCCCAGTTATTCCACGGTTTATATATACATAATATAATAATATAATAGGTGTACGTGTATATCTATTTATCGACAATAGTCAAAAGTTATAATAAATACAACAAATGTGTTGAACCGTGAATTTGATCACGCCATGAATTAAATGAAAGGAATGACGCAGTTCTAGAATATGTTGTGCCTACAACTGTGAAGTCGTGATCAAGGTGATGAATTAACAAAGTTCAAACTAGAGAATAGGGGTGACAATAGGGATGTCTAAACGACTTCTTCATGCTATCAACACCCAAATGCTGAGCTACTTCGGCCATATATCACGTCGCAAGGGTAACAACCTAGAGAAGATGATCATGCAAGGCATGATTGAAGGGAAGCGCAAGAGAGGCAGACCTCGTTCCCGGTGGATTGACCAAATAAAATTGATTACTGGACACCCTCTCCGTGATTGTTACTCCTTTGCTGAAAATCGTTATTTGTGGCGTAGTATCTGTAAGGTCACGAGCTGTCAGTCATGACAGGACCGAACCAACCACCAACCAACCAAACTAGAGACATTATTAAACAAAAACGTCGTTTTGGTCTCGGTTTCGAAATATAATCCCTGTAAGTATTGACGATATTGATAGATACATTGAATGATTTCGATATTCTGATATATTCAAAACCATAACATACACTCTGAAAAGTATTTTTCTTTCAACCGAGAAAACCATACAAATGTACGAATACGATTGAAAAGTTACTTTAAGTGTTAGAAAACCCCACAAAATCCCAGTTTTCTAAGACAAAATGAGGGCACTTTTCAATACCAAATGACCGAGTGACTTTATCTTGAAACAAATTTGTGAAAACACCAGCCTTGCCCATCACCATTGATATATCTGACATTTGTACCGCGGGTCTCAAAAACAAAAACAAAATGAAGAAAGGATGAACATGAAGCCAGTTCTTAGGGACCTCCATTGCCTGGGGGGTTCTTCTGCCAAAATCATACGTGGATGTGGCTCCCGACTTTTAATATACCCACATAATGCAAAATTAACACCCGATTGGTATACCAAACTTGGTGAATGAAATGTCTACCGATCAATATACCCCTTGTTATACATTGTATTTACAATATTTTTTCGCCTGACGATTGAACAATTGACCGTATGGGATTGTCCATGAAACTCAGAGTAGCGATAATATTCCGGAAGGTCTATACCTCTGAATTTGTATACGCTCTACCGTTTACGGTATTGAGTACTTTGTTCAATGGCTAGTCTAACCAGAAACGGTTGTCAATACATGTATTTACAATATAAGTAGAAAATTGGGTTTTCAAAAGTGTATTTTAAACATTTGAACTTCGGGTATTGGAAATCCAGCGGTTATTGAATATGTCAGGCCTTTTTAGGGGGGGGGGGGGGGGGAGGATCAATAAACCTATCTGACAAAGTACACCCTTCTATATACCGTCAAAGAACTAAGGGGGCATTAATATACCAAAAACCTTTCTGATTACCACCCATCGATATACCAAATTTCGCGAAAAGGTACCCCAAAAACCCCAAAAGGCAGGCACATACGTACAGGGTGAGTCAAAAAAAGTGTACTCAACTTGAAGGATTTTTAAAAAGAAATATGAGCATTTATCACCCAAATTATTGTAATGGTAAACAAGAGTTACAAGACCTATTAATTAGCTTGAATAAGAATTCTAGTTGGTTAGAATTCGTCGCTGTTCTGACATACCGGCACATCACAACAGAATTAAGTAAAGTGATGTGCCGGTATGTCAGAACAGCGACGAATTGGTTAAGAGAAACTCATTTTACGCGTATTTGAATAAAAGTGGCCATTTTTAGATCCGAACACAGTAACATATTCGAAGGCTCAAATTCAATATCATCAGGTATTATAAGCAATAACAAATTACAGTCCTGACAAAAGGTTCTAAAGTCTTCAAGTACTACGGCAACGTATTGACAATGCATGTCGAGCTTTGCGTCGAAGAAAGATCTCCATGCACGCCATCAACAGCATGAAGACCAGAGCGAGATTTTATATTAACAATAATGGTGGTTACGTAGAAGAAAGAGCTGCTTGATTATTTGGCTATTGCATTGATGGACTTGCCTGAAAACAAATTATCTTCAAGAATGAATGTCATGTAGAGAAAGAGAGAGAGACTTTTACTTTACTAGTCTTACTGTGGACATCGATATTTTGACTGTATATTCTAACTGTATCGAGGACAATATTTGCTTAATCGAACATATTTATGAAAAATAGGTGCAATATTATTTTTTATCAAAATACTTTATTGGTTATTTTATACAATATCAGATAGTCACTCAATTGGGCATTTTTATTCCACGTTCTCCTTCTTGTTTATCATGTTTATGAAATCCATGGATCATTTTAAATCCTTGCAATTACTTTAACTCAAAAGTGGTAATAATAGTTCATCTTTATTTCATGTTAAAAATAATGAGGAGAAATTCTGAACAAGGCTATTATTTATTTATTTGGTTAAATAAATAGACTGTTTAATCCTTTACATGTTAATCCTAGTACATATTATATTAAGCGCTCATTGAGCGTGAAATCACAAATTTGTTCGGTTTCAAAATTAAGTTCTTTTACAGAAATATTCATGTCTACTAAACGGTACCATATATTGCCGTGATTCTTTTTGCCAATGATAGCAGATAAATGGCGTAATTGATAAAATTATTGGTTGCCTTAATTTTGTGGTCAGAAATATGTTTTTATTTATTTTACAATCAGAGTACACCTTTTTTTTTACTCACCCTGTATACCACTATATAGTGAGTACGGTGCCCTACAAAACTACAAATGTGTCTAATTCCCAAAGGAAAAACGCAGTATCTACAATTCAACATTGTGTTAGCAATTTTTATGATATCAAGTGTTGTAAGTAGACCGGTAAATAACGCTTCAGTCTCATTCTTGAACCTTAACAAACAGTAATAATTAAGAAGTTTTTGGAGCTATCCCAACCCCAACCACACACACCTGGCAGAATTTGAGGATATCATGCAAAAATTACTTGTTTGTTTTTCGATGTAAAGATCCAGCAGAAATGTTGATTATGTATAATTATGTATTTAAGATGTACACACTGTAGACAAAATATGTTCTTGTGGAGTGAAACTCTCACATGGGTATGTACAATTTCTTAAACTTATATTTAAATTTGGTATATTTGGTTTTAAATAATATGTTTTCACCCGAGTTAGCCACGTTGTTTGCATTAAGGTGCGGGATTGTAAGTTACAATACCGCACGGGATTGTTATGCGTCGTTCTTTAAAAAACTACCACACTCAATGCATCATGTGTCAGGTGAATACACAAAAGTTACAATACCGCACCTAACTCGTTGTTTGCTGGTCAAAATGTGTGGTATTTTATATCATTCTTCTTACGGGTAGTATTGTATTTCAGAATAATTTCGTCAAAAATAAATGACTGTGGAGAAATGTTCATGATTACACATAATTATACTTGGTATGGGATAATATATTGATAATATCTCATACCTGGGGGGGGGGGGGGGGGGGGGCGGGGGGGGGTGTCTAGTTTTTGTTTTTGTTTTCTTATTGCTCGTGTCTTGTTTGTTTCTATATTATGTTTTCCCTTCGCACTCTTCACCGTGTATCCCTCGTCACCCCCTCTTCTTTACGCTTATTACCTGCGCCTATTCCCTACTGCGATGTTTGGTCTTGGAGGGTTATATCGTTTAATACTCGTTCTTGATATGCCGGTTATTGGTTTTAAATATGTCGTGGTATTAAACTATCCTACTCTCCAAACATCGCTTGTATCATCCTCTTTGTCTCTTGTCCGAATTAATTAAAGTCAACCATCAGTGTTTTGTAGTGGCGTATCTGGGGTCTTTGTCAGTGGGGCGAAGGAGTTTTTCCCGGTGAACACCAGTTCGACCCTATTACATAAAAGATGGCGGCGCAGCTGCAATCTTGTTCAAAACCTGTTGGGACACTATACACGTGCGCATCAAATATCTTTCAAAATTAGTAAAAAGCTGTCAATTGAAAGTATGATAGTCAAAACTAGTTTATGTAAAGCTGTCATCCCTCTCAACCCCCCCCCCCCCCCCCCCCCCAAACCAATGTTGGGGCTGATATATATATAACACAGCCCGTTGCTGGACGATGCTTTTATATGGACCAACATTGAGTTTAGGGGGAGGGACCACCGTTTCACAGGACATGCAGGAAGTGTCCCAACAGTTTTGAACATGATTGTATTAAGGGAGTGGAAAAATGAGCTATAAAAAATACAAAAATCGCTATATCTCGAAAACGGTAGCTTCGATTTTAACCATTCTTTTTAAGAAATGAAGAACATTGCTTCTGTAACATTTCGAGTTGAACTTCATAGTCTAATTACGTATACACATTTAATGAAATACATAAATAACGTGTATTTTGATAAAGTGTCATAGTTTCAAAGTATCTAATTTACAGCGGCGAGTGTTTCAAACGATTGCATCAAGTGGCGGTGCGTCAAGGCGACGAAAAATAAACATGTTGTACAAACCTGATCAACTCATTTATTTCAAATCTTAATTGTTTAAACATTTGAAGTAAAAAATTAAAATGTAACTAAACTGCCGCGCTGAGATTCGAACCCATGACCAGAGTCTGCGGTGTCAGTCGAAACCACTACACTAGTAGGGCAATACGTTGTACTAGTATAAGAAGATAAGGTATAACAATTTATCTTGTCAAACTAATATTCTTCTTGAGATGATTTAGTATGGAAATACACTTATCATTATCGGTCTACCACGGTTAACATTATATACACTTTCATACTGTTCAAAATAATAATCATTTTTGCGAATTCAACACGATTAACCACGGTCTACCAATAGCATCTTAAAAGATGATCAATACTTCTTCCCTAATACGTTGCACTCAAACGGGAAGAAATCATTTTCAATTTCTACCTTATCCTAGGCACCTGCAAGAAAACACATATAATACACTTGAATCCGGGGAACGCCGATCTTCGTTGACACGCACGTGGACAGACTGTCCTCCCCTATGTCAGAGGGGAGGTGCTAATAACTTAATCATGAAGGCCTGATTACGGTTAGGCCTGATATAAAATGAATGGCTTACCTTGCCAGGATTCTAATAGAATAGTTTAAACATCACCTCGGTTTATCTTCATTCTTCACTCTTCTTCATCTTCTTCATCTTCTTCATCTTCTCCTTCCCTCTTCATACTTTCTTTTACAGCTTCCTGCTAATAAAAGCTTTGTTATCAATCAAAGGATACGGAATGCTGTTTATCGCGATCCTTCATGAAGCTGAAAATTAATGTTCTATTAATGTTCTATTATTGCATGCATATCAATTCATATTGATAATTAAAACATTCACACGGTAAATAATACGTCTACGTGGTGTGAAACGAATACGGTCAATGCCCATTGACCAAACACTGAAGCCCCTCACTCCGCCACTAATGCACAGTTCACTGCGCATCATTTGCATAGCCTAACCTAGTTAACTGTACCAAATGAAAAGATATTTCTTCCCTAATACGTTGCACTCAAACGGGAAGAAATCATTTTCAATTTCTACCTTAACCTAGGCACCTGCAAGAAAACACATATAATACACTTGAATCCGGGGAACGCCGATCTTCGTTGACACGCACGTGGACAGACTGTCCTCCCCTATGTCAAGCATTAAAGAACGGGAATGCAACAATGTTGTATCATTTATCATGCAATTATCATGATAATCATCATCGATAATTTATATCTTATATTTACAAAACAGACTGACTGAAAACTGAATAGCCACAAATATCTTACAGACCTAAGTTAAGTGAGACTGCAAGTCTACTTTGCATGGAATCCTTCACATACCCATCCTTCGCCGTTTCGGACCGCCATCGCCCATGCTTCTTCAAAAAGCCGGTCAGGAACACCATAATTGGCTGCAGCGGTTGCCCCACCTGCTCTAAGCCTATGTAACCCAAACTGTTAGGGTTAGCACTAATCAAAGCATCTTTAAAGATTTCTAAACAGCTCGTGTAGGAAAGCTGCCCATCTCTAAGCCTGTAAGAATTATCTGATTTCATAAAATTAATCTCATTAAATCTAAGAAAACATGCATATGCTAATAATATCATATAGTACATAATCGAAGTTCTTCAGGTTAACTTCAATACCAAAGTTATTGATGAGAAGTCTAATAATCTCTGGCGAAACAGGCTCTTTCTTAACAATAGGTTTAGCCAGTATTTTCTTAAGATTGGAGAGAAATTTGAGCCACAGGGGTTCACAGTCCAGACGCCACTTGATAGCGTAAAATGTAGACTGGATCCTAGATAATGGGGCTTTGTCATTATAAATAAAGATAAGATATCTAGCAATACCTTCAGCACTGGCCAAAACAGGAGACATACCATATATCATGAGCCCACTTCTCCCAATAGGAGAGCATTCTATTATATTTATCAGTTGTACTCTCAGCTCTCGATGCTTCTAAAACTGTCATCATAATAACTTTATAATTATCGTCGGGTTGTTTCCATCTGCAAGTGCAATAATAACATTAAATATAAATGTTATCAAATTATCTCATACCAGTATTCTTATATATTCTCAAAGAATCACTAACCAACTGGTTAATCTCAAACATGATTCTGTGATCAAACAGTGTACCAAGCACTGTAGCCTTCAGGCTCGTTTTGGTCTCGCCAAATTTAGTGTAACTTTATAACTATCATCGGGTTATTTTCATCTGCAAGTGCAATAATAACATTAAATATAAATGTTATAAAATTATCTCATACCAGTATTCTTATAATATTCTCAAAGAATCACTAACCAACTGGTTAATCTCAAACATGATTCTGTGATCAAACAGTGTAACAAGCACTGTAGCCTTCAGGCTCGTTTTGGTCTCGCCAAATTCAGTGTAACTTTATAACTATCATCGGGTTATTTCCATCTGCAAGTGCAATAATAACATTAAATATAAATGTTATCAAATTATCTCATACCAGTATTCTTATAATATTCTCAGAGAACCACTAACTAACTAGTTAATCTCAAACATGATTCTGTGATCAAACAGTGTATCAAACACTGTAGCCTTCAGGCTCGTTTTGGTCTCGCCAAATTTAGGGATAGTCAACGGTCTCACCGTTACATATGGCACAGTTGCCTTACCCTTATCTCTAGCCCAGTGGCCATGATCATGATGATCATAAAAAATCTATCTCAACACACACACAATCTTAGCCCTCCAACCTTATGCAAAGAATAGCACTTATGATGAGCAACTTGGATCCAAAAATGGATTTTGTATTACGCCTATGCACAAAAATATCGTCAGTGTCAGAAAATCGTTTTACATGTGAAACCATATGCCTAAATAAACTATGCTAGGAGGAATACAAGAGGCCAAAATGGTGATGAACTACCAACTTCGCTCGAGCTTTACACACAACATGTACATGACTAATGACCTAACTCAATAAACATATAGGAGCCACAACCCAATTGTTCTCGCCACTCTCCAATCACAAGAGAAAGCATCAACTGATTCTGTACCATGTGCACCAGTATTTAGAATTAAACCCAACTGGTTTTGCGTTAGAATCGTCTGCAAAACGGTCTACCGAATATGACCCCAACAATTTGGAAATAAATTGAAAAAAGATATACGAAACACCCCAATCATCAAAATCGATCTCGCGGCTTATACCAATCTGCGACTTGGTTTTGATTTATCGGAATCCCTTGTACATCTAATGAGATGTTATGTAATTAACAGAACACAAACAAACTCACGTTGAGGTTGTGTAATTCAGGCACTCTACTACCTTAGGAAACGATTTCTATTACACCTTTGTTATCAGCCAAAACTCGTACACTATTGGTACTTAATTGTAGCGAAAAAGCTTGAATAGCTAAGGATACACCCTTTAACTTACGCCATGTTGAACTTTTCAATTGTTCCTCACCATTCCAAATCTTGTTAAATTTCATCGTGTTCCCAAACTCAACCGTCCAAGCTCCCCATCCAGTTTGACTAGCGTCTGAATATACCAAAAGCTGAGGAACAGAATAATTGAAAAGAAAACGTTTATTAAGCTGTACTAGGTTGTTTTTCCAGGAAAACAACTCTTCAACCATTTTACTATCATCACTGACTCTAAACACATTATCCCATTTTACTCGTTGCAAAATGTCTTGATACATAAACATTGTTATCAGTTAAGCAATATGCCGTACTACTGGAATATTATAGATTATCTTACCGGCTAAAGCGGCTACCTTCCTGGGAGTTGTCCAGGGTAAACAATTCGTCTAAACACTTTTGTATATCAAATATTCGTCCCTGTATCACATATATTGCACCTTCACGAGCATTTCATGTAATACCCAACCAATCAAACAACTGTGTAGGATCCCAATGAGACTTCATAACATTGGGTACAAAACCTGAATCAATAAGGTCTTTAACAACACTTGCGACTCTGCTACATTCTGCCTCTGAACTTGTTCTACACCATCCATCGTCGATATAACACACGAAGAAACCCATACTGCGCCAATGCTATACTAGAGGCCTCAACACTTGAAATATGCCAATGCTAGGTTCCAGTCTTCGAACTAAATCTTGTCTTTCCAAAGAGAATGGTTAATATATCCCAGATCTAAAATCAATCTAAGTTTGCCATTGGCTTGACTGAAACAGAAAGTGGGTTAACAACAAAAGGAATATACAAAGACTCATTAACAATAGATTTGTCAACTAATTCTAAAATAGCACTAGAAACAATGTCCTTAAAATTGTAAGCTGACTTATTGATCGTGAACACCGCTGTGGAAGGCGTTTCAATGCCAATGGAAGTTTGTAACCATTTTATATAGTATCAAGAACTACAGAGTAAGCACCATTACTCCTCCAGAAAAGTAAAGCAGATTTAAGTCTGCCTCTGAGAACAGGACTTGTTATCATGGTTATCCCTTGCTCATAATCAAAATAATCAATATAGTTATTATTGTCGTACCCAGAGTTCCGTCCCATGAATCATATCAGTCTTATCGTCTGCTTTATGAGATACCACCAGAGCACGTACAAAAACACATAAATAACAACGGTCACTTCATGTTGTATGTAAATAAAACAACTATGAAAGCACTCAGGCTCGAGGGAACATAACCGATACCATTTATCATATTATCATTAATCATAACACATTAATCGATAATCAATAATATTACATGAACAGATTCTCACCCCTGCTACTGCTGGGTACCACCTTCTTTATTAAAGGTTGTGGCAACTCTGCATGTACTACTCCAATGTCCCAGTTTGCCACATCCAAAACAGATGTCTGTAAGTTCCGGACTGTCCCAAAGTTTGGGTTCCACCGTAACTAGACCGAGCTGGGTATCTATCGAAGCTCCTAGGGCCACGAAAACTCGTCAGAAGTATTAGCTTTGCGATCAGACCCCTGCTCCCGTCTTTGGTATGGTTTGCCTCATCTGAGTCGCTTGCAAGATCATCACTCAAGTACTCATCCACTACTGCCCACCCTGTATGTCAACAAAAACAACTAAGAAATACGCATCATTACACATGTAGTCAAAAATTATCAACACAACAAGCCTATGTAAACATATCACAATCAACATCTATGCCTGTACCAAGACACATGTATTATTATGATGATGGGCATTATACAATCAAGTGTGTGAATACAAGAGATTGTACAGACATTATTTGTAATCGAAAGCACAAACGTAACAATGACATAACATAGCTCCAGGTATTCAACGAAATATATAATCCGGCTTACGATGAAAAACCGACACAGCTGGTCTCAAGCATAGCAGCTATTGTCCGATAAACATCGGAAACAAGATAACACCATGTAATGATTCGTAATATTATACTTACAAACATCTCATACTTTAAAAATTGATATAAAAGACTATATACACAACAAACTATACAGAACGAACCTCCTTCACTTTTATCTGCTAATCTTATCAGTTTGTTTCGCTTTTTCAGAGCGGTAACTCCTATTTTCCACCTCAGCTTAGAATCGTCCGTCCGATACCAATTCTCCTACCAAGGCGATATTCTCTAAATGCCAGAGTTAAAAACGTACTGCGTTTTATTCCCTTTGCGATTAAATTGCAATTTGGAAGCTGTAGTTTATAGTAATTTCTTACTCTCGACTTTCTGCTTGTGTAAGCTATTGTCGTACACTTTAAGATAACCACAAACTTACTTTATACAGTCTCCAACATCTGTTTTAGTGAGATACTCAGATGACACGGCACCTCTCTGTTCATCTGCATTGAACATCACGTTGTTGGAATTCAGACTCGAAAAAACCCGCGCTAATAATTCTAAGAAATAATACGTCTACGTGGTGTGAAACGAATACGGTCAATGCCCATTGACCAAACACTGAAGCCCCTCACTCCGCCACTAATGCACAGTTCACTGCGCATCATTTGCATAGCCTAACCTAGGTCACTGTACCAAATGAAAAGATATTTCCTTTCTATTCATTCTGGTAGACCGTACATAGGGTTCTATTGAAATTGATGGGTTGACCGTGGTTGATCAATACAGTGCTAGAGTTAATAAGCAAAATGCCTCTTCAAAAAGCTGACTCCCCAGTTAGCTCAGTGGTATGTTTCCTGTCTTAGAATAAGTAGATTGCTGGTTCGAATTTCGATAGGTTCTTGTTTTTATGGTTATGTTTTCGTTTGTTTAGTTTTGTATTTCATTTTGGAAATGTTTGTAACTTTTCATTCTAAAGTTGATTTCATTTTTCCGGACCTTACGAATTGGTATAATATGTTTAATAATAACATGCGATTTATAGGTGATGTATTACGTTGTCAAATGGATATTTTGTGTTTGTTGACATCTACCTCTATACGAATACGAATCTTAATTATTATGGCGTCTCAATTAACATGCTTCAATTAAGAGTATATTAATCTGAAATAAACGGTCACCCCCACCCTACCACAATAACACAATCATTAGTTTATTTAATGACATTATTTGTTTTACCTATTATCTTATGAAATAAGTCTTTATTAAAAAGTACCATTTAGGTGCGTAATTCAGACAATGCCCTTTAAATTGAAGACATTACTAACCCATTATTTTCTTAAATAAACGATACTAATGGCACATTATCGTTCTCTAATATTGCCAAATATAAGATAATTTGGAACTTATTTAATGCAGTTACAAGGACTTATATGAATTTAGTACATTATTTTTACAATGCTTTAATACAATCTTGTTCAAAACCTGTTGGGACACTATACACGTGCGCATCAAATATCTTTCAAAATTAGTAAAAAGCTGTCAATTGAAAGAAACTAGTTTATGTAAAGCTGCCATCCCTCTCAACCCCCCCCCCCCCCCCCCCCCCCCAATCCAATGTTGGGGCTGATATATATATAACACAGCCCGTTGCTGGACGATGCTTTTATATGGACCAACATTGAGTTTAGGGGGAGGGACCACCGTTTCACAGGACATGCAGGAAGTGTCCCAACAGTTTTGAACATGATTGTATTAAGGGAGTGGAAAAATGAGCTATAAAAAATACAAAAATCGCTATATCTCGAAAACGGTAGCTTCGATTTTAACCATTCTTTTTAAGAAATGAAGAACATTGCTTCTGTAACATTTCGAGTTGAACTTCATAGTCTAATTACGTATACACATTTAATGAAATACATAAATAACGTGTATTTTGATAAAGTGTCATAGTTTCAAAGTATCTAATTTACAGCGGCGAGTGTTTCAAACGATTGCATCCAGTGGCGGTGCGTCAAGGCGACGAAAAATAAACATGTTGTACAAACCTGATCAACTCATTTATTTCAAATCTTAATTGTTTAAACATTTGAAGTAAAAAATTAAAATGTAACTAAACTGCCGCGCTGAGATTCGAACCCATGACCAGAGTCTGCGGTGTCAGTCGAAACCACTACACTAGTAGGGCAATACGTTGTACTAGTATAAGAAGATAAGGTATAACAATTTATCTTGTCAAACTAATATTCTTCTTGAGATGATTTAGTATGGAAATACACTTATTATTATCGGTCTACCACGGTTAACATTATATACACTTTCATACTGTTCAAAATAATAATCATTTTTGCGAATTCAACACGATTAACCACGGTCTACCAATAACATCTTAAAAGATGATCAATACTTCCTTTCTATTCATTCTGGTAGACCGTACATAGGGTTCTATTGAAATTGATGGGTTGACCGTGGTTGATCAATACAGTGCTAGAGTTAATAAGCAAAATGCCTCTTCAAAAAGCTGACTCCCCAGTTAGCTCAGTGGTATGTTTCCTGTCTTAGAATAAGTAGATTGCTGGTTCGAATTTCGATAGGTTCTTGTTTTTATGGTTATGTTTTCGTTTGTTTAGTTTTGTATTTCATTTTGGAAATGTTTGTAACTTTTCATTCTAAAGTTGATTTCATTTTTCCGGACCTTACGAATTGGTATAATATGTTTAATAATAACATGCGATTTATAGGTGATGTATTACGTTGTCAAATGGATATTTTGTGTTTGTTGACATCTACCTCTATACGAATACGAATCTTAATTATTATGGCGTCTCAATTAACATGCTTCAATTAAGAGTATATTAATCTGAAATAAACGGTCACCCCCACCCTACCACAATAACACAATCATTAGTTTATTTAATGACATTATTTGTTTTACCTATTATCTTATGAAATAAGTCTTTATTAAAAAGTACCATTTAGGTGCGTAATTCAGACAATGCCCCTTTAAATTGAAGACATTACTAACCCATTATTTTCTTAAATAAACGATACTAATGGCACATTATCGCTCTCTAATATTGCCAAATATAAGATAATTTGGAACTTATTTAATGCAGTTACAAGGACTTATATGAATTTAGTACATTATTTTTACAATGCTTTAATACAATCTTGTTCAAAACCTGTTGGGACACTATACACGTGCGCATCAAATATCTTTCAAAATTAGTAAAAAGCTGTCAATTGAAAGTATGATAGTCAAAACTAGTTTATGTAAAGCTGCCATCCCTCTCAACCCCCGCCCCCCCAATCCAATGTTGGGGCTGATATATATATAACACAGCCCGTTGCTGGACGATGCTTTTATATGGACCAACATTGAGTTTAGGGGGAGGGACCACCGTTTCACAGGACATGCAGGAAGTGTCCCAACAGTTTTGAACATGATTGTATTAAGGGAGTGGAAAAATGAGCTATAAAAAATACAAAAATCGCTATATCTCGAAAACGGTAGCTTCGATTTTAACCATTCTTTTTAAGAAATGAAGAACATTGCTTCTGTAACATTTCGAGTTGAACTTCATAGTCTAATTACGTATACACATTTAATGAAATACATAAATAACGTGTATTTTGATAAAGTGTCATAGTTTCAAAGTATCTAATTTACAGCGGCGAGTGTTTCAAACGATTGCATCCAGTGGCGGTGCGTCAAGGCGACGAAAAATAAACATGTTGTACAAACCTGATCAACTCATTTATTTCAAATCTTAATTGTTTAAACATTTGAAGTAAAAAATTAAAATGTAACTAAACTGCCGCGCTGAGATTCGAACCCATGACCAGAGTCTGCGGTGTCAGTCGAAACCACTACACTAGTAGGGCAATACGTTGTACTAGTATAAGAAGATAAGGTATAACAATTTATCTTGTCAAACTAATATTCTTCTTGAGATGATTTAGTATGGAAATACACTTATTATTATCGGTCTACCACGGTTAACATTATATACACTTTCATACTGTTCAAAATAATAATCATTTTTGCGAATTCAACACGATTAACCACGGTCTACCAATAACATCTTAAAAGATGATCAATACTTCCTTTCTATTCATTCTGGTAGACCGTACATAGGGTTCTATTGAAATTGATGGGTTGACCGTGGTTGATCAATACAGTGCTAGAGTTAATAAGCAAAATGCCTCTTCAAAAAGCTGACTCCCCAGTTAGCTCAGTGGTATGTTTCCTGTCTTAGAATAAGTAGATTGCTGGTTCGAATTTCGATAGGTTCTTGTTTTTATGGTTATGTTTTCGTTTGTTTAGTTTTGTATTTCATTTTGGAAATGTTTGTAACTTTTCATTCTAAAGTTGATTTCATTTTTCCGGACCTTACGAATTGGTATAATATGTTTAATAATAACATGCGATTTATAGGTGATGTATTACGTTGTCAAATGGATATTTTGTGTTTGTTGACATCTACCTCTATACGAATACGAATCTTAATTATTATGGCGTCTCAATTAACATGCTTCAATTAAGAGTATATTAATCTGAAATAAACGGTCACCCCCACCCTACCACAATAACACAATCATTAGTTTATTTAATGACATTATTTGTTTTACCTATTATCTTATGAAATAAGTCTTTATTAAAAAGTACCATTTAGGTGCGTAATTCAGACAATGCCCCTTTAAATTGAAGACATTACTAACCCATTATTTTCTTAAATAAACGATACTAATGGCACATTATCGCTCTCTAATATTGCCAAATATAAGATAATTTGGAACTTATTTAATGCAGTTACAAGGACTTATATGAATTTAGTACATTATTTTTACAATGCTTTAATACAATCTTGTTCAAAACCTGTTGGGACACTATACACGTGCGCATCAAATATCTTTCAAAATTAGTAAAAAGCTGTCAATTGAAAGTATGATAGTCAAAACTAGTTTATGTAAAGCTGCCATCCCTCTCAACCCCCGCCCCCCCAATCCAATGTTGGGGCTGATATATATATAACACAGCCCGTTGCTGGACGATGCTTTTATATGGACCAACATTGAGTTTAGGGGGAGGGACCACCGTTTCACAGGACATGCAGGAAGTGTCCCAACAGTTTTGAACATGATTGTATTAAGGGAGTGGAAAAATGAGCTATAAAAAATACAAAAATCGCTATATCTCGAAAACGGTAGCTTCGATTTTAACCATTCTTTTTAAGAAATGAAGAACATTGCTTCTGTAACATTTCGAGTTGAACTTCATAGTCTAATTACGTATACACATTTAATGAAATACATAAATAACGTGTATTTTGATAAAGTGTCATAGTTTCAAAGTATCTAATTTACAGCGGCGAGTGTTTCAAACGATTGCATCCAGTGGCGGTGCGTCAAGGCGACGAAAAATAAACATGTTGTACAAACCTGATCAACTCATTTATTTCAAATCTTAATTGTTTAAACATTTGAAGTAAAAAATTAAAATGTAACTAAACTGCCGCGCTGAGATTCGAACCCATGACCAGAGTCTGCGGTGTCAGTCGAAACCACTACACTAGTAGGGCAATACGTTGTACTAGTATAAGAAGATAAGGTATAACAATTTATCTTGTCAAACTAATATTCTTCTTGAGATGATTTAGTATGGAAATACACTTATTATTATCGGTCTACCACGGTTAACATTATATACACTTTCATACTGTTCAAAATAATAATCATTTTTGCGAATTCAACACGATTAACCACGGTCTACCAATAACATCTTAAAAGATGATCAATACTTCCTTTCTATTCATTCTGGTAGACCGTACATAGGGTTCTATTGAAATTGATGGGTTGACCGTGGTTGATCAATACAGTGCTAGAGTTAATAAGCAAAATGCCTCTTCAAAAAGCTGACTCCCCAGTTAGCTCAGTGGTATGTTTCCTGTCTTAGAATAAGTAGATTGCTGGTTCGAATTTCGATAGGTTCTTGTTTTTATGGTTATGTTTTCGTTTGTTTAGTTTTGTATTTCATTTTGGAAATGTTTGTAACTTTTCATTCTAAAGTTGATTTCATTTTTCCGGACCTTACGAATTGGTATAATATGTTTAATAATAACATGCGATTTATAGGTGATGTATTACGTTGTCAAATGGATATTTTGTGTTTGTTGACATCTACCTCTATACGAATACGAATCTTAATTATTATGGCGTCTCAATTAACATGCTTCAATTAAGAGTATATTAATCTGAAATAAACGGTCACCCCCACCCTACCACAATAACACAATCATTAGTTTATTTAATGACATTATTTGTTTTACCTATTATCTTATGAAATAAGTCTTTATTAAAAAGTACCATTTAGGTGCGTAATTCAGACAATGCCCCTTTAAATTGAAGACATTACTAACCCATTATTTTCTTAAATAAACGATACTAATGGCACATTATCGCTCTCTAATATTGCCAAATATAAGATAATTTGGAACTTATTTAATGCAGTTACAAGGACTTATATGAATTTAGTACATTATTTTTACAATGCTTTAATACAATCTTGTTCAAAACCTGTTGGGACACTATACACGTGCGCATCAAATATCTTTCAAAATTAGTAAAAAGCTGTCAATTGAAAGTATGATAGTCAAAACTAGTTTATGTAAAGCTGCCATCCCTCTCAACCCCCCCCCCCCCCCCCCCCCAATCCAATGTTGGGGCTGATATATATATAACACAGCCCGTTGCTGGACGATGCTTTTATATGGACCAACATTGAGTTTAGGGGGAGGGACCACCGTTTCACAGGACATGCAGGAAGTGTCCCAACAGTTTTGAACATGATTGTGGGTTGTTTATTCCACCTAATGACCTGGAATCCTAAATAAGATGCGCGTAGCCCTCGACATTTTAACAACTTATTTACACGAATCTGGCCATTAATTATTAGTAAGGTACATTTTTCTAATGATATTCCTGGACAAATGCGCGCGAACATTTGCCCGGTCCTATGATTACCTTGATGAAAGTGAAGTTACTGTTTATTACTGTGAAGTCACTGAAGTTACGAAATATTAACACGCTTTACACAAAAAAGTGTTTGGATGGTTAAATCTCTTCTCTTCTCTTCTCCAAGTTTCTTTTCGATTTTCACTTCTTTCCACTCCTTTATTTTCCCTTCCTTTAACTATCTACACTATTGTTTTCCTTCCCCTCTTTCCTTCCGACCCTTCGTATTTCTTTTTTCCTTTTCCCTTTCCTTCCCTTTTCATCTTCCTTTTCTCCCTTTCTTTTCCGTTGTCATATCTAGAAATCCGTACCTCCGATCAATCTCAAATTTCAGATTATTGTGTAGCTCAGCAAGCTCTATTAAAATATCAAATACAAAATTAGCCATAGGAACAACCTTAACTTGGGCTCTCACATGATTTTGTATTGTTAATTATTATATCAATCAATTTTGAAAAAGCTAGCAACCGAGGGAATTTCCCAAGTTATCCCGGCATCATTGGAATAATAATTTGCATTCAGCATGTTCAGTCTGTAAGATTAAGTGCCATTAACTTCCTTTTACCATTCTTGTACTTTTGTTAATAAAGTTTAAGCCATAAAGCTTAAACTCTTTTAGCCAATGAAGCGGAAATTGTGTATGCTATAGTTTGCTGGTCTCCCGTAGCAACCTTTTGTCCACTCACGTTCCACTTCCGGGAGCCCGCGAACTCTCCCCTTTGTTTATGTGTTTTTGCTCGTCTTCCCTTCCTATTTATCTCATTCGCTTTTTGGTTCCGTACCAAGTAGGTTGATTTTTAAAATAAAACCTCTCCCACCCTCCCAGTTGTTGCTCTTTGCCATGCTTCTTGATGATCTTGGCATCTGTGGGCAGCCTTGTTCCTTGATTATCTTGGCCGTCCCACTATTCCCCTTAGAGCCCATGTTCGGGGTTGATCATGGTTTCTTCGTACCCCTCCAGGCCTCTGTTCCTTGATTATCTTTGGCCTGTGGTTTGCCCTTCGCGGCATCAGTGTGTGTGAGACCATGTTCTGGATTTTTTGGTCTCCACTTAAGGAAGAAAAAAAACCAGGCCTCTGTTCCTTGATTATCTTTGGCCTGTGGTTTGCCCTTCGTGGCATCAGTTGTGCGAGTCCATGTTCCTGGAATTCTTGGCCTCCAAAAAATCCTTCCCCTCTAGGCCTTTGTTCCTTGATTATCCTAGGCCTTATTTGACTGCGAGTAGCAGTAAAATTGTACTTATTTATAGATGGTGTGACCGGTGACGTAGTGCCCGGTAGTATGCGTGCGCACCTACAGGGAATGTGCTTTAATTCACACTTGATTGATCATTACTTACCATGCTTACAGTGTAATAGTGCAGTAGTCATGGACTGCATCCCTAAGCACAATGAGAGACCAGGTACTAAATCTGGTTGCCCGGCAGTATGCGTACGCACCATAAGGGCATGTGCTTTTAAAATTGGAGCTCAGTGATGTGTGTTTTGCTTTCAAATAGTATGATGTATGCAGTAGTCATGGACTAGTACCTCTAGCATGTCTTTAGACCAGGCGCTAATCAATTTGTAAACACTGCTGATGTAAACAACGGTCACCTCATCTATATAGTTGTGGTTTGAGGGAGTAAAATTTGAAGAAACAGGGATTTAAATCCCAATTATTGAATCTTAATATAAGAAATATTTATAAATGGTAAATGAAAGTTTATTATTAGGCCAATGTAAATTATTACCTCATTGTATAATTGGTAATCTATCAATAATAGGCCCACTGGTTTCTACTCATCAAGTAGTTATTTAATCTATTTACCATTCAGGAAATCAATTATTTTGTAAATTATCACTTGAGGAATTCATCGGCATGATCGGTGGTAGATTGGATTGTCGTATTTCAATTGGCGCATTTACAAATTTAATAAAATTGATTTTGAGAGAAAGCATTGATAATTCAAGGTTAGGACCATCTTTTAAAAATTAGAGCTCTTTATGAGCGTCTCTCTAAAAAGTTTAGGCCTTAGGTATATTCACTCGGACCTTTCCAATTTTATTTGGATAATATTGTAGTCTTTACAAAAAATTAACCTTGACTGTACTTGTCTAGTAGGACGACCAAAATATGAATATTTATCAATGTATTATATATAAGGTATCATAGTACCCTTGATTATGCGTAATGCATGTCGTGTAAAATTGCGAAATTAAATCGTCTTGGTACGGAGCTGAGTTGCTCTTATCCTATTTTGTCTCCTCTGCTTATATAATTTCCGATGTCTACGGGTAATGTTATCATATGTAGTTATAAATAGAAAAGGACAACACACTATTACCTTGATTTTTTCAAAAATCAAGGTATTCTATCTGTCGTGTTTCTTTCTTCAGTCTCCGCACGCGCCGCGAATCGATAGAGAAATAGAATCCCAATTAATTTATTAACCCTAACCATTCTGGACACCACAACACACGACAGTGCTACAATGTTGAACCGCGCGGCGGCCCCATCAATCTCGAGCCACGCTCAGCGCGTGGTTCAATTTGTTTAAACACTTCAGTTTTTTGAACCTCCCCGTGTAGCTCAGTCGGTAGAGCATCGGTAGAGCATCCGACTTGCATTCACGCGGCCAGGGTTCGATTCGCGGCGCCTGTGGAGACTGATTTTCCCCTAAAATGTGACCAGTTTTATAGTTCAATTTACAAAAACACGCCCGGGGAGTTAGGGTTAATACAGATATCAAAAGTATCCATTATTAGTTCCTCTATCTAATGTCCAATGATCTTTCTGCCCATTCGATGGAAATCAGGTGTTGAATTATCTCAGTGCACAATGCTTTTCTGCTGCATGCTGGGATTACATTAAAACAAAGTCAGTAACCAATGATATGGCTTTTATGCATTTCAACACACAACCTGAATGACAAAGTCATGGGCAATGCACTCAATGACAGAAACATTGAATTAATAATGCGTTTGTGATAAAACTGTGTTTCAATATTGTAGTCCCGTCCCTGCTGGCATGAACATAAAGGTCATGTTAGCGCGCCCTCACTGAAAGTATGGCATTAATTGGAGAGTGATTAAAATGATTTATAATTGTGATTTATCGTCGTAATTGTGTTGAATAATCTTACGTAATCTGCGGCAATCACGCAACCAATCGTCTCGATCATGGAATCAACATTAATTTAAAGTCTTCTAGATAAACATGGAACCATCTATAATCATCGTTAAATCAAATAAGTACTTTAATTATGTTTTTAATAATCATCAGTAATTAATCAAGATGAACGGTTCGTCTTCCATCGGCGTACCCGAATCCACCGGTCTGTGAACGATCGGAGTGAAACCGAATTATTACACTGGTGGCAGCGTTTGGGATTAAATGTTCATCTTAGTATTACGAACTATAAATCAGTATGTTAAATCAGTGAGATTTCTTCAAGGGCGTGTTATTCACCGGGGTTATTCATTACGTTTATAAAATGTAAACATCGCATCGTACGTAAACCGACCGTCAATGAACTCGGCTAGCGACCAATTCGTCCGTATCAAACCAGCCAGCATGTATCGACCATCGACCAAATCGACCTAAACAGATTTATGATGTGACAGACAAGGACATTCGGATATGTTTAAAATGCAACTTGGTGCCATGATTAGTGAATAAAGCAGTTTGAGTGTGTTTTGCTATTATTGGATATTGATGATATTGACATGGAACTACAAACTCCTTTCGACTGGACTGCGCATTTTCTGTGGTGGACATAATTTACGAGACAGTTTGGTGACATCTTTGGCAGTGAATGGTATAATGGACAGACATGGAAGCGTCAGTGAATTGTGGTGGTAGGGAGAGCATTTGACTCGGCTGCTCACTGAGTTGGATGCGTTCTTGAGCAAAATCATCGTGAACATTTATGTGGTTTACAATACATTGCATTTGATATTATAAAATTGTGTTCATAAAGTGACAGATGTGTGACACACTTGATTTCTGTTTTGTAATTTTTAAATATTTTTGTGCCAACAGTGTTTTTCTTTATTTCCTGGCCCGTGGGAAAATTCCTTGTCGTATACCAGAACGATTGAAGGTGGTTCAAATCAGTGCTGGTTCAAATGATTTGAACATATTCAAATTCTAGTTTTGCATTGTTCTGTTTTTTTAGAATGATTTGAGGACCGGTGTAAAAGATTTTTTGTATGATCTTTTGGAAATGTTCAGCTTGACAGAGAAATATTAGCTCTTGTCCAGGTTGTCAGCCGCGAGAGTAAATTCTTGTATTTATGTGTTTGAACAATATTGTAGGCAGAGAAAATTTAGCTCTAGCCAGGATTGCGATATTCCGTGCAAAATTTCCCCTGTTAGGACATTTTTAGAATGTGCCTTTGGTCCTGTGTGGAGCAGGTGATTTAAAAAGTGTTTATAGAATTTGTGAATTGTTGGCTGTAAAACATTGTTGACGATTGAAATGTAATGTTTTTTTATGGAATTCAAGTGTCTCATTTCATATGTCATGAGTGTATTTTAGTTTATTTTAAATTGCATTTTTACGCGTGTTTCATATGTGAACGCTTTGCTTATTCATTATTATGCAACTGATGCATAAAGTAGTGTGTAGACTGTATGGAGTCTAATAAGTTGCATACGGAAGAGAAGAGTTCACACAGGTTGAAATGTTAAGATCATATATATATATTATGTGTACCATTCACTGTTCGCCACAACGCTACGCTAAGGTATTACATCATCGACCGACGCAACCAACGAGATAGATTTGGAGACTAAAGGACGTTTTGAATAGACAATCAAATAAATCATACTGGAGTTTTGAGTGACTGTGACACAGTTATTGCTACAGGAGATGTGTTATGGAAAAGACGCCGTACACACACATGTACATTGTATTAATATATGACTGTCCAAGACATTAACTTTTACGTAGGAGAGTTTTGACGCGCTGGGACAGCGCTTGTGAGGGAAGGGGGTTATGTGATAAAACTGTGTTTCAATATTGTAGTCCCGTCCCTGCTGGCATGAACATAAAGGTCATGTTAGCGCGCCCTCACTGAAAGTATGGCATTAATTGGAGAGTGATTAAAATGATTTATAATTGTGATTTATCGTCGTAATTGTGTTGAATAATCTTACGTAATCTGCGGCAATCACGCAACCAATCGTCTCGATCATGGAATCAACATTAATTTAAAGTCTTCTAGATCAACATGGAACCATCTATAATCATCGTTAAATCAAATAAGTACTTTAATTATGTTTTTAATAATCATCAGTAATTAATCAAGATGAACGGTTCGTCTTCCATCGGCGTACCCGAATCCACCGGTCTGTGAACGATCTGAGAGAAACCGAATTATTACACGTTCATGACAATTTCAAGTTTTATTATTGAACGCTATGAGCTTTGTGTGTCAACATTTGCACATACTATGGATTTCAACTGCACATTTTCGAATCTAAGCTGCACACATGTGCTGGCAGCACGCTTACTTTAGGGCCTAGGAGGGGGGTCGTCCCCCACAAGAACATTATTGGGGACATGACCCCCCACTCCTCCTACTTCTCTTCCTCATCTCGTCTCTTCATTTTTAAACTCTATTGTCAAGGGGGGGGGGGGGGGGGGGGGGGGGGCATAGCCTCCCCCACGATACGCCACTGCATGTAAACTTACTGGTTGAAAATCAAGATTCAATGTGTTATTTGTTGTAATATTTTCTACAATTTAAAGAAAATATAAACAGACGAAGCTATCTCCTGTTGCTTTACTTTGAGTTTAGTGTAATTTAATGAGTTGCAAAGCACCGCTCGGCTAAGGCAACTCTCACAGGGACCTTCTTAACCGTAAATTGTTTTCCTATTGGAATACGGTAGTTGATCTTTCGTTCGTGTGAACATCTTATGTATATATAATGTAAATTGCGGTCATAATCAAAAGTTTGCAAATATTATATCACGTGTCTGCCCTAACCAAATTGATGTTGCATAATCATTCATTACATCCCTTGTTCGTTGTTTATCAATGTTACTCCGTCGACACTTCAGAATTATTAATAAGGTTTTATTTGCCGAAGCTGCCTCGTGTCAATTTAATAGTTATTTTCAACTTGATGTTTTCAATTTTACATGAAAGGTCATCCTTTAAATTGTCGCATTCAAAGGTAAAGTTGCATAACTCAAATGGTTCTTATTTTAGAAGCACAAGGTCTCAAGACATTTGTCCATTGAGTAGTACACAAACTGGCGGGTTGTTAACCACCTTTGGCAGTAATGCACCACATTTTAGCCTATAATCTATTATTGCCCCTGATAATTTACAGACATAATGACAAAAATATAGGGATTCTGCTGATATCAAAATATCTTGATGTGAAAAAAAAATCATAGCCAACAAAAAGTGATCAGAACATACACCTTTATAATACAGTAATACGATGTGTTAAATTACGGTTATCCAATCAGGGGCATCAATTTCAGTTGATAGGACATTGTCATAAGTCTTTTTGAAGAATGGTGGCCACAATAGGAGTATTTGAAATGAAAGAGGGCGTATCCGTGCCTCTAAATGGCTTATACATTATAATGAGTGTAGCAGCAAATGACAACTTCAACGATCATACGGTTAAATCAACAAATATTAAGATTATTTAGATAACATTTATTCTTATCTCATCGCTAATAAAGCACTCACTCTACAACAAATAACAAAGTATGTGTGTACAAATATTGTCTATACTGTTTTAGGGGGCAAAGCCCATGATACCCTTAATGACCTCTAACCCTGCCAGTTATTAATGGCAAAGGTTAGTCCTATGGTCCAGTATTAATTTTGTAATAATACGAGGTCGATTAATTTCCACAACAAAAAAAAGGTTTGAAATTGTTTGAATGTTGAACTAAGATTCGCCAGACCCTACCTGAAAGGTCCGTTTGTCCGTCGAACAGGTTTATTTTTCATCGCCTTACTGCTGGACTCTTTTTTATAATCAAACCAGGTTGTAAAACAATACCAGTACAAAGTAGTCTGATGTCGTAGGCTTATAATTATTTCTGTTTTAAAATGATCACGCTAACAATTTTACATTCACAATCAGTATGTAATTGAAAATTGTAATCTGATTTTTTATGATGATTAATGTTTGTTCTACAATTATAACGCTTAGAATGTTACTTTCAAAAGCAGCAGTAACAGATCATTCGAATGTTACAGATTTGTTATGATGATTAATTTTTGTTTATAATTGTAACAATTGTAACGCTCGAAATGTAACTTTCAAAATCAGCATGTAACATATAATTTAAAGTAGCTGATTTTATTTATGATTAAATTTGGTTTTATAGTTACCACGCTCGACCTAAAACGTTACATTGCAATAATTATTTGGTGTCATTTTGACACTAAAACAAGTGTAAAAAAATGGGTCCTCAGTTGGCCACCTAAAGGTGTCAAATTGACACCATTATGGGTGTAAAATATGACACCTTTGGGTGTCATATTCATTTTGACACCTAGGGTGGTTACCTGAGGACCCATTTTCAAAAAATGCCATTACACCCCAATATTGACTCTCTTAAGTGTCACATTGAGTTTGACACCTAGGGTGGTTACCTGAGGACCCATTTTCGAAAAATGTCATTACACCCCAAATGGGGTGTAATATTGACTCTCTTAAGAGTCATATTGAGATAGCACATGTTTAGGAGCCGGTAAGACTGGTAAGTACCGATCTGCTCCATTTCCAGACATTTTTGATAATAATCATGATACAATTAGCGTAATGTAAGACGTCCGTATGAAAAAGACGACCACTGAGCCAGATAAATCGGGCTACATGTATATGTAATGTTGCACATATCATCGTATGCATGCATGACGAACACACACATAGTACTAGTAGGTCCATGCACTGACACACAGTCCAACAAAATGCTAGTCTCTGACTATGAAATTGTAATTTATTTCATCAGTTAGTTGGCGCAATATTAAACAACATGAACAAGGCCCTGTTCTACTCGCACGACCGACTCATATTTTCTTTTACAAAATAGTCCCCCCCCCCAAAAAAAAAAGAAAAGAAAAGAATAACAATAAAAAAAACCCCACAAACTACGTCAGACTCTACCTGAAAGGTCCGTTTGTCTGTAGAATAGTTTTATTTTTTATCTGTTGGACACTTTTTATATCAAACCAGATTGTAAAAACACCCAAATGTATCTAAATGGGGACAGGAGTTTCGCACTCACGATTACGTGAAAAGCAATATCTGTAATGTAATGTTACATTAATGTTATGATATAAGACCATTTGAATATGCATTGTTTTGCTTGCGTAATCGATTTATTTAAAAAATAAAAATAAAATAAATGTGTCACATGACCAAACATGACCTTAACCAGCCTACATTCACATTTAAAATAGTATATTGGACCAATCTATTATTAGTACACCATAATATGCCGTTTACTGAATTTATACTAATTCAGTCTACAGGCTGTCCCAAAATGATTAGTACCCTTCGATGGACAAAGTTCATTTATTTTTGTCATCAACGAAATCAATGGGATTTATAGGTCCATTGTTTTTTCATCATCTTTGTCATACTGCACTTTTTCATTAGAATTTTAGATCATAAATATCGGATTTATCAAACTCAAGATACACTCTATTAGGCCTATATAAGACATGGTGATTTCACCTTTTTGACAAAGTGCTAAAAAATGTGTGTGTTATCACAGCTTGTTTGAAAGCAACTCATGTATTCTCATAATATCTTGTCTACTAATATAATCGTGCGTGTATTTCTGTTGTAACTGTTATCAGTTATGAGTGTTCAAATCATTAATAATTCTTCTCTTCAATTCAATTTAAAGGGTAAAAGAAGTTCGTCACACTTGAGTGACCCATGCATTGTTTTATTTGACAAGTGTTTAGGGACTTCTAAATGAAGTGGTATGTGGTGAATTACCAGTGGCTTAGATTTCATTTTCACATTGGATAATGGATTTCGTGATGTTAAACAGCCTAAGGGACTATACCATTTTTACCAAGTTTGTAGGAAATTGCATCCCCAATATAAAAAGAAGTCGAAGCCACTGCTAATTACCCATGACCTATACCTATTTAAATGTCCCTCAATTATAACCAACCAACTAGCTTATTATAGAAACAAGGCTTAGGGTCGCTCATGCGTGACGATCCACTTTTACTCTTTAAATTGAATCAAAATAAAGAAGTATTAATGGTTTGAACAACCATATGATCGATACAACAACAGTTTTAAATAGAAAGGAACCAAAGATATTAGCAGACAAGAGAGAATGTATTAGTTTCTTTCAAACAATCTGTTTACAAACACATTTTATTTGCACTTTGCCCAAAAGGTGAAATCAAAATGTTTTACACAGTGGAGTGTAACTTCAGTTAAATAAGTCCGATATTCATGATCAAAAATTCTAATGAAAGGATATCAAACATGATAGAAAAACAACGGATCTAATCTCATTGATTTTGATGATGAAAGTTTTTATTGAACTTTGGGCATCGATGGGTACTAATCATTTTGGGACAGCCTCTATTGACAAGAAATGTTTCAGGGTACATTTTCCGTTTCTGTATCATATCTTTATCAGTGCCTCCCTACAAATGGTGCAAAACCTACAAAATGTATTCTGAGTAATGAGTAAATATGTTTACAAATGATTTTAGAAGAAACAAGATATTTAAAATACTGGTCAAAGTCGGAGAAGTAAATTAACAGAGGACACGAATAAGAATCATGCGATATTTAGACATTCATTCATTCATCATTCATTTCCATAACATCAAAATCACAAATAACATCGAATTACACCAAAAATCAGGAAGAAACAATCAGAAAATTGACAACAACAGAAAAACGAAACGGTTATGGAGGAGAAGGCGCTTGAATTTATTACGAAAATGTGTTACTGAATTTGAAATGTTGTATGAATTGTCGAGAGAGTTCCAAAGATGGGGGCCACTAGCGCGAACTGAGTGATCTGAGAATATTCTCTTATTTTTGGTTTGATTGAAGTTGTTACTATGTCTTGTCGAATAGTTGTGGATGTCAGAACGTTTTTTGAAGTTGTCTTTAAATGAAGACTTTAAATGATGAATTTTTGAAGTAGTCTTTAAATGAATGACATTGTGACAACGTAACAAATTATTGGGTTCGTGAGGGTTGATAGAAACCCCTCTTGGCGAAGGATACATTTATGATAAAATCGACACAAAAAGCAACAGATAGTTTCCCGCGGAGGATTATAATATTCAGAATCAAGCAAGAGAGAAGTGAACTTATCATACAAGAAACTTTATAGAGGAATGTGATGTAAACAAACAATTAAAATAAACAATAAAAATAGACAATAAGTAAAATGGATGATTAAATGAACGTAATCTAAAGAAAATGTATAATATTTAACACTTGCAGGAATCAGAGATGACCGTGTGTGCAGAGTGTTTGCCCAAAATTAGCGTATCAGATTTCTTGCGGGGATGAGGCGTGATGGACTGCCTGTGGCTAGCAGTCCTAGGGTCAAACATTGCAAGTTGGTATAAACAAATGTTACTATACATTAAGTTAAACATTTGACAGTAATTACATCACACTATAGTAGCCCGCTCTCTACCACAGTGCCCCTCTGCATAGTATATAGTAGAGTTTGGCCAAATCTTTGTCATTTCGAAATTACAACGACAATCTCGTAATATTATTTTAATTATTTCTCCACAATAGCAACATGATATATGTTCATATTTTCGTATCAAGATCTCATATACATTTTAAAGACATCTGGGTACAAAATACTGAATTAAAATACATACAAGCTATTCATAGACTCCACCACCAAACCTGAATCCGAATTCAAATGCCAAAGTCGTCACCGACTTTAACAAAAATAATGAGCCTAATCTAGAATTCAGCCTGCTATTCATCAAGCACATGGGCCGTTAATCACCTTATACATGTATGTCGTGTCACCTCAAGTTGGAGATGATGTCGTAATCGTGTTATATTATCACGCGCGTTAAATCAACGGTGCGTTATTAAAGGCTGCTCCTTACGCACCAACTCCACATTCGGGTGACACAGAGGGTTATGTATTACAGTAGATTTTTAAATGGCAGCAGTTAAACCTTTTTGATCCTGGGTTGGGTAATAGCTGGGTGGTGCTCCTGCAAACAGGTTGGTTCCGAGCGCATATTGCTGCTGGACGGTCACGGTAGTCTGAACCTGGTAGAACAAATAGGATTAAAATGGAATCGAGAAATGTTTAATGTATCATCCAATAATATTCGATTTTCAATTCTTTTCCCATTAAAAAACCCTGAAATGACACTTGGCGAGTAGAGATTTTATTTTTAAATATATAAATTGTTGACAAATTCGGATATTTCTTGACAAATTTGGATATTTCTTAACAAATGTTAGATATTTCTTGACAAATTTGGATATTTCTTGACAAATTTAGATATTTCCTGACAAATTTGGATATTTCTTGACAAATTTGGATATTTCCTGACAAATTTGGATATTTCTTGACAAATTTGGATATTTCTTGACAAATTTGGATATTTCTTGACAAATTTGATATTTTTAAAACATTGAAAAATGTTAACATCATTATAAACCATAATCACCTGAGCTGCCACAACATCTGAAAGACGTCCTCTACCATCAGAGTATTCTTGGTACTGAGAAATGACACACAGCAGACAAACCAGCTGAAATAAAGAGGAATACATAGTACAGAATTAACTAGACAGACGACGCTGGACACGGTGGGTAGTTAATTGTACATAGATTATGATATGTTTAAAAAGTGTTAGAAATGTTCAGATAAAAATTTAATTCGGTGTCAGGCTTTTACACACCAAAAAAGGGTCAATTATTAATGAGAATCCCACATTATGTCACAAGGGGTGATTCGATGAGAATCTCATCCAGGTCATATAGGGTGAATCAAAATATACAGGTCCCGATTTCATTGATTTTTAAAACGAATTTTAAAACAGAAATTAAACAATTTAATGAGATGTATAAGCGGTTCTCGACAGCGGTTCTCGCCTGCTCAGCAACAGCTTCTGGTAACCAATTACCGGTAGTAACAAATATATTACCAAGTTTAGCACTCATATCACAGAGGTTTGCACTTGTATTACGTTTGAGAGACTTTTCCATGCTTTTACCATGGACTGTAGAAGTAGTCCATGCAGTTACAAATCATGTACCACACCTCCAACTCAACAAACTCAAACCACAACAATCACCACTCGCAATTTCGGCCATGAAAAATACCCTGTGTGCATAAGTATGTGGAGTCACCTTTTGCCACATAACCCTACTCTATGATCCTAATTTTGTTAGTTGTCCACACAAAAAAAAGTGAAAACAAAATTGGCTAAAGGGAGGGGGTGGGGGGCGTGCGGCCCCCCCCAAAGAGTCCTTCATTTAGCATAGGGTACAGTCTAGCAGTCGCCAGTTATCGGTCAGCGCCTATTTCCGGTCACTTTTGCCTGAATCAAGTGGTTCTAATAGAAATGAACTCGCCGACATAAATTGACAGGATAAAAAAACCGCCATATACTCCATGCGTTGAAATGGCGACGACCTATCGCCGGCTTACGATGACCGCAAAAAATGAATGAAATGAAACATGGTGAGTATCAAAAAAGGTTTAATAAAATATGGCGAGTATCAATTTTTAAAATTTTTGTTCTGACATGGGTCTGGGATTTGGATAGATTTCTTGTTAATATTGATTAGAATTGACTGTAACTTTACAATTATTTATGACCACCATACGAATAACTAATGATAAAAAAGTGCCGTACGTTGAGATGCAGCTATTTTAATAACAAATATAAAATATATTGCATATATCGCATATCGCATTAGCCATGGTCACTCAACATTTGGCCCAAACAATTAATTGTTGTGTTGCCCTTTCATGATAATTTCTGATTGGGTAGGTGGACTTTTTTTTAAATTTTGCCTTGCACTTTTTGTGAAATTTCTGTTATAAAAACAAACAAAAAACTGGCCCAAGATTTTTATATTTTGTTTGGTCAGTCAGGAAAGCGCGACACTCATTTTTGTTTGCGCCTTTTTGGTTGGCGGCTACGGCCGACAACTATTAGTTTGTTATTCCGAAAAGCTGCAAATTTAGGTCTTTCTAGACATACATGGAGGCGGCCATGTTTGAAATTTGTCTAAATTATCTTTTCTAAACAAAGAAATTCTTCTTCAACAGTAGTTTAACTTAAATAGCAATAAAATCGCAATGAAACATGGACATAGTATTGGAAATGTTATTCTAAATAGCGTTATTTTCATGTCACAAGGGGTGATTCGATGAGAATCTCATCCAGGTCATATAGGGTGAATCAAAATATACAGGTCCCGATTTCATTGATTTTTAAAACGAATTTTAAAACAGAAATTAAACAATTTAATGAGATGTATAAGCGGTTCTCGACAGCGGTTCTCGCCTGCTCAGCAACAGCTTCTGGTAACCAATTACCGGTAGTAACAAATATATTACCAAGTTTAGCACTCATATCACAGAGGTTTGCACTTGTATTACGTTTGAGAGACTTTTCCATGCTTTTACCATGGACTGTAGAAGTAGTCCATGCAGTTACAAATCATGTACCACACCTCCAACTCAACAAACTCAAACCACAACAATCACCACTCGCAATTTCGGCCATGAAAAATACCCTGTGTGCATAAGTATGTGGAGTCACCTTTTGCCACATAACCCTACTCTATGATCCTAATTTTGTTAGTTGTCCACACAAAAAAAAGTGAAAACAAAATTGGCTAAAGGGAGGGGGTGGGGGGCGTGCGGCCCCCCCCCCCCCCAAAGAGTCCTTCATTTAGCATAGGGTACAGTCTAGCAGTCGCCAGTTATCGGTCAGCGCCTATTTCCGGTCACTTTTGCCTGAATCAAGTGGTTCTAATAGAAATGAACTCGCCGACATAAATTGACAGGATAAAAAACCCGCCATATACTCCATGCGTTGAAATGGCGACGACCTATCGCCGGCTTACGATGACCGCAAAAAATGAATGAAATGAAACATGGTGAGTATCAAAAAAGGTTTAATAAAATATGGCGAGTATCAATTTTTAAAATTTTTGTTCTGACATGGGTCTGGGATTTGGATAGATTTCTTGTTAATATTGATTGGAATTGACTGTAACTTTACAATTATTTATGACCACCATACGAATAACTAATGATAAAAAAGTGCCGTACGTTGAGATGCAGCTATTTTAATAACAAATATAAAATATATTGCATATATCGCATATCGCATTAGCCATGGTCACTCAACATTTGGCCCAAACAATTAATTGTTGTGTTGCCCTTTCATGATAATTTCTGATTGGGTAGGTGGACTTTTTTTAAAATTTTGCCTTGCACTTTTTGTGAAATTTCTGTTATAAAAACAAACAAAAAACTGGCCCAAGATTTTTATATTTTGTTTGGTCAGTCAGGAAAGCGCGACACTAATTTTTGTTTGCGCCTTTTTGGTTGGCGGCTACGGCCGACAACTATTAGTTTGTTATTCCGAAAAGCTGCAAATTTAGGTCTTTCTAGACATACATGGAGGCGGCCATGTTTTAAATTTGTCTAAATTATCTTTTCTAAACAAAGAAATTCTTCTTCAACAGTAGTTTAACTTAAATAGCAATAAAATCGCAATGAAACATGGACATAGTATTGGAAATGTTATTCTAAATAGCGTTATTTTCATGGGGTCGATGCTATCCGAGCAACAATCTCGATGTATATATTCCGTTGTAACTTCGTAATATGTGAGGTGAGGTGAATGGTCTAGCGGTTAGCGCGTTGGGTTCTAACGCATGAAATCAGGTTCAAGTCGGATACCAGGCGTATCTTTTTTATGTTACTTTTCTACTTTTTGATGTTCCATTATATTATTTACTTTCTTACCATTTGTGTGTTTATTAACCCGCGTCTTTTTTTTACTATAATTAATCATTTGTGTTCCATAATTAAATATATCACGGAATTTCTACGGCTGTTTGTGGCCGTTTATAATTATTTACAAAACCTTGGAGCGATTTCTTTTACTGCTGTTTTGATTGCAGGCATACACCCGGCACTTAGTAAATATTAAACAAGATATCAAATTAATTGCATACTTATTTTTTAAAATTATAAATAAAGCAACAAAATATCGATCAAACAATATTGAAATAAAGACAATAATGACCAATCAGGAAGACATTTGATTTGTATTTGAAGAGGTATTTTGCAAAAGGGCTATGGTGCATTTTTTCAAAAAATGAGTTTGACATAGAAATGTATAGGGAAAAATCATATGTTTCAAGGAAACAAAGTCATTTTTTTCAAAAAGACCTACATCTCATTGTAAACAGCCATTGAAATTGTTGTTTTGTTGCAAAAGGGCCTGTATCCAGAATTAAATCGGGATACAGGCCCTTTTGCAACAAAACAACAACTTCAATGGCTGTTTACAATGAGATGTAGGTATTTTTGAAACATATGATTGTGACCTATACATTTCAATATCAAACTTATTTATTTGAAATGATTAAAATAAATGATTTTTTGTGTGTGGTATTTTTTTTATTATCCAAATTTTCAAAAAATGTAAACATGATTTAAAAAAGAAATTAAAACTAGCACAATTAAAATTTATTTCAATTTCAATTAGTATGTAGTGTACCTCTTTCATAATCCATTCAGTTTTTCAATTGCTCAACTTGAATATTTAGAAACAGTTTTTTGACTTTTTCTCAATAAGAGCCAAAGTGGATGTAGGCCCTTTTGCAAAATACCTCTTCATTTGTAAAAACAAAATAACTAAATAATAACTAAATAAAACTGAAGCATGTATGACATAATAATTGATTCACCTTTGATAGAAATTGTGAACCTGAGGCTAGTACAATAAGAAGGTAGTATAGTACAATAAGAAGGTAGTCATTTGATGGATTTAGCAAGCAATTAATAGTTGGTACAGATAACAACTAAACTAGTAAAACAGACGGGTTTTTTAGACCGCCAACGTTCCATTTCAATGGAATTGTTATCAACGAGTTCAATCTACTAGGCAGGTCTGGCCTGAAAAAGTTGTCAGTCAATATGTGTACAGTCACATCACATGGATGCATTTGTCTGGACCTACATGTTACTGAAGATCCCAAGAGTGTGTGGTTTAAACTAATGTACTATACATTTGTATGAGCAACATGTAACAGCTCACAAGTTTATCATTTGATGTGTGAACCCCTGTGTGGATACAGCACAGATAAGGCACCACCTACTGGAAAAGAGGTCAATTTTATCTAGGACCACTAATTAAATGCTATATATAATGTAAGGATCCAGGGTATTCGAAAGCAATTAAAGCATTAATTAATCAAAACACTGTGATAACTAGCGGGGTCTATAAATATCACCATGCTATTTTGATCCCTGGATCGAGTCAGGGTTTTGATTGATCAGTGCATTATAGGAAATTCAAGTGCAGGACTTCTGAATTTCATATAAATATGCAAATGAGCTACTTATCATGCATATTTTTTGTACTAAACAGTATAGTCCTCTTAATTTCGCACTTACGCACACATTCATAACTGTTACAATTCAAACCGTTACCGTTACAAAGCTTTAAAGGAATGGTCCCGCAAGCACAACATTGAGCATTATTTGTTAGAAACATAATTATCGAGCCGAAGTTACGTAATTATATAGAACAAAACACCGTACTAGTCACAAAAATTAATAAAAACTGCCATCACTCAACATGCACTTTTTAAAATTCGCGGCGAATGAAAGTCCCGGTGTCGATGACGTCATGGGTATCGGTGCTCAAATTTGCGCATGTGTATTGTACAACTATGACATCATCGACACTGGGACTTTTGATCGCCGCGAATTTTAAAAAGGGCATGTTGAGAGATTGCGGTTTTTATTAGTTTTTGTCGTAAGTGTGTGTTTTCTTCTATATCATTACAAAAGTTGGGCTCGATAGTTATATTTCTAACATATAATGCACACTTTTATGCTTGCGGGACACCTCCTTTAACATAATTGTTATTTTCGTCAAATCAGTTATTCGGAATGAGAGATAAGTGCATTTCCCCAAAAGTATAAATACAATCCAACTTTGTTCTACGGATCACTGTGAAAGTACAATTAAAGCACGGTTTTGAAATGAAACAACACATGGCATGTTGGTATTACCAATAATTGCAGGACTTAAAATGCTTAAACATGATCCATTAATGACGTTAAGTGAGCATTGTAGTGTTTATATTCAACCAACAGTATTGTTTTATATGAAAGATAAAATTATAAATATATATTTATAAGACTTGTGTGAGATTTGTGCATACATCATACTGCAAATAATCAACCCGGTTGTACTAAACCGTGGAACACTGTAGATTTCATGCTTTTCATCATATTCATACACAGTTGTAATTTTAGAATGTAATTGTTTATTGTATATAGTATAGCCTATTCAATTTATCAACAAAAAGGCATTTATTCGGTGATAGTTTAGTGGCAATTATGGGTTTATCCTTGGTGTAAGACAGTACTCAATTAACCTAGCACAAAATCCTTTATTGAAGGATTATACATGTTTATTCCGTAATGGGGTCTTAACACTTAACTATGAATGTCTTACACCAAGGATATACCCAATTATGTGCAAAAAGAGTTAATGTGGATGCTAATCCCCTCCACCAGTTTTAAGGATCCCCGTTACCAGTTTTTAGGATGCCCCTGTCCACAGGACACCAGAGGATCCATTGTGGATGCGGCGCACCCCCCCCCCCCTTAAAATCCATTCAAGTTACTTACATCCCCTATGAAGAAAGGTGTGAGTAGAATGGCGGCGGCCAGGTACACATTTTCTGCGTATTTTCCCCCGAGCTGAAATCAAAATTTGTATATGTACGTAAAACCAATCGAGTCATTACCATCGAACTAAAGAACAGAAATTGCACATTAAACATAAATATTTTTATTCCCCTCCATTCATTCCATTACATTTCCATATTTTACTGGGGACACTGAATTTGTTGAATACGTACCGAGACAATGAAGAACACGATCACAATGAAATAGTAGATGTACCACAACAGATGAAACCCTTTTGCCACAATGTATGGAATCAGCATTCCCTTGGAGTCCTAAAATGAAAACAAAAACGAACAATGTTGAATGTGTTTTTACACAATACATTATGTATCTCAGCATTCTGAAAGATTGGCTTTGGAGGTTCATGCGCATTTGTTTAAAGGGAGGCACTTGAAGTCTTTTAAAAGCAATATTTTTTTTTTTTAAAGAGGATTAAGTTTGATGAAAGTAAGAAGACATATTATCATTTACGGGCCGCAATAAATAAATTAGTACATTAATATAAATTAAGAACTTTTTAAAATTTATTTAACAGCACTTATTGTGGGGTTATAATTATTAGCTGTTTTGTGTCATTGGGATGATTCTCATATGTATTTGTACGATGGGTTATGCTAGACTGAGTCCCCACGTCCCTCTATATGACCGTCAACTTTCAAAATGGCGGACCAAATCGAGGGACAATTTCCTATGTGGTGCCCCCACCCCCGGGAGCTTCACTTAACGGTTGCATGGCTCACCATATTAACTCCAATAATGGCTACGATGCTGGTGATCACGACGAGTACCAAGATGATCACACCGATGATGAAAACCGAGTTCAGGAGGTTAAAGATTGTGTCGATATTCGATGGAATGTCATCAAATATATTAAACTCACTCGCAAGAATATCCTCAGTCTCATCTGAAATTGAAAGCAGGGAAGAAAACGCCGGTGAACTTCTTCGTTGGAGTTACCCGTATGCCGTCTTGGTTTCTCCTTTTCTTATTTATCAAATAAAATATTAACATTCATCATGTTATGCGACTTGAGATCGGATCAAAGCTATTCTTTTCTTATACGTCCAAGAGCTGACACAAAATTCCGTACTTGATTGGTTAGGATGGCTTTTAGCCATAATACTTAGGCGATCAAAAAGGAAATCCTATTCTTCGGGCGAACGGAACGGTTTGATCGGGATGTTGAGAGTGGGTTTTTTTCTCGTATTTTCCCTTCAAAATGACACACAAATATCACAAAAATCTATAAAACGTTAAGCAATTTTTTGACAAAAATTGGTCGGTATGCATTTACACGTGAATTTCACCAATGTTTAAATGTTTTGTTGAACTCGTAGAACAGGGTTACTTTTGTTCGTCGCAACAACAACAAGGTTAACACTAGGTATGATAAATATAAATATTAGGGGGTTGTCCCTAGTTAGGCCAGGTTCATAACTTCATTCACTTACATATCATTATGGCTTCTTTGGCGTATGTTATGGTTAACGCAGAGTACGTAAAGTATATGCCAATGATACCAATAACCTGAAAATTATAGGAAAATAATAACTATCTTTATAATAAATGCATCATATAAGATAATTAACTATAGCCTCTGGTTTTGTTGCACTCATTGCTACTAGGCCTTACATTCAAGGCATATCGTGGTTTAGTACAGGTCGTGTAAGAAACGAAAAGGTGTCCCATATAATCATGTATATATAAAACATAATTTTGGGCTATAAATTGTAGGGTTTGAACCAAAAAATGATCTGACTGCAATAAAGGTAATCGTTAACGTATACCATGCATTGAAATATTATTTCGAAGATTAGTATTTTAAGACAAATTAAGGCCAATCGACTGTGGCACGTGATATTCAGATTTGAGCACTTTCTGTGTAAGACTCGTTAAAATTGTCATCATAATAGTGAATATACATTTCCATTTTGATATTTATAATCAATATATATATACACATTGAAAAAAGTATCGCACCGCTTGTTGAAAAGTTCAAATGTGGCCTCGAATTTTGCCACCATGGTGTGATATTAAGGATCATTTGTTTGCGAAAGCTGTCCAGCAAAATGTTATGCAATAAAAGGGCCACATTTGAGTTTGTGACGTAATCGATGTAATGTTTTTCAAGGCCAAGGGGAAATGCCTGAAACAAGTTTGGGTATAATGCGATATTGAGAGGCCCGATGATTAATCTCTATAGTTGTAATCCTTGGTAACACATTCAAGTCTTCCAAGGTCAAAGGTCATCTGGGGTTAAATTTCAAAAATTGCCAGATTGTCCTCAAACATGAAAAAACTCCCTTTTTTCGTACACCCAACGGTTATGGGAGCAAAGGTCAAAATAGGTTCAAATTTTAAATAAGTTCAAATGACAAAAGCAATATTTCGGAAGTGTTGACCTAGGTCAAATAAAAAAAAAAATCAACGGTGACCTCTTCGTATAATTATGCTGAATTTATGAGCAACAAAAAAAATGGCATGTTTGGACTCATTCACTGCATTGTAGCCTATAACGTCTAAATGGAACATATCTTGCGCCAAATACAGAACTAATATAATGACCGTATTTTAAGTTTTTAAAGTCTATTCAATATCACGTCATACCCAAACTTGTTTCATGCATGCTTTGTACCATTCATGCCTGAAATAATCAGGATTGTAAGGATATTACTATTAATGTGTCAATTTTGATAATGTTCAAAATCGCGAAAACCCCACTTAATTCTTGAAATAACGAGTATTTTTGTATTTCAAAACAAGTTAAAAATTGCTTTCTTTGTTATTTGCTTTTGAGTTTGGTCATTGCTAGTTTAGTCATTTGAGTTCAATAGATTGCAAGGCACATTAGCATTACTAAATCGGGTTACCTACGAGGCTTCCGTCCATACCTTACACAATACCATTTTTACTTCTTAATTTGTCAGATATTTATAACCACTTTACTTCATGTGTGATAATTTCAATGATAAAAGACATTCACGAACTGTTATACTTGTGTTTGATACACAACAAGAGACAGTTTCATTGTGCATAGAAATTAAAATGTCACTACCGTCACAAAAATGTTGTGTCAGATGAATGCTTGCCATAGGCCTACCGCTATATGCGCCAAAGGATTGGCGGTTTTAATGCTTTTCAATAACCTTATTGTACCAGTCTTTATTAATACGTATAAACAACATTCCTGCATTATAATAGAAACAATATTATTCCTAACAATGTTAACCATATCTCCGTAATAGAAGCCGATTTGGCTTACTTTTTCAACGGACAAATGGTGATTTTGATGCTTGTCCGTTAATTAAAAGTCCCTTTAACAATATAACTGGGCTACCCGGTGTCTTTGCAATTATAACTTAGGTGTCGAAAAGCGGCAACGCCGTATCGGCGGAATGGGCGGAGCGGCGAAAGCATCTTTAATATACTTTTAATATTTGGAAACAATCATTAGTCTCATTAATGTATAATCGGAGATGTCTTTTTAATTACATTAAGCCGCAAGCATTTGCAACCTTTTCTTCCACCCGGGTCTCATTAAGATTTTGAGATCCATTCACGTGCCGCAGTGATTGTCAAACATTCCAAAACACGTCCGGGGAAGAATAGGGGGAGAAGGGGAAGCTTAGGAAGAAAATTCATCAGTCCATTGCTCATTATACCCGCTTCTCTTTGTGTAGTTTCCTCTTTTTATTCGCTGTTGCTGCTGCAAGCGTCGTTTCAACCAGGGATTTGAACGCACAATCACGCCTCGAGTTATATTTACTAAATGCAGCGCGTCACCCTACTAATAGACACACGCACAATGCACACACACAGAGTCTGCCACTGGGTGCGTTACACTGCAAAATGGATTTCACTTCCTTTGAAAAACACCCCTATATAAGATTGATTATCCTCACATTGTACACACCCTATAGGGCAGTGAGCTTGCCATATATGGTAGGTTTGACCTCACACTATATAAAATTGATTTATCACTGAAAAATAATTTGGTGTCATTTTGACACTAAAACAAGTGTCAAAATATGGGTCCTCAGTTGGCAACCTAAAGGTGTCAAATTGACACCATTATGGGTGTAAAATATGACACTTTTGGGTGTCATATTCATTTTGACACCTAGGGTGGTTACCTGAGGACCCATTTTCGAAAAATGTTGACTCTCTTAAGTGTCATATTGAGATACATTTACACCCCAATTGGGGTGTAATTTCGGTAAGACTGGTAAGTACCGATCTGCTCCATTTCCAGACATTTTTGATAATAATTATGATACAATTAGCGTAATATAAGACGTCTGTATGAAAAAGACGACCACTGAGCCCCGGGACTGAGCCAGATGAATCGGGCTATATGTAATGTTGCACGTATCATCGTATGCATGCATGACGAACACACACACAGTACTACTACTAGTAGGTCCATGCACTGACACACAGTCCAAAATTAGTCCTGACAACAGGCTAACAAAATGCTAGTCTCTGACTATGAAATTGTAATTTATTTAATCAGTTAGTAATATTAAACAACATGAACAAGGCTTACATTACGCTAATTGTATCATAATTATTATCAAAAATGTCTGGAAATGGAGCAGATCGGTACTTACCAGTCTTACCGGCTCGTAACATGCGGACAAAATGGCGACGAGAAAACTGCGTTGATATATGTTGATAGACGCCCAATTTGGTGTCATAATTACACCAATTGGTGTCATGCTGCTTTGACACCTCTTAAAACCGTGAGCTTTCCCGCCAACTATTGACGCCCTTGGAGTTATTTCAATTAATCTGACACCAGTTTTGATGTTAATCACTAAATGATCACTGAAAGGTGTCCGTCGGACACTTAACGGTGTCACCGTAAATTATGTGCAAACCCATATAATTGACGATTACACCAATTTTGGAGTCAAAATAACACCTTTGTAAGTGTCATTTACAGTTGACTCCAAGACGATGTTGCTGTGACACCATTTTTTTTTTCAGTGTAGAAATAAATATCTATCATCTGTTTTTTTAGTTAGGACTGTTTTTACCAATTTTTGAAATTTGCTTGGGCCGATTGAAATTTTCTAAACTGCGATATTGTACTAAACACTTCAGTCCACTTAGTGATATGATCAGATTTTGCATCCTTTGAGTGCATAATGTGAGTAAAAGACTGAGAATACCCCATAGTTTTAAGTTAAATCATGGAAAAGCTTGTAATTTCTAAATGCAGCAATATTTGTCAATCAAATTGGGTATATACATGTTATCTATTACAGATCACTATTATGATGGGAAAAAAATTGTCGGACATTGCTCATTTGCATTTGAACCACATACTTTAGACTAGTTATTACAAAAAGAACAAAGCATAACCCCATTGAGTTTGTACAGGCGGCACCCCTTCCGGCACCACCCCTGGTCCCCAAACTTCAAACAGCTGTATCTCCATTTCTGTATTAGCTATACCAATGCCATTTTGCAGGCAGATAGATTGTCATTAGGGCTTTAAAATTATACGAAATTTTTTGAGATAATTTGTGTGGTATTACAAATATTTAAGGAATATGACAGCATGAAACTAAAAAGTTTAACAGCACCACCCTATTGGGGGACGAGCTCATAACGCGTGACCTTGTGTTCTATTTCTGATATGATTGCGTGAGGTAAAATGTGATTCGGTCAGAATAATAATCCCATGTCAAGTCAAAACTAATTTTACCATGTAGGTAAGGTAATAAAACTAATTTTACCATGTAGGTAAGGTAATGTATAAATCAACCAAACAACGATACAAAACTCACGATAACTCTATTGTTATTAGCTGCGTCATTAACGATTGAATAAATCATACAATTCTAAAGCAGATAATGTTGATGAGGAAAGCTAGTCAATTTATTCCTATCACGACTCATGTACAGATGTATGAGGGTCAACACTATCGTACTGTACTTATTAATGTTGCGCTTCATTAATCTTATTCTTCGTCTGTCACGCTATCAATTGCAAATTGCAACCGACCCATGTGTAGTCCGTGATAGGGGGGGGGGGGGGGGGGTAAGAAATAACCGACAATAATCTTCTGGAAACAAATATTCAAGTCAATATTGGGGTGGGGGTCCTCGCTCTGGCTACGCCACTGTTATCACCCAAACCCTGCTGCTTTAAATATTATCGCATAGGCAATAGTAGAACTGGAATCGGTCACTCACGGCCTTAGTACACTGATTTTCAAAGATTTGAGTGATCAATCAATGGGGTCATGGGGACCACTCTCAATTCTATAAGAAGCATAGACAGTCTACAGATTATCCGTGTTAAGCCTAGCTGCCATCTTGTCGGGAATCATGACATGATATGTAACTGTGCTTACGATGTTCAGAAAGAAGGCACGTCTGTTTCATGATAATTATATAGGCCAATTTGGTAACACGGTTCATGCAATTTGGACGTCATGCACCCATCCAATTCGATTGAATGTAGAATAGGTTTTGCTTTGTAGTTTGTAGTCTGTTGTCCATGGGCTACATGGACAACTAGGCATATTGATATACATGAAACCCCGCGCGCCGATATATAGATTTCTTGAATTGATGCATTGATGGGTGCGAGAGGGAAAGCAATTGTAGAAAGGGGAAAACCCAAATTCTTGAATTGATGAAATGGTGCATGGGTGCAATTTCGAGAAAATAATATACAGTTTCAAACCAAAATAATTACAAGGGGATATTGGCCGGACATGGAACTGGGAATACATATAGTACAGTAAACAATGTTTTACGTGGAGTGGAAAACGGTTAAAATTTAAAATATCGAAAATCTCTATCGATAACAACACTACATTTTATGTTTGGTTTAGGGGTTTTAAACGTGGATATTACCCCCCTTATCTAGACTGTGAATTTATAATGTAGTACAGTAAACATCGTCAGCCTGCTTCGATAATTGCCTAACTCATTTTTTCTAGTTTTTAGAAAACAACAAAAATAGGAAAAGTGAGTTAGGCAGTTATCGAAGCAGGCTGACGATATGTTGAATAGCACCATGAATAGTACAGGTGATTTCCAACAGGAGCAGTACCTGTTGGATAGAATTAGGTTGGGGATATACCTTTAAGGGGGCTGTCAAGTGTCGTTGTATGAATTTGTCAAGCACTGTAACTTTCAAACTATTTATGTGTTGTACATAAAAGTATACACTTTTTTGTATGAAATGAGTCGGGGAATCCATTTTTCGTATCAAAAATCGTGATTTTTATATTTTTGCCCAAAAATGCCTCTTTTTTGCCTAAATTTTATTAACAACCTAACAAAATAATTTTTAGGTAAAAAACTAAAATTTTAGAGAAAGCATCTTAATTCAATTATCTAGGAACCGTTTTTTTTTTTTGCCTTTAAAATTTTTAGTTTTGAAATTATTGACCAAAAAGTGCTAAAAATGTGAATTTTGAGATATTTTATCCCAAAATTCACATTTTTAGCACTTTTTGGTCAACCTAAAAATTATTTTGTTAGGTTGTTAATAAAATTTAGGCAAAAAAGAGGCATTTTTGGGCAAAAATATAAAAATCACGATTTTTGATTCCCCGACTCATTTCATTCAAAAAAGTGTATACTTTTATGTACAACACATAAATAGTTTGAAAGTTACAGTGCTTGACAAATTCATAAAACGACACTTGACAGCCCCCTTAAGTGAAATGTGGCTTGTTATAGGCCTAATACGAGTTAGTATGACCCATTTTAAACATTTTACATAATTATTACAATCTGCCTAACTCACAATGCTGACTAAGGCAGAATTGCAATTGTGCATTTATCAACACTTTTGATTTTTCAATGACTTAGATATTATTACAGCATGTGCAAAATGTAATGAAGTCATGACTTATGCAAAAAACTAAATTTCTCTGAAAAGTGAGTTAGGCAATTATCGAAGCAGGCTGACGACATGTAGATCATTTTCATGTCAGGTTTATCCTGGGCTCCTAGTCTTTTTCATAAATATTTGTTTTATAATATTTTGTCATCATTTTGCTTAATAAAAGTGATTTGAATTGAAAATGTGTAAATTACACATCGTCGCCTTGCTACTTTTAGTGTTTTGCCTAAATCACAACTCCGTAACCACGTGCATCTGCTGCTTTGACGGGTGACACTGTTAGAGGTTCAATTAACACTAAACCAAGTAATTTTCTTCATAAAAATGGTAAACGTTTTTTCTTTGTTTCTCAAAGGTGTTTTGTGGTGTGTGTTTACTCAAACCTAGAAAAAATGAGTACGGCAATATTGTAGCAGGCTGACTGACGATTAGTGAGTTTTATGATGGTTTGGGAATGAAAATAGGCCTATATGATACATCAAATAGAGTTCAACGATGTTTAATTTACTTACCAACGAATAAACTGCGCTAGAAAATGCCCCATATCTCACACCACAAAAACAGCATGTATTCATAATCGCCATTTTCGCATAGATTTTGGCACACCCTTCTAATGATTTCCTAGCCAAATACCATCGACTTTAGTGTTGCGCCTATAAACCAGCGTTGTTGACGTGCTGACGCTTCAAGGCGAATAACCATGACTCTGTATCTCTACGCCAATTAAAGCGGATGTTCAATGTTGGCGTACTGCCAAGCATAATGCACAAAGGCTTTTTACTCTGTGTAAAATCATGTAAAGTGATGCATTACAGAAATATATCAAATCTAAACGTTATAACAATTATGAGTATGATCGTCAGCGGAGATGTTTTCCCCTCGAAATTGAGGGCCTTAAAGATTTAATGAAGCAAGGATTATATCGAATGAGTGGAAGGGAGGGGACTCAATATACGAGGGGCATTCAGTAAATAATGAAAGTGATCATGGTATGGGATGCATGAGTGATTCTATTGAGGGATAATGTGATCAATACAAAGTATGAACCTTTGTCTTTCAAACAATACACTTTTGGAATGTTAGATACCTTTGGTTATGTAATGTCATTAACATAAACACAATAGGTTTCAGACACTGACTGAAATCTGTCAATTATTTGGCTGGATATGTAATATGTTGAACATGGGTTGATCGATACATTTGCGTATATCTCGGCAATGCAAGCATAAAAACAGATAACACTTGGCACATAGTTAGAACACACACTTATCTCCGCTTGACATTATTTTTTAGACCTGAATTCCTTAACGCAAATAAGAAGGGACCATCTCAAATGCGCTTTTATTTAGCAAAATCCGCAATAATATACCTTTGAAAACAACAAAGGATAAAGAACAATGGAGGGATTATAATTTAGTAAATTTGTGTGGGATGTAAAGCAATAATAGTGGGGATTTCAGAAGGAGCTGTTCATAAAATTTCCTCAAACCATTGAAATTATGTGACGATTACTTTAACAATACATATATAGTAGCTCTAAAGATAACAGTAATAAGAGAGGTTGTGGCAGCCATCTTTGATTGATACATTCATGTATATCTTTATTTTGACTATCACAATATTTAAACACATTGATTTAAGCATTTTTAATTATTTCTGATTAGAATTTGAAGGCACAGTAAGCTTTTATCTGGTAAATTTCTTGATTTTAGCCATTTGTGGCCCTGTTCAAAATGATCTGCCGTCTGCGCATGCGCACATTTTCTGCAGGTTTCATGCGAATAAGTTCAGAAAATTAGTTAACTATCATATGGAATCTCCCAAACTGGTTAATTGCTTGGATTTTTCATAAATTGTTTGATTTTCCGCAATATTAGTGATTCGCTGACTGGGCATTTTTCAATGAAAATTGGCTATTTGAAATACTGATATTTGTATACTTTTTATTCGATTGCCTCTCCTTACTTTTTACTCATATACTACATACATCAAATTACACAGGGATTTAAGTTATTGTCTTTTTATCATACTTACGTGAAAAAAAAATGGGATTTACCTGCTTCTGGTGTCATGTTATGCAATCTTCTTATCACATGTTTCATACAAATAATTCAAATTTCCCGCCAAATAACTGATTAAGTAGTGTCCCAAGTGTACTTACTTTGAGACAATGCTATGACGTCATAGTTCACACTTATAAATCCAAAACTGTACTGTTTGAAAGATAAAGGTTCATACTTTGTATTGATCACATTATCCCCTCAATAGAATCACTCATGCATCCCATACCATGATCACTTTCATTATTTACTGAATGCCCCTCGTACTTAACTCATTTTGAAATCATAGCATATTCATCGGAATCAAGAAGTTAGGCCTATCTCTTTTCCTCGTCCCCAAATATATCCTCGTGATGCCTTGATATAGTAATTTATAATGTTAAACGTTTAATTGATTACGCTAATAATATTCAATTTCAATTTGATATCCATATAACGGAACCCACACTTACGATAATAACATTCAATTTCAATATTCTAACCATTTAACGGACAAGTTTGCTTTTCGTCCCCACACTTAAGATGCACTGATATACTAATTAAAAATGTTAATTGTCATTTTCAATTGATTATTGTAATCGTCCTAAAAGACATCCACGTGGAACTTGAACCAATATTATTTTATTGAAACCAGTAAATTTCGCTCTTCATAAATCGAGAATAAGTATGTGTAGGCCTACCCTATCAGAGGAAAAAATGAGCAACATGCATCAAATCGTATCGTCTTTTAACATTGTTTCTTAAAACCACTGTGAAGCTGAATACGGGAGTCTGTAAACTATCTTTAATCTATCTTTTTATAGGTGATATCTGTGCAGGGTCAATAGGACCCTCCGCCCAGATGTTTGGGTTGTGCAAGAAGAAGAGCCAACTAGTGTGTTGAACCAGGATCTATGGTTGAACGCAAGCAATTGGGAAAGAAATCATCAAAGTTGGGTTTATCCAAATCCTTTTGGTGTAAGACAGCACGGAGTTAACCTAGCCCGAGGTCCTTTATTGATGGATTAAAGGAATTTGATATCGCCCTCTATCCTTGATTTCTTTTTGAAAGCAGATTTACATTTCTGATCATAAATCATAAATACAATCTGACTAACAGGGTGATACGATTCCTAATTTCTTCAAAATCATGGTTTTTGAGTGAATTTCGAATGAAAATAAACTTTCGTGCAGCAGGACAATCTATTTCAACCTCTTTAAATCATGATTTTGAAGTAATTCGGACTCGTATCGCTTTGTTACTCAGAATATATTCATAATTTATGATCAGAATGTAAAACTGGAAGAAAATCTGCTTTCAAGAAAACCTCAAGGATAGAGGGTGTCCCATTGAAAAGATAGCATAATATGCGTTTACAACGTGTTTTTTTCTAATTAACAGTGATTAACGGGAACTTATATTTTACGGCCCGCTGTAAAATATCGGTATTATATTGACAGCTAGGACTCCGGTATTAGGCCTATACCGTTAAAAAACGGTTTTTTGGTGGACAAGTTTTAACTTGGCCACCATAGAGACCAGTTGTGGTCGTAATAAAACCGAAAATACCTCAAAATTCAGTTATTCAGTGCGAAATTAATATTTTTATTATATTTTATATTAAATGTGTCTATTACCGTAAATAAAATGGTGCTATAGTTGACAATGTAGCCTTTAAATAATAAATAAATATCACTTTTAATTTTCGATTTGGTTTATTGAGTGGATAACCCTGTAACGACACTATATATTATTAAAACCGTCGCCATCACCAGAATGTTCCGTGGCGCAGCGGTCTAGAGCGCTGGACGATAACTGCTATTATCGCAGATGGCATTTCTAAGATACGTGTTAGAGTCCCGGCGGGGATGATGTTTTTTGTGTCATCTAAAGTTAACTTTTTTTACTCTCAAATTAAATAGACATATTAATAGCACTCTAGTTTGCACATTTTATATTCTTTTTTTTCAATACAGATCATTTTAAAAAAAAATTTGTGGATAAAATGGTTTTAATTTTCGATTTAGCAGTATATGAGTGGATAAACCATTTGCGTTGCATACGTTGCTTTCACTTTTCAGACAAGTTGTTTTGTATAAACATTGGTACTTTTTGATGTTCCATCATATTAATTAATTACAATATCATTAGTTTGTTTATTAACGAGACTCTTTTTGGGGGTACGAGTGAGCACTTTATTTAATCACATTTTTCTTTTTTTGATTCGGCTGTTGTATTGTGAATGTGATGTTCGTGATTTATTTTTACATAACGATTGACTATTTATAGTATTAATAATAATTATCCTGGCGCCCCGGGAAAACCAAGTTATTTTGTTGCACTTTTGAATTTGTCATAAATTACGTTTTTCTCGTAATTAATAAACATTGGAATTTAAATTAAATTTTAAATTATGATATTTTTTTCCTTTTTTTCCCCCCATAGTAAACTTTACCACATATCGCTCACATAACGTCTCGGTGATTTTCTTCCAGAAACAACACACTAGTGATCATCTTGCCGACTTCCACAAAAGTCAACAAAACCAATATCAAGTCTTCTCATCCTTTTGACACTTGTCCACCCAGTTTTTTAGAAGACCTTGTTTTTCTAACAGCGATGATAACTTGACTGTTTTAATTTTATAATTCCATGATCCCCTTGTCAAATGAACCGACATTGCCAATCTCAATCGACAGACTTACAATATAGCTGGGACGATCACCCCCTCTCTCTTGCTATGAAATAAGCTTACAATTAGTCTGACTAATTTCAGACCAAATTCAGCTAATTTCAGTCAATTTTGACATTAAAAGTCAAACAATTTCGTGACCCCTCAATGTTTTGATGTAGGCGCCGCCAATGATCCGCCTGGTGAACCTCCAAATGGTAGCACTAATATCTGATTTCTAGACATTATAAATATCTTCAATTATTAAATTCACAAAGAGGTCTGTCTAGTTCCTAAAAAGTGCTACCAACATTTCATATCCAACAGCCATTTGCAGCGGGATCAAAAACAATTAGGGGACCCGATGTCAATTGACATTTGGGGTATAACTCTTTACAATCAGGAAAAACCCCACCCTATGACTGTGGACTTGAAGATGTTAAGTTTCTGATCTGTGCAACTACAAAATGCCCTTCAGGAGAAAATCGGTTTCAAAGTTTCTCGGGGCCCTTTGGCGGGCTCCCAAACCCAAACCGTACCGCATTATAGAGGATGTTTTGTTCACATTCTTCTAAAAACACCAAATTTTGCCCAGATGTATCCACTGGGGCTCTTTTCTCTGTTTCATACACGTCTACGTTCCAGAACTCCGAATTGGCATTCCGCCCTCAGGCCCACAGCCCTTTGCTATCTTTGTACTTATTTGAACGTCATAATCCTAATAACTTCATGATTTCCTTTCAGAAATCTGGGATGGGGGAGGGGACATTTGATATAGTATCCCCCCCCCCCTTCAAAAAGTGTGGGTGGGAGTCGGACGTGTCTTATCCTGCCCCCACCCATGATTGACGCCCACGATCATTGTGCACATTATTATTACATTAATCTAGAGAAATGTACACAAATCATATTATAAACTTCTGCCAATAGCAATGCTATAAAGTCAACACCAACACACAATGGTCAGTAACCAGAGGTCGCTTCAATGTGATCCCAGCAATGCACTGCGCACCGTGATGATGTGCACGGTTCAACACCCGATTTGCGTTGAAATGTACATAACTGTACAGAAACTGTATCATTGTTAGGTGATTAGAGGAACTAATCATTGAGACTTTTCAACTTGTTTGGTATCATTCCATTGAGAAATAGAATCCCAAATTCAATCATTAATACAGATATGAAAAGTTTACATTATTAGTTCTTCTAATGTCCCATGATATTTCTGTACATTTCAACGAAAATCAGGTGTTGAGTTATTTCAGTGCACAGTATTTTTCTGATGCATGCATTGAAGCAACGTCAGTAACCAATGATATGGTTATTACGCATTAAAACGCACAACCTGAAGACTTGGGCAATGCACACAATGACAGAAACAGTGAATTAATAATGCGTTCATGACAATTTCAAGTTGTATTATTGAATGCTATGAGCTTTGTGTGCCACCATTTGAACTGCACATATTTTGGATTTCAACTGCACATTTTCTAATAATCTAATATGCACACATGCGCTGCCAACACGCTTACTTTAGGGCCTGGGAGGGGTCGCCCCCCACGTGAAAATTATTGGGGACAACTCTTTTGTCAATGGAGGGTGGGGGGGGGGGGTGTGGGGGAGGGGGAGGCATAGCCCCTTGGATACGTCACTGCACGTAAACGGACCGGTTCAAAATCAAGATTCAAGTTATTTGTTGCAATATTTTCTACAATTTAATGAAAATATAAACAGAACTAGAGCTAATTGTGATCACGGATATTAAATGAGGACGTTGACCTTTGACCTCATTTTATGGCTGACAGTTGTCAAAAGACAATCATCTTATGATATTCTAAATTGTACTATAGTGGAAGATTGTTTAAAGCTCATGTTTGACCCCAAGGTGACCCCTTCTTGACCTTTGACCCAGTGGCGTAGCTAGGTTTTTTTCAGGAGGGGCAAGATTTCTGCAATTTTCGTAAAAGGTTGCCCCAAAATAAATTGCAGTCACCAAATCGTGCATTTCACGTAAGTGTGTGTGTGTGTGGGGGGGGGGGGGGTCCAAAAAAATTCGCACAGTACCCAATTTTGCCTTATATTTGACTATTTGGGCACGCCATCTCGGTCTTTTATCATTTTTTTCTTCCCCTTTTGGGGGTCAAAGCAGTGGCGTAGCTCAGTGGGGGGTGGGGGCGGGGGCACAAATGGGGTTTTTCCGTCAGGGGGGGCATTTCCCCCCCCCCCCCCCCCCCCCCCCCCCCCCCCCCCCGCCCACTGAGCTACGCCACTGCTTTGACCCCAAAGTCATAATTGACTTATTTTCTTGGCTCATCAATGCGCACAAGATGCAACAAATCCTGTCAATATTGGAGCATGTCTTAAATGTTACACCTGTATAATAATAGTTCGATGATCTCTAGTGACACCACGTTACTTTTAATTGCTGAGAACTCTATTATGCGCATGTATCAAAGGAATCTTTTGACTAATTCTTACAATAATTTATCATTTTCTCTTGGATGAATAGCATTACGAGTGAAAGGAGTGAACATTGACATTTTACCCTATTTGACCCCTTATTGACATAGGACTCGAAGGTCATAGAGTTGAGTTGTTTTTACTTGGCTCATCATTTTGCACAAAACGCAACAAGTCCGGTAAAAAATGTATTTAATACTACACCTGTAGTTTAATGAGCCCTAGTGACCCCATATGACATGTCACAATCGCTGAAATACCTATAATATGTACAAGGATCCAAGGAATATTTTGACCATTTCTGACTATCATCAATTCCTCTCGGAGGAGTAGCATTTTGAGTGTAAGGAATGAAAATGAAAATGTTGACCCCGAGTGACCCTTTTGTGACCTTTGACCACAAAATCATGGTTCCCTTTTTCCTTGGCTTGTCAATGCGCACAAGATTGAATAAATCCGGTCAAAATCGGAGCATTTTTAACATTTTATGCCCGTATAGTTTAATGATCCCTAGTGACCACATATGACATGTCACTTGTAATCGCTATGTACATGGATCCAAGGAATCTTTTGAGCAATTCTGACAATCATCGGTCATTTCCTCTCGGATAAGTAGCATTTTGGGAGAAAGGAGATAAATTATACATTTTAACCCCTAGTGACCTTTAATTGACCTTTGACCCCAAAGTTATGAATGAGTTATTTCTTTGCCCATCGATGCCACAAGATGAAATAAGCCCGGTCAAAATTGGAGCATGCATTACATTGTACACTTGTTATAGTTCAATGACCCCTAGTGACCCCATATGAAATGTCACTTTAATCGCTGAAATCGGTAAATGTGCATAGATTCAACGAATCATTTGACCAATTCTGACAATCATCAATCATTTCCTCACGGAGGAGTAGCATTTTGAGTGAAAGGAATGAAAATTAACATTTTGACCCTGGTGACCCCTTTGTGACCTTTGACCCCAAGATCATGATTCACTTTTTTGTGGCTAAATCAATGCGCTAAGATGGAATACATTTGGTCAAAATCGGAGCATGTCTTAAATTTTACACCTATATAGTTCAATGACCCCTGACCCCAAATTACATTTTACTTTTAATCGCTGTAATCAGCATATGTACATAGAACTAAGGAATCCTTTGACCCATTCTGACAATCACTAATCATTTCCTCTCGGAGGAGTAGCATTTTGAGTAAAAGGAATGAAAATTAACATTTTTAGCCCTATTGACACCTTCGTGACCTTTGACCCCAAGGTCATGCCTTTCTTTCTTAGCTTATCAATGCGCATGAGATGGAATATATCCGGTCAAAATGGGAGCATTTCTTAAATGTTACACCTGTATAGTTCAATGACCCCATATGACATGTCACCTTTAATCGCTGTTATCAGCATTATGTACATGTACATAGATCGAAGAAATCTTTTGACCAATTCTGACAATCATCATTCATTTCCCTTCGGAGGAGTAGCATTTTGAGTGAATGGAGTGAACATTTATATTTTGACCAATACAGTGACCCCAAATGTTGGTTATTTAAAAAAAACCAGAATATTGTATATGCGTACGGTCCTAATGAATATGTTGACCAATTCTGATGGTCCTGGGTTATTTCGCGAAGGAGCAAGTTCATTTAAAGTGAAAAATCACGTGTTGACTCTTCGACCCAAAGGTCATGATTGAATTTTCTTCTTGTCTGATCAATATGCGCAAGATGCAACAAGTCCGAGCAAAATCGGAGCATGTGAAATCACGTTTTGACCCCTAGTGACCCTTGTGTAACATTTTACCTCTTGTGCTCTCTGGCCTGAGTAGTGGTTCACATAAGGGGGCTTTTGTTCTTTGAATTGTCAAATGGTTACGGAGCTATTTTTATTTTTATTTTGCTTATCTTTTATATTATGTAATTCCTGTACAGCGCATTGATCGTGTTTTTGGAAATGCGCTTAATAAATCACGTTTCATTCATTCATTCATGGTGCTCCCATCGTTATTAAACCACTTCTGGTCGGTTGAGGGTCCAATTTAGATTGAGCTCCGCAGGGCATAAATAAGCCGCCTTCGTCACGCGGTATTAAGGAGAATTGAAATTGGTCAGATAAGATAAAACACCGGGTATAAGCTTGACTGTACACAAATGTATAGGCGGTATCTTCTACCATTGTGAAGTACACATGCACAGAGCCGTACGTGAAAACCAAATGTCTATCTAGCCATTTGCCTTAAAGGTATATTATGTGATCTTTCCAGGGAACGCCCTCAACATCGAGAAAAAAATTGAAAGAAGATTTTCTCGCAGATTTACATTTCTGATCATAAATCGTACATACATTCCAAGTTACAGGGCGATACGATTCTTAATTACTTCAAAATCATGATTTTAGAGTGAAAATAAACTGTCGGATAAGTTAACACCGACAGTTTATATTTTCACTCTAAATTCACTCTAAAACCATGATTTTGAGGTAATTAGGAATCGTATCGCTCTGTAACTTCGAATGTATGTATGATTTATGATCAGAAATGTAAATCTGCAAGAAATCTACTTAATAAAAAAATGAATAGAGGGCGCTCTCTGAAAAAGATCACATAATATGCCTTTAAGTTACAATATTGAGTTCAGGCGGCGAAAAAAAAACGCTGTTCTACTGGCACGACCGACCCATATTTTCTTTTACAAAATCGTTTTTGAACATTTCCAAAAAACTTAGAAAATGGTTTGATTTGTTTTTCTTATTAAAAATGTTGAATTAAGAAACGCCAGACCCTACCTGAAAGTTCCCTTTGTCCGCAGAACAGGTTTATTTTTCATCGCCTTACTGCTGAACTCTTTTATAATCAAACCAGATTGTAAAAAAACACCAGTACAAAGAAGTCTGATGTTGTAGGCCAATACATATTTCTGTTTTAAATTTATCACGCTAAAAATGTTACATTCACAATCAACATGTAACAGACAATTCAAAGTATTTCATGATGATTACTGTTTGTTCTACAATTATAACGCTCAGAATGTTATTTTTAAAATCAGCAGTAACAGATTATTCGAATGTAGTAGATTTGTTATGATTAAATGGTTGTTTACAATTATAACGCTCGAAATGTAACTTTCAATGTTAGCATGTAACATATAATCCAAAGTAGTTGACTTTGTTTATAATTATATTTTGTTTATATAATTACCACGCTCAAAACGTTACATTTAAAATCAGCATGTAACAGATAATTCAATGATTTATGATTATTTTTGTTTTACAACAGTATATCGCTCAATATGTTATTTTTCAAAATCAGCATGCAACATACGATTTAAAGTAATTATTAAGTGGTCTGATATTTTGTGATGAATAATTATAACGCTCAAAATGTTGCATTCAAAAATGTCATGCATGTAAATCAGCATGTATAATATGCGTTTATTCCTCTTTATTTCGTTTAGGCCTTATTTACCATAGGCATTTAATAGCTACATATACACATACGAAATAAACTGTATCTTGAGTAATTCATAAGTGCGTGCTTTTAAGAACGACGCATGCCCTATATATTAGATATAAGCCTACAATGCTCAATCAGTGAATATTCATGTTTACTTTATTCAATACATGCACTGTACCTGACCAAATGGTCGGCGACGGATGATTTGAGGCCCTATCCTCCCAATGAAACCATGGTATCGCCCGTTGCTATAAGATTTTATCTGTAAAACGTGTATATTATTTCATACTCATTTGAGCATACTCTAGCAGCTTTACTGGCTTACCTATCAAGTTGAAATACCGATTTCTGCCAATTAATTAGAGTTAGGCCTACTGTTTACGGAATAAATCTATCTTAATATAGCATTCCCATTTAGCAACTAATACATCTAAAAGTATCATTTGTACCGTAACATTTCACTATTTCAACCGGGCTTGGCTTGTGTATCCCCTAATCATGATTTGCTCAAGGTGTTGGTCTACGTGTTGCGGTGTCTATATTTATTCGATTGACTTCAGTTTGTCTTGTAGCTATATTCCTGAGCAGTACCTACTATGATTAGCACCAGAATAATGAAAATACCAAATTGTGCCAAAATGATCCATCCAAATGTCTATCTAGCCATTTGCCTTAAGTAACAATATTGAGTTCAGGCGGCAAAAAAACACCCTGTTTGGCACGACTGACACATAATTCCTTTTACAAAATCGTTTTGGAACATTTCCAAAAAAAATAGAAATTGTTTGAAAATTGTTTTGATTTTTTTCTATTTATTTCTTTTTTTATTAAAAATGTTGAACTGGTACTGGGAGATGACACACAGCAGACAAACCAGCTGAAATAAAGAGGAACAAATAGTACAAAATAAACTGGACAGACGACGCTGGACACGGTGGGTCGTTAATTGTATTTAGATTATGGTGATATGTTTAAATAATGTTAGAAATGTTCAGATACAAATGTAATTCGGTGCGAGGCTTTTACACCAAAATGGGGTCAATTATTAATGAGAATCCCACATTATGTCACAAGGGGTTGATTCGATGAAAATATCATCCAGGCTATACAGGGTGAATCAAAATAAATAGATCCCGATTTCATTGATTTTTAAAACCAATTTCAAAACAGAAATTAAAACAATTTAATAAGATTTATATATACAAACTAATGTACTACTTTAAGATAATTGTTATTTTCTTCAAATCAGGTATTCGGAATGAGAGATAAGTGCATTTCCCCAAAAGTAATGCAATCCAACTTGTTCTACTGTTGAAGTACAATTAAAGCGCGATTTTGAAATGAAACAACACATGGCATAAATGAAACAACACATGGCATGTTGGTATTAACAATAATTGCAGGACAGTATTGTTTATGAAAGATGAAAATATTCATAAGACTTGAGAGAGATTTGTGTTCAAATCATACTGCAATATTTCGATTTCATGCTTTTCATCATGTTCATAAAAAGTTGTAATTTATGTAATTGTGTATTGCTATAAAAAAGTCACCCAACATGTAAAAGTGTTTACAATTCTAGTAAAGCCTATTTAATTTGTTACAAAAAGGCATTCTTTCGGTGATAGTTAAAGGAGTCGTTGGATAGTGACACAGCAGAGGGGTTCATCCAGTGGCAAGTGTATGCAAAAAAATAGTTCATGTGGATGATAATCCCCCAACACACCAGTTGTTAGGATATCCCTATCCACAAGACATCAACGGCCCCTCGTGCTTATGGCGCACCCTTAAAATCCAATCAAGTTACTTACATCCCCTATGAAGAAAGGTGTCAGTAGAATGGCGGCGGCCAAGTACACGTATCCTGCGTATTTCATCCCGAGCTGAAATTAAGATTTGTATATGTACGTAAAACCAATCGATTCATTACCATCGAACTAAGAACAGAAATTGCACATTAAACATAAATATTTGTATTCCCCCTACATCCCCACCATATCAGTTCCATATTTTACTGGGGACACTGAATTTGTTGAATACGTACCGAGACAATGAAGAACACGATCACAATGAAATAGTAGATGTACCACAACAGATGAATCCCTTTTGCCACACTGTATGGAATCAGCATTCCCTTGGAGTCCTAAAATGAAAACAAAAACCAACAATGTTGAATGTGTTTTTACACAATACATTATGTATCTCAGCATTCTGAAAGATTGGCTTTGGAGGTTCATGCGCATTTGTTTAAAGGGAGGCACTTGAAGTCTTTTTAAAGCAATGTAGTTTTATCTTTTTTAAAGAGGAGTAAGTTTGATGAAAGTAAGAAGACATATTATCATTTACGGCCCGCAATAAATAAATTAGTACATTAATATAAATTAAGAACTTTTTTTTATTTAACAGCCCTTATTGTAGGGTTATGATAATAATAGCTGTTTTGTGTCATTGGGATGATTCTCATATGTATTACAGTGCAACAGAGCATACATTTCCAAAAGTGCATGTTATTGAAATTACGCTCCAATTCAAAAAGTAACATAATATGTCAGACAAGGAGACAATATCATATTATAGAATACAGCTTGGTGATTTAATGTCATAGAGAAAAAAAAAGTATGACCTTATTTGCATATGATTAGCATATTATAAAGAAATACATTAACATTTTGCTTTTTGGAATTTCCAGCAAAAACTATAAATGCTATTAACACCAAAGTTACAGGAAATAAAGTTCCCATCATTGCCAACAATACTGTCTGAGAAAAAGTTCACATTTATCTTTACTTTTAACAAAAACCCAAAATCTGTCTTAATTAAGCTTAATTAATGACCAAACTCGTTGAAATTATTAAGTAATACTGTGTATCCAAACCAGACTTGCATGGTATCAAATTAATGGTAAAGATGTGCTTAAAAGAATGGTCTGAGCAGATAATTCAATATCCCTTTAGTATTTAACATATCGTCCTCCAAACATTTAATATATTTAAAAAGAGAAAAAACCACATGTAACCACTATTTCATACAACTGTACACAGACTTGGCAAAAGTCTATTAATACTTGTGCAGCCATGCACGCAAACAATGGTAGAATATTCAAGGACATGCCCATGCTAAAGGACCAGTAGTTTAAAATTCGCGCTACATGAAATTTGAAATGCAATTCGCCAGTGTGCAGTCATAATGGTGTATGTTACTTTAGGTGACCGTGTGCTGACATGCATGGGTGTACAAACAGGTATCGTGTTAAAGGCCTGCACTAAGTCTAAATAAAAAAGAAATGTTTAAATAGTCAAGGCCATGAAAGGAAGTAGGCAGTAGCTGGTTGGATTAGCGTGTATTGATAATCAAGTATTGGCCAATCCGAAATCAGGTTTAATAAGAAATGTAACAATGCTGATAATCATACAAGGACACGAAATAGTACTTTAAAACAAAGCTGTTTTAATTATATATGATACACATACTAAGGATTAAAATGTTCATTGTTGTACAACAATCAGGAGGCACTATATTTATAATTCAATATTTGGCAATTTATGCTCTGTTGCACTGTAGTACGATGGGTTATGCTAGACTGAGTCCCCACGTCCCTCTATATGACCGTCATCTTTCAAAATGGCGGACCAAATCGAGGGACAATTTTATATGTGGTGCCCCAACCCTGGGAGCTTCACTTAACGGTTGCATGGCTCACCATATTAACTCCAATAATGGCTACGATGCTGGTGATCACGACGAGTACCAAGATGATCACCCCGCTGATGAAAACTGAGTTCACGAGGCTAAAGATTGTGTCGATATTAGATGGAATGTCATCCAATATATTAATCTCACTCGCAAGAATATCCGCAGCATCTATCTCATCTGAAATTGAAAGCAAGGAAGAAAACACCGGTGAAATTATTCGTTGGAGTTGGTTTCTTCTTTTCTTACATATCAAATAAAATATTAACATTCATCATGTCATGTGACGTGAGATCGGATCAAAGCTAGTATTTTCTCACGTCCGAGAGCTGACACAAAATTCCTTACTTAATTTGTTAGGGTGGCATTTTAGCCATAATATTTAGGCGACCAAAAAGGAAGTCCTATTCTTCTATATACAATCTATACCAGCTTAGCCATTTTTTGACCAAAAAAATGTCGGTATTCATTTACACGTGAATTTCACCCATGTTTACAAAATGGGTTGTTGAACTCGTAGAACAAGGTTTCACGTTCGTCGCAACAACAACAAGGTTATAATACACTATAGGTATGATAAATAGAAATATTAGGGTGTTGTCCCTAGTTGATACATGTCACGAGGGCATGTTTTTTTTTCTGAAGGGGAAAATACGAAGGACTATTTGAATTACGTTGTTTCTGACAGCTTAGCATGTAATTTGGTGGATTAGATGTGATTGACAAGAACGTTTTATTTGTTTCTGAAGCGGAAAAAGAATGCAACATCCAGAATTTGTAACTCAAAACCTAATAAATTGATAGTACTGGTTAGGCCAGGGTTTATAACTTCATACACTTACACAAGGCTTGTTTGGCGTATGTATGGTCAACGCAGAGTACGTAAAGTATATGCCTCCAAGAATACCAATAACCTGAAAATTATAGGAAAATAACAACTATCTTTATAATAAATGCATTATAAGATAATTAACTATAGCCTAACATTTGTTGTTGTTTTTTGCGCTCATTATTACTAGGCCTTACATTCGAGGCATATTGTGGTTTAGTACAGGTGGTGTAAGAAACGAAAAGGTGTCCCATAGGCCTTTATAAAAAACACACAGAATGTTTGGCTTTGAACCAACAAATTATCGGACTACAATAAAGGTAATCGTTAACGTACCGTATGCATTGAAATATTATTTCGAAGATTATTTTTAAAACAAATTATGTCAATCGACTCTGGCACGTGAAATTCAGATTTGGGCACTTTCAAATTTGACTCGTTAAAATTGTCATCATGCCTATGAATGGATGGTCGTTAACCAGTGTACTAAAAGTACCTGGGCGGAGGGAAAGTCGCATAAGAGGGCGAACGCTAAGGCCGTCCAACCCTAGCCGCTCCGGGGTGGACAGTTATTAAGGATCATTTGTTTGCGAAAACTGTCCAGCAAAATGTTATGCAATAAAAGGGCCACATTTGAATTTGTGACGTAATCGATGTAATGTTTTTCAAGGCCAAAGGGAAAATGCATAAAACAATTTTGGGTATAACGCTATGGTGAGAGGCCCGATGATTAATCTCTATAGTTGTAATCCTTGGTAACGCATTCAATTCTTCCAAGGTCAAAGGTCATCTGCTGTCAAATTTCAATAGTTGCCCGATTGTCCTCAAACATGAAAATGCAAAGGTCAAAATAGGTCAAATTTTAAATAAGTTCAAATGACAAAAGCATTATTGCGGAAGTGTTGACCTATAGGTCAAATAAACAAAACAAAAATCAACGGTGACCTCTTCGTATATGCTGAATTTATGAGCAACAACAAAAATGGCATGTTTGGACTCATTCACTGTATTGTAGCCTGAAACGTCTAAATGGAACATATCTTGCGCCAAATACAGAACTAATATAATGACTATTTTAAGTTTTTAAAGTCTATTCAATATCGCGTTATACCCACACTTGTTTCATGCATGCTTTTGGACAAAAACATGCATTTTCCCCTTGGCCTTGAAAAACATTACATCGATTACGTCACAAACTAAAATGTGGCCCTTTTATTGCATAACATTTTGTTGGACAGCTTACGCAAACAAATTCTTAATATCACACCATGGAGGCAAAATTCGAGGTGAAATTTGCAATTTTCAACAAAAAAACAGTGGTGCGATACTTTTTTCAATGTGTATATATGAAATGTGTAAATATGAAATGTAGAACAATTATTGTATTGATGCATATAATACGTTTTGCATCATATATTATTAAATGGTGCCCCTCCTACAACTGTTTCCTCTGTACAGTATATACCATTCATGCCTGAAATAATCAGGATTATAAGTGGATTTTTCACTTACAGATATTTTCACGAAATTCTTCCTGCACTGTTTACCATTATTTTATATACATGATTTTGACCACCCTGTATATTTTAACGGAGGACAATTGGTCGATTTACTTTTTTTACCGAAAGCCTTCTTACTACTATACTTGTTTTTAATGTAATACTTTAGAAAAAAAACAATAACCTGGGTATATCAAAGCTAGTAAATAAATGTGTTTTTCTTATGTTACACCCTGTATCATTAATCATGTTAATACACACCCTGTATAATATCACTTGGTATTTACATATCTGGTATCATTGTAGTGATAGGTTTCCAAATATATTTACTCCGTGTAGATCGGATGTCTACAATAACAGTTATGTGGATTTGAATCAAAATTGGTGAATTTTCTCTCAATTTACAGAGTGTAACTTGTTTTTTACACCAACTTATGACATTATGACCGTTTAAAAGTTATCGAATTAGTAAATTCAAACATTCCAACATCTTCATGATGATTTCATTTATTTGTAAGGTATGACAATGAAACGTATGAACGCTTGGAGCTAAGGTAATGGAGCTTCTTTGGATTTGGGTGTAAAGTCATGTCAGATTATTTTTTGGTTTTTAATCAAATACAAAATGTCTTCCCTTTGTCACACAAATGTCACCGTGTTAATACGAGCGTTAACATTTGCAAACCTAGCGACTTCTTTCTAAAATGTTAACACATTCACGCTATATTGACATTAGGCGTTGACGAAGACCATGTTAATAATAATTACGAAGGTCAGTATAAAAACTGATTTTAACACCATCGTATTAAAAAACTTGAGTGAATTAACACTAACAACGCGTTTGAATATAGCGTTGATATTTACAGTGCATCTGTCCAATATCTTGGTGTTTCTAAGTGCAATACTATTATTATTTTGTATTTAAGCTTGGGAGAAGATTGTTCCTACACAGCTAAAAAACGAACCGTAATACGCGTTAATCGTGCCTGATTAACGTGTGTTGATTGAAAAAACGACCAATTATTTAATCTTTCAAGAGTAAAATACGGGTAGTACCGTTAATCTCTGCCAGATTAAATGTAATTTTTTGTGAAAGAGTAATTGTTTCTATCGTTTTGCTGTATTTTACTCAAATTGCGATTAAAACTTAATCGCATTGCTTCACCGGTCGCGTCTTCCCCGTCAGTCACTCCTCGCCTGATTAAGAAATCAATACCATATGATTAAAACTTGCACGCACGTGGTTATTGTGTTCGCCATTTGCCATAGAGAGCCGTGTCGCAAGATGGACACGGAGATGAACACCAGTGAAATGGAGGTTTTGATGAATCTTTGGGGATTGCCTACACTCATTAATATATTCCAAGGTAAATGTTGTTCCATTTGTCAATGATTTAATTTAACTAGAGGGTGCGAGCTATTTATAGGCCTATTGAGTTTTAAGCTTTAAGCTTACATACTACAAAGCTTTAAGCTTACATACGACATACATATGTAGTATGTATGTAGTATTGATGGGACTCGGCAATTGCCGAGTCCCATCAAGCTTTAAGCTTAAAACTCAATATTAACAAATGGAACAATATTTACCTCGGAATATATTAATCAGTAAGTTTAATCTGGCCAAGAGTAAACTTTAATCTACCTATATCGATTAAAAATTAATCCAAAATCGAGTAGTTCCCTTTTTACTACCGTGTCGATTAATTTTTTAATCTGGCCAAGAGTAAAACTTTAATCTACCTATATCGATTAAAAATTAATCCAAAATCGAGTAGTTCCCTTTTTACTACCATGACGATTAATTTTTTATTCTGGCCAAGAGTAAAACTTTAATCTACCTATATCGATTAAAAATTAATCCAAAATCGAGTAGTTCCCTTTTTACTACCGTGTCGATTAAATTTGTGCTCGTTTTTGAGCAATTTTTTTTAGCTGTGTATGTGTGTTTTCTGGTATGTATGGTGTCAGTCAGGTGGTCATGTAAATGTACCACCTGAAAGTTTTATGTGCAATAGGGGGAGGGGGTGGGTGTATGTGGTGTGGGGTGGGTGTGGGGTGTGCTAAATTGTCTGATTGGTTGCGTAACTAGAAGGCCTTTGGAAAATCTTGTTTATTTCATGGTTTTGTTGGGTTGGTTAACACAAACCTGTTTTAAAATGCTCGTTATATTACCAAGATGTCAGCTTTTTAAAATAGTTTAACAAACCAATTAGGGGAATATGGGGCAACTGGTCTTATGGGGCAAGTGGTCCGAAATGAAGGATTTTGTAATTGTATGGGCATACTGCTTTCTTTTGAACAGTACGACTTTTGTTGAAAATTGACATATATCCTTAGGGATCACGTCAAAACTCGACCGCGAGGCAACCGCCGGTTACGGCCGGTTCCGCCCGGTTCTCACAAAACGTGGCGTGTGTTATAATGTACACACATAATGAGGTCAAATAGTTACACTCTGGTGAACACGACCGGTTGATAGTGCCTCCTCACACGCGTAGGCCTGTCATATCTGCATGACCACCCGGACACTGCGCCTATACGCTGGTTTTTTGTTTTAAAATACCAAGGATGTATTCAATAATCACCAAAAAAAATGCACAAAAATCTACTCTTGGGGAACTCTTGGAATTAGGATTTAAAGTTGAGGGTACATTATTGCGTCATTAGCGATATTGACACGATGGCGTTCCATCGAAATGATGACATGCTGTGATTACTGTGTGTCTACGAGCTGCGTGTACAGAAAATCTCCATTCAAAATACACATCGAAGAACATGTTGTAATTATGATACGGTATACGATACATTTCATATATATTTGTAGCTTGTTATGTTTATTGGTAATTGATATGTCATCGGTAGTGATATAATAATTGGTATAATTTATGTATTGAAACATTAAGCTATTCACTGACCCTTTTAAACGGGCAAAAAGGTGTTTGTTATCTGATTATGAAGCGAGATGGTATGGTCGGCAATATTGGTAATAATCACTTATCACAAGAAGACGGACTACGTTATGGATTGAATGTTTTATTGATGACGGAGCAAGTGGATTTGAGTGTGAAACGCACAGGGGTGTATGTCTACGGTATTAAACAACTAAAAGGCGGAGTAAATAAGGAGGGAAAACGGAATGACACGCACATTATAGGGAACCGGAGAAAGAAAGATAGAACCAGGAGTAAATCCTATGATTATGTGCATCAAACCCCCAATGGCGAACCGGGTGGCCAGGGGCCCTTGCCCCCCCCCCCCCCCCCCCCCCCACACACACACCCTATCGATATCGGTAGATATTGAGAATGCAGTATTTGTTGCAATTACTTTGAGTTACCAGAGCTAGCTACTTCTGAGTGATTTTTCGAAAGAGTTGGGACAGTTGATAATCGAGTCCATCGGTTTCGTCGAGCAACTGGCGTAAAGAAGATGAAGATATGACACAAAGCCACCGGCCAGTTGAAGATGAAGATATGATACAGAGCCACCGCACCGGCCAGTTGAAGATGAAGATATGATACAGAGAAGGCGTGTAGCAGATACAGATATAGCACAGAGCGACCGGTGTGAAGAAAATGAAGATATGAAGAGCGACCGTCGCGGCGGCGTGAAGAAGATGAAGATATGAAGAGCGACCGGCGTTAAGGAGATGAAGCTATGATACATTAGAAGGCATTTCAACATTTCATATTGAATGTAAATGTTATTCACTGACAACTCAAACAAGAGAACAGGTCTGTTAGTGTTAATATTGGTTCAATCATTATTATTAACGAGTCCTTATACATTTTCAATTTAACTATCGATTGCAAAATACTGAAAAGTAATCTGTGGTTCTTCTATTTGATCAAACAAATTTTATATAATCAACTTTGTGTATATTGGAAATAGCCTTACGGATACTTTTGAATCAAAATGATTATAATTTGCAGGAATTTTGTCTTTGCTGCTGTCTTAAGTCTTAAAAAAGAGACGATATTTTTGTCTATAATTTCGAAGCTCAACTGACATTTGTTTTTTCTTTGGAACATACAATAACATAGTTAAAGAGTTTCAATGAATAAGGATAAGTTCTGTTTTTATGACATTTCAGAGAATAACCTAGGTATACCCTTCCTTTTCATTTTTGGTGCCAGGTGTACTATTTCAAAGAAAAAGCAAATACTTTTGATGCTATTGTAAACGTTTGATGTGTCAAACATAATTCTGTTAGTTTTGTACGCAAGATACAATTGTCGTATTGCTTTGCACAGTTATTTTTGATAATCGTTTTAACATTTCATTTAACTATGTACAATGAAAGTGAATGTTATTTACTGAATACTCAAAACAAGTGAACAGATATGTTAATATTGGTTCAGTCAGCATTAAATGAGTCCTTATACATTTTCAATTTAACTATCAATTGCAAATTCCGGAAAATGAATCTGTGGTTCTTTTACTTATTGAAACTAATTTTATATAATTAACTTTGTGTATATTGGAAATAATCTTACGGATACTTAACTTTTAAAAAAAGAGACGATATGTTGTCTTTAAATTCAAAGTTCATCTACCATTTGGTGCAAGGATAAATTCTCTTTGTACGACAGCAATACCCTTCCTTTTCATTTTGGTGGCAGGTACTATTTCAAAGAAACGCAAATAATGTCGATGCGATTGTAAACGTTGATGTGTACGGTGTGAAACAATAATGTTAGTTTCGTAATTTCAGGCAGAGAAATGATATGTATTGAGGTATCAACTTGCTTTAAAATAACGTGCAATTAGTATGTCAATTAAAATGTGACAACTTTTAATGCAGTATTTTAATTTTACAAACTCATGTTATGCTATATTTTACGTCGGGCTTACATTCTGACACAAATAGTCATATTATAAAGAATAGTAATGTCAATATAATTAGCATTTTTCTTCATTTTTAGATTTTTACCGTTGGACATACATTATTCATATTTATTCTAAAATAGTGCAATAATGGTTTGTCTATATGGAACTCAATAAAGGATCTTAACTTCAATCATACTAACTACTATTCTATTGACATGACATATAACTAATTTTGTCAATATGTTTGGTTGCTATTATCTGTGTGTGATTAATTCCCATTGAAGTGCGCAGACAATATGTGTTGAATAGATGAAAGATATTCATATACTTAAAACTTAGTTTTCAATACTATAAGGAACTAAATCAAGGAATTAAAATGAGGACCGTTCTCTTATGCAAAAAACACACACAGCTAATTAATATCTAGTCAAGCTCAATTGATTTGTATGACTCAATTTGATTTGTTATCGACCCACGGTTAAGATTTGCAGTTACTTGTATAGTAAATCGCCTCATTAACATGAAAATGTATTTTAAATTATACACTTATGCTTGAATAATCATTATAAATGCTTATTTATTATTATTATTATTAGTGTTATTATTATTACTTTTTGGCCTTCCTGCCTTTTCCTCCATATTGTCCTATGGTTGTATTTTGTTTGTTATCTGTTTGGTTTGTTTGAATATTGTTGATGTTTTGTAAATGTTGTTATATGGAAATAAATGATTGATTGATTATTATTATTTATATTATATTTATTATGAAACGTTTATTTATTGTTGTTAAAAGGAGAGTAACAAAAAATAAAACAACACGTGGAACTAATAAATAAATGTATGTTTTAATATACCGTTCTTAAACCCAACCATATTGCCTTATAGCGAAGATAAAGCCTATATATTAGAAAGGGCTATTTATTTTCATTTGAGACACACTATATAATAACCAGTCTATCAGAACTAACCAGCCAGGCCTAATCCATATTGAATTGTATTGTGCTCTATTGAGGTAGTCTTATCTCTATGAATAGCAAGGCATGAATTGAATGTGATCGCTGATGAACTATTGAGTGTCCCAGCAGAAATAAGGTCTGACTGACATTTGCAAAGATCGTATTTTTTTTAAATTTTCCCCTTCACGGTCCCAACTTTAACCTCTTATAAAAAAAGTTCCCCAATAGTACATTTTTGTGCATTTTTTTTGGTGGTTATTGAATACTTCATTAGTATTTCAAAACAAAAAACCAGCGTATAGGCGCAGTGTCCGGGTATCGTCAAATAAATGGCAATTTTGACAGGCCTAGCGTGAGCAATACATTCTTGAAGTAATTGGCTCTCAAGGCTCAGTTGACAACCAGTACAATACAGCTATTGATTTTCGCTGGGGTTGGCTTTTTCAATCTGTTTATAGCTCAATTAACTTTTTAAAATCAATACCGAAAGTCCAAGAGTGCGCTATTATGACCGCAAAGTAACAGATTGATAGTGTAAATTGGTCCGGTTACGGCATTAAGTCAACCGGTGGTTGTTCAGTGTTGCATGCGTGAATATGCATATACCAGTAAAACAGTTGACCTGAAAGAACCGGGCGGAGCCGAACGTAACCGGCGGTCAACGGGCGGTCGAGTTTTGATGTCTTCCCTTACCTTCTACAATCCAAAACATTTGGAACTTTAGGGTATTTAAACATGCGATATTCTCCAGATCTTAGAAGCCACCTCCTTGAGGGACTGATTGAAAATTCACAGATAGTATGGGCGATATATGAAGATGGGTTTAGATCATGTTTAATGTACTTTATATGATTGACAGATATGCAACAGTAAATATTTACATGCAGTAAACAGTCGTCTTAAGATGCTAGGTGCATATTGCATTTGATGGGTGCTATGTTGTAGTGTGCTTAGGGACTTTCCGAAATATGATTAACCCCACGTACGTACCATAGGTTGTGGTTGAAATGACCGTAAAATGGCGCATATCGCTAACTTGGGACATTGGTGGTTTGGATTTACGATCAATATTATAATTTAAAGAATGCTTCAACCTAAATCATTACCACGGGTATTCATTTGGTAGAGTTATTAGTTTATGAATTTGCAAATAACAAAGTACAGTCACCATTTCTTATTTTATCTAAAGACATTCGTCTACTTGTAGGACCCTAACGCCGTAATATTTGCGAATTCAAAGATACTCGCTGGCTAAAGAAATCTGTGTAATGGCTAAAAACAAAAATGCAGTTTTGCATTTTTTTCTGAAATGTATTGGAGTTATTGATTATTTTGACAAATGGTGGTATGTTTTAAAACATTTTGGCGTAAAAATCATTACGTCACAGGCGTGTTTGAATAATGTTTCACCGACAAAGTGCTAAGTCATTTGTTGGAACAAGTGGTCCGAAGGGGTATGGGGCAACTGGTCCGCCTGCAAAAACTTAATCAAATTGTAAAATTAATTTTGAAAATTAGTTGTTAGTGTCAATAAAACATGACTCGGTATTGAAATGTGAATAGAATATGAAATAATTCACATTCTTTCTAGTTCTTATACAATTTGGGGCATGCTGGGTCAAATACAACTATTTCCGATATTAAAGGATTACAATATGACATGAAATTGCTTTAGAATGGTTTAAAACCTCGGTATTATGAATTACATCATTATTATATTTTGAAAGGTATTTGCAATGACAAAATATCATGATTTATGTATTTTATCCACTGCTTGCAAATAATTATCACAATTGCCCCAATATTATTATTACATGTATTCTCTAGTAGCCCCATCTCGTTTGGGAAATGACCCATAAAACTGCTAACATACTCTTTAATTTATATTTTCATGAGAACCAGAATACTAAGATGATTTTCTATTCAAAGCAACTTATGATATGTTTGTTCGGATATATTTATATACACCCTTACCTCGGGAAAACCCGAATTCTTGAATTGATGAAACGGTGCATGGGTGCAATTTCGAGAACATAATATACAGTTTCAAACCAAAATAAATACAAGGGAATATTGGACGTGTAACTATGAATGCATATAATACATAAACAATGCGTTACATGGAGAACGGTGAAAATTTAAAATATCGAAAATCTTTATGATAACAACACTTCATTTTATGTCGGCGTTTGTAAAACACGTACTCGCGTGCGCGCGTACGTACGTACGCACGAGTGTGTTACTTTTTTTCGAGTTTCGAGTTTCGAGTTACTATTTCGAGTTCGAGTTACTTTTTTTCAAGTTTCGAGTTACTTTTTCGAGTTACTTAACTAATTTTTTAATTTTCGAATTACTTCGAATAGAAAAGAATAGAATATATCAAAAACATTGGATGTATTCTAATTGGGAGAACAATTAATTTAATTTAACTTAATTGAATCGAATAGAATTGATTAATTCAATTCAATTCAATTGCATTTATATTTGAATTGAATTTTTACTTAACTCGACCTGCATATTTCGATTCTTTTTATTTTTTATTTAATTGTAACACGAAATGTTCATTTTTTGAGTTACCTAACTCGAATTTCGCAATGTATCCTAAATGGTAGAACAATGAATTTAATTTAACTTAATTGAATCGAATTGAATTGAATTGATTAATTCAATTTGAATTTTTACTTAAATCGACCTGCATATTTCGATTTTTTAAAAATATTATTTAATTGTAACACGAAATGTTCATTTTTTAAGTTACCTAACTCGAATTTCGCAACTATCGAGTTACTTAACTCGAATTTCGCGTTTTTCGAGTTACTTAAATCGAATTTAGCAATTTTCGAGTTACGTAACTCGAATTTCGCACTTTTCGATTTACTTAACTCGAATGTCGCGTTTTTCGAGTTACCTAACTCGAATTTAGCAATTATCGAGTTACTTGACTCGAATTTTGCAATTTTCGAGTTACTTCGAATAGAATAGAAAAGAATAGAATATAACAAAAACATTAGATGTATCCTACGTACCGCTCTGTAACTTGGAATGTATGTACGAAATATGATCAGAAATGTAAATCTGCAAGAAAATCTACTTTCTAAAAAAAAATCATGAATAGAGGGCGCTCTCTGGAAAAGATCACATAATATGCCTTTAAATGACTTCATTATCATCTTTGCTATCTACTGAAGATAGCATAATTTATTTAGTTATATTTACATTGTGTATCTACGGTGTACAATTCTGACATTCCAACCCGTGGCATTATTGAACAAGGGTGCACGATAATTGAAATATTTTGACATTTTTTAAACATTTGGTGACATTTTGGGATGTCGTCGCATGCCGCGTGGAAAGTGTATGTCGTCGTATGTCGTCGCATGTATGTCGTCGCATGCAGTGTGGAAGTGGATGTCGTCGCATGCCACGTGGAAAGTGTATAGCAATTGAATGTCACGCCTAACACGCATGGATTGAATTGAATTGAATTGAATTGATTAATTCAATTCAATTTATAATTAAATTTAATTTGAATTGTTACCTAACTCGAGTTGCATATTTCGATTCTTAATTTTTATTTAATTGTAACACGAAATGTTCATTTTTCGAGTTACCTAATTCAAATTTCGCAATCATCGAGTTACTTAACTCGAATTTGTCAATTTTCGAGTTACTTTACTTAGAATAGAATAGAAAAGAAAAGAATATATATCGAAAACGTTGGATGTATCCTGAATGGGAGAACAATGAATTTAATTTAACTTAATTGAATCGAATTGAATTGAATTGATTAATTCAATTAAATTCAATTGAATTTATATTTGAATTGAATTTTTACTTAACTCGACTTGCATATTTCGATTCTTTTTATTTTTTGTTTAATTGTAACACGAAATGTTCATTTTTTGAGTTACCTAACTCGAATTTCGCAATTATCGAGTTACTTAACTCGAATTTCGCGTTTTTCGAGTTACTTAACTCGAATTTAGCAATTTTCGAGTTACTTAAATCGAATTTAGCAATTTTCGAGTTACGTAACTCGAATTTCGCACTTTTCGATTTACTTAACTCGAATGTCGCGTTTTTCGAGTTACCTAACTCGAATTTAGCAATTATCGAGTTACTTGACTCGAATTTTGCAATTTTCGAGTTACTTCGAATAGAATAGAAAAGAATAGAATATAACAAAAACATTAGATGTATCCTACGTACCGCTCTGTAACTTGGAATGTATGTACGAAATATGATCAGAAATGTAAATCTGCAAGAAAATCTACTTTCTAAAAAAAAATCATGAATAGAGGGCGCTCTCTGGAAAAGATCACATAATATGCCTTTAAATGACTTCATTATCATCTTTGCTATCTACTGAAGATAGCATAATTTATTTAGTTATATTTACATTGTGTATCTACGGTGTACAATTCTGACATTCCAACCCGTGGCATTATTGAACAAGGGTGCACGATAATTGAAATATTTTGACATTTTTTAAACATTTGGTGACATTTTGGGATGTCGTCGCATGCCGCGTGGAAAGTGTATGTCGTCGTATGTCGTCGCATGTATGTCGTCGCATGCAGTGTGGAAGTGGATGTCGTCGCATGCCACGTGGAAAGTGTATAGCAATTGAATGTCACGCCTAACACGCATGGATTGAATTGAATTGAATTGAATTGATTAATTCAATTCAATTTATAATTAAATTTAATTTGAATTGTTACCTAACTCGAGTTGCATATTTCGATTCTTAATTTTTATTTAATTGTAACACGAAATGTTCATTTTTCGAGTTACCTAATTCAAATTTCGCAATCATCGAGTTACTTAACTCGAATTTGTCAATTTTCGAGTTACTTTACTTAGAATAGAATAGAAAAGAAAAGAATATATATCGAAAACGTTGGATGTATCCTGAATGGGAGAACAATGAATTTAATTTAACTTAATTGAATCGAATTGAATTGAATTGATTAATTCAATTAAATTCAATTGAATTTATATTTGAATTGAATTTTTACTTAACTCGACTTGCATATTTCGATTCTTTTTATTTTTTGTTTAATTGTAACACGAAATGTTCATTTTTTGAGTTACCTAACTCGAATTTCGCAATTATCGAGTTACTTAACTCGAATTTCGCGTTTTTCGAGTTACTTAACTCGAATTTAGCAATTTTCGAGTTACTTAAATCGAATTTAGCAATTTTCGAGTTACGTAACTCGAATTTCGCACTTTTCGATTTACTTAACTCGAATGTCGCGTTTTTCGAGTTACCTAACTCGAATTTAGCAATTATCGAGTTACTTGACTCGAATTTTGCAATTTTCGAGTTACTTCGAATAGAATAGAAAAGAATAGAATATAACAAAAACATTAGATGTATCCTACGTACTACGGAAGCTTATAGTGGTCATTCGTTTTACCATAATACCAAGATAAATAACTTTGAAACACATTTCTTCTACCCTGTTACTAAGATATTATCTTGGAAACATGTAATAATTTAATACAATATATCATATATCTCGTTAATAATGATTTCAATAATATCATTATTTTGAAACAGAGATTTCGATAAAAGCTTATCTCAGTATCAATGATTCGGTGTTAGCTTATCTCAGAAGTAATGATTTCAATAAAACCAATACTTTTGAAAGAGATATTTCGATAATAGCTTATATCAGTAGCAATGATTCGGTGTTAGCTTATCTCGGAAATAATGATTTCAATAATATCATTATTTTGAAACAGAGATTTCGATAATAGCTTATCTCAGTATCAATGATTCGGTGTTAGTTTATCTCAGAAGTAATGATTTCAATAAAACCAATATTTTTGAAAGAGAGATTTCGATAATAGCTTATATCAGTAGCAATGATTCGGTGTTAGCTTATCTCGGAAATAATGATTTCAATAATATCATTATTTTGAAACAGAGATATCGATAATAGCTTATCCCAGTAGCAATGATTCGGTGTTAGCTTATCTCGGAAATAATGATTTCAATAATATCATTATTTTGAAACAGAGATTTCGATAATAGCTTATCTCAGTGTCAATGATTCGGTGTTAGTTTATCTCAGAAGTAATGATTTCAATAAAACCAATATTTTTGAAAGAGAGATTTCGATAATAGCTTATCCCAGTAGCAATGATTCGGTGTTAGCTTATCTCGGAAATAATGATTTTAATAATATCATTATTTTGAAACAGAGATATCGATAATAGCTTATCCCAGTATCAATGATTCGGTATTAGCTTATCTCGGAAATAATGATTTCAATAATATCATTATTTTGAAACAGAGATATCGATAATAGCTTATCCCAGTAGCAATGATTCGGTGTTAGCTTATCTCGGAAATAATGATTTCAATAATATCATTATTTTGAAATAGAGATTTCGATAATAGCTTATCTCAGTATCAATGATTCGGTGTTAGTTTATCTCAGAAGTAATGATTTCAATAAAACCAATATTTTTGAAAGAGAGATTTCGATAATAGCTTATATCAGTAGCAATGATTAGGTGTTAGCTTATCTCGGAAATAATGATTTCAATAATATCATTATTTTGAAACAGAGATATCGATAATAGCTTATCCCAGTAGCAATGATTCGGTGTTAGCTTATCTCGGAAATAATGATTTCAATAATATCATTATTTTGAAACAGAGATTTCGATAATAGCTTATCTCAGTGTCAATGATTCGGTGTTAGTTTATCTCAGAAGTAATGATTTCAATAAAACCAATATTTTTGAAAGAGAGATTTCGATAATAGCTTATCCCAGTAGCAATGATTCGGTGTTAGCTTATCTCGGAAATAATGATTTTAATAATATCATTATTTTGAAACAGAGATATCGATAATAGCTTATCCCAGTAGCAATGATTCGGTGTTAGCTTATCTCGGAAATAATGATTTCAATAATATCATTATTTTAAAACAGAGATTTCGATAATAGCTTATCTCAGTATCAATGATTCGGTGTTAGCTTATCTCGGAAATAATGATTTCAATAATATCATTATTTTGAAACAGAGATATCGATAATAGCTTATCCCAGTAGCAATGATTCGGTGTTAGCTTATCTCGGAAATAATGATTTCAATAATATCATTATTTTGAAACAGAGATTTCGATAATAGCTTATCTCAGTATCAATGATTCGGTGTTAGTTTATCTCAGAAGTAATGATTTCAATAAAACCAATATTTTTGAAAGAGAGATTTCGATAATAGCTTATATCAGTAGCAATGATTCGGTGTTAGCTTATCTCGGAAATAATGATTTCAATAATATCATTATTTTGAAACAGAGATATCGATAATAGCTTATCCCAGTAGCAATGATTCGGTGTTAGCTTATCTCGGAAATAATGATTTCAATAATATCATTATTTTGAAACAGAGATTTCGATAATAGCTTATCTCAGTGTCAATGATTCGGTGTTAGTTTATCTCAGAAGTAATGATTTCAATAAAACCAATATTTTTGAAAGAGAGATTTCGATAATAGCTTATCCCAGTAGCAATGATTCGGTGTTAGCTTATCTCGGAAATAATGATTTTAATAATATCATTATTTTGAAACAGAGATATCGATAATAGCTTATCCCAGTAGCAATGATTCGGTGTTAGCTTATCTCGGAAATAATGATTTCAATAATATCATTATTTTAAAACAGAGATTTCGATAATAGCTTATCTCAGTATCAATGATTCGGTGTTAGCTTATCTCGGAAATAATGATTTCAATAATATCATTATTTTGAAACAGAGATATCGATAATAGCTTATCCCAGTAGCAATGATTCGGTGTTAGCTTATCTCGGAAATAATGATTTCAATAATATCATTATTTTGAAACAGAGATTTCGATAATAGCTTATCCCAGTATCAATGATTCGGTGTTAGTTTATCTCAGAAGTAATGATTTCAATAAAACCATTATTTTTGAAAGGGAGATTCCGATAATAGCTTATCTCAGTAGCAATGATTCGGTATTAGCTTATCTTGGAAATAATGATTTCAATAATATCATTATTTTGAAACATAGATTTCGATGATGGCTCATCCCAGTATCAGTGATACGGTGTTAGCTTATCTCGGAAATAATGTTTCAAAGTTATGTGATATCGGAAATAAGGATTTTAAAGATGACTTATCTCTGAAATAGCGGTTTATAAGATAATTTATCTTAGAAATACTGATATCAGCAATGACTTATCTCGGTAATAATGATTCAAAGTTATTTGATATCGGAAATATAGATTTCAAAGAAAACCTATCTCTGAAATAGCGGTTTCTAAAATAAGTTATCTTACAGATCATGGTATCAGAGATAGCTTATCTCGGAAATAATGTTTCAAAGTTATTTGATATCGGAAATATGCATTTCAAAGATGACTTATCTCTGAAATAGCGGTTTCTAAAATAAGTTATCTTACAATAAATGGTATCAGAGATAGCTTATCTCGGAAATAATGTTTCAAAGTTATTTGATATCGGAAATATGCATTTCAAAGATGACTTATCTCTGAAATAGCGGTTTCTAAAATAAGTTATCTTACAATAAATGGTATCAGAGATAGCTTATCTCGGAAATAATGTTTCAAAGTTATTTGATATCGGAAATATGCATTTCAAAGATGACTTATCTCTGAAATAGCGGTTTCTAAAATAAGTTATCTTACAATAAATGGTATCAGAGATAGCTTATCTCGGAAATAATGTTTCAAAGTTATTTGATATCGGAAATATGCATTTCAAAGATGACTTATCTCTGAAATAGCGGTTTATAAGATAATTTATCTTAGAAATACTGATATCAGCAATGACTTATCTCGGTAATAATGATTCAAAGTTATTTGATATCGGAAATATAGATTTCAAAGAAAACTTATCTCTGAAATAGCGGTTTATAAGATAATTTATCTTAGAAATAATGATATCAGCAATGCCTTATCTCGGAATCTATGACTTATCGCTGAAATAGGGTGGCTAAAACAATTTATCTTAGAAATAATGGTATCAGAGATATCCTATATATCACAAATAATGTAGGAATGTTGTGTTCGTCTTGTTGAAAACGTGCTGACCGCATTGCATATTCTTCGTTGGATTTTCATCCCGTTTTCCCAATTTGTGAGACCAGGAGCAGCTAGAAAACGCCGCTAGAGATGTATTTTGAATTGGTAAGTAGGCATACTGTAGACCTACCATATGTATTATATAATTAATATGCTAGTGATATCATAATATCACACTTTATTATAGAACGAGATCAATCTCGCCGTTTAACCAAAATATTATGTGGTTTAACCATACTTTGGTTTAACACTACAGTCTAGTCCAGTGGTTCCCAACCTTTTTCTGGTGGTGACCCCATTTCAGAAACCAGCATCAGAGCACGACCCCTCACAGGACAAAGTCACCAGTGGCGGTACCAGCATAATGAATTGGGTGGGGTGGGGGGAGCGGGGAGCGCAAGAAACCATTTAGGGGGGGGGAAGAATTGAAAAATGCGTGCTATTTGTTTTACCATTTTACGCTAAAACTGTCAAATTTGGTCTAATTTTAACTAATTTGGTAAGCAAATTGTAACATTTGGTCTTTTTATACCTAATATGGTGATAAAATGTGCGCGCAGCGCACCAAAATTTGATATTTTATGCTAAAATGGTCAAATTTTAACCTTTTGAAATGTGCTACCATGATATTTGCTATATAACTATACAGTACAGTACACTAAAGTACAGTACAAAAACATAACATTTTATTTGGTTAAATTAGGCTAGTCCGCGACCCCACAAAAAGTGCGTCGCGACCCCAACTGGGGTCGCGCCCCATAGGTTGGGAACCATTGGTCTAGTCCGCCACGTGGTGGCCTTTAGGTACTAGTTGTCATGCATTGCCATAGGTTTGTGTGGTAAGCTCGTCTTAGTGAGTCACTTTCTGTAACACGTCTTACTAAGGGCAGGGGGGTGTTATTACACCCCCGATATATGATGTTGCTACTAATGGGTAGCTTAACATCCTCTTTCCTTTCATACCAAGTACCAACGGGCCAAATATGACGTCATAATGACGTCACAAAGGCCGCGAGCCGGAAAAATCATGATTTTCATCAAAATCCCTGTAAAATCGGCGAAAATTGAATTTTGAGCTAAAAATCCTAGGAATATCGGATTTTCACCCGGTTTTCAGCTAGCTTATCAATAAATACTAGCCAGGTTAATTGCGTGAATTTGAAGGAGATTAGCAAAACTATACATTTTTTGAAAACCTTGCATTATAACGATTCAGAAAATGTTTGATTCAATACAATTTACACAGATGTCAGTATGACGACCATCGTGAGTATACAGTGATACACAGTGAGTATCAAATTATAAAAATGCTCCAATCGTGTGGAAAAGTATGTCAGCTTACTCATAGCTCCTAAGGATTACAAAAATGTATAGTTTGCCATATCGACGACATTTATTTTTGATGCTGTCGGTAAAAGGTCATATGATAGGGTCATATGTTTTACAGAATGTTTCAATTTTCTTGAAATTGGTGCCAAATTGTTCGTATAGTTTGATTGATTTTCACCCATGTATATTTTCACTACCTATAGAACAACCCCTGTGAAAAATTTGCAAGATTTTTCAACAAAATTGGAATATTCTACAAAAGATCGGGATCCGATCTTTCGTTGCAACATACGCATTTACTGGTTGCTAAAATGCTTTTATGATCACATTTGACCAAATCAAAATTCTCACAAAATCCCTTAAAGGTTGTTGTTCCGATTTGTGGCCAGAAATATAAGTCGATGTTTTCCATTATATATGATAGAGCATCACGAAAATAGTCAAATTCCAAAGTATGAGCTGTAAATCTATAGTAATTTTTGATTTGCAGGGTCAAGGGCACAAGCTCAAGGTCATTTGCTTATTTTCCAAATAGGCAGCATACGGGTTGATTTGTCTACTGCTATAAAGATATCAAATGATAGCCTGTATTTTTATCATTACACCTGTAAAATGTTAGATACAAGAGATTTTAATTTCAAAAGTTACAACCGAAAACGTTGCAAAAATTCATAGGTTGTGATTTTTGTGGTAACCGAACTTTCGCTACGTTTTCGCTTATATCTTTTACAAACAACCTCTGATGTTCGTAAAATTTCACAGGCATGATCAGACAAATATGGGCTTTCATCTAATATCAAAAACCCCACTTAGATAGATGAATCCATTAATGATCGGAACAACCACCTTTAAGAATTTTGCCCCTCTGGTTTGACTGCCTTGGTACGGCCCTTGATGTGGGGAGGAAACCATTCAAACGGGACGACAGGGCTGGCTACGCGCCTATTTAGACCCAAAAGGCACCAAAATAGTTGGTGTGGATTAGTTCTGGTGCACTTACTAATTACATATAATATTATTTTTGTTTTCTTTCAGTTATTTATCACGTGCCTTGTTCTGGTGATAAACTCGATTGAAGCTCCTGATCCCATCGAAGTGGAATTTGGAATTAACAATACAATGAACCGAGAAGAACTTATGGTCATTTACTTTTCAATGGGATACACAGCCATGCAAATCCATACTTTTCTCACAATGAGACATGGAATGATTTTTAGCCTTCGACATCTGCGCAGACTGATGTGGCGTCTCGGCTTGTATAGTCGTGGAAGACCATCCAATATAAACGACATTGTGGATGCTATCACTACCGAATTGAATGGAAGCGGAAGGTTACTTGGATATCGCATGATGTGGCAACGGTTGACCACTCTTTACGGTTTACGTGTCAGCCAAAATGTAACAAGATTGCTTCTTGGCGTAATGGACCCTGAAGGGGTTGCCTTAAGGACACGCGGTCGTCTCCATCGAAGACAATACATATGCAGAGGGCCTAACCATGTGTGGCATATTGACGGCTTGGACAAACTCAAACAATTCGGTTTTGCGGTACACGCATGCATAGACGGATTTTCCCGAAAAGTATTGTGGTTGCATGTGGGAAGAAGTAACAACAACCCTGCTATTATTGCCGGGTTTTATTTGGAAACTATCAAGCGTTTAAACTGTGTGCCACGAATTGTGCGAAGTGATCGCGGAACAGAAAATGGTCGTGTGAGATTGTTTCAGATTGCACTTCGATCAGATCACAATGATAGTCTATCTGGATACCGTAGTTTCAGATACGGTAGATCTACGGCAAACCAGCGTGTGGAGTGTTTTTGGAGCCAGCTTCGTAGAATGGTGACTCACTTTTGGATAAATTTTTTCAAAGACATGAGAGACGACGGTGTTTTTGATAACAGTGACCCAGTCCAAGTTGAATGTATGAGATTTTGCTTTACACGCGTTTTGCAAGCCGACTTTGACAGAGCAGTTGAACTGTGGAACAACCACAGCATTCGTCCTCAAAATAATCGCGAGTGCCCATCAGGAAAACCAAATATGATGTACTTTTTACCACAGCGTTTTGGGGCCACAGACCAGTCAAAAACCTTACTATTTAGCGAAAACGATTTAGATGAAGCGGCGATTCAATATTGTGAAGAATATCCTCCGTATGGGTGTAGCAATGATTTTGTAAACGTTGTCGAATTGATCATTGGAAACAATATCGAGAACTATGAGATGCCGACCACTGCGAATCAAGCGCTATCCCTGTACACTAGCCTAATGGAACTTATTGATGATTTATAGCCGGTTATGCTTTTTATATTTTATTTATAGATTGGCTATATTATAGCTACCATCCTAAACATCGCAAAAATTAAAGTTCCCACTCATTGAAGAGGTCATGGCTTTAAATCTAAGCTTGATATCATGACATATTTTACTATACACCGCCGGGGTATAGCGCCAGCTCCAATTTGGTACCCTGCGATACCAACGACTGTAAGTTGTCAAAAATAGGCAATGGTGTATGGAATTGACCGAGATGTGAATGTTGCCAATTTCACGCACACAAGACCGTAATTACTGCAGCATAACGATCGATCACTGCGGCGTCGGAAAAAAAGCGCGGGATTTATAATGGCGTGGGTGAAGAATGTGTACGTAATCTGCAAATTTGCAACACTCACAGCTCGGTCAATTGTCATAAACCATTGGTTATTTTCGACAACTTACGTTACTTTTTTGAGACACTCTGTATAGCTCCATTCTATTAGTAGGTCTATTTATAGTCAGTAGTCTATTATCAGTAGGCCAACATGTAGCATTTTCACAGATCACTGTTCTGATTATATTTATTGTGATAACAGGTGTTGATAAAGCGAATTCTGGGACCCAGAAAAAGATACAGGTCTCTTAGCAAAAAGTTAATGATTACTTCTGATTCGATTCAATTCAATTCAATTCAATTACAATATACTATGAACATACTACTTAGAATAACATACAATGATATGGAGGAGATAATCAATAGGCCATGAAGGCCAGAAGCTAATTATCACCAGAATCAGAAACAATTGCACATAAAACCAAGAAACATGAGACAAAACATTAGAAACAGAGCTCCGAAAATTATTCAGTTTAAAGGTTTGAGTTAATGAAATACTTCTTTAATAGGGTTTTAAAATTCTTAACATTTGTGGGATATTTTATATTGTTTGGTAGCGGATTCCATACCGTGGGTGCAGACGATGTTACGACTTTAGATGCAAAGTTAGTTTTGTTATTGTTCAAATTGTACTGATCCATATTTCACGTTTTATGATTGTGAATATTTGATCTTTTAACATAGTATTGATTAAAGACAAGGGGAAGATCTCCAGTTGAACATTTATACATAAACACGCATAATGCAAGTTTATATAATTTATGTATATTCAACATGTTGAGTTCCTGAAATAGAGGCTTACTTGGTGCTCGGAAGTTAGCCTGGATAATGTATCGTACAGCTCGCTTTTGTAGTTTATGTAATATGTTAACAGAAGTTTTGTTAGCATTTCCCAAGGCTAAAATACCATAATTCAAATAAGGCAGCACCAACGCATAGTATAGGCCTATGCTTATTATATGCTTTCAATATTTCTGTGTGAAAAGAGTATTGTAGTATCATCAGCGAGTAATATAAATTGAAGCATATTAGACGTATTTACAATATCTTTTATGTATAAAATAAAATAAACAGCGGCCCGAGTATTGATCCTTGCGGAACACCCCACAATATTTTCTGTTCGGATGACTTACATTCATTATAATACACATATTGGGATCTGTTGCTAAGATAACTTTTAAACCATTGCAGGGGGATTCCTCTGATTTCATAATGTTCTAGTTTATAAAGCAATATATTGTGATCAATCATGTCAATTGTGATCAATGGTATCAATGGTATCGTTTATTCACTAAACGATGTCCACCTAAAATAGGTTTGAGTGACCGCTGTATTACATTACATATTCACGCGGTGGAATTGCGAAAAAAATTAAGAATTAAAGGCCCTTGGTCCGATCGCATTTGACTCCGTGACCTTTTTTTTCTTCTCACCATCATACTGAAATTTTAGACCCCAAAACAAATTCCTTACGAAGTTACAAATAAAACCGCACACTTATTGTTATTTGATATTTATATGGGAGTAGACTGAGGTCCAGTCTGTCATATTATGCAAAGACCTCACTGTGATAAAATTTGAACACAATCAGACCAAGCCCCTTTAATTTGACCTTTCATAAATATACAAATGAACTAAAAGCAACACTACGGATATGACACCATTGACGTTTTACTCCTGGTTATCCCATGTGTCATTTGAGCTATATCACAACAAAATTAGACCAGTTTCAATATTTGACTCACATAGTACCCCCCCCCCCCCCCCCCTCCCCATTTCCCGACCGCGTGCAGCAGATTGAAAAATGAAAAAAACGTGTCCACCATAGGAATGGTACCTATGGTCCATAAGCTACCCAGATAGGACACATGTTTATACACGTAGCATGATAATGAGTAGAAGTAACAATGGAATCTAGACGAAATTGAGTTGATGAACGAAGATTGTAGGAAGGCATATACCGTTTTCAAATGAGTGCTTGAAGATAGGTTGGAGCAGATATGTTGGACCCCATTGGAAATAAGTTTGCAAGAGTAGCCAGACTTTATGGGCCATCCGAGCATGTTGGTTTAGGTGCTAATTCAAATGTAATGCTTTTGTATGTTTTTAAAAATAGCCTTTTCAGGCCTTGTTGGTTATTTGTTAATGATTTTTTGCATGTTTCGTTAATATTTATGTTTTTCAACTTTGTACCGCATATGCTGAATAAATAACAAACAAACAAACCGTGGAGACATTTAAATGTGAGAAGAAGAATTTTATATATAATGCGATATTTGATGGGAAGCCCAACGGCAGCTGATGTGCCAGTAGCCAAGCAGAACAGACTACAAGTGTTAATAACAAGATTCGTACCCGTCCTGTTGTTAAATCATTCTTTATTCATTCATAAAAAAATATGTGAATAAAAGAAAGTACATGGTGAGCTGACCCACTCATGACCAGCACAAGCAGATCAGCATATCTGGCAAGGGAAACCATATAGACATATAAACATTATAGAATATAAAACACACAACAGCGTAAAATAGTGAATCTTGAGGCGAATGTCAGGAGCGGCGAAGGTTTGAAGTTATATCCTGGGGTGACACTTGGTACTCGTTGTTTGGGGCTCCGTTATGACACGTTAAAGGTACCATAAAACTCGCGAGTTCGTGCGAATCAGCCACGAAACTTATGCAATGTAATTGATTGCACAGTTTCACGCTTCGCTGCCATTGGAAATGAGCCCACTACTATACTGTGCACATATTACACATTACATACACGCCATAGAGCCCAAACACCCAATGCAATAAAGTAGTCTGGCAACCAAGTTCAATTATTTCATAGGACCTGGAAAGTTTGTATATAGTTTTGTTTTTGATTGATTTAGATAGCTGAGGTGTTCCTTAATCAGAATCTGCCGGGTGATAAATTTTCACCCTTGAGGGTTTTGATAAATTCAAGATGGCGTCCAAAATGGCCGTCATAATAGATAATCGGTCAAAATTTCCCTTAACCTTGTTTTAAATCATTCAATATATTCATCTCATCATAAGGAATCAGAAAAAGTATAGTTTTACCTATCTCCAATGTATGGTTCTTAAGCTATACTTAAAAACGTGAAAGGTCATATCAGAGGTCACGTGTTTGGCGAAAATTTCAAAATTGCCCGATTTTGCTCAAAATGGTCTCAAAATGTTCTTGTTGCAAAACTATGTTCACAAAGTAATAGTTTGCAATATCCCAGATGTACTGTTGCTATGGTTACCGGCCATCGTAGACATTGTTTTACAGGCACATATGGTATTGACTTTGATATATTTGATACCATATCAACGATTGATCTGAGGCACTGCAAACTATTACTTTGTGTAGACGGTTTTGCAAGAGGAACATTTTGAGACAATTTTGAGCAAAATCGGGCACTTCTGAAATTTCGGGCTTCCATAGGCCCAAATACGTGACCTCTGATATGACCTTTCACGTTTTTAAGTATAGCTCAAGAACCATACATTGGAGATAGGTAAAACTATACTTTTTTCTGATTCCTTATGATGAGAGGAATATATTGGAATGACGAGATTAAAAGAAGTTTTGACCGGTAATATATTATGGCGGCCATTTTGGACGCCATCTTGAATTTCTCAAAACCCTCAAGGGTGGGAATTTATCACCCGACATATTCTGATTGAGGAACACCTCAGCTATACAAATCAATCAAAAACCAAACTATATAGTAACTTTCCAGGTCAAACGAGGGTTTTGCCGGACTAGTTTGTGTAGCGCAACGCATGAACACACTCAGCATTGGGCGGATTTAGGCATGGCCACTGGGTCTCTTTTATAAATTTAGTCATGATGATTTAGACAACCCCTGGACACTCATTGTCTATAACAATAGAAGGCAGTGTCGGACATGAATATACAATGAATAATCATATCAATGAATATTAAAAAATA
>CM069451.1:57941130-57966163 GCA_035610835.1 Ophiura sarsii
CTATTTCTCAATGCAATGATACCAAACAAGTTGTAAAGTCTCAATGATTAGTTCCTCTAATCACCTAATAATGATACAGTTTCTGTACAGTTATGTACATTTCAACGCAAATCGGGTGTTGAACCGTGCACATCATCACGGTGCGCAGTGCATTGCTGGGATCACATTGAAGCGACCTCTGGTTACTGACCATTGTGTGTTGGTGTTGACTTTATAGCATTGCTATTGGCAGAAGTTTATAATATGATTTGTGTACATTTCTCTAGATTAATGTAATAATAATGTGCACAATGATCGTGGGCGTCAATCATGGGTGGGGGCAGGATAAGACACGTCCGACTCCCACCCACACTTTTTGAAGGGGGGGTGGGGGGGGGGGGGGGGGGGGGGGGGAGGGATACTATATCAAATGTCCCCCTCCCCCATCCCAGATTTCTCAAAGGAAATCATGAAGTTATTAGGATTATGACGTTCAAATAAGTACAAAGATAGCAAAGGGCTGTGGGCTGAGGGCGGAATGCCAATTCGGAGTTCTGGAACGTAGACGTGTATGAAACAGAGAAAAGAGCCCCAGTGGATACATCCGGGCAAAATTTGGTGTTTTTAGAAGAATGTGAACAAAACATCCTCTATAATGCGGTACGGTTTGGGTTTTGGGGGGGGGGGGGGAAAGCCCGCCAAAGGGCCCCGAGAAACTTTGAAACCGATATTCTCCTGAAGGGCATTTTGTAGTTGCACAGATCAGAAACTTAACATCTTCAAGTCCACAGTCAGGCCAAAAAAAAAAGGTGTTTGTTTGTCCATAGAGGGGTCCTCAAAAGGTAGGGTCGGTAGGTCGGATTTTTTTTTTTTTTTTAAATATTTTTTAATACGGATATTGTATTTGGGAATATAAATTCGGCATGTATACTGTGAATTAAAGTCCAAACACACACCAAAACACCTCACTTTTCATAAGTTTGCGACATTTTAGTTGCTTTACTCTTCACACTGCTGATTTTGATCTCTTTCTCCCTGCTGGGGCAGATTGTCAATTTAAAGTTCCAATACTGTCGCATTGGTTGCAACACTACAAACTCGATCAAATATTATTTTTGTACTGAGTTTGCATTGCGCGCAGATACCGTAGAACGCCGCCATTGTGACTGAATGTTACACAATGTGAAATAACGTTGTGTTGAAGTTTTGCTAGAAATATATACGTGAAAGTATTGCTAAACCTATTTCCCCGTACTAACTACCCCCAAAATTGTTATATACTATGTTGAAATTAATATTTATGCCGTTGAGCAACATTTTGGGAACAAATATTAACCGTAACTAGATTTTTCATATTTTCTCACACTGCGTTTTTAGTATAAAAATGACATCACTTGCACGTGCGATCACTGATTTTCATTTAGTCCTTTTAATAGTCCCCGCGGGCCGCGGGTGCCAAGTTCATGCAGTAAACATCATGTTACACGGGATTGCGAATTGGGGATGGTGTTGCAAATACCAGATTGACGATATCATACGAAATAAGGAATAAAACGGTCCGTTTGGCCATTCAAATTGAATCTCATTTTGAGCAGCTTGCTGCTAAGCATAGATGAAAGGAACCGACAATTTGGGAACCCGGTAGTATATATTTTTACGGAATAAATCTTATTGGAAACTAGAAACCAATGCTTAGCACCAAGCTGCCGGAAGCTGAATTCATTCAAATTGCTCAAAAAATTTGTTTTAAAAAAATTATCGAAAATAAAAAGTAATACGGTCGGCACCTAGGTACACGGTCGGTCGGACGTGGACAAACAAACAACTTTTTTTTTTGGCCTCATAGGGTGGTTTTTTTCTGATTGTAAAGAATTATACCCTAAATGTCAATTGACATCGGGTCCCCCTAATTGTTTTTGATCCCGCTGACTGGCTGTTGGATATGAAATGTTGGTAGCAATTTTTAGGAACTAGACAGACCTCTTTGTGATTTTAATAATTGAAGATATTTATAATGTCTAGAAATCAGATATTAGTGCTACCATTTGGAGGTTCACCAGGCGGATCATTGGCGGCGCCTACATCAAAACATTGAGGGGTCACGAAATTGTTTGACTTTTAATGTCAAAATTGACTGAAATTAGCTGAATTTGGTCTGAAATTAGTCAGACTAATTGTAAGCTTATTTCATAGCAAGAGAGAGGGGGTGATCGTCCAAGCTATATTGTGAGTCTGTCGATTGAGATTGGCAATGTCGGTTCATTTGACAAGGGGATCATGGAATTATAAAATTAAAACAGTCAAGTTATCATCGCTGTTAGAAAAACAAGGTCTTCTAAAAAACTGGGTGGACAAGTGTCAAAAGGATGAGAAGACTTGATATTGGTTTTGTTGACTTTTGTGGAAGTCGGCAAGAGGATCACTAGTGTGTTGTTTCTGGAAGAAAATCACCGAGACGTTATGTGAGCGATATGTGGTAAAGTTTACTATGGGGGGAAAAAAAGGAAAAAAATATCATAATTTAAAATTTAATTTAAAATTCCAATGTTTATTAATTACGAGAAAAACGTAATTTATGACAAATTCAAAAGTGCAACAAAATAACTTGGTTTTCCGGGGCGCCAGGATAATTATTATTAATACTATAAATAGTCAATCGTTATGTAAAAATAAATCACGAACATCACATTCGCAATACAACAGCCGAATCAAAAAAAGAAAAATGTGATTAAATAAAGTGCTCACTCGTACCCCCAAAAAGAGTCTCGTTAATAAACAAACTAATATATTGTAATTAATTAATATAATGGAACATCAAAAAGTACCAATGGTTTATACAAAACAACTTGTCTGAAAAGTGAAAGCAACGTATGCAACGCAAATGGTTTATCCACTCATATACTGCTAAATCGAAAATTAAAACCATTTTATCCAAAAAAATCTTTTTTAAATGATCTGTATTGAAAAAAAGAATATAAAATGTGCAAACTAGAGTGCTATTAATATGTCTATTTAATTTGAGAGTAAAAAAAGTTAACTTTAGATGACACAAAAAACATCATCCCCGCCGGGACTCTAACACGTATCTTAGAAATGCCATCTGCGATAATAGCAGTTATCGTCCCAGCGCTCTAGACCGCTGCGCCACGGAAACATTCTGGTGATGGCGACGGTTTTTAATAATATATAGTGTCGTTACAGGGTTATCCACTCAATAAACCAAATCGAAAAATTAAAAGTGATATTTATTTATTATTTAAAGGCTACATTGTCAACTATAGCACCATTTTATTTACGGTAATAGACACATTTAATATAAAATATAATAAAAATATTAATTTCGCACTGAATAACTGAATTTTGAGGTATTTTCGGTTTTATTACGACCACAACTGGTCCTCTATGGTGGCCAAGTTAAAACTTGTCCACCAAAAAAACCGTTTTTTAACGGTATAGGCCTAATACCGGAGTCCTAGCTGTCAATAAAATATAATACCGATATTTTACAGCGGGCCGTAAAATATAAGTTCCCGTTAACATGGTTAATCACTGTTAATTAGAAAAAACACGTTGTAAAGGCATATTATGCTATCTTTTCAATGGGACACGCTCTATCCTTGAGGTTTTCTTGAAAGCAGATTTTCTTCCAGTTTTACATTCTGATCATAAATCATGAATATATTCTGAGTAACAAAGCGATACGAGTCCGAATTACTTCAAAATCATGATTTAAAGAGGTTGAAATAGATTGTCCCTGCTGCACGAAAGTTTATTTTCATTCGAAATTCACTCAAAAACCATGATTTGAAGAAATTAGGAATCGTATCACCCTGTTAGTCAGATTGTATTTATGATTTATGATCAGAAATGTAAATCTGCAAGAAAATCTGCTTTCAAAAAGAAATCAAGGATAGAGGGCGATATCACTCCTTCAAAATCCATCAATAGAGGACCTCGGGCTAGGTTAACTCCGTGCTGTCTTACACCAAAAGGATTTGGATAAACCCAACTTTGATGATTTCTTTCCCAATTGCTTGCGTTCAACCATAGATCCTGGTTCAACACACTAGTTGGCATTTCTTCTTGCACAACCCAAACATCTGGGCGGAGGGTCCTATTGACCCTGCACAGATATCACCTATAAAAAGATAGATTAAAGATATTTTACAGACTCCCGTATTCAGCTTCACAGTGGTTTTAAGAAACAATGTTAAAAGACGATACGATTTGATGCATGTTGCTCATTTTTTCCTCTGATAGGGTAGGCCTACACATACTTATTCTCGATTTATGAAGAGCGAAGTTTACTGGTTTCAATAAAATAATATTGGTTCAAGTTCCACGTGGATGTCTTTTAGGACGATTACAATAATCAATTGAAAATGACAATTAACATTTTTAATTAGTATATCAGTGCATCTTAAGTGTGGGGACGAAAAGCAAACTTGTCCGTTGGTTCGAATATTGAAATTGAATGTTATTATCGTAAGTGTGGGTTCCGTTATATGGATATCAAATTGAAATTGAATATTATTAGCGTAATCAATTAAACGTTTAACATTATAAATTACTATATCAAGGCATCACGAGGATATATTTGGGGACGAGGAAAAGAGATAGGCCTAACTTCTTGATTCCGATGAATATGCTATGATTTCAAAATGAGTTAAAGTATATTGAGTCCCCTCCATTCCACTCATTCGATATAATCCTTGCTTCATTAAATCTTAAAACCCTTTCGGATCCACAGAACGCCACAGCGTTCCTAGGAAACAAAGAAATACTTAGAAAAACATTCAAATAATTTTTCTATATCTCAAAAATGGAACAACCCATATACTTAAGTTTGGTATCATTTTAAAGCTTGAAATGTCTTTTACAGCTTGAAGCAGAGAGCAAGGAAATCACAAATGAGGCAGAATTGCTATGATAGGAGTCAATCTCAAAGGTCAAAGTTTAAAATTGGAACCCTAAATTTAATTCGGATCCGAAAGGGGGCCCTCAATTTCGAGGGGAAAACATCTCCGCTGACGATCATACTCATAATTATTATAACGTTTAGATTTGATATATTTCTGTAGGTCCCTAATGCATCACTTTAGGGGCGACGTCAAAACTCGACCGCCCGTTGACTGCCGGTTACGGGCGGTTCCGCCCGGTTCTTTCAGGTCAAATGTTTTACTGGTATATGAATATTCGCGCATGCAACACTGAACAACCGCCGGTTGACTTAATGCTGTAATCTGACCAATTTACACTATCAATCTGTTACTTTGCGGTCATAATAGCTCTCTCTATAATCGTTCTATAAAAAAACAACATTCATAGACTTTCGGTATTGATTTTAAAAAGTTAATTGAGCTATAAACAGATTGAAAAAGCCAACCCCAGCGAAAATCAATAGCTGTATTGTACTGGCTGTCAACTGAGATTTTTAAGTCTTAAAAGAGCCCATTACTTCAAGATGTTATTGCTCACGTGTGTGACGAGGCACTTTCAACCGGTCGTGTTCACCAGAGTGTTACTATTTGACCTCATTATGTGTGTATATTATAACAGACGACACGTTTTGTCAGAAGTCACAAACTGGTCAAAAAATAATGTTGAGAAATGCACCAATTCTGATTAAACGGGACAAAACTTAAGTTTTACATACTTAATGACCCACAAACTATATATTGTTGGAAAGCTTAAGATTCAAGGTTTTTTATTTTTGCCAAAAAGAATCAAATTATACAGGGTGTGTACAATTTTTACAGGGTGGAACATAATTTTTTTATCGTTTTTGCTCCTCACAAAATAGTTTGATAGTTTGTACAATTAGGGTTTAGCAGAAAATAGTCACCAAAATCAGAACAACCGCAGAAGGTGCTACCAAATTTGCTAAGAATCATTTGCCCAAAATGTACACAGGAAAAGTACAGGGTGTCTAAAATTATGATGAAATAATGCATAAAATAAATGTTTGTATATAATATTCTATGAAATTTAGTTAGCATGGACCATTTAATTTAAGAGAAAATGGTTATCAAAATGAACTACATGGATATCGTTAAAGTTCCTTTTATTTTGAATACAGGGTGGTCCAAAATAGGTCTAAATAGCAAATTTTTCATGAATCTATGAACAATTCTGTGAAGAAACACTTCTGGCTTTTTTAGTTAAATGTTTTACTACCCAGGGTAGAAAAGGACTGAAGAGTCACACAAATGAAATAGAGAGACTGCGATTTGGCCATTGTTTAATCAATAAAATGAATAAAACTGTGTATTTTTTACATTAAAACACTCCCTGAATTGAACATCATATTCTAGTAGAGAATGTCTAGATAACAATTCAATATTAGTATTCATAGTAGCAGGCACATGTTATTAACACATATGAGAAGTTTGAAAACTTTCCTAGGTATACTTTTAAAATGGCATCAATTTCAAAAGTTCTAGTTTTCAGCTATTTTGTGTACAAACCTATGGGCGCCTCATCCACCGCCTCCTCATCTACCGCTCCCACCCTTGACTCACTCGACGTTTAGATTGATAACTTCACTGTTGCTAAACATGTGGCTTTAATTCTTTTTTTATTCGGTAGCTGGATAAATTGTCTTTAATATGATACCAAAAATGTTATGTTTTGTTGACAACTTCTATTTAAAATAGAGACACGTATCACGATTTTAAGGATTTTTTGACACGATCCCACCTTGTTTGATATACCTATTAGTGACTTGTGACCATGTGCATTATGCTTGGCAGTACGCCAACATTGAACATCCGCTTTAATTGGCGTAGAGATACAGAGTCATGGTTATTCGCCTTATAGGCGCAACACTAAAGTCGATGGTATTTGGCTAGGAAATCATTAGAAGGGCGTGCCAAAATCTATGCGAAAATGGCGATTATGAATACATGCTGTTGTTGTTGTGGTGTGAGATATGGGGCATTTTCTAGCGCAGTTTATTCGTTGGTAAGTAAATTAAACATCGTTGAACTCTATTTGATGTATCATATAGGCATATTTTCATTCCCAAACCATCATAAAACTCAATAATCGTAAGTCAGCCTGCTACAATATTGCCGTACTCATTTATTTCTAGGTTTGAGTAAACACACACCACAAAACACCTTTGAGAAACAAAGAAAAAACGTTTACCATTTTTATGAAGAAAAATACTTTAGTGTTAAATGGTTTAGTGTTAATTGAACCTCTAACAGTGTCACCCGTCAAAGCAGCAGATGCACATGGGGTTACGGAGTTGTGATTTAGGCAAAACACGAAATGTGGTCTTAAGAAACCATATGTTAAAAGACGATACGAAGCATGTTGCTCATTTTTTCCTCTGATAGGGTAGGCCTATAACACATACTTATTCTCTATTTATGAAGAGCGAAATTTAATGGTTTCAATAAAATAATATTGGTTCAAGTTCCACGTGGATGTCTTTTAGGACGAAAAACACGAAATGTAGCAAGGCGACGATGTGTAATTTTCAAATTTTCAATTCAAATCACTTTTATTAAGCAAAATGATGACAAAATATTATAAAACAAATATTTATGAAAAAGACTAGGAGCCCAGGTAGAAACCCTGACTGCCTGCTTCGATAATTGCCTAACTCACTTTTCAGAGAAGAAAAAAAAAGAAGTTTTTTGCATAAATCATGACTTCATTACATTATGCACATGCTGTAATAATATCTAAGTCATTGAAAAATAAAAAGTGTTGATAAATGCACAATTGCAATTCTGTCAGCATTGTGAGTTAGGCAGATTGTAATCATTGTGTGAAATGTTTAAAATGGGTCATATTAACTCGTATATGCCTATAACAAGCCACATTTCACTTAAAGGTATATCCCCAACCTAATTCTATCCAACAGGTACTGCTCCTGTTGGAATTCACCTGTACTATTCATGGTGCTATTCAACATATCGTCAGCCTGCTTCGATAACTGCCTAACTTACTTTTCCTATTTTTGTTGTTTTCTAAAAACTAGAAAAAATGAGTTAGGCAACTATCGAAGCAGGCTGACGATGTTTACTGTACTACATTATAAATTCACAGTCTAGTAAGCGGCTAATATCCACGTTTAAAACCCCTAAACCAAACATAAAATGTAGTGTTGTTATCGATAGAGATTGTCGATATTTTAAATTGTCACCGTTCTCCACTCCACGTAAAACATTGTTTACTGTACTATATGTATTCCCAGTTTCACGTCCAATATCCCCTTGTATTTATTTTGGTTTAAAACTGTATATTATTTTCTCGAAATTGCACCCATGCACCATTTCTTCAATTTAAGAATTTGGGTTTTCCCCTTTCTACAATTGCTTTCTCTCAATCGCATCCATCAATGCATCAATTCAAGAAGTCTATCTATCGGCGCGCGGGGTTTCATGTATATCAATATGCCTAGTTGTCCATGATGATGTAGCCCATGTGCAACGGACTACAAACTACAAAGCAGAATCTTGCCCGCCCGACCTATTCTACATTCAATCGAATTGGATAGGTGCATGACGTCCAAATTGCATGAACCGTGTTACCAATAATATTGCAGCTTTTATTTTTTTTACTCGAATATCTGTTTCATTTGACGGTGCCGAATCTATTTGTAACTCCACCACATTTATATCATTCACATAGACTTATATCACGGACTACACATGGGTTCGGTTACAATTTGCAATTGATAGCGTGACAGACGAAGAATACAGTGTCGTAACAGCCGGGGGGGGGGGGGCACAGTGCCCCCCCCCCCCCCACCCCCCCCCCCCCCCCCCCTGAAGGTGCTCAGCAGGAAATTCAAACCTACCCACCAGGAAAAATGGGGGGAAGGGAAAAGAGGAAAAGAAGGGGGAAAGGGAAAGAAAAGAGAGAGAGAAAGGAAAAAGGGAGGAAAAAGGAAAAGGAGAAAAAAGGGGAAAGAAAGAAAAGAAGAAAGTGAAAGAAAGAAAGAAAGAAAATTTCGCAGTACAAAAAGCACAACAGTCAACAATGTTGTGTTTTTTGTACTGCGGAATTATTCTAACCAGGATTATTTTTTTGGCTGTGCCCCCCCTGACAACCAACCTCTGTTACGCCCCTGGAAGAATAAGATTAATGAAGCGCAACATTAATAAGTACAGTACGGTAGTGTTGCCCCTCAGGTACATGAGTCGTGATAGGAATAAATGATTTATTCACTCATTAATGACGCAGCTAATAACAAATCGTGAGTTTTGTATCGTTGTTTGGTTGCTTACACATTACCTTACCTACATGGTAAAATTAGTTATGACTTGACATGGGATTATTATTCTGACTGAATCACATTTTACCTCACGCAGTCATATCAGAAATAGAACACAAGGTCGATCACGCGTAATGAGCTCGCCTCCCAATAGGGTGGTGCTGTTACACTTTTTAGTTTCATGCTGTCATATTCCTTAAATATTTTTAATACCGCAAAAATTATCTCAACAGATTTGGTATCATTTTAAAGCCCTAATGACAAGCTATCTGCCTGCAAAATGGCATTGGTATAGCTAATACAGAAATGGAGATACAGCTGTTTGAAGTTTGGGGACCAGGGTGGTGCCGGAAGGGGTGCCGCCTGTACAAACTCAATGGGGATAATCCCATGCTTTGTTCTTTTTATAATAACTAGTCATCCCCTGATGTTACAAACACCATTCTGGCCCCATTTTAAAGGATATTTAGTAGTATTTAAGTATGTAGTTCAAATGCAAATGAGCAATGTCCGACAATTTTTTTCCCATCATAAGAGTGATCTGTAATAGATAACATCTATACCCAATTTGATTGACAAATATTGCTGCATTTAGAAATTACAAGCTTTTCCATGATTTAACTAAAAACTAACTGTGGTATTCTCAGTCTTTTACTCACATTATGCACTCAAATGATGCAAAATCTGATCATATCACTTAGTGGACTGAAAAGTGTTTAGTACAATATCGCAGTTCAGAAAATTTAAATCGGCCCAATATATATACAAACAAATTTCAAAAATGGGTAAAAACAGTCCTAACTAAAAAAAAAGATGATAGATATTTATTTCTGAATCAATGTTATATAGTGTGATGTCAAGCCTACCATACATATATATGGCAAGCTCACTGCCCCATAGGGTGTGTACAATGTGAGGATAATCAATCTTATATAGGGGTGTTTTTCAAAGTGGAGCTGCATACATTTGATGTGTTCGTTCAATGGGACAAAATGGCATATTTCTGTGGGGATTAAAAAGTACTTGCTTTTATAAATTGTTTTAAAATACTTGATGACAATACATGTTCATAAAACTAAAAGTAATTGAAGAGGAAATAACAAACTAATTTATTGTGAAAAGAGTATATTTATGAGATGACTAGAAGTCAGTCGAATACTGTATTCGTCGGCATGATTCTGATCGGCTCATTTTTGGTGCGTTTTGTCCGTATGTGTTGTGTAATCACGGTACAGTTACTGCGTTATAGCGTGGTTAGTTTGTGAAAATAAAATTTAAAAAAGTAAGGGTGTGGGTTGAAAGAAACTTTGATATGTTGTATATTATATTCATACCTACTGCATGAAAATAATTTTGAGGTCCAAAATAATTTAGAAAAAGGCGTATCTAAGGTGTTTTGGTCGGTAACCAAGGCACGTAATAAGGCCAGAATCAACGAGATAGATAGATAGATATATACGTCCAGCGATGACTGTAGCTAGGGTCATTGCCAGCCCATTTACAATGCAATCCTAAATCTCGCGCTCGAAATCGTGTAAAATTACAGATGAAACGCCAAATCTTTCAAAACATAGTGAATTCAATCAGTTATACATTAGAAATGTAGAAATAGTCATCAGCTTTTGTTTTGGATATATCTTAATTACTTAGTTTAAGCTACATAAGATATCAGTGTTAAACAAAAGACAGCAATATAATTCTCTGAAATCAGTAATATTATTTCAGGGCCCGTTGCCGCAATTGGTCGCGTGAAGCCAGTTTGCGACCAATTGCAGCAGCGGTTCATGAATGAATCGACTAAATTTAGGGGATTTAGTGGATTTGCAAATAGAACGGCAACTTAAATACAATTTTGCGAGCAGACGGCACTCAAAATACTCAAATAACTGGAAATAAACCCTTTTCGGTCAATCGTGATACGAGATTCTCGGCCAAAATATGTGCATGGAAGATGCATCTACCTACTTATGTGATTGATTTTGCAAAACGATGAAGTTTAATAAAATGATTTGTGGGGTTTTGTTGACTTCATTTTACTAGACAAGCAGGGCGCTCTACCTATATTTATCTCGTTGGTGTAATTAGGATGTACAGTGATGCGCCCCATCGATAATTTCTACGCATAAGAAGTAGACCTCGAATTACATGGAATTAAAATGTGGTTTGTGTTTCATCAATCATTTTCCTCGCATTCTTCTCACTGGCATAATATGTGGGTGTTTGTTGTCATTTATACGCTATTTTGTGTGTGTTTGGAGTCATTTCTACGCTTTATCTAATAACTTGCTTTAGTTGAATATCGCGGAGGAGTACACAGTCAAGTTATAGTTTAAGCAAATCGGCTAGCGTCTATATTTTCATTTTATTTTTGTGTCGATGTGCCGGGCAATGTGGGCAGTGCGGCCTGGCGGCCTGGTACTGAGAAGCGTTGTCATCGAGAGCTAAGAATTTCCAGAGCTATAGCTGTATGCCGGGAAATGTTTAAGATCCTCTCACCTCTGTCTCTTTATATAACCATACAATAATCGGGATTTAGCCGACAAGGTGTTTTTTATTTTAAAGGGGCGTGTACATCTCAAGTGTTTGTCCTGGACAAAAGTCACATGACTCCCTATGTATCTGAGTCTCCGTGTTTCCAAGTAATAATACCCATGGTGCAATAGATTCGCCGCGAATTTTAATCGATCAAACGTAATGGTGAAATTTATTTACGAACGAAATAGGTGTCTAGAATCGTTTTAAAAAATAGTGTTATGCATTATAATGAAATCAGAATTACAATCTCCTTCAGCATAAAATCAACTTTTGGGCGATAACCCATGTTAAAAATGCACACCAATCGAAATATAAAGCATTTTAGCCTCCGATTTAAGAGATATTTGTATTTTGAACTCTATGTAATGCTTTTCTTCATAACGTTTATGTATAGCCTTCATTAGCTCAATCGTCAAAGCGCCAGCTTTACAATCATGAGGTCAGTGGTTCGAGTCCTGGGGATGTGGTTTTTCTTTTCTGTTTTGTTTTGTTATTACACTGTTTGTTTTTATAAATTGACAGGACTGCTTTAATATCGTTCGCTATATTTATTGAATGTTAAATATGATACTTTTTTTCTTTTGCAATTTCACTGCGATAAAGAATGTCTTGTAAATATAATTGTGTTTACTACTCCGTAGGCCTACATTGAATGGCCCTAGCTAGTCTATGAACATGATCTGCAAAGGCCAATTGTTATGTAAATAAGAAGCCAGTCGGCTTATGTCCTTGAATCGATTTTCCTATTTCCTACACTACCGATATTTGTAATTTGCTTCACAATTCAGAAAAGAGAGTTGTATCTTCAAAAGTACATTACGCGGTTCACGGCTTTCACGGCCTGATTTGGGCGACAGTTTTGGCGTGGATTTGATACCGTGCTGAACTCATCATGCTCATTGCTGCGAAAGCGTAATTATAAAATGCTGGCGTAACGTTTTAATGGAACTATTTTGAATTCGTGAAAATTATCAGATTTGCCTAAATTGACAATTTTTGCAACCAAGCTTAATTGCTTTAGGATCACGTGAGCATAAAATAAATAAAATGTTAGACTTGACTTGAGTGTCATATCGACTATAATCTAATTGAACGCAACTATACAGATATAGTGCTCATTATGGTTATTTCGATATAACTAAAATAAAATGATACGAGTTGTTCGGAATTTTATTTTATTTAAACCTTGACTGTAAATAAAACAGATACAAGTCACTGCCCGGGTCGATGACCTTTTCGGACCTTTTATTCACAATTTCATGGTTTCTTAATGAGAAAACATTATACACATTTTGAACAAATAAAATTATATGCGAGGATAGGCCTATTCGTTTGTGTTAATTTTCCACAAGAACAAATGAATTAGATGTTGTCCATATTATTGGTCTAATACATACATCACCTGATAATGTACAATGTACATGTATATCCCGCTGCATATAGTTTGCAATAGTGAACATTATTTTCATGACGTCAGTTTTCAGCAATGTCAAACATGTCAAAAGTAAAGGTATTTTTCCCCCGTGATTGACTACAGTTCTCTGTTGTCAATTTCAATGGTACAAAGATCAGGAAAAATTGTAGGTTACGCTATTGTTCCTTTTTTGCCAACTACCTTTTCTATTATACACTCTTAGAAAAAATGGTTCGTTTAAGAACCCTTTTTTGAAATGAAATTTCTATAGGGTTCCTTTTAGAACCAAAAAAGGTTCTAAAAGGGTTCTTTAGCCAAGAAAATGGTTCCTCAAGCTTCAAGAACCTTTTGGGAAAAAATTATGGAGAACCCTCAATGGTTCTTGGTAAAACGGTAAAAAATGTTTTTAGCCAAGAAGAAATGATTTTTAACAGTTGAAAAGGATTAAATTTGTTTACATTTCTCTTGAATTTGCATATTACATAAAAACAAAAAAGTAAATATACCTTTAGGTCTTATTTAAAATTTGAAAGTTCTTCAAAGAACCATTCTAAGGTTCTTTTTAGAACCTTTTAGGCCAAAAGGTGCTCCCCGCGGGACAAAAAAGGGTTCTTAAACGAACCATTTTTTCTAGGAGTGTATAAGCCAGTTTTAACACTTTCCACGTGGCAGGCGTCAGACGACATTCTAAAATGTCTCAAACTGTTGTCAAAATTGTTAAATTTCATAACCATACTTGGAATCAGCATGTGTAATGCATTGAAATAAATACAAACATGCCTCGTATTGGTTCAGTAATCCTTGAGATAGATTGGGAAAGATTTCTGAACATCTGTTTTTATATGGTAAAACCAATAGCCGCGTGGAAAGTGTTACGCAATATTCCGTAATTGTAGCTTTGAATCTCAGCTACAAGTATATTGATATCAGTACCATATGTTCAGTGAAAACCAAATTTTCATTTAGTGTGAATTTCTGTGAAATAAGGTCAAATATAACCGGTCTAAATTTCAGATATCTCTTTCACTTCACAGACTGCAAACAATAGAATTTGATATTAAATTGCATTTTGATTATCCAGATCCAGGTCAAGACAACCATTAAGCTTTACCCTCCCCTATAAGAAATACTGCAAAAGTAGTTTGTTTTTGAACTGAGATATATCAATTACAGGACTAACTGAAGATGGTTTAAGTCTCTTCACGAATTGATTTTCTGTACGGTTGACTATCTGATTGGTTATTCTGAAGGTTGCACACACAGAAACTCATAAAGATTCTAAAGATTTAACATAAGAGGCATCACTATGACATACATTTTACAATGAATGTGACCGATTAGAAATATTCCAGATATGCTAAAAGCATAGTAATACATTGGAGTTCATATTATGCTATCTGCAAGTACAAAACCTTTAACTCTTGCAATATGATCGTTCCATATTATCTTTAGATATAATCCAACAGTAATTCCATTTTCTGTGTTGAAATCGCAGTCTTAGATCTATCGATACAATACGGAGAAAAACAGCAAAAACATGACTGTATACATTTTGAGGGTAATTTTCCGTTTTCGCTGTCCAAAATCTCTCTCTCTCGTCTTGACCACATCATACCACAGGTGAAACAGATATTTTATTTGTACTGTGAAACACTGTGAGACTTAAAGGCATATTATGTGATCTTTTCCAAGTAGCGCCCTCTATCATTGATTTTACTATGAAACCAGATTTTCTTGCAGATTTGCATTTTTGATCATAAATCATAAAGATCTTCTAAGTTACAGATCGATACGATTTCTAATTACTTCAAAATCATGCATGGTTTGAAAATAGATTGTACCGAGCGGTACAATCTTTTTTATTTTCAATTTTACTCTAAATTCACTCTAAAACTATGATCGTATCACTCTGTACCTTGGAATATATTCATGATTTATGATCAGAAAAGTAAATCTGCAAGAAAATCTGCTTCCAATTTTTCCAGGATTGAGGGCGTCCCCTGGAAAAGATCACAGGTGGGTATGCCGACTAGTTTTATGTTTAAACTCAACATTATAAACATGATAGAGGCGACCGTCGTAGCGGGTGCGCCAACAAGTGGCTCAATAAGTTGTAAAATAAGTTTTTAACATTAACAATTTCTGAGGCCCCATGAGCTATAAAATGTTTGATTGTATAACTCAAAACAATACACATTGAAATCACTTTCAAACATGGTAAACACGTGCTCATTCTTCAGATTCCATTCATGTGGGTTTTTGCAAAAGAAATTGTCAAAACTTCAGTGTTATGCTAACATTACATAAATGAAACGTATTCCAAAGTGTTCAGAAAACACTTTAAGTCAAATGCGCAAAATTGTCCGTTTCCAATTTGGTGCATTTATTCATACACAGGCTGTCACAAAATGATACCCATCGATGCCCAAATTTGAAATACCAGGGTTTGAGTAAAAACTAAGAATGTATCGCCATTTTATATGTTCATTCTGTTTTGAGACAAAATCGCAACTTAACAGTGGACTAACCACACACCGTTGCTTCAATTGCTTGACAAATCTACCACTGTTTATTATATGGAAGTGACTATACGACCTATCATCGGGTAGCCAATTGCTTCACCAGACTATACAACCTATGGTACCAGACTGTACAACCTATAAGTTAGGGTAAGGGTAATGGTTAGGTAGGGTTATGGTCAGGGTAAGGGTAAGGATAAGGGTAAAGGTAAGGGTAAGGGTTATAGGGTTAGGGTTAGGGTTAGCCTTATGGTTAGTTAGGGTTAGGGTTGGGTAAGTTAGGGTTAGGCCAAGAAAAATAAATTGTTTGTTTGTCCACGTCCGACCGACCGTGTACCTGTGGTGCCGACCGTATTCTTTTTTTTATTTTCGATCATTTTTTTAAAACAACATTTTTAGCAATTTGAACGGCCAAACGGACCGTTTTATTCCTGATTTCGTATGACATATTCAATCTGGTCTTTATAACACCATCCCCAAATGCGCAATCTCGTGTAACATGATGTTTATTGCGTGAACTTGGCACCCGCGGGGACTATTAGAAGGACTAAATGAAAATTGTTCGCACGTGCAAGTGATGTCATTTTTTATACTGTAAGAAAATATGAAGAAATCTAGTTATTTGTTCCCAAAATGTTGCTCAACGGCATGAATATTAATTTCAACATAGTATAAAAAGTTGGGGGTAGTTAGTACAGGAAAAATAGGTTTAGTAATACTCTCACGTTTATATTTCTAACAAAACTTCAACACAACGTTCTTTCGCTTTCTGTAATAATGGCGGCGACCTCAGGCCCGTAACTAGGGGGGGGGGGGGGCGGAATCTGAAAAAGTCCTTTTTTTGTACCAATGTACCTTTTTTTGTACCAATGTACCTTTTTTTTGTACCAATGTACCTTTTTTTTGGTACCAATGTACCTTTTTTTGTTACGAATGTACCTTTTTTTTGTGAAAACGCCCCCCACCTACCCCAATTTTCCGAAAAACACCCCATTTCCCATTTTGAAAAGCGTTTTTTCGGGCCGTTTGGGACTAAAACATGTCAAAGCGATGTGTTTTGTGTTTGGACACAGTATCCATGCCGAATTTAAATTCCCAAATACAATATCCGTATAAAAAACCCCAAGATCTTTTAACACTCCGACCTACCGACCCTACCTTTTGTTGGCCTTAGGGTTAGGGTAAGAGTTAGAGTTAGGGTTGGGGTTAGGATTAGGGTAAGGGTTGCTGCTGGATCATCGGCTGTATAGCTTTTCACGAAATAGCTGCACGGTCATTTGTATATAGCTTTTGCCTATAGCAGCTTGGATTATATTATATTGAGATCAAATTCAAACATCCTTTTCGAGCCGCGAAATCCGTGAACCGTCCTAGCTGAGTTTTAAATATATTACTCAGAAACTACAAATGGTGGTGTATTTATTTCAATAATAATAATACAGGCACATTGATTTGTATTACATAACGGCTGGCATTTACTTTACAAGTTTAGCTCAATCGATAATAACACACAACGAGTTTCTATTGTATTGGCCTGTTGCATGAGTAGGACATTGCGGTGGTATAGGCCTACCGCGGTACATGTCACCTTTCATGATGCCATGCACACTAACCAGTCAGTGGAAAATTAAAATGAAATCGTAAATAATTCCACATTCCAAAATAAACTATAATGGAACAATAATGAATGATTATACGAAATGATAAATAATATCGAAAACTAATTTTAAAAAATGTATATAAACGATTAAAATAAAATGTCAAGCCGTGATAGGATTCGAACCCACGACCTCCGGATTACTAGTCCAATGCTCTACCGCTGAGCCAACAATGCGCTATGTGAACTCGATAACAAACAAAAGTAATATGGTTCAACATACCACTCTTCTATAAATTAGATGTTTAAAATGCTTTATATTTCTTAATCTTTGCAGTTTTAAGATAGTTTCTCGCTCAAAAGTTGTTTATTTACTGTTAAAGAATGTAATTCTGATTTAAATGTAACGAATAACACTACTTTTTGAAACAATTCTAGATATATTATATTTCGTTCGTACAGCATTTTGTCGATTTATGTGCACATCTTTTACGACTAAGAATTGCATCATGGGCTTTTTGCCGGGCACGCCAGGACTTGGGAGCGAAGCGAGTCATGTGATTTTTGTCCAGGACAAACACTTGAGATGTACACGCCCCTTTAAGTTAAGCTTATTTAGTCATTATATTTTTATAATTTGATAAATGAAATTATGGATAATTTCAGAATGAAATGTTTATAGACATTTCGGGAATCTCGGGTCCCACCTGAAAAAACCGGGTCCCGGGATTACGACAATAATTGCCAGCATTTTAGCCTAAAAAATGACGGACACCATAAATTAAAATGTGTCTGATTTGATTTTTTGGATATTATTTCACATTATTGAGTTACGTATCAAATCTGTGCAGCTAACCGTTCAAACCGCAACACATTTGACGGAGAAAATAATTGCCAGCAATTTAGCCTAAAAAACGACGGATACCATAAAATGTGCCGATTTGATTTTTTGGATATGATTTAAATTTTTGAAGTACGCATGAAGTTTGTGTATCTAACCGGTCAAATTGTGACCCCGACTGTGACACATTGACAGAGAAACAAAATTACAGGCAATTTAGTCTGAAAAATGACAGACACCATAAAATATGTCCCGATTTGATTTTTTGGATATGATCTCACAATTTGAGCTACATATTAAGTTTGCGTAGCTAACCGGTCAAACCGCAACACATTTGATGGAGAAAATAATTGCCGGCAATTTAGCCTAAAAAATGACGGACACCCTAAAATGTGACCGATTTGATTTTTTTGATTATTTTACATTTTTAGTTACGTATAAAATCTGTGTAGCTAACCGTTCAAACCGCAACACATTTGACAGAGAAAATAATTGCCGGCAATTTAGCCTAAAAAATGACGGACACCCTCAAATGTGTCCGATTTGATTTTTTTTTATATCATTTCACATTTTGAGTTACGTATAAAATCTGTGTAGCTAACCGTTCAAACCGCAACACATTTGACAGAGAAAATAATTGCCGGCAATTTAGCCTAAAAAATGACGGACACCATAAAATGTGTCCGACTTGATTTTGTTGATATTATTTCACATTTTGAGTTACGTATAAAATCTGTGTAGCTAACCATTCAAACCGCAATACATTTGACGGAGAAAATTATTGCCGGCAATTTAGCCTAAAAAATGACGGACACCATAAAATGTGTCCGACTTGATTTTTTTGATATTATTTCACATTTTGAGTTACGTATAAAATCTGTGTAGCTAACCGTTCAAACCGCAATACATTTGACGGAGAAAATAATTGCCGGAAATTTAGCCTAAAAAATGACGGACACCATAAAATGTGTCCGACTTGATCTGAAAAATGACAGACACCATGAAATATGTCCCGATCTGATTTTTTGGATATGATTTCACATTTTGAGCTACATATTAACTTTGCGTAGCTAACTGGTCAAACCGCAATACATTTGACGGAGAAAAAAATGGCCAGCAATTAAGCCTTAAAAATAACTGACACAATAAATTGATATTTTTGGGATATGATTTCACATTTTGCGCTACGTATGAAGTCTGTGTCGCTAATCGGTCAAACCGCAACACATTTGACGGAGAGAAAAAAAGTTGGCGGGAAATTTACCCTAAAAAATGCCTGACACCATAGAATGTGTTCCGATTTGTTTTTTTGGAAATTATTTAACATTTTGAGTTACATATAAAATCTGTGTAGATAACCGTTCAAACCGCAACACATTTGACGGAGAAAATAATTGCCGGCAATTTAGCCTAAAAAATGACGGACACCATAAAATGTGTCCGATTTGATTTTTTGGATATTATTTCACATTTTGAGTTACATATAAAATCTGTGTAGCTGACCGTTCAAACCGCATCACATTTGACGGAGAAAAAAATTGCCAGCAATTAAGCCTTAAAAATAGCTGACACAATAAATTGATATTTTTTGGATACGATTTAACATTTTGAACTACGTATGAAGTTTGTGTTGCTAACCGGTCAAACTGTGACACATTGACAGAGAAACAAAATTGCTGGCAATTTAGAGTTACTAGCCGGTCGAACCGCAACACATTTGACGGAGAAAAGATTGCCAGGAATGTAGCCTAAAAACAACAGACACCATAAAATGTGTCCCGATTTGATTTTTTGGATATTATTTCATATTTTGAGTTACGTCTGTGTAGCTAACCGGTCAAACCGCAACACATTTGGCGAAGAAGAAAAAATTGCCATCAATTTAGATTAAAAAATGACGGACGCCATAAAATGTGTCCTGATTTGAATTTTTGATATGATTTAACATTTTGAGCTACGTATTAAATCTGAGTAGTAACCGGTCAAACCGCAACACATTTGAGGGAGAGAAAAAAAATGTCCGACAATTTAGCCTAAAAATGACGTACACCAATCAAATGTGTTCCAATTTTTTTTTTTGGATATGATTTCTCATTTTGAGCTACTTATAAAGTCTGTGTAGCTAACCGGTCAAACTGCAACACATTTGACGCAGAGAAAAAAAAATTGGGCAATTTAGCCTTAAAATAACGGACACCATAAAATGTGTCCCGATTTGATTTTTTGGATATGATTTCACATTTTGAGCTTCATATAAAATCTGTGTAGCTAACCGGTCAAACTGCAACATATTTGATGGAGAAAAAAAAATCCGGGAATTTAGCCTAGGGTACCAAGTTACGACCTGTACGTATGTGAAAAAGGCAATAATTTTTGACGACCCCTTACTGATAACATTTCTGTACACCAGTTTTATTGATTATTTTAAAAATTGCTGTGAAAAATATTACAGTGACCCTACTAAACTATACATTTGTATTCATCAGCCACAGGATTAACCAAGATGATTGACCCAATCATATATAAACAAAGAACATGTGACCTTGCATTTGTCCTGTTTATGCGCGTAAAACCTCCGATTACTAGTGCCATCCTTTTTTACTAATAACCTCTCTCTTTTAACTACAACATCTAAATACTATTTGTGGCGAGTTTGTCTGTCTGTCCGTCCAATGCCTTCTTCGTGTTCAGCACAGCTCTCGGGTCGTAAATCCTATGTCACTTGTCTTAGCACGCTATAATCAGCTTAATAGAGAAGGGTAGGATTTCCGTGTTATGGTGTTAGCAACGACAGATATGGTTACGGACAATATGAGACTGCGTTATTTTAAATGATTTTAGAAGCCTGGTCAAGGCTACCTGCTACTGCACCAATTAAATTTGTCACCACAACAATAAAAACATCTTTTTAGTAAACATGTGTACAAACTATCAAACTATCTATTATAAAAACACATCGCTAACAATGTAACAGTCATCGAATCTGGTTCCCCTGGGATCCTAAAGTACCAACCACAAACCATGTCTACTGAAACCGCTCAACCAAAAACCATGCAACCCGATAACCGCGAAACCCGCGAACCGCGAAACCCGAGAACCGCGCTAGTGATATTTAATTTAGTTTTGTCAAAACATTTTATCAAAGTTTCCCTTCAAAGAAGTGAAATCCATTTTGCAGTGTAACACACCCCGTGGCAGACTCTGTGTGTGTGCATTGTGCTTTGCCTATTAGTAGGGTGACGCTGCATTTAGTAAATATAACTCGAGGCGGCGTGATTGTGCGTTAAAATCCCTGGTTGAAATGGCGCTTGCAGCAGCAACAGCGAGTAAAAGGAGGAAATTACACAAAGAGAAGCGGGTATAATGAGCAATGGACTGAGGATTTTTCTTCCTAAGCTTCCCCTCCCCCTATTACTTCTCCTCCGGACGTGTTTTGGAATGTTTGACAATCACTGCGGCACGTGAAGGGATCTCAAAATCACAATGAGGCCCGGGTGGTAGAAAAGGTTGCACATGCTTGCGGCTTAATGTAATTAAAAAGACATCTCCGATTATACACTAATAAGACTAATGATTGTTTCCAAATATTAAAGGTATATTAAAGATGCTTTCGCCGCTCCGCGCAATCCGCCGATACGGCGTTGCCGCTTTTCGACGCCTAAATTCGAATTGCAAAGACACCGGGTAGCCCAATTCTATTGTTGAAGGGACTTTTAATTAACGGACAAGCATCAAAATCACCATTTATCCAAAAAAATAAGCCAAATCGGCTTCCATTACGGAGATGTGGTTAACATTGTTAGGAATAATGAGTTTGACAATCTCTATTGTTTCTCTTATGATGCAGGAATGTTGTTTATACGTACTAATAAAGACTGGTACAATAAGGTTATTGAAATACATTAAAACCGCCAATCCTTTGGCGCATATAACACTAGGCCTATGGCAAGCATTAATCGGACACAACATTATTGTGACGGTAGTGACATTTTAATTTCTATGCACAATTTCAGTGCACAATAAAACTATCTCTTGTTGTATATCAAACACAAGAATTACAGTTCGTGAATGTGTTTAATCATTGAAATGATCACATATAAAGTAAAGTGGTTATAAATGTCTGACAAATTAAGAAAGTAAGGTATGGACGGTAGCCTCGTAGGTAACCCGATTTAGTAATGCTAAGCCTTGCAATCTATTGAACTCAAATGACTAAACTAGCAATGACCAAACTCAAAAGCAAATAACAAAGAAAGCAATTTTTAACTTGTTTTGAAATATAAAAATACTCGTTATATGATTTCAAGAATTATATGAGGGTTTTCGCGATTTTGAACATTCGCGAAATTGACACATTCATACTAATATCCTTACAATCCTGATTATTTCAGGCATGAATGTTACAGAGGAAACAGTTGTAGGAGGGGCACCATTTAATTAGATATGATGCAAAACATATTATATGCATCAATATAATCATTGTTCTACATTTCATATTTACACATTTCATATATATATATATATATATATATATATATATATATATAGAGTGAGATAATAGATATGACTCGGACGAAGCAAGTAGAGTAAATTTGTATTCAAGCTTTCGACTTTATTGTCTTCTTCAGGATAGTGTATACGGTGTGCGATTGCAAGATACTTGTGGAGAAATGCCGTGATAATATATAATTTATTGTACACATTTTCGGCCATCGGCCTTCATCGGGTACGGTAGATTGAATAGATTTGTTTACATTCTGCACCCAAATTCGTAAGGAGCCGAACGCCAAACATACGCGGGCGCGTGGACAAAAAACGCGGGCAAAATACACGTGCGGGAAATAACGCGCACGCGCTGCAATTAAGAGCAGGGGATGGCGGACGGCTAGACACGAAATGCATTAAAGCTGACATTAATGCCATTAGGGTGCAGAGTGCCGAGAGAGTGAATAAGTCGTTGTTCTCTCTCTTTCCTGTCTTTATCGCTGCCATGGAATTTGAACAGTCCAGCTATTTTGATATCTTGGTTTAAATCATGATTGTGGAAATGTTGCGCTACTGGTATGCCAGGTATTTGGATGCGGATGGACCTGAGGTGTTCCGTAAAGCGGTCTGCCATGCGTCTTTTGGTTTCCCCAATATACAACATGTTGCATCTCGTAAATATAATGGCATAAACCAAGTTCTTGGTGGTGCACGTGAACTCATAAGAAACCTTTTGTTCACCGCTGGGTCCTTTGATGTTATCTCGCGAGGTTACATGCTCAGTACATGTGTTGCATCTGGGTCTTCCGCATACCCGAAGGCATCAACCGCAGACTATCGGATATTTCGTCAAATGAAATTGTGTTCAAAGCATCAACCAAAGTCTACCAAGACGCATTGGAGAGCGGTGGACATACTCATACACTTGAATTTAAGCCGAAAGAACAGCAGAAATCAAGCACCAGCAGAACTAGAAAAAGAAACATTACCTGGTATAATCCACCGTTCGATTCAAAGGTTAAAACGAACGTGGGACGAAGATTCCTCAAAATTGTAGATGAGAGCTTCCCTGATGGACATGTTTTACAAAAGATATTCAACAGAAACAACCTGAAGGTATCATATAGCTGCATGCCTAATATGAAGGCAGCTATTGATGCACACAACAATAGACTAATGAAACCTCAGACACCAACATCAGATGCCAAACCTTGCAACTGTAGAGTGAAAGCAGAGTGCCCCTTGAGCGGGAAATGCAGAGCATCGAATATCGTCTACCAAGCCACAGTTAAATCAGATGGAGGTGAAGCGACATATGTAGGCCTAACTAGCAACGAGTTCAAAAAACGGCTGGGAAACTATCGACAGTCCTTCAAAAAAGAAGCTCACAAACATCAGACAGAACTGTCGAAACATGTCTGGACTCTAAAAGACAATAACATGAACTTCACCATAAAATGGACTATCTTTATGGGCGGCCAAAGGGGTCAAAATGGTCTAAAATGGAGAAAGGTCTCAGTAATTTAGAGAAAGGTGACTAGAAAATGGAGAAAGGTCTCAGTAATTTAGAGAAATGTGACTAGAAAATGGAGAAAGGTCTCAGTAATTCAGAGAAAGGTGTCTAGAATCGAGAAAGGTCTCTGTAATTTAGAGAACGGTGTCTAGAATGGAGAAAGGTCTCAGTAATTTAGAGAAAGGTGACTAGAAAATGGAAAACGGTCTCAGTAATTTAGAGAAAGGTGACTAGAAAATGGAGAAAGGTCTCTGTAATTCAGAGAAAGGTGTCTAGAATGTAGAAAGGTCTCTGTAATTTAGAGAACGGTGTCTATAATGGAGAAAGGTCTCAGTAATTTAGAGAAAGGTGACTAGAAATGGAAAACGGTCTCAGTAATTTAGAGAAAGGTGACTAGAAAATGGAGAAAGGTCTCTGTAATTCAGAGAAAGGTGTCTAGAATGTAGAAAGGTCTCTGTAATTTAGAGAACGGTGTCTAGATTGGAGAAAGGTCTCAGTAATTTAGAGAAAGGTGACTAGAAAATGGAGAACGGTCTCAGTAATTTAGAGAAAGGTGACTAGAAAGCAGAGAACGGTCTGTAAAGCAGAGAACGGTCTGTAAAGCAGAGAACGGTCTGTAAAGCAGAGAACGGTCTGTAAGTGTTAATGTACAGAAAGGTGTGTATCTTCTATTTCTACTCTCTCTTTCTCTCCCCGTAAGTGTAATGTAGAGAACGGTGTGTATCTTCTATTTCTACTCTCCCTTTCTCTCCCCGGTAGTCGGTCAAGAGAGCACCACACCAAATCAATGCGCAATTCGTGTTAATCCTGTAGTAGTTCCGGAAAAAGCACGAAGACTAGGCTTGTAAATGTGAGGTTTTCGGGCAATTTGTTTCTCCGGGGATAGTATGTTTGTATTTAGGGACCGTTCATTATTTA
>CM069451.1:57966263-58064442 GCA_035610835.1 Ophiura sarsii
ATTACACAGACCTTTCTCCATTTTCTAGTCACCTTTCTCTAAATTACTGAGACCTTTCTCGATTCTAGACAACTTCCTCAAAATTACCGAGACCTTTCTCCATTCTAGACACCATTCTCTAAATTACAGAGACCATTCTCGATTCTAGACACCTTTCTCTAAATTACAGAGACCTTTCTACATTCTAGACACCTTTCTCTGAATTACTGAGACCTTTCTCCATTTTCTAGGCATCTTTCTCTAAATTACTGAGACCTTTCTCCATTTTCTAGTCACCTTTCTCTAAATTACTGAGACCTTTCTTCATTTCTAGTCACCTTTCTCTAAATCACTGAGACCTTTCTCAATTTTCTAGTCACCTTTCTCTAAATTACTGAGACCTTTCTCCATTCTAGACACCGTTCTCTAAATTACAGAGACCTTTCTCGATTCTAGATACCTTTCTCTAAATTACAGAGACCTTTCTACATTCTAGACACCTTTCTCTGAATTACTGAGACCTTTCTCCATTTTCTAGTCACCTTTCTCTAAATTACTGAGACCTTTCTCCATTTTCTAGTCACCTTTCTCTAAATTACTGAGACCTTTCTCCATTTTCTAGTCACCTTTCTCTAAATTACTGAGACCTTTCTCAATTTTTTAGTCACCTTTCTCTAAATTACTGAGACCTTTCTCAATTTTCTAGTCACCTTTCTCTAAATTACTGAGACCTTTCTCCATTCTAGACACCGCTCTCTAAATTACAGAGACCTTTCTCGATTCTAGACACCTTTCTCTAAATTACAGAGACCTTTCTACATTCTAGACACCTTTCTCTGAATTACTGAGACCTTTCTCCATTTTCTAGTCACCTTTCTCTAAATTACTGAGACCTTTCTCCATTCTAGACACCGTTCTCTAAATTACAGAGACCTTTCTCGATTCTAGACACCTTTCTCTAAATTACAGAGACCTTTTTACATTCTAGACACCTTTCTCTAAATTACTGAGACCTTTCTCCATTTTAGACCATTTTGACCCCTTTGGCCGCCCATATATCTTAAGTCAAGCAAAATCATATTCAAACATTAGCAAACGATGTAATTTATGTATTGCAGAGAAGTATTATATTATTTGTCACCCAAGGTTAGCAACCCTAAACAAACGATCAGAGTTGGTTAGCGCATGCCGTCATGCATCCAAATTTAAGCTTAAAAATGTAAGCTAAAATATATCAGCAGCGCGAGCTAGATGCCGCGCGTTTGCGCTTGCGTTTCGCACGCGCGTATATGTATGCGTCAGCGGGCACGGCCCGTACACGCACTTGTTTTGCACAAGAATGTTTTTTATTTGTTTATTTATTTTCTACTGAAACCCTGATGAGAGGAGATGGCATCCATCTCTTCGAAACAAATTTGTCGGCAGTTGAAAATCACAGAATGAAATAGTTCCATATTATTTGTTTATATTGATTATTATTGAAAACAAGCAGTTAAACTGGCAGTTTCATGCTCACCAACCATTTCTGGTGGAGGCAATCATCAGACTGGTGTACATCTAAATACAAAAATCAGTCAATGATCAAGATACAGCATATTATTATCAGAGTTATTGACAAAGTGGTAATATCAATAATCCATAATAGGTGTGAAGATGAAAGTTAATCTCCAGATAAGATAATCCGTAATGAGTGTCAAAGGGTGAACGGAAACGCTGATCAATCATTAAAATGAAAAACTAAAATATGGAATCAATAGTCAATAGGTAGGATAAGCTGTTAAAGGCATATTATGTGATCTTTTCAAGATAGCGCCATCTATTCATTATTTTTTTTAGAAAGTAGATTTTCTTGCAGATTTACATTTCTGATCATAAATCATACATACATTCCAAGTTACAGAGCGATACGATTCCTAATTACCTCAAAATCATGGTTTTAGAGTGAATTTAGAGTAAAAATAAAACTGTCGGAGTTATCCGACAGTTTATTTTCACTCTAAAATCATGATTTTGAAGTAATTAAGAATCGTATCGCCCTGTAACTCGGAATGTATGTACGATTTATGATCAGAAATGTAAATCTGCAAGAAAATCTTCTTTCAATTTTTTTTTCGATGTTGAGGGCGTTCCCTGGAAAGATCACATAATATACCTTTAAGACTAACACACTATTATTGCCATCCAGAAAAAAAGTTACGTTACTCCAAGAGCATTGAGTTTGTGTTTCCGTTTGTGTCGGCAGCACATAGAATATAGTTCTGAACGTTTGTTTAAAGTGTCTATTCTGGGAGCAGTCAGTGATGTGGAAATTCCCCGCGCGATACATAGGTTGCAGCGTTCTAACCAAAATGCATCGATCCGTTCAAGCCGGGTGCAGATATGAGTCCTGACATGGTCAAACACATCTTTCTGCTTACCTGAGAATGATAAATGTGAACCCAGAAATTTATGGGGATCATCCTTGATGGAATTAACCTCATTATCGCCCAATTAAAAAATAATTGGGGTGGGTTTGCCACTGACAATAGAAAGGGATTTACACTTCACAGGCTTTAGCTTGAGATTCATAGATTTGGTCCATAGAAGATATTTCAGACAAAATACGTTGGTGAGTTTTTTTGTTGGTGGTAAAGAAGTTGAAATCATCAGCAAAAGGGGTGGTAATATATTTAGTGTCATTGATAGAATAACCAAACGACTCACTTTGAAGCAGTTTTTCAAGTATTGGGTTAAACACCGCCAAAAATAGAATAGGAGACAATGGGTTGCCTTGAAAAACGCCTTTGTGAAATCTGAAATTGGTGGATTGCCATCCAGGTAACCACTCGACCTGCAAGGCTAGAGTATAGATTTTCAATATAAGATTTAATTTGAGGTGGAAACTTAAATCTGGACATAGAGTGACTTAGTGAATGAGTCACACCTATTATGGATTATTGATATTACCATTTATATTGTCAATAACTCTGATAATAATATGCTGTATCTTGATCATTGACTAATTTGTGTATTTAGATGTACACCAGTCTGATGATTGCCTCCACCAGAAATGGTTGGTGAGCATGAAACTGCCAGTTACTATGTATAAGTAATTATCAATTTAACTGCTTGTTTTCAACATAACACGCTCTTCCTAGCCTAGGAATCGAGCACTGTTGATACGGGCAGTGCATTATCTGATAATTTTATTATATTGATTATAGATATGAAAATGGAAATGTACATTCACTATTATGATGACAAATTTAACGAGTCACATGGAAAGTGCCCAAATCTGAATTTCACGTGCCAGAGTCGATTGGCCTTAATTTGTCTTAATATAATAATCTTCGAAATAATATTTAAATGCATAGGGTATACGTTTATTGTAGTCCGATCATTTGTTGGTTCAAACCCTACCATTTATAGCCTAAAATTATGTTTTATATAAACATGATATGTGGGACACCTTTTCGTTTCATACACGACCTGTACTAAACCACGATATGCCTTGAATGTAAGGCCTAACAGTGCAACAGAGCATAAATTTCCAAATATTGAATTATAAATATAGTGCCTCCTGATTGTTGTACAACAATGAACATTTCAATCCTAAGTATGTGTATCATATATAATTAAAACAGCTTTGTTTTAAAGTACTATTTCGTGTCCTTGTATGATTATCAGCATTGTTACATTTTTTATTAAACCTGATTTCGGATTGGCCAATACTTGATTATCCATACACGCTAATCCAACCAGCTACTGCCTATTTCCTTTCATGGCCTTGACTATTTAAACATTTCTTTTTTTATTTAGACTTATTGCAGGCCTTTAACACGACACCTGTTTGTACACCCATGCATGTCAGCACACGGTCACCTAAAAGTAACATACTTCATTATGACTGCACACTGGTGAATTGCATTTCAAATTTCCTGTAGCGCGAATTTCAAACCACTGGTCCTTTAGCATGAGCATGTCCTTGAATATTCCTTCCATTGTTTGCGTGCATGGCTGGACAAGTATTAATAGACTTTTGCCAAGTCTGTGTACAGTTGTATGAAATAGTGGTTACATGTTTTTTTTCTTCTCTTTTTAAGTATACTAAATGTTTGGAAGACGATATTTTGAATACTAAAGGGAAATTGAATTATCTGCTCAGACCATTCTTTTAAGCACATTTTTACCTTTAATTTGATACCATGCAAGTCTGGTTTGGATACACAGTATTACCTAATAATTTCAACGAGTTTGGTCATTAATTAAGCTTAATTAAGACAGATTTTGGGTTTTTGTTAAAAGTAAAGATAAATGTGAACTTTTTCTCAGACAGTATCGTTGGCAATGATGGGAACTTCATTTCCTGTAACTTTGGTGTTAATAGCATTTATAGTTTTTGCTGCAAAATGTTAATGTATTTCTTTATAATATTATGCTAATCATATGCAAGTAAGGTCAAACCACTTTTTTTTTCTATGACATTAAATCACCAAGCTGTATTCTATAATATGATATTGTCTCCTTGTCTTACATATGTTACTTTTTGAATTAGAGCGTAATTTCAATAACATGCACTTTTGGAAATTTATGCTCTGTTGCACTGTAGTAACAATGAGTGCTACAAAACCAGAGGCTATAATTCATTATCTTATGATGCATTTATTATAAAGATAGTTGTTATTTTCCTATAATTTTCAGGTTATTGGTATCATTGGAGGCATATACTTTACGTACTCTGCGTTAACCATAACATACGCCAAGGAAGTCATATGTAAGTGAATGAAGTTATGAACCGACCTGGCCTAACCAGGGACAACCCCCTAATATTTATATTGATCATACCTAGTGTTAACCTTGTTGTTGTTGCGACGAACAAAGGAAACCCTGTTCCACGAATTCAACAACCCATTTTTTAGACATGGGTGAAATTCACGTGTAAATGAATACCGACCATTTTTTGTCAAAAAATTGCAAAACGTTTATAGATTTTTGTGATTTTTGTGTGTCATTTTGAAGGGGAAATACGAGAAAAAACACTGTCAACATCCCGATCAAACCTGAGAGGTCTGTTCGCCCGAAGAATAGGATTTCCTTTTTGGTCGCTTAAGTATTATGGCTAAATGCCATCCTATCAAATTAAGTACGGAATTTTGTGTCAGCTCTCGGACGTAAGAAAAGAATAGCTTTTGATCCGATCTCAAGTCACATAACATGATGAATGTTAATATTTTATTTGATAAGTAAGAAAAGGAGAAACCAAGACGGGTAACTCCAACGAAGAATTTTACCGGCGTTTTCTTCCTTGCTTTCAATTTCAGATGAGATTCCATCTAATATCGACACACTCTTAAACCTCCTGAACTCGGTTTCTATCATCGGTGTGATCATCTTGGTACTCGCGGTGATCACCAGCATCGTAGCCATTATTGGAGTTAACAAGGTGAGCCATGCAAACGTTAAGTGACGCTCCCGGGGGTGGGGGCACCACACTATGAAATTGTCCCTCGATCCGGTCCGCCATTTTGAAAGATGACGGTCATATAGAGGGACGTGGGGACTCAGTCTAGCATAACCCATCGTATAAATACATATGAGAATCATCCCAATGACACAAAACAGCTATTATTAGTATAACCTTACAATAAGTGTTGTTAAATAAAAAAGTTCTTAATTTATATTAACATGATTAATGTACTAAAACGAATGACAGAAACGAATGGCGAATAATCTTGCAAAGGATGGCATCACTCAACCAAGTTGGAGTGGACGCCAAAAAGTAAAAGTAAGTAAGTAATGTACTAATTCATTTATTGCGGCCCGTAAATGATAATATGTCTTCTTACTTTCATCAAACTTACTCCTCTTTAAAAAAAGGTAAAACTTCATTGCTTTAAAAAGACTTCAAGTGCCTCCCTTTAAACAAATGCGCATGAACCTCCAAAGCCAATCTTTCATAATGCTGAGATACATAATGTATTGTGTAAAAACACATTCAACATTGTTGGTTTTTGTTTTCATTTTAGGACTCCAAGGGAATGCTGATTCCATACATTGTAGCAAAAGGGTTTCATCTGTTGTGGTACATCTACTATTTCATTGTGATCGTGTTCTTCATTGTCTCGGTACGTATTCAAAAAATTCAGTGTCCCCAGTAAAATATGGAAATGTAATGGAATGGATGGAGGGGAATAACAATATTTATGTTTAATGTGCAATTTCTGTTCTTTAGTTCGATGGTAATGACTCGATTTTTACGTACATATACAAATTTTAATTTTAGCTCGGAAAGGAATACGCAGGATACGAGTACCTGGCCGCCGCCATTCTACTGACACCTTTCTTCATAGGGGATGTAAGTAACTTGATTGGATTTTAAGGGTGGGTGCGCCGCATCCACAATGGATCCTTTGGTGTCCTGTGGATAGGGGCATCCTAAAAACTGGTGACGGGGATCCTTAAAACTGGTGGAGGGGATTAGCATCCACATTAACTATGTTTGCACATAATTGTATATATCCTTGGTGTAAGACATTCATAAGTTAGTCTAGTGTCAAGACCCCATTACGGAATAAACATGTATAATCCTTTAATAGAGGATTTTGTGCTAGGTTAATTGAGTACTGTCTAATTACACCAAGGATAAACCCATAATTGCCACTAAACTATCACCGAATAAATGCCTTTTTGTTGATAAATTGAATAGGCTATACTATATACAATAAACAATTACATTCTAAAATTACAACTGTGTATGAATATGATGAAAAGCATGAAATCTACAGTGTTCCACGGTTTAGTACAACCGGGTTGATTATTTGCAGTATGATGTATGCACAAATCTCACACAAGTCTTATAAATATATTCATAATTTTATCTTTCATATAAAACAATACTGTTGGTTGAATATAAACACTACAATGCTCACTTAACGTCATTAATGGATCATGTTTAAGCATTTTAAGTCCTGCAATTATTGGTAATACCAACATGCCATGTGTTGTTTCATTTCAAAACCGTGCTTTAATTGTACTTTCACAGTGATCCGTAGAACAAAGTTGGATTGTATTTATACTTTTGGGGAAATGCACTTATCTCTCATTCCGAATAACTGATTTGACGAAAATAACAATTATGTTAAAGGAGGTGTCCCGCAAGCATAAAAGTGTGCATTATATGTTAGAAATATAACTATCGAGCCCAACTTTTGTAATGATATAGAAGAAAACACACACTTACGACAAAAACAAATAAAAACCGCAATCTCTCAACATGCCCTTTTTAAAATTCGCGGCGATCAAAAGTCCCAGTGTCGATGATGTCATAGTTGTACAATACACATGCGCAAATTTGAGCACCGATACCCATGACGTCATCGACACCGGGACTTTCAATCGCCGCGAATTTTAAAAAGTGCATGTTGAGTGATGGCAGTTTTTATTAATTTTTGTGACTAGTACGGTGTTTTGTTCTATATAATTACGTAACTTCGGCTCGATAATTATGTTTCTAACAAATAATGCTCAATGTTGTGCTTGCGGGACCATTCCTTTAAAGCTTTGTAACGGTAACGGTTTGAATTGTAACAGTTATGAATGTGTGCGTAAGTGCGAAATTAAGAGGACTATACTGTTCATTTCGATTTGGGCCCAAAATATGCGAAGGAAGGACCTTGTTTACACGTTACCAAACGTTCAGGAAAGTAGGGTAGTGGGCAGCTTTTCAATTGATTAAATTTAGTACAAAAAATATGCATGATAAGTAGCTCATTTGCATATTTATATGAAATTCAGAAGTCCTGCACTTGAATTTCCTATAATGCACTGATCAATCAAAACCCTGACTCGATCCAGGGATCAAAATAGCATGGTGATATTTATAGACCCCGCTAGTTATCACAGTGTTTTGATTAATTAATGCTTTAATTGCTTTCGAATACCCTGGATCCTTACATTATATATAGCATTTAATTAGTGGTCCTAGATAAAATTGACCTCTTTTCCAGTAGGTGGTGCCTTATCTGTGCTGTATCCACACAGGGGTTCACACATCAAATGATAAACTTGTGAGCTGTTACATGTTGCTCATACAAATGTATAGTACATTAGTTTAAACCACACACTCTTGGGATCTTCAGTAACATGTAGGTCCAGACAAATGCATCCATGTGATGTGACTGTACACATATTGACTGACAACTTTTTCAGGCCAGACCTGCCTAGTAGATTGAACTCGTTGATAACAATTCCATTGAAATGGAACGTTGGCGGTCTAAAAAACCCGTCTGTTTTACTAGTTTAGTTGTTATCTGTACCAACTATTAATTGCTTGCTAAATCCATCAAATGACTACCTTCTTATTGTACTATACTACCTTCTTATTGTACTAGCCTCAGGTTCACAATTTCTATCAAAGGTGAATCAATTATTATGTCATACATGCTTCAGTTTTATTTAGTTATTATTTAGTTATTTTGTTTTTACAAATGAAGAGGTATTTTGCAAAAGGGCCTACATCCACTTTGGCTCTTATTGAGAAAAAGTCAAAAAACTGTTTCTAAATATTCAAGTTGAGCAATTGAAAAACTGAATGGATTATGAAAGAGGTACACTACATACTAATTGAAATTGAAATAAATTTTAAATGTGCTAGTTTTAATTTTTTTTTAAATCATGTTTACATTTTTTGAAAATTTGGATAATAAAAAAAATACCACACACAAAAAATCATTTATTTTAATCATTTCAAATAAATAAGTTTGATATTGAAATGTATAGGTCACAATCATATGTTTCAAAAATACCTACATCTCATTGTAAACAGCCATTGAAGTTGTTGTTTTGTTGCAAAAGGGCCTGTATCCCGATTTAATTCTGGATACAGGCCCTTTTGCAACAAAACAACAATTTCAATGGCTGTTTACAATGAGATGTAGGTCTTTTTGAAAAAAATGACTTTGTTTCCTTGAAACATATGATTTTTCCCTATACATTTCTATGTCAAACTCATTTTTTGAAAAAATGCACCATAGCCCTTTTGCAAAATACCTCTTCAAATACAAATCAAATGTCTTCCTGATTGGTCATTATTGTCTTTATTTCAATATTGTTTGATCGATATTTTGTTGCTTTATTTATAATTTTAAAAAATAAGTATGCAATTAATTTGATATCTTGTTTAATATTTACTAAGTGCCGGGTGTATGCCTGCAATCAAAACAGCAGTAAAAGGAATCGCTCCAAGGTTTTGTAAATAATTATAAACGGCCACAAACAGCCGTAGAAATTCCGTGATATATTTAATTATGGAACACAAATGATTAATTATAGTAAAAAGAAGACGCGGGTTAATAAACACACAAATGGTAAGTAAATAAATAATATAATGGAACATCAAAAAGTAGAAAAGTAACATAAAAAAGATACGCCTGGTATCCGACTTGAACCTGATTTCATGCGTTAGAACCCAACGCGCTAACCGCTAGACCATTCACCTCACCTCACATATTACGAAGTTACAACGGAATATATACATCGAGATTGTTGCTCGGATAGCATCGACCCCATGAAAATAACGCTATTTAGAATAACATTTCCAATACTATGTCCATGTTTCATTGCGATTTTATTGCTATTTAAGTTAAACTACTGTTGAAGAAGAATTTCTTTGTTTAGAAAAGATAATTTAGACAAATTTCAAACATGTATGTCTAGAAAGACCTAAATTTGCAGCTTTTCGGAATAACAAACTAATAGTTGTCGGCCGTAGCCGCCAACCAAAAAGGCGCAAACAAAAATTAGTGTCGCGCTTTCCTGACTGACCAAACAAAATATAAAAATCTTGGGCCAGTTTTTTGTTTGTTTTTTATAACAGAAATTTCGATATTGAAATGTATAGGTCACAATCATCTCATTGTAAACAGCCATTGAAGTTGTTGTTTTGTTGCAAAAGGGCCTGTATCCCGATTTAATTCTGGATACAGGCCCTTTTGCAACAAAACAACAATTTCAATGGCTGTTTACAATGAGATGTAGGTCTTTTTGAAAAAAATGACTTTGTTTCCTTGAAACATATGATTTTTCCCTATACATTTCTATGTCAAACTCATTTTTTGAAAAAATGCACCATAGCCCTTTTGCAAAATACCTCTTCAAATACAAATCAAATGTCTTCCTGATTGGTCATTATTGTCTTTATTTCAATATTGTTTGATCGATATTTTGTTGCTTTATTTATAATTTTAAAAAATAAGTATGCAATTAATTTGATATCTTGTTTAATATTTACTAAGTGCCGGGTGTATGCCTGCAATCAAAACAGCAGTAAAAGGAATCGCTCCAAGGTTTTGTAAATAATTATAAACGGCCACAAACAGCCGTAGAAATTCCGTGATATATTTAATTATGGAACACAAATGATTAATTATAGTAAAAAAAAGACGCGGGTTAATAAACACACAAATGGTAAGTAAGTAAATAATATAATGGAACATCAAAAAGTAGAAAAGTAACATAAAAAAGATACGCCTGGTATCCGACTTGAACCTGATTTCATGCGTTAGAACCCAACGCGCTAACCGCTAGACCATTCACCTCACCTCACATATTACGAAGTTACAACGGAATATATACATCGAGATTGTTGCTCGGATAGCATCGACCCCATGAAAATAACGCTATTTAGAATAACATTTCCAATACTATGTCCATGTTTCATTGCGATTTTATTGCTATTTAAGTTAAACTACTGTTGAAGAAGAATTTCTTTGTTTAGAAAAGATAATTTAGACAAATTTCAAACATGTATGTCTAGAAAGACCTAAATTTGCAGCTTTTCGGAATAACAAACTAATAGTTGTCGGCCGTAGCCGCCAACCAAAAAGGCGCAAACAAAAATTAGTGTCGCGCTTTCCTGACTGACCAAACAAAATATAAAAATCTTGGGCCAGTTTTTTGTTTGTTTTTTATAACAGAAATTTCACAAAAAGTGCAAGGCAAAATTTAAAAAAAAGTCCACCTACCCAATCAGAAATGATCATGAAATTAACAACAATTAATTGTTTGGGCCAAATGTTGAGTGACCATGGCTAATGCGATATGCGATATATGCAATATATTTTATATTTGTTATTAAAATAGCTGCATCTCAACGTACGGCACTTTTTTATCATTAGTTATTCGTATGGTGGTCATAAATAATTGTAAAGTTACAGTCAATTCTAATCAATATTAACAAGAAATCTATCCAAATCCCAGACCCATGTCAGAACAAAAAATTTAAAAATTGATACTCGCCATATTTTATTAAACCTTTTTTGATACTCACCATGTTTCATTTCATTCATTTTTTGCGGTCATCGTAAGCCGGCGATAGGTCGTCGCCATTTCAACGCATGGAGTATATGGCGGGTTTTTTATCCTGTCAATTTATGTCGGCGAGTTCATTTCTATTAGAACCACTTGATTCAGGCAAAAGTGACCGGAAATAGGCGCTGACCGATAACTGGCGACTGCTAGACTGTACCCTATGCTAAATGAAGGACTCTTTGGGGGGCCGCACGCCCCCCACCCCCTCCCTTTAGCCAATTTTGTTTTCACTTTTTTTTGTGTGGACAACTAACAAAATTAGGATCATAGAGTAGGGTTATGTGGCAAAAGGTGACTCCACATACTTATGCACACAGGGTATTTTTCATGGCCGAAATTGCGAGTGGTGATTGTTGTGGTTTGAGTTTGTTGAGTTGGAGGTGTGGAACATGATTTGTAACTGCATGGACTACTTCTACAGTCCATGGTAAAAACATGGAAAAGTCTCTCAAACGTAATACAAGTGCAAACCTCTGTGATATGAGTGCTAAACTTGGTAATATATTTGTTACTACCGGTAATTGGTTACCAGAAGCTGTTGCTGAGCAGGCGAGAACCGCTGTCGAGAACCGCTTATGCATCTCATTAAATTGTTACCTTGATTTTTTCAAAAAATCGAGGTACTCTATCTCTGCCGTTTCTTTCTGCTTCTTACCTTGATTTTTTTCAAAAATCGAGGTTCTCTATCTCTGCCGTTTCTTTCCTCATCATCTGCTTCTGGCAATATCTACAAAATGCTTCTTCTCCTACAGTTTACATGCTACAATCACCATATTTGGTCAGTAGGACCCTCTACCAGACCTTCATTACAGGACCTCACAGTTTGGGGTCAAAGGTCACAGGGGGGTCACTAGGGGTCAAAACGTGATTTTCACTTAAAACGCATTTCCAATTTAGTGAAATGACCTAGGATCGTCAAAATTGGTCCACATGTTCCTTTTGACCGTACGCATATACAAAAGAACGGTTTTTAAAATTAAAAATCATTTGGGGTCACTAGGGGTCAAAATGTCAATTTTCACTTATTTCATTCAAAATGCTTCTGCTATATCAGGAAATCGTTGATTACTTTCAGAATTGGTCAAAAGATTCCTTGGTTCCTTGCACATATGGGGTCTTCAGCAATTAAAAGTGACTTGTCATGCGGGGTCACTAGAGGCAATTCACTATAAACTGTTAGGATAATGCTTAAATCATTGAGAAGAAACGCGTATCACGACAGGCTGTACAGTAGACAGGAACCAATTTCAGAATTCAGTCCAGAAAAATTCGCCGTTTTTATGTCCCACTCACTTTTTTGGAGTCCCCAACATTCATAACACTGTTTAACAGCTAGTTGAGTACCAAATAGTAACCTTTTAATATTTCTGTGAAATCAGGATTTCGGACAATGGAGGATTCTGGCTCTCTCGCTATTATTCATCTTTTCCTCTTTACATTGTTATACGCCCAATGACTGACCTTCGTATTTTTATTTTAGATTAAATTGGTTCCCCGCATCAATTACTCCATGCACTCAACTCATTAGATAGCCCGGGGATCATGGGTGCATGGAACCAGCATAGCTTGCTTCGTCCTCTATGTCAGTCTATTTGTACAACTGTTGTACAAATATCAAGAGCATTAATTTATGTGACTCGTACGAATTCTGGGTTCGTAAACATGTAGGTTTTATTTGTACAACAGTTGTACAAATAGACTGAAAAATGTTGTTTATATAGTCGTTCCCGATACCAGAATTGCGCATGCGCCAATTTGTTCTAAATCCCTTATTTGGCCATGTTTGACCTGCCTATAAGCGCAGAATAAAAACTTTTCTCTACTGCACCGCCGTCTCCATAACAACGTTCCATGATTGACAGCAAAACCAACGTAAGATCAAAGTTCACACTACCAGGGAGTTTATATATGACACTACATGTACCTTCTAAAGCCGACAGCTATGTAAATGAAAGTGATCGATGAACTGAGAAATGATGCTAGTAATAAGCCTCAAATTTCGGTATGTAAAATGATTCAATGTTCAAGACACAAATAATATAAATCTATGATGTTTCAAGTACATAAAAATTTCAGCTATCGTCCGTGAAAGACGGCCCTGAAAAAGAAAATGTCTTTGGATTTCATCACGCAAATGTATGCCGCCGCAAGCGAAACGGTAGGCCGCTTGCTTCGGGAGACCCGTTACTTCATCAGTAGCTCGGCAGACACAGCTCACCATCGCGGGAAAGTTTAATTCATAAACATTATAAACAAAATAATATTATCAGTTGTCGTTCATTAAACTAGAATCAGATAAAGGTTTGAAGGATTACTGTAGTATTTTAAATAACACGACACCTGGCCCCTGTGGCGCAACCTCCTATTTTATTTTTTGATCATGTAGGCCTATAGTCAGATTTCGATGTATTGTATGATTCTGCACACACCATTGCCAAATCGAAACACATAATCTTATTAAAAGATTACCTAGATTGGTTATTTAATATTTTATTATAAGAATGCAAAAATGCAATTAAACATTTTCTTAAATAGAATCATTCCATCATCATGTTCATCGAAACTTGATCAACATTTCTTTTTCTCATAAAAAAGCAATGCAATTAGGGACCGTTCCTTATTTCTCTTGGGGGGAGGCCAGGGTGGGGGCGTAGCTGATAGAAAGCAACAACAAAACAAAAAATGACCCCCGCCCCCTTCCCTAAATACTTACAATATTAAGATCCCCCCCCCCCCCCCCCCCCCTCTGGAATGTAGAGGAAAAAAAAGTTATGACCCCTGTCAGCATGGGCATGTCAGGTGGTCATGCATGCTGTCAGGCATGCTGTCAGCATGGGCAAGCAGTCAGGCATGAAATATTAGTACCAAAAAGTTATGACCCCCCCCCCCCCTTTAATTGCCTAAAAAAATTATAACCCCTTTTAATTCTTATGACCCATCCCTGATTCGTGCCCCCCCCCCCCCCCTCCCCTCCGGTAGAAATAATGAACGGTCCATAACTATTATTCACATTTTATTCTGCTCCAGATCGTTCCTGCGTTATTTTCTACTCGAGGAAGACGAAGAGAAAAATGACAATTTCCGCTACCATCAATTTCTGCGAAAGCTACTATTCATTTTTTCAATGATTACCAGTCATTTCATATACAATATTTGGGGGGAAATATCAGGTAATATTACAAATTCATGCTATTTCACGAAACCTGCGCATGTTGTTATTGTAAAAGGATCATGCCACAAAGTCAGAGCAAGATCATATTTACCATAGACGAGCCCGATGCATTGATTAGGGTGAAAATAATGGCCAAAACATGGCCTCAAATATACCCAGAATTTATTTTTGTATATGATTTCCCATTTTCAGCTATGTGTAAGGTCGGTGTAATAAACAGGTCAACCTGCAACACATTTTTGGCAATATTCACATTGATAAGGCTTTTCTTTAATGTGAGTTTGTATGTGTAACAACATGCTACTCTTCCAAGCAAAGCATTTCTGACAACATTCACATTGGTATGGCTTGTCTTCAGTAGGAGTCTGTATTCATGTGTAATGTCAGGACGTTACTCTAATGAGCAAAGCATTTCTTACAACATTCACACTTATGACTCTCTTTTAGGGTGCGTCTGTATTTGTAATGTCAGTCTATTCTTCCAAGCAAAGCATTTCTGACAACATTCACATTGGTATGGCTTGTCTTCAGTATGAGTCTACATGTGTAATGAGCAAAATGCTTCTTTTCTCCTACAGTGTACATGCTACAATCACCAGACTTGGTCAGTAGGACCCTATACCAGACCTTCATTACAGGACCTCACAGTTTGGGGTCAAAGGTCACAGGGGGTCACTAGGGGTCAAAACGTGATTTTCACTTAAAACGCATTTCCAATTTAGTGAAATGACCTAGGATCGTCAAAATCGGTCAACATATTCCTTATGACCATACGCATATACAATAGTTTGGTTTTTACAATCAACAAATATTTGGGGTCACTAGGGGTCAAAATGTTGATTTTCTTACCATTTCACTTAAAATGCTTCTTGTCTCAGAGGAAATGGCTTATGAATGTCAGAATTGGTCAAAAGATTCCTTAGGACCATGCACATACAGCGATCTCAGCGATTAAAATTGACGTGTCATACGGGGTCACTAGGGGTCATTGACCTATACAGGGGTAAAACGTGAGATATGCTCCGATTTAGACCGGACATCTTGTAGGCATTGATGAGACAAGAAAAAAAGTCAATTATGATTTTGGGGTCAATGGTCAGGAACAGGTCAGTAGAGGTCATTGAACTTTCTTGCACACCCATATATATACAAAATGCTTCTTCTCCTACAGTTTACATGCTACAATCACTAGACTTGGTCAGTAGGACCCTCTACCAGACCTTCATTACAGGATCTCACAGTTTGAGGTCAAAGGTCACAGGGGGGTCACTAGGGGCCAAAACGTGATTTTCACTTAAAATGTCCTTGCAATTGAGTGAAATGACCTAGGATCGTCAAAATCGGTTAACATATTCCTTATGATCGTACACATATATAATAGTTCGGTTTTTAAAATCAAAACATATTTGGGGTCACTAGGGGTCAAAATGTTGATTTGCTTACCATATCACTTAAAATGCTTCTTGTCTCAGAGGAAATGGCTGATGAATGTCAGAATTAATCAAAAGAGTCCTTGGGTCCATGCACATACAGCAAATTTAAGCGTTTAAAATTGGCGTGTCGTATGGGGTCAAGAGGGGTCATTGAACTTTACATGGGTAAAACTCAAGACATGCTCCGAATTAGATCGGACCTGTTTTACCTTGTTTGGTTCGATAAGGCAAGAAAAATAGCCAATCATCATAACCAGGTCAAAGGTCAAGAAGAGGTCACTAGGGATCATTTTCTCATAAAAATCAAGGTGCCCTGGTCTTAGACCAGAACTAGATCTAGTTCTGCTTCTTCTTCTTCTGGCAATATTTCTACAAAATGCTTCTTCTCCTACAGTTTACATGCTACAATCACCAGACTTGGTCAGTATGACCCTATACCAGACCTTCATTACAGGACCTCACAGTTTGAGGTCAAAGGTCACAGGGGGGTCACTAGGGGTCAAAACGTGATTTTCACTTAAAACGCATTTCCAATTTAGTGAAATGACCTAGGATCGTCAAAATCGGTCAACATATTCCTTATGACCATACGCATATCTAATAGTTAGGTTTTTACAATCAACAAATATTTCGGGTCACTAGGGGTCAAAATGTTGATTTTCTTACCATTTCACTTAAAATGCTTCTTGTCTCAGAGGAAATGGCTTATGAATGTCAGAATTGGTCAAAGATTCCTTAGGACCATGCACATACAGCGATCTCAGCGATTAAAATTGACGTGTCATGCGGGGTCACTAGGGGTCATTGACCTATACAGGGGTAAAACGTGAGATATGCTCCGATTTAGACCGGACTTGTTTTATCTTGTAGGCATTGATGAGACAACAAAAAAAGTCAATTATGATTTTGGGGTCAAAGGTCAGGAACAGGTCAGTAGAGGTCATTGAACTTTCTTGCACACCCATATACAAAATGCTTCTTCTCCTACAGTTTACATGCTACAATCACTAGACTTGGTCAGTAGGACCCTCTACCAGACCTTCATTACAGGATCTCACAGTTTGAGGTCAAAGGTCACAGGGGGGTCACTAGGGGCCAAAACGTGATTTTCACTTAAAATGCCCTTGCAATTGAGTGAAATGACCTAGGACCGTCAAAATCGGTTAACATATTTCTTATGATCGTACGCATATATAATAGTTCGCTTTTTAAAATCAAAACATATTTGGGGTCACTAGGGGTCAAAATGTTGATTTGCTTACCATATCACTTAAAATGCTTCTTGTCTAAGAGGAAATGGCTGATGAATGTCAGAATTAATCAAAAGATTCCTTGGGTCCATGCACATACAGCGAATGTAAGCGTTTAAAAATTGGCGTGTCGTATGGGGTCAAGAGGGGTCATTGAACTTTACATGGGTAAAACTCAAGACATGCTCTGAATTAGATCGGACCTGTTTTACCTTGTTTGGTTCGATAAGGCAAGAAAAATAGCCAATCATCATAACCAGGTCAAAGGTCAAGAAGAGGTCGCTAGGGATCATTTTCTCATAAAAATCAAGGTGCCCTGGTCTCAGACCAGAACTAGATCTAGTTTAATTTCTGTTTTAAAATTCGTTTTAAAAATCAATGAAATCGGGACCTGTATATTTTGATTCACCCTATATGACCTGGATGAGATTCTCATCGAATCACCCCTTGTGACATAATGTGGGATTCTCATTACTGAATAATTGACCCTATTTTGGTGTGTAAAAGCCTGACACCGAATTACATTTTTATCTGAAAATTTCTAACACTTTTTAAACATATCATAATCTATATACAATTAACTACCCACCGTGTCCAGCGTCGTCTGTCTAGTTAATTCTGTACTATGTATTCCTCTTTATTTCAGCTGGTTTGTCTGCTGTGTGTCATTTCCCAGTACCAAGAATACTCTGATGGTAGAGGACGTCTTTCAGATGTTGTGGCAGCTCAGGTGATTATGGTTTATAATGATGTTAACATTTTTCAATGTTTTAAAAATATCAAATTTGTCAAGAAATATCCAAATTTGTCAAGAAATATCCAAATTTGTCAGGAAATATCCAAATTTGTCAAGAAATATCCAAATTTGTCAGGAAATATCTAAATTTGTCAAGAAATATCCAAATTTGTCAAGAAATATCTAACATTTGTTAAGAAATATCCAAATTTGTCAAAAAATATCCGAATTTGTCAACAATTTATATATTTAAAAATAAAATCTCTACTAGCCAAGTGTCATTTCAGGGTTTTTTAATGGGAAAAGAATTGAAAATCGAATATTATTGGATGATACATCAAACATTTCTCGATTCCATTTTAATCCTATTTGTTCTACCAGGTTCAGACTACCGTGACCGTCCAGCAGCAATATGCGCTCGGAACCAACCTGTTTGCAGGAACACCACCCAGCTATTACCCAACCCAGGATCAAAAAGGTTTAACTGCTGCCATTTAAAAATCTACTGTAATACATAACCCTCTGTGTCACCCGAATGTGGAGTTGGTGCGTAATAATCTATTAAAGGCATATTATGTGATCTTTTCCAGGGAGCGCCTTCTATTCATGATTTTTTTTAGAAGCCGATTTTCTTGCAGATTTACATTTCGGATCATAAATCGTACATACATTCCAAGTTACAGAGCGATACGATTCCTAATTACCTCAAAATCATGGTTTTAGAGTGAATTTAGACTAGAGTAAAATAAGTTGTCGGTAATCCGACAGTTTATTTTCACTCTAAAACCATGATTTTGAAGTAATTAAAAATCGTATCGCCCTGTAACTTGGAATGTATGTACGATTTATGATCAGAAATGTAAATCTGCAAGAAAATCTGCTTTCAATTTTTTTTTCGATGTTGAGGGCGTTCCCTGGAAAGATCACATAATATACCTTTAATAGGAGCAGCCTTTAATAACGCACCGTTGAATTAACGCGCGTGATAATATAACACGATTACGACATCATCTCCAACTTGAGGTGACACGACATACATGTATAAGGTGATTAACGGCCCATGTGCTTGATGAATAGCAGGCTGAATTCTAGATTAGGCTCATTATTTTTGTTAAAGTCGGTGACGACTTTGGCATTTGAATTCGGATTCAGGTTTGGTGGTGGAGTCTATGAATAGCTTGTATGTATTTTAAATCAGTATTTTGTACCCAGATGTCTTTAAAATGTATATGAGATCTTGATACGAAAATATGAACATATATCATGTTGCTATTGTGGAGAAATAATTAAAATAATATTACGAGATTGTCGTTGTAATTTCGAAATGACAAAGATTTGGCCAAACTCTACTATATACTATGCAGAGGGGCACTGTGGTAGAGAGCGGGCTACTATAGTGTGATGTAATTACTGTCAAATGTTTAACTTAATGTATAGTAACATTTGTTTATACCAACTTGCAATGTTTGACCCTAGGACTGCTAGCCACAGGCAGTCCATCACGCCTCATCCCCGCAAGAAATCTGATACGCTAATTTTGGGCAAACACTCTGCACACACGGTCATCTCTGATTCCTGCAAGTGTTAAATATTATACATTTTCTTTAGATTACGTTCATTTAATCATCCATTTTACTTATTGTCTATTTTTATTGTTTATTCTAATTGTTTGTTTACATCACATTCCTCTATAAAGTTTCTTGTATGATAAGTTCACTTCTCTCTTGCTTGATTCTGAATATTATAATCCTCCGCGGGAAACTATCTGTTGCTTTTTGTGTCGATTTTATCATAAATGTATCCTTCGCCAAGAGGGGTTTCTATCAACCCTCACGAACCCAATAATTTGTTACGTTGTCACAATGTCATTCATTTAAAGACTACTTCAAAAATTCATCATTTAAAGTCTTCATTTAAAGACAACTTCAAAAAACGTTCTGACATCCACAACTATTCGACAAGACATAGTAACAACTTCAATCAAACCAAAAATAAGAGAATATTCTCAGATCACTCAGTTCGCGCTAGTGGCCCCTATCTTTGGAACTCTCTCGGCAATTCATACAACATTTCAAATTCAGTAACACATTTTCGTAATAAATTCAAGCGCCTTCTCCTCCATAACCGTTTCGTTTTTCTGTTGTTGTCAATTTTCTGATTGTTTCTTACTGATTTTTGGTGTAATTCGATGTTATTTGTGATTTTGATGTTATGGAAATAAAGGATGAACGAACGAATGAATGAATGAATGAATGATTGAATGTCTAAATATCGCATGATTCTTATTCGTGTCCTCTATTAATTTACTTCTCCGACTTTGACCAGTATTTTAAATATCTTGTTTCTTCTAAAATCATTTGTAAACATATTTACTCATTACTCAGAATACATTTTGTAGGTTTTGCACCATTTGTAGGGAGGCACTGATAAAGATATGATACAGAAACGGAAAATGTACCCTGAAACATTTCTTGTCAATACAGGCTGTCCCAAAATGATTAGTACCCATCGATGCCCAAAGTTCAATCAAAACTTTCATCATCAAAATCAATGAGATTAGATCCGTTGTTTTTCTATCATGTTTGATATCCTTTCATTAGAATTTTTGATCATGAATATCGGACTTATTTAACTGAAGTTACACTCCACTGTGTAAAACATTTTGATTTCACCTTTTGGGCAAAGTGCAAATAAAATGTGTTTGTAAACAGATTGTTTGAAAGAAACTAATACATTCTCTCTTGTCTGCTAATATGTTTAATACTTCTTTATTTTGATTCAATTTAAAGAGTAAAAATGGATCGTCACGCATGAGCGACCCTAAGCCTTGTTTCTATAATAAGCTAGTTGGTTGGTTATAATTGAGGGACATTTAAATAGGTATAGGTCATGGGTAATTAGCAGTGGCTTCGACTTCTTTTTATATTGGGGATGCAATTTCCTACAAACTTGGTAAAAATGGTATAGTCCCTTAGGCTGTTTAACCTCACGAAATCCATTATCCAATGTGAAAATGAAATCTAAGCCACTGGTAATTCACCACATACCACTTCATTTAGAAGTCCCTAAACACTTGTCAAATAAAACAATGCATGGGTCACTCAAGTGTGACGAACTTCTTTTACCCTTTAAATTGAATTGAAGAGAAGAATTATTAATGATTTGAACACTCATAACTGATAACAGTTACAACAGAAAGACACGCACGATTATATTAGTAGACAAGATATTATGAGAATACATGAGTTGCTTTCAAACAAGCTGTGATAACACACATATTTTTTAGCACTTTGTCAAAAAGGTGAAATCACCATGTCTTATATAGGCCTAATAGATCTTGAGTTTGATAAATCCGATATTTATGATCTAAAATTCTAATGAAATAGTGCAGTATGACAAAGATGATGAAAAAACAATGGACCTATAAATCCCATTGATTTCGTTGATGACAAAAATGAATGAACTTTGTCCATCGATGGGTACTAATCATTTTGGGACAGCCTGTAGACTGAATTAGTATAAATTCAGTAAACGGCATATTATGGTGTACTAATAATAGATTGGTCCAATATACTATTTTAAATGTGAATGTAGGCTGGTTAAGGTCATGTTTGGTCATGTGACACATTTATTTTATTTGTATTTTTTAAATAAATCGATTACGCAAGCAAAACAATGCATATTCAAATGGTCTTATATCATAAAATTAATGTAACATTACATTACAGATATTGCTTTTCACGTAATCGTGAGTGCGAAACTCCTGTCCCCATTTAGATACATTTGGGTGTTTTTACAATCTGGTTTGATATAAAAAGTGTCCAACAGATGAAAAATAAAACTATTCTACAGACAAACGGACCTTTCAGGTAGAGTCTGACGTAGTTTGTGGGTTTTTTTTATTGTTATTCTTTTCTTTTTTTCTTCTTCTTTTTTTTTTTGGGGGGGGGACTATTTTGTAAAAGAAAATATGAGTCGGTCGTGCGAGTAGAACAGGGCCTTGTTCATGTTGTTTAATATTGCGCCAACTAACTGATGAAATAAATTACAATTTCATAGTCAGAGACTAGCATTTTGTTGGACTGTGTGTCAGTGCATGGACCTACTAGTACTATGTGTGTGTTCGTCATGCATGCATACGATGATATGTGCAACATTACATATACATGTAGCCCGATTTATCTGGCTCAGTGGTCGTCTTTTTCATACGGACGTCTTACATTACGCTAATTGTATCATGATTATTATCAAAAATGTCTGGAAATGGAGCAGATCGGTACATACCAGTCTTACCGGCTCCTAAACATGTGCTATCTCAATATGACGCTTAAGAGAGTAATGACATTTTTCGAAAATGGGTCCTCAGGTAACCACCCTAGGTGTCAAACTCAATATGACACTTAAGAGAGTCAATATTGGGGTGTAATGGCATTTTTTGAAAATGGGTCCTCAGGTAACCACCCTAGGTGTCAAAATGAATATGACACCCAAAGGTGTCATATTTTACACCCATAATGGTGTCAATTTGACACCTTTAGGTGGCCAACTGAGGACCCATTTTTTTACACTTGTTTTAGTGTCAAAATGACACCAAATAATTATTGCAATGTAACGTTTTCAGGTCGAGCGTGGTAACTATAAAACCAAATTTAATCATAAATAAAATCAGCTACTTTAAATTATATGTTACATGCTGATTTTGAAAGTTACATTTCGAGCGTTACAATTGTTACAATTATAAACAAAAATTAATCATCATAACAAAACTGTTACATTCGAATGATCTGTTACTGCTGCTTTTGAAAGTAACATTCTAAGCGTTATAATTGTAGAACAAACATTAATCATCATAAAAAATCAGATTACAATTTTCAATTACATACTGATTGTGAATGTAAAATTGTTAGCGTGATCATTTTAAAACAGAAATAATTATAAGCCTATGACATCAGACTACTTTGTACTGGTATTGTTTTACAACCTGGTTTGATTATAAAAAAGAGTCCAGCAGTAAGGCGATGAAAAATAAACCTGTTCGACGGACAAATGGACCTTTCAGGTAGGGTCTGGCGAATCTTAGTTCAACATTCAAACAATTTCAAACCTTTTTTTTTTTTTGTGGAAATTAATCTACCTCGTATTATTACAAAATTAATACTGGACCATAGGACTAACCTTTGCCATTAATAACTGGCAGGGTTAGAGGTCATTAAGGGTATCATGGGCTTTGCCCCCTAAAACAGTATAGACAATATTTGTACACACATACTTTGTTATTTGTTGTAGAGTGAGTGCTTTATTAGCGATGAGATAAGAATAAATGTTATCTAAATAATCTTAATATTTGTTGATTTAACCGGATGATCGTTGAAGTTGTCATTTGCTGCTACACTCATTATAATGTATAAGCCATTTAGAGGCACGGATACGCCCTCTTTCATTTCAAATACTCCTATTGTGGCCACCATTCTTCAAAAAGACTTATGACAATGTCCTATCAACTGAAATTGATGCCCCTGATTGGATAACCGTAATTTAACACATCGTATTACTGTATTATAAAGGTGTATGTTCTGATCACTTTTTGTTGGCTATGATTTTTTTTTCACATCAAGATATTTTAATATCAGCAGAATCCCTATATTTTTGTCATTATGTCTGTAAATTATCAGGGGCAATAATAGATTATAGGCTAAAATGTGGTGAATTACTGCCAAAGGTGGTTAACAACCCGCCAGTTTGTGTACTACTCAATGGACAAATGTCTTGAGACCTTGTGCTTCTAAAATAAGAACCATTTGAGTTATGCAACTTTACCTTTGAATGCGACAATTTAAAGGATGACCTTTCATGTAAAATTGTAAACATCAAGTTGAAAATAACTATTAAATTGACACGAGGCAGCTTCGGCAAATACAACCTTATTAATAAGTGTCGACGGAGTAACATTGATAAACAACGAACAAGGGATGTAATGAGTGATCAATTTGGTTAGGGCAGACACGTGATATAATATCTGCAAGCTTTTGATTATGACCGCAATTTACATTATACATAAAATGTTCACACGAACGAAAGATCAACTACCGTATTCCAATAGGAAAACGATTTACGGTTAAGAAGGTCCCTGTGAGAGTTGCCTTAGCCGAGCGGTGCTTTGCAACTCATTAAATTACACTACACTTAAGAAAACTTAAAGTAAAGCAACAGGAGATAGCTTCTTCTGTTTATATTTTCTTTAAATTGTAGAAAATAAATTACAACAAATAACACATTGAATCTTGATTTTCAACCAGTAAGTTTACATGCAGTGGGCGTATCGTTGGAGAGGCTACCCCCCCCCCCCCCCCCCACCCTTGACAATAGAGTTTAAAAAAATGAAGAGACGAGATGAGGAAGAGAAGTAGGAGAAGGGGGTAGGGGGTCATGTCCCTAATAATGTTCTTGTGGGGGACGACCCGCCTCCCAGGCCCTAAAGTAAGCGTGCTGCCAGCACATGTGTGCAGCTTAGATTAGAAAATGTGCAGTTGAAATCCAAAGTATGTGCAAATGTTGACACACAAAGCTCATAGCGTTCAATAATAAAACTTGAAATTGTTATGAACGCATTATTAAGTCAATGTTTCTGTCATTGAGTGCATTGCCCATGACTTTGTCATTCAGGTTGTGTGTTGAAATGCATAAAAGCCATATTATTGGTTACTGACGTTGCTTCAATGTAATCCCAGCATGCAGCAGAAAAGCATTGTGCACTGAGATAATTCAACACCTGATTTCCATCGAATGGGCAGAAAGATCATTGGACATTAGATAGAGGAACTAATAATGGATACTTTTCATATCTGTATTAACCCTAACTCCCCGGACGTGTGTTTGTAACTTTAACTATAAAACTGGTCACATTTTAGGGGGAAATCAGTCTCCACACGCGCCGCGAATCGAACCCTGGCCGCGTGAATGCAAGTCGGATGCTCTACCGATACTCTACCGACTGAGCTACACGGGGAGGTTCAAAAAACTGAAGTTTTTTAAACAAGTTTAACCACGCGCTGAGCGTGGCTCGAGATTGATGGGGCCGCCGTGCGGTACAAGATTGTAGCACTGTCGTGTGTTGTAGTGTCCAGAATGGTTAGGGTTAATAAATTAATTGGGATTCTATTTCTCTATCGATTCGCGGCGCGTGTGGAGACTGAAGAAAGAAACACGACATATAGAATACCTTGATTTTTGAAAAAATCAAGGTAGTGTGTTGTCCTTTTCTATTTATAACTACATATGATAACATCATTACCCGTAGACATCGGAAATTATATAAGCAGAGGAGACAAAATAGGATAAGAGCAACTCAGCTCCGTACCAAGACGATTTAATTTCGCAATTTTACAGTAGGTCGTCCTACTAGACAAGTACAGTCAAGGTTAATTTTTTGTAAAGACTACAATATTATCCAAATAAAATTGGAAAGGTCCGAGTGAATATACCTAAGGCCTAAACTTTTTAGAGAGACGCTCATAAAGAGCTCCAATTTTTAAAAGATGGTCCTAACCTTGAATTATCAATGCTTTCTCTCAAAATCAATTTTATTAAATTTGTAAATGCGCCAATTGAAATACGACAATCCAATCTACCACCGATCATGCCGATGAATTCCTCAAGTGATAATTTACAAAATAATTGATTTCCTGAATGGTAAATAGATTAAATAACTACTTGATGAGTAGAAACCAGTGGGCCTATTATTGATAGATTACCAATTATACAATGAGGTAATAATTTACATTGGCCTAATAATAAACTTTCATTTACCATTTATAAATATTTCTTATATTAAGATTCAATAATTGGGATTTAAATCCCTGTTTCTTCAAATTTTACTCCCTCAAACCACAACTATATAGATGAGGTGACCGTTGTTTACATCAGCAGTGTTTACAAATTGATTAGCGCCTGGTCTAAAGACATGCTAGAGGTACTAGTCCATGACTACTGCATACATCATACTATTTGAAAGCAAAACACACATCACTGAGCGCCAATTTTAAAAGCACATGCCCTTATGGTGCGTACGCATACTGCCGGGCAACCAGATTTAGTACCTGGTCTCTCATTGTGCTTAGGGATGCAGTCCATGACTACTGCGCTATTACACTGTAAGCATGGTAAGTAATGATCAATCAAGTGTGAATTAAAGCACATTCCCTGTAGGTGCGCACGCATACTACCGGACACTACGTCACCGGTCACACCATCTATAAATAAGTACAATTTTACTGCTACTCGCAGTCAAATAAAGCCTAGGATAATCAAGGAACAAAGGCCTAGAGGGGAAGGATTTTTTGGAGGCCAAGAATTCCAGGAACATGGACTCGCACAACTGATGCCACGAAGGGCAAACCACAGGCCAAAGATAATCAAGGAACAGAGGCCTGGGGTTTTTTTCTCCTTAAAGGATCTCAAGTGTTTGCCCTGTGCAAAAGTCACATGACACGATACGAACCCGAGTCGACACTGTCCATCTAAAATCCCATGGTGCAATGTATGATAAATCACGTGACATAATACTGGCTGTGATATGTTTGACAAACCTTGCGTTGAGATCACGTACGAACAAAATAAATGGTCTAGAATTATTTCCAAAAGTAGGATTATTCATTACATTTCAATCATAATTAAATTCTTTTACGAAATAGAATCAACTTTTGGGCGAGAACATCTGATAAAAATGTATAATAACCGAAATTTAAGGCATTTTATTCCTCGAATGTAGCGGGTAGTGGGTATGGTCAACAATATATAGATTTGTTTCAAATTATTTACCGTCGCCTCGGCTAGCTCAGTGGAAGAGCGTATGGCTCTGAATCAGCGGTCACGGGTTCGACTCCTACCACGGGCAACCATTATTATTTTGATTTTTTTTTAGTAGTTGTTTGTTGAGATCGTATAGTATCTATCATGAACCCGATCCTGATACTTATTATTTGTCCATATTGTCTTACTTTAATTTGGAATGTAAAATTATTAATGATTTCACATGAGTTTGCCTGCCCGTATAGGCCTACCACCTTCCTGGTACCAGTCAATAATACTATCAGACACTCGCACGCACGTACTGCAGTTTGTACATGTTGTAAGTGTTGTAATCGATTGATTGCAAACCCAATTGTTGGTAAAGAAATCAATCGGCTAATGTTTTTCAATCTAGACATTCTTGATACGGCTATGTTCTAAACTTTTAAAAAATTGAAATGGAATCGTTTGTATTTTTAAAATTTAATAAATGGCGCGGTTCACTGATTTCGCGGTTAATGACACGGAAGCAGTATTCTTTTCGGAATTAATAATTCTTATGTCAAAACTGTATCTATAACTTATACTTTTTGTCTTTTGCATAAATAATTTGAACAGTACGCGAACCATTTAACATTTTTACCTATACAAAGGTTTGTTTGTCGTTTGTTTGTTTGTTGGGGTGTTGGTTGGGGTGTTTGATTGTTTGTTCTTGTTTCACCCCATAATTATAATAATTTCATTACGAAGATAATCACATGTGATTGGACCGCGGTGTTATGGTCGGTGTATAATATCGGCTATGTTGTCTAGTTTTTTCCAAACCGACTAATTGTTCTCTTCCTTTCCTCAATCATACAAATGATTCAAGGGTTGTCCAATTTACAAGTTCATTATTTCTAGGGCTGGAACATTTTTTTAGATTTTTTTCAACCAGCCAATCGGGCAGGTAACTCACAAAAATACCTGCCCGCCAGAAATTCCACCAGTCAGCAAACAAGCCATAAACAAGCCATAAGATTTTTTTCTATCCATCTATAGATAGATAGATAGATCATAATTCCATGATTCCTCTTGTCAAATGAACCGACAGTGCCAATCTCGACCGACAGACAGTCAATACCCCCCCCCCCCCCCCCCCCCCCCCCCCCCCCTCTGGTTACGCCGCTTGGCTGGCAAAATAGTCAGTACGCATGGTAAGTTGGGTCAAATAGTGGTCAAATTCAATTATTTCGTGACCATGCTTTTGAGGAGCGAAGTTTAGATCACCATTGGTATGATCCTATCTAAAAGATCTAATTAAAAGTGTATGCGACAGTGTCCCTCGCAAAAGCATGAGTGGGAGATGTAAGGGGCTATCATCTTAAAACAGGGTAAAATTCAAAAACTGTGGAAATCCCAAACAAAATAATTGCCACACCTTTAATACATGATAATAAGTCCAGTCTTTGTATTATTCATAAAAAGTATATAGTCAGACTTATCTTGACGTACCGTTTTCGAGTTATACGCATGCTAAGGGCATGCACAATCATTAGCCTCCATGGGAAAAGTGTGCAGGACCGAGGGTGTTATCCCTAAAAAAAGCACAGATTGCAGTTTCAAATGTGAATTTTTACGCCGAGTGTATTAAAATGTTGTAACATTCACGTTTGTAATCAAACACTTGCGAAATATTCTTGGGCAAAGTCTTGTTTACACATGTGAAGAGGTATATCCGAGTATAAGGCCTATGTCGGGTGGGGGTTGGGGGGTCTAAAATTAAAATCATTATTGAAAAAACTGAGATTGTCGAGGTGTATTCTACAAAACTAATGAAAATCCAGCCTTAAAAAGGGGAGCCAGGGGAAGCGATTTGGAGACCCGATGTACACATGTATTCCTACCTAATTAGGCAAAAGGTCAAAGGTCACCACATATAGCATGTATAGGTCTTTATCTTCATTAGTAGGCATCACATTAGGTCAGTTTGCTGTTATGTTCCCTCTATAGCATTGTAGTAGTCATGGTAGTGGTATTGCCAAATAGACAAAGGTCAATAAGGTCCATCCAAATGAGATCAGAAAATAAATGTACAGGCCTACCCAATTATCCTGATAATGAAACCAAATATGAATGATTGAAATCATTTTCATCAAAATCGAAGCATTATTTCACATTTGACCTATGTAGTGAACGTTGACCTTTTTGCTTATCAGATTGAAGATAGGTCAATCTATACATTTCCGAAACCTATTTTTTGAATTTTATCCCTATTAATGTTGACCGCCCTAGTGGCTTCCGCCCAACTTTCGTAAGGGACATCCCATGACATTGTCAACCCTTTTAGAGGACAAATCAATTGATGAACCTTACAGCTCTCCACGACTGGTCAGGGTTACCGGATTTGACCCAATTGATTGAAGCAGGGTTGAAGTGTATATTATATCTTTTTGCAACTGATGACGTAAATAAATGGGCACCGTAATCTTCCATCACCACACTGACGCCGTCAACCAAAAAAAAAATCTACCAAGGATATTCAGAATTATATTATTATAGTTGGTGATGGTCCCGGTATCAGGGATAGCACTGGATCAAAAATGTGAGAGGTCCCATGAAATTTTTCAGGACCCCGTAGGACTTCAAAAAACAAATTTAAGGGGTCCCCAAGAAATTGAGGGGTCCTGAAGTTTGGGTATTTGAAAATTTTACTTTTTTACGGACAGTTTTAATGAATTTATATTGTGAGCAAAGGATGGATATGTAATTTACAGAATTTCTTAAGGTTTCCATTTCCATACATCGTCAAAGTTAAGGGGTCCCTTCAATTTTGATTGGGACCCGCAAGTCTTTCCAATTTGAAACCTGACGCGTCACTATAAGAAAGTGAGAGGTCTAGGACGCGCAGACGCGTCAGAATGCGACCCTGCCCGGTATTAATGGGAAAACCCTTGCTATACTCTATTTTGCTTCCTGGGCAGTGGCGTAACTTATCAGGCGCAGCTTCTTACGCACGCGTATGTATTAAGGTCACAGACACGCGATTTTGGCCACACGCACGCGGCCCTCATGTGCATGAACAGTACGTTTATGTAACCCTCGCTGCTGATTTTTTTTTCCTCTTTAGTGCTCCAAAAGGAGCGTTTATTTTTTTCTTATTTTTTTCATTTTTTTATATAGTGCTCAGACAGAAATTACAAAAATCATACATACATATACATTAACAAAAAAGTACGATACATTATGGTCATCATTCATCATTCATCATAATAATAATGCTTATAAAATACTCATTGGATACAAAATGTTTCAAGTGCCTTCCATTTCTTCGCCAAACCTCGCTGCTGATGCTTGTTGCCTTCAGGAGCGCTCGCGTCCATCTGTACATCACTGCTGTAAGAATATGAAGCAGGCTTTGCCAATTAGGAGCTGATCAAACTATAGTTGCATCTTGTTTGATGCATGGGTCCTCGAGGTCCCGTTGCCCAATACACAGAGAGTATTAATTCGTCAAAAATGTGGTCTTATTTGACAAATTAAAAACTTGTCATAAGAAATGGCAGGTTTGTGATTCAAGAAATATTCTGTAATGGTACACATTTATTTGTGATGCTAAAAGAATAATTTAGAGTGTTTCTAGTTAATTTTCCTCGTAACAAACATTTCCTTGACTGAAAAATGTTTAACTTTTAATGACAAATTAAGAAATGACAATTGAAATAACAAATTAAATGACTAATTATCAATGAAATAACAAATTAAGATTAGTCATTTTAATTTGTCATTCACATTAAATGACGAATTATTGAGTAAAATTATTCTTTTAATTTGTCATTTAATTTGTCATTCATCCATTTGTCATTGAAAGTCAAATATTTATAAGTCGTGTAAATATTTGCTATGTTAAAAATACTACTAATTGGTAATATATCATTAAAATATAATTGTTTTGCGTTACAAACTATTTTTTAACTGACGAACCTTCCATGGCATATGTTTAATTTGTCAAATAAGACCAACAGCTTGAGTAGCCAGGTTTCTAGAGTTCAGAAGCCTACAGGATGCCTCATATTATTTGCATGGGGCTTTTCCCGACACCTTGGTTTGTGACAGATCCTGATTTGTCGACATACTGTCGAACTTCCCACGAGAATCCTCCACCAGCGTGTATGGGACATAAGTGGGAATAACATTATCAAGCATTCCTGGGTTACCATTACTATTTGTCGGGAATTATACAAAACGATTATTAGCCTTTAGATACATAAGCAGTCCATTGTTGAAATCTTCATGGCTATTATTTGTCAATTTGGGAAACAAGTTTGTCTTTCCCAATTTATTTGAGCTTGGTATGTGAAAGTTCTCATAAGTAGGGGAGATGCGGGAGAGGTGAGCCAATTTTTTATATTTTGTGTCACCATATGCGGAAGAAAAGTACAAACCTGTAAAAAATCAGTGTAAGTAAAACTTTAGAGTGTTGTTTTCGTTGTGAAACAATAACAGTTGGGATAGCAGTTAAGGCTTATTTATATAACAGGTTTGAAAAAAATTGGTAAAGTGGCTCAACTCTCCCTATAGTATGGGAGAGATGAGCCACCATTTCAGGAGAGTTGAGCCAGCATGATAAGTCAATGGCTGGTGAAAAAAACAAAATCATATTTTGTCAACTTTTGATTTATTAATCCTTAAAGTAAATATGGTGCTCAATTGTTATTATCATGGCACAAAATAACATTTTCTCTAATTTATTATACACTTTTCACCTAGTCCAAAAATCAAAATGTTACTACATGTTTTCCCTATGCTCAACTCTCCCCATGACCAATGGCTCAACTCTCCTCATGGTGACCATTTTGTAAATAACCCAATCCTGTCCGGTGTAGAACTTTTGGTAGTTTACAATAGTTCTCTAAAATAATGGTCATATATACCCCCTTCAATACACAAATTACCGCCATTATAATCTAAGTCTTGCTATGGGAAAAAAGACAAAACATTTATTTGTCTATTTTTCATTCAAAAGTGAAAAAAAAAAATTGTTTTAGGTATCTGAGCACACATGACAGTAGAGTTTAACACTGAGAATGTCTTATTGATGCTATATAACAATATATGCCAATATAAATTTTAGTAAGTTACTACTTTTCGAGTTATAGTGGGTGGCTCAACTCTCCTTGTGGCTCAACTCTCCCGCATTTCCCCTACAATCCACTCCGTAATCAAATATGTCAATGATTGTCAACTGTTTCTCACAATGACTTTTTATGAAAATATAGTTGTTCATACTTATTGGTAACATCCATTTCGTCTTGCTGGTGAACAAAAGCAAATTATTGTTGGTGCAAATATTTGTGTTTGTTATAATTTCATTTGTATTTCACATACGCGAAGAGGGAAACTCTCTCTTTTATTTTCCATTATATTCCTTTTTTTGGTGATTTATTTTTCATACACTACCAATTTGTAAATAAAAGGTTCCAACAAATCACTGAAATCTTCTCTGTTATGTCATGGTTATATGCAGTAATGGGCTAAATACAATGCAAACAAAGTTTAGAATTCGTCCACAAAGAGCACGTGCCAAATTATCCTGAAATAGAGATAACCATTGGATTGAAGGACAGAATCTTAAACAAAACGTGAAAACATCGATGACGATAATTACTTTATTCGCTTATCAAACTAGGCAAAACCATAACTGGGTCGAAAATCACAAAATTGGTATTTCGTGTTGCATTTTAAATATGATCGCTCTGTATAACACTATAACCTCACCCTTATCTACAATCTTTTTGATTTAATTTAATTTAATTCAGCCTGCGTGTCTTTTCAGCCTGTCCCGAGCAATTTGCTTGAGTCAGATCCCATTAGATCCCACGTGTCTCTATAAAGATCGACTATGTAAACAAACAAACTAACAAACACACCAACAACCAACAAGCAAACATTTGTAATCAAAATTATCAGACAATTCACAGCTATTAAATGAAAACATCAAACATCCCCAAATTCTTAAAAAAGGAATGTCCTATTGTAGGGTCCAAACTTGGTTTCGAACCCTTATTTGTTGCAGAATTCTGGTGCTTTATTTTACTACGATAAGTAACGCTTCTCCTTGCGTTGCTATGATTTTACTTCAAGTTCTTTAGACGACGAAGAACTCACCAAAACACACTTGAAACTTCCTTTTGAAGCTATTGCTTTATGCTCAGGAAAACTCTTGTCACACGAACGTCTTAATAGTAATTGAAAGTAATAAGAAGATAATAAGAAGAAGAAGAAGGTACAAAAACTGTAGCGTTTCCGAGGATAGTCTGCAACTTACGATACTTTAACTTGATTTCTGCTAATATCAAAACACACAATGGGGGCGCTAGACATATATGATGGATGCAGAAGGGGGAGCAGGTCTCGGAACTTCTAGCAGTTTCTTTAGTAGTTGGAAGGTAAAATCTGCACTAACATTCCGGCGCCTAATTGTGACACCATATAGCACAATTACCTAAATTGGAACAATTCAGTGCTGATTCGAGCTTTCAACTTAATCATTACTTTACTTAATTTGAAAATCAAATCTTGCAACAATACACTGAAAGTGTTTTTGAACTAAACATACACTTAATATGTATTTGAACTAACCAAATTCAATCAGAGTGATCTATCACTGGTCTGGTCACAGAACTAAACCTAAATTTGACATAACCAAATATAAGATTTCTAAGGATTATTAAAGCAAACCTTAAACAATTTATCAATGATAACATTCAGAATCTATTTTTGCTACCTCATGATGCAAACAACACTAGTGTGAGGTAGACTGCACTCCATGCCAAAAATGATGAGCACAGTATAATAAATGTATAACTTTCACATCAAATATGTAATATGAAGATACTATACTGGATAAGAAAAGCAATTAAACAGTGCCCTTCATATTGTGACTTTGAGCTGTAAACTTTAAAACTTTCAAAGCTTGACCTATTTATAAACATAATATTGATCATTTACACTACAATACATAACAGTAAGTACAGTAAAGTATGAATTTTGACGTTGTTGTTGATAATATAGGATGCGAGCAATATACCTGAAGTTGCCAAAAGGTAGACCAAATGCAATAAAATGCAAACACAAATGCAATAAAATGCAAACACAAATGCAAATAAATTTGGGCACCAACAACACACCTATTCATAATTTGCTGTTTCCTATCAAGAACTGAGTTGGACAACTCAATCCTATAAAGCATGGGATCAAAATGGAAATTTGACAAATGCACACAATCCCAGCTCTCTAAACTATAACCATATGCTCATGCTCAGATGATAAGTTGTAGCAGCAGATTCACGATCTCCATGTACTTGCAGGAAGACTTGTAGCCGCAGCAAATCCAGGCACAAACATTTCACATTCACCTTTCATGGTGAGCAACATTCACCTTTCATGGTGAGCAACATTCACCTTTCATGGTGAGCAGTAATCTTTTATGATCACAGAAATTATCACACACGTATGCATGAAGACTAACATCTTTAGCACAATTTTCTTTCTTCTTGATAAATGTGGATTTTTAACAGATACCAGAAAACACAATAATGTTGTTACATATACTTCACAAAGGGAAGCTCACGACTTACACAACATTTCAGTGGTACTTGATATTTGCGTTACCCAACTTGGTTTCAGAGTGGACTATTCTGAAACTTGTGGCATGATAAAGCAGTGTTATTCTGACTGCCATCAGGTTATTATTCAGCCACAGATATGATTATAAAACCATTTTAACACTTTGTGGTAGCGATGGTGTTGTCACAGATGCTTGTTGTGTTGATTCAGTCACAGTCAATTGTTTATCAGTTATTTTGTGACAGCACTAAGGTAGCAACTTGTAGATCTTCTATATAACATGCGATAAGATGCTACATGAAAAAATAATAATTTACCTTTATGTGCATGGGCAATGAGCAATGGTTAGAAATATTATAAAGTACCTTGAGCAGCACATTGGTTTCTGGACATGGAACAATTGTTCTTGACACGGTGACTCCTTGACTGCACGCAGAGCATTGGCATGTTGATTGCATGCAGAATACTCAGTTGGACGACTGCATGCAGACTTGCTCGCTGACTGCACTCGAACCATTGACTAGTAGATTTTATAATGCATGCAGAATTGCAGAAATGTTAGGTGCATACAAACTTGCAGACTTGATAAATGCATGCAAAACTTGAAGACTTGATAAATGCATGCAAAACTTGCAGAAATGTTAGGTGCATGCAGACTTGATAAATGCATGCAAACCTTGAAGAAATGTTAGGTGCATGCAGACTTGATAAATGCATGCAAAACTTGAAGACTTGATAAATGCATGCAAAACTTGAAGAAATGTTAGGTGCATGCAGACTTGATAAATGCATGCAAAACTTGAAGACTTGATAAATGCATGCAAAACTTGAAGAAATGATCACTTCATGCAGGATTCAGTTTATAGCAGTGATCACTATGCTACACTACATCTTGAGTTCACTTATTAGTCACTCATCATTTGTGTCTTTAAGTGTTGGATGGGATAGACTGTACAACGGCTATCCGATACTCTTTAATCTAGTCCATGTAATCTGGACTTCATTGGCTTGAACTTGTGGGTTCGTCGATCTCTAATCTCACATGGTCCAGAGAAATCCATGAGGACTCTGCCGAATGGTGGCTTTTTTGGTACACGTTCCGTAGAAAGGTCTGCCATTCTCTGTTGTTGTACTTTGCCCTGTAACTTTTGTTTTTTGCACACAGTGCACTTAGTTATGCTGTTTCTTGCCCTCAAATTGACCTCAACCCAATGCCCTCTTCTGGACAGGGAGATCATGCTACTCCTTTCTGCATGTCTGCTAACGTCATTGATGCTTCGCGGAATCAGGTCAGTTACGTTACTTTCTTTTGGCATGATGTCTAGCGCATCAATATCTTTATTCAGTGACGAACCTTTGTAGTTAACTGCACAGTCGTAGACTACTCGCAACTTGTTCTTTCTTGGATGCATCACGCCATGGTGAGGGATGTACCACATGGCTCTTCCATCTGTACCTTTCACTTCTTCCGTTGGAACCTTCTCCGCGTAGCCTTTCTGTATCATGTCGTTCATGGCTGCCTTGTAGTCGTTGTAGAATACGGGGTTCTTGGAGAATTTTCTACTTAGATGTGCAGCCCTCACTTGAGCTTGATGTTGGTTATTGGGAAATATCTTTCCCTTGTCGTGTAGGGGGAGACCTAGTTGATAGTGTCCTTGTTCATTGAGCACGATAGTATCTTCGACTTCGGCGAGAAACTGCGTATCTTTCAAACTTCTCTCTGGTATGTCATCGACTAGGCGCTCAGTGAAGTCGGTGTTGTACATCTGTACTACCTGTTTCTCGATGGTTTCGTGGACGTTCACCCTGTTTACCGTAATACCAAGTGAGGGATTCGATGACCTTTTTACGCCATACGCGATCCAACCAATAGGAGTCTTGCACGCGTACGGACCGTCGTTTTGGCTGTTTATCACCTCAAGTGGCTCGGTTGCCTTAGGTACGTTGTTTCCGATCAGTATACCAATGTGAGCATTGTCATTAGACTGCTGGCTCAGCTCGACGCGGTTCAAGTAGGGCCAGCGCACAATTTGATCCTGAGTGACGACGTCGGCGATGTCGGCTGGGATTCGATCTTGCGTATAAACCCTCGGGAGTGGTATACTGTTTTCTCGCTTTATGTCGCAGACTTCCAGTCCTTGCAGAACGGTGGTATTCACAGTCTTCTCGTCGGTCATGGTTTGTATCTCAAGCTTTGTCAGTTTACCTTTAGCATTTAGTTGCTGCTTTAGGGTGTCTGTACAGAATACTGCATCACTGCCGTTGTCCAAGTAGGCTAACGTTTCAACTGCTAAACCAGTGGCCTTTGAGTATACTATGACTGGGATAATACATGGTGAGGAACTGTCTCCGGCGCCTGTACGACGACATGTACTGGTTACGTTCTGCGTCTTTTCGCCAATGTCAGCATTACTTGTAGATGTGGAGCTAGTATATTCTCCTCTTTCAGTGTGTAATACTGTAGGGTGTTTTCCTTTACACGTCTTGCATGTGAGTTTGCATTTGCAGTCTCTACGCATGTGCGATGCTCCTTTAAGACAGCCGAAGCACACCCTCAGCTCTCTGAAGTATTTCAGCCTTTCGTCAATCGACTTCTTAGCTAAAGTATAACAAGTCTCTACGGCATGCGACTTGTTATTGCAGAAAGTGCATGGACTTTGAGTGTAATCATTTGATTTGTCGTTACTTTCTGTAGATTTACTTGTCTCTTCTGGTTTACCTGTCCGAGTGCTGGTTGCCATGCTGGTAGCATTGCCTCTGTGTCCATAGCGCTTGTTCGTTGTATCGCGATCGCTGTCGTTGTTTATCTTGCCGAAACTGGGATTGGTGGCTATGCGCGCTTGTCTTTCTATGAACTTGATAAGATCGCAGAATTTTACCACTCTGCGTCTTTCTTCCTCGATATCATCCACTATCCACCTCCACCTATCTCGCATACTGTATGGCAACTTCGACACTAGCATCTTGATATTTGCAGTGCTATCCAACTCAGCGATGTATCCCATATCGGTCAATGTATTCTTGCATTCTAGAAGATATAACGACAATTCATTCAGTCCTGTGGTGTTGTCTGCCCTTATACTCGGCCATTGACGCAGTTTCCACAGGTAGGCTTCTGAGATCTTGTGTGGATTGCCAAATTTCCTTTTCAGGAGTGCCTTCGCCTGAGAATATCCATCGTGGCTTATATGGAGGCAGCTCTTTACAAGGGCGTTAGCCTCGCCTTTAGTGTATTGCTCCAGATAGTATATCTTGTCCTTGTCGTTGGTGACCTTGCTTTCTATACTGTACTCAAAAGCCCTTGTGAATGATGCATATTCTAGTGGGTCGCCGTCGAACGTCTTGATTGTGCGTTGAGGTAAACTTGCTTTGAGATGGTGCTCCAACAAAAGCTTGGTCAGATCTCCCTGTTGGCGGATAACGTCGGCGACATTTTCCTGCGGCTGTCGTGGTCGTTGTGCATACCAGTTTTGAGCTTGCGTGGGAGCGTCATCTTGAGTGATTTGATCATGTGATGTCTGATGGTTCACATAACCGCTCTGTTGGAATTCTCTATGCTGTGGTGACTGGTAATTAACATAGGCACTCGGTTGAGGATGCTCCTTTAACTTAGTCGGTGTGGTAGTATTGTCTCGTGATTGGATTGCCATACCGTCATTCATTGTTCTGAACTCTGCCTGGTTTGACCGACGTCCTGTGTTGATATCAGGTGGATCACCATGTATCGCTGACTGCGATTGGGATTCAGTGAAACGCAACGACGTAGGCTTACTTGTGCGCAGGGGGGCACCTGTGTTTGCATACCCGCGTTCAGGCCTATAATAATCCTGTTGCTCGGTAGGTCTATGAAACTGGTCCTGTGCGTCCATCAATAGTGACGTCTGCTGATGTTCATAAGCTACTTCGCGTAACGGTTCATTGAAAGAGCTGTGTGTACGCTGTTGTGTACCGGCACCATTATATACATACTGCTTACTATAATATGCGTTCTCAGGTTCGTTGGGTATGTGATGCTGATACTCTGTGGTAGGCGGTCTGTAATACTCGCTAGCATCTGGAATCAGGAACTGTTTCACGGGACTACTGTTCGATGATTTTCTCACCATAGTTTCAGATTTATCCTCACCGATGTTTTCCGGTGATGACTGATGGTCAGGCAGTTGCCTTTCGCTTTCTATATCTAATTGACCATGTGATGGTTGTTGTTGTGGCTGATTAATTGCAGTATTAATACCATGATCTTTCTGCTTGGCATCTGGTATCTGATCATGACTATTTAGCCAGTCTTGAACACAGTCGCTCCTTGAACTTTTAGATTCACAGTCTAACTGCGACTGGATCTCTTGTGTACCTGGTGGTTCAGGTTGATTGTTATTGACTTGATTTATTGCTTGAAGACTTGCCTCAGCTACTGCTAACTCTGTTTCGATGTTGAGTTTTTCTCGTTTCCATCTTAATTCCCCCTCTTCCCTTTTCTGTCTTTGAACGAGAAGGAACTCTTCATCGTCTAGTTCTTTTTGTCTTTGAAGGAAAGCTGATCTTGTTTTTAATTCTACTGTCTTTGCTGCTAATTTCAAGACCATGGCACTTTTAGTTGTACTAGTTGAACTAAGTTGACTAATGCTGTCTTTCCATTCAGTTCCCATCGTTGTTTGATCTTTATCTTCCATGCTTTATTAATTCTAAGCTCACCGTTCAAAGCTAGGAGTTGTTTCTTGCACCAATTAATAGCTGAACTGGCTCTATACAGCGTAAAAGATGAAAAGTAGCCCAATTTGGGCTATAGTGGCATGGGTCTGGCAACACGGCTAATTTGGCGTACGCGACGAAGTGACGAAATTAGATTTTAGCAACACTGACAATAACTGTCTATTTGCAGCATGATAACGGCACTCGTAAAAGCTGATGAAAGCAATCTACACTCTATGCAGCACGATAAGAGTTATACTTTTAACTTGAACTTTATGACTTTTAATAGAAGCTTTCTTGATGATTTTAAGCTCTAGATGGTTCATACTAGGCGTAGTACGTCTTCTTAACTATATTGTTAATTGTCTTATAAACTTTTGTACTAGTTTTTGTACTAATGTAGGGTCCAAACTTGGTTTCGAACCCTTATTTGTTGCAGAATTCTGGTGCTTTATTTTACTACGATAAGTAACGCTTCTCCTTGCGTTGCTATGATTTTACTTCAAGTTCTTTAGACGACGAAGAACTCACCAAAACACACTTGAAACTTCCTTTTGAAGCTATTGCTTTATGCTCAGGAAAACTCTTGTCACACGAACGTCTTAATAGTAATTGAAAGTAATAAGAAGATAATAAGAAGAAGAAGAAGGTACAAAAACTGTAGCGTTTCCGAGGATAGTCTGCAACTTACGATACTTTAACTTGATTTCTGCTAATATCAAAACACACAATGGGGGCGCTAGACATATATGATGGATGCAGAAGGGGGAGCAGGTCTCGGAACTTCTAGCAGTTTCTTTAGTAGTTGGAAGGTAAAATCTGCACTAACACCTATTGGTATCATAATTATGTCACCGCACAAATAATTTAGATACAAAATGATGATTCCACGCCCGGTATTTCAACGAAGCTGAAACAGATAATAATGCTGATACAAGAGTATGACCGTACATGTACACGGAAAATAAGAATATCGATTCAAGGACCATTGACTTGTTCATAATGGCACAATTGGCCTTGGGGTGTACCCCGGGGTGTACAGCTTATTGTGGTCTCAATAATTCAATTTACGCAACGCTGAACAAGTAAAAGTACCAGGCCTAGGCCTACATTCAAATTAAAAGCTCATTGAATTTGTCAGATAATCATTCCAAATAAAGTGAAAAGTTTCGTGTAGATCCACAAAGATTATGGGGGAACGTTTAAAACAAAACCAACATTGCTAAATGTAATATGATACTAACGGAAAAAATAGGTCACCGGTGGGGTTCGAACCACAGGCCTTTCGATCACAAGTCGGATGCGCTACTGATTGAGCCACTGGTGCACTGTATAACAATGACATTAGAAATACATTGAAATATCCTTCGTGAACATTATTCCATAAATCGGAAGTTAAAATGCTTTATATTTATAGTTTTTGTATGTTTTTAAGATGGGGTTCTCGCCCAAAAATTGATTCGAAGCTGCTTTTTATTGTAACCCTGGTTTGATTGACATGAATAGACTGACTTTTCGAAACATTTCTAGATATGGATTTCGTTCATAGTTGCTGTTTGTAGCCGGTCTCACTTCGGTATTATATTGCATCATGGGTTTATATTATGTGTACGCGGAGTTTCGGGTATGTAGCGAGTCATGTGATTTTTGCCCAGGGCAAACACTTGAGATCCGGAAAGGCCTTTAAGTGGAGACCAAAAAATCCAGAACATGGTCTCACACACACTGATGCCACGAAGGGCAAACCACAGGCCAAAGATAATCAAGGAACAGAGGCCTGGAGGGGTACGAAGAAACCATGATCAACCCCGAACATTGGGCTCTAAGGGGAATAGTGGGACGGCCAAGATAATCAAGGAACAAGGCTGCCCACAGATGCCAAGATCATCCAGAAGCATGGCAAAGAGCAACAACTGGGAGGGTGGGAGAGGTTTTATTTTAAAAATCAACCTACTTGGTACGGAACCAAAAAGCGAATGAGATAAATAGGAAGGGAAGACGAGCAAAAACACAGAAACAAAGGGGAGAGTTCGCGGGCTCCCGGAAGTGGAACGTGAGTGGTCAAAAGGTTGCTACGGGAGACCAGCAAACTATAGCATACACAATTTCCGCTTCATTGGCTAAAAGAGTTTAAGCTTTATGGCTTAAACTTTATTAACAAAAGTACAAGAATGGTAAAAGGAAGTTAATGGCACTTAATCTTACAGACTGAACATGCTGAATGCAAATTATTATTCCAATGATGCCGGGATAACTTGGGGAATTCCCTCGGTTGCTAGCTTTTTCAAAATTGATTGATATAATAATTAACAATACAAAATCATGTGAGAGCCCAAGTTAAGGTTGTTCCTATGGCTAATTTTGTATTTGATATTTTAATAGAGCTTGCTGAGCTACACAATAATCTGAAATTTGAGATTGATCGGAGGTACGGATTTCTAGATATGACAACGGAAAAGAAAGGGAGAAAAGGAAGATGAAAAGGGAAGGAAAGGGAATAGGAAAAAAGAAATACGAAGGGTCGGAAGGAAAGAGGGGAAGGAAAACAATAGTGTAGATAGTTAAAGGAAGGGAAAATAAAGGAGTGGAAAGAAGTGAAAATCGAAAAGAAACTTGGAAAAGAGAAGAGAAGAGAAGAGATTTAACCATCCAAACACTTTTTGTGTAAAGCGTGTTAATATTTCGTAACTTCAGTGACTTCACAGTAATAAACAGTAACTTCACTTTCATCAAGGTAATCATAGGACCGGGCAAATGTTCGCGCGCATTTGTCCAGGAATATCATTAGAAAAATGTACCTTACTAATAATTAATGGCCAGATTCGTGTAAATAAATTGTTAAAATGTCGAGGGCTACGCGCATCTTATTTAGGATTTCAGGTCATTAGGTGGAATAAACAAGGTCACGTTTTTTAACCTCGGCACCACAAAAAGGTGGTTTTGTTACATTTTAGAGGGGGTTTTGTCTTTAGGCTATTGTATTTGAGTAACTCTCTATCAAATTGACTTGTGTCTGGGCTTATCTTAAAGACAATTTAATACCTTTTAATAATTTGAAGAGAGAAAAAAGCGATCACTTTTTCATTAATTGGTACAGCTCGTTAAGTATAATTAGTCAGGGTGGTTGAGGGAGTGGAGGAGGAGGGAGTGGAGGAGGAGGAGGAGATTGCTATGTAATACACGGGTGGAAAATTGTTAAAACTCAAAATGTCCTAACAGACAAATGGTAGCGGTGTGGTATAGAAGTCCCAAGTATGCAAATGATTCCATTGAATACAATGTAATGCTCTACCACACACAGTAATCAACAACTGACTAAATCGTATTGTCCTATTTGCATGAATGGATAGGGGGGACACTATTATCTCAAGATGGGTTCTTTTGAGCTTCATTAGAAAGTATTACTGCACTCCTGCCTCAGGAATGTCTTTAAGACATGACCACAACTGGTACTACTAGTACTAGTACTAGCATATGCCACACATATTTTTATGATACTTTAAAATGCCCACTATTGCAGGTTGAGTTATGTTATCAATAACTGTTGTGGATGAGATGACAACATAATATTCATGTACTGTACATGGCAGTTTAAACACCCTGTATAATTAAATTGATGTGTGAAACAATGCTTTATAATCACATAGTGATGGTTAAACTTAATGATAGTCACTCAAACTTGTTCTGAGTTATCATATATTTCAGAACTTGTGTAAATTTGTGTTTTTCAGTATTTAACATTGGGTATTTTGACCACCCCGTATATAAATACTTCCTAATAAGCTGACTAATTAATATTGTATTCGCTGGATGGGTAATTTACTCAAATACAACAAAAACATGTATAGCCTTCATATAGGTCCTGCATTTAGACTGTGGAAGAAAAAAAGTAAATCATCATTTTGTATAACATTTTAATTGTTATACCCTGTATAATGTTTAGCTCACTCTGTATATTTGATTTCTAGTCTCCAAATTTATAATCCTTATATTATGACTTTTCCAAATATATATGGTTTCATACCCTTTATGTGTAAACATTTTGATATATTCTACCAAAAGCGAAAAATGATGTATATTTCATGAAAATGACCAATGTAACACAAATGTAGCCCAGGTTAAAAAATGTGACCACAACCCAGCTGCGCCGCCATCTTTTATGTAATAGGGTCGAACTGGTGTTCACCGGGAAAAACTCCTTCGCCCCACTGACAAAGACCCCAGATACGCCACTACAAAACACTGATGGTTGACTTTAATTAATTCGGACAAGAGACAAAGAGGATGATACAAGCGATGTTTGGAGAGTAGGATAGTTTAATACCACGACATGCCGTATTTAAAACCAATAACCGGCATATCAAGAACGAGTATTAAACGATATAACCCACCAAGACCAAACATCGTAGTAGGGAATAGGCGCAGGTAATAAGCGTAAAGAAGAGGGGGTGACGAGGGATACACGGTGAAGAGTGCGAAGGGAAAACATAATATAGAAACAAACAAGACACGAGCAATAAGAAAATAAAAACAAAAACTAGACCTCCCCCCTCCCCCAGGTATGAGATATTATCAATATATTATCCCATACCAAGTATAATTATGTGTAATCATGAACATTTCTCCACAGTCATTTATTTGACGAAATTATTCTGAAATACAATACTACCCGTAAGAAGAATGAAATAAAATACCACACACTTTGACCAGCAAACAACGTGGCTAACTCGGGTGAAAACACATTATTTAAAACCAAATATACCAAATTTAAATATAAGTTTAAGAAATTGTACATACCCATGTGAAAGTTTCACTCCACAAGAACATCTTTTGTCTACAGTGTGCACATCTTAAATACATAATTATACATAATCAACATTTCTGCCCCGCCCCCCCCCCCCCCCCCTCCCCCCCCCTACGGAAGCTTATAGTGATCATTCGTTTTACCATAATACCAAGATAAATAACTTTGAAACACATTTCTTCTACCCTGTTACTAAGATATTATCTTGGAAACATGTAATAATTTAATACAATATATCATATATCTCGTTAATAATGATTTCAATAATATCATTATTTTGAAACAGAGATTTCGATAAAAGCTTATCTCAGTATCAATGATTCGGTGTTAGCTTATCTCAGAAGTAATGATTTCAATAAAACCAATACTTTTGAAAGAGATATTTCGATAATAGCTTATATCAGTAGCAATGATTCGGTGTTAGCTTATCTCGGAAATAATGATTTCAATAATATCATTATTTTGAAACAGAGATTTCGATAATAGCTTATCTCAGTATCAATGATTCGGTGTTAGTTTATCTCAGAAGTAATGATTTCAATAAAACCAATATTTTTGAAAGAGAGATTTCGATAATAGCTTATATCAGTAGCAATGATTCGGTGTTAGCTTATCTCGGAAATAATGATTTCAATAATATCATTATTTTGAAACAGAGATATCGATAATAGCTTATCCCAGTAGCAATGATTCGGTGTTAGCTTATCTCGGAAATAATGATTTCAATAATATCATTATTTTGAAACAGAGATTTCGATAAAAGCTTATCTCAGTATCAATGATTCGGTGTTAGCTTATCTCAGAAGTAATGATTTCAATAAAACCAATACTTTTGAAAGAGATATTTCGATAATAGCTTATATCAGTAGCAATGATTCGGTGTTAGCTTATCTCGGAAATAATAGTATCAATGATTCGGTGTTAGTTTATCTCAGAAGTAATGATTTCAATAAAACCAATATTTTTGAAAGAGAGATTTCGATAATAGCTTATATCAGTAGCAATGATTCGGTGTTAGCTTATCTCGGAAATAATGATTTCAATAATATCATTATTTTGAAACAGAGATATCGATAATAGCTTATCCCAGTAGCAATGATTCGGTGTTAGCTTATCTCGGAAATAATGATTTCAATAATATCATTATTTTGAAACAGAGATTTCGATAATAGCTTATCTCAGTGTCAATGATTCGGTGTTAGTTTATCTCAGAAGTAATGATTTCAATAAAACCAATATTTTTGAAAGAGAGATTTCGATAATAGCTTATCCCAGTAGCAATGATTCGGTGTTAGCTTATCTCGGAAATAATGATTTTAATAATATCATTATTTTGAAACAGAGATATCGATAATAGCTTATCCCAGTAGCAATGATTCGGTGTTAGCTTATCTCGGAAATAATGATTTCAATAATATCATTATTTTAAAACAGAGATTTCGATAATAGCTTATCTCAGTATCAATGATTCGGTGTTAGCTTATCTCGGAAATAATGATTTCAATAATATCATTATTTTGAAACAGAGATATCGATAATAGCTTATCCCAGTAGCAATGATTCGGTGTTAGCTTATCTCGGAAATAATGATTTCAATAATATCATTATTTTGAAACAGAGATTTCGATAATAGCTTATCTCAGTATCAATGATTCGGTGTTAGTTTATCTCAGAAGTAATGATTTCAATAAAACCAATATTTTTGAAAGAGAGATTTCGATAATAGCTTATATCAGTAGCAATGATTCGGTGTTAGCTTATCTCGGAAATAATGATTTCAATAATATCATTATTTTGAAACAGAGATATCGATAATAGCTTATCCCAGTAGCAATGATTCGGTGTTAGCTTATCTCGGAAATAATGATTTCAATAATATCATTATTTTGAAACAGAGATTTCGATAATAGCTTATCTCAGTGTCAATGATTCGGTGTTAGTTTATCTCAGAAGTAATGATTTCAATAAAACCAATATTTTTGAAAGAGAGATTTCGATAATAGCTTATCCCAGTAGCAATGATTCGGTGTTAGCTTATCTCGGAAATAATGATTTTAATAATATCATTATTTTGAAACAGAGATATCGATAATAGCTTATCCCAGTAGCAATGATTCGGTGTTAGCTTATCTCGGAAATAATGATTTCAATAATATCATTATTTTAAAACAGAGATTTCGATAATAGCTTATCTCAGTATCAATGATTCGGTGTTAGCTTATCTCGGAAATAATGATTTCAATAATATCATTATTTTGAAACAGAGATATCGATAATAGCTTATCCCAGTAGCAATGATTCGGTGTTAGCTTATCTCGGAAATAATGATTTCAATAATATCATTATTTTGAAACAGAGATTTCGATAATAGCTTATCCCAGTATCAATGATTCGGTGTTAGTTTATCTCAGAAGTAATGATTTCAATAAAACCATTATTTTTGAAAGGGAGATTCCGATAATAGCTTATCTCAGTAGCAATGATTCGGTATTAGCTTATCTTGGAAATAATGATTTCAATAATATCATTATTTTGAAACATAGATTTCGATGATGGCTCATCCCAGTATCAGTGATACGGTGTTAGCTTATCTCGGAAATAATGTTTCAAAGTTATGTGATATCGGAAATAAGGATTTTAAAGATGACTTATCTCTGAAATAGCGGTTTATAAGATAATTTATCTTAGAAATACTGATATCAGCAATGACTTATCTCGGTAATAATGATTCAAAGTTATTTGATATCGGAAATATAGATTTCAAAGAAAACCTATCTCTGAAATAGCGGTTTCTTAAATAAGTTATCTTACAGATCATGGTATCAGAGATAGCTTATCTCGGAAATAATGTTTCAAAGTTATTTGATATCGGAAATATGCATTTCAAAGATGACTTATCTCTGAAATAGCGGTTTCTAAAATAAGTTATCTTACAATAAATGGTATCAGAGATAGCTTATCTCGGAAATAATGTTTCAAAGTTATTTGATATCGGAAATATGCATTTCAAAGATGACTTATCTCTGAAATAGCGGTTTCTAAAATAAGTTATCTTACAATAAATGGTATCAGAGATAGCTTATCTCGGAAATAATGTTTCAAAGTTATTTGATATCGGAAATATGCATTTCAAAGATGACTTATCTCTGAAATAGCGGTTTCTAAAATAAGTTATCTTACAATAAATGGTATCAGAGATAGCTTATCTCGGAAATAATGTTTCAAAGTTATTTGATATCGGAAATATGCATTTCAAAGATGACTTATCTCTGAAATAGCGGTTTATAAGATAATTTATCTTAGAAATACTGATATCAGCAATGACTTATCTCGGTAATAATGATTCAAAGTTATTTGATATCGGAAATATAGATTTCAAAGAAAACTTATCTCTGAAATAGCGGTTTATAAGATAATTTATCTTAGAAATAATGATATCAGCAATGCCTTATCTCGGAATCTATGACTTATCGCTGAAATAGGGTGGCTAAAACAATTTATCTTAGAAATAATGGTATCAGAGATATCCTATATATCACAAATAATGTAGGAATGTTGTGTTCGTCTTGTTGAAAACGTGCTGACCGCATTGCATATTCTTCGTTGGATTTTCATCCCGTTTTCCCAATTTGTGAGACCAGGAGCAGCTAGAAAACGCCGCTAGAGATGTATTTTGAATTGGTAAGTAGGCATACTGTAGACCTACCATATGTATTATATAATTAATATGCTAGTGATATCATAATATCACACTTTATTATAGAACGAGACCAATCTCGCCGTTTAACCAAAATATTATGTGGTTTAACCATACTTTGGTTTAACACTACAGTCTAGTCCAGTGGTTCCCAACCTTTTTCTGGTGGTGACCCCATTTCAGAAACCAGCATCAGAGCACGACCCCTCACAGGACAAAGTCACCAGTGGCGGTACCAGCATAATGAATTGGGTGGGGTGGGGGGAGCGGGGAGCGCAAGAAACCATTTAGGGGGGGGGAAGAATTGAAAAATGCGTGCTATTTGTTTTACCATTTTACGCTAAAACTGTCAAATTTGGTCTAATTTTAACTAATTTGGTAAGCAAATTGTAACATTTGGTCTTTTTATACCTAATATGGTGATAAAATGTGCGCGCAGCGCACCAAAATTTGATATTTTATGCTAAAATGGTCAAATTTTAACCTTTTGAAATGTGCTACCATGATATTTGCTATATAACTATACAGTACAGTACACTAAAGTACAGTACAAAAACATAACATTTTATTTGGTTAAATTAGGCTAGTCCGCGACCCCACAAAAAGTGCGTCGCGACCCCAACTGGGGTCGCGCCCCATAGGTTGGGAACCATTGGTCTAGTCCGCCACGTGGTGGCCTTTAGGTACTAGTTGTCATGCATTGCCATAGGTTTGTGTGGTAAGCTCGTCTTAGTGAGTCACTTTCTGTAACACGTCTTACTAAGGGCAGGGGGGTGTTATTACACCCCCGATATATGATGTTGCTACTAATGGGTAGCTTAGCATCCTCTTTCCTGTCATACCAAGTACCAACGGGCCAAATATGACGTCATAATGACGTCACAAAGGCCGCGAGCCGGAAAAATCATGATTTTCATCAAAATCCCTGTAAAATCGGCGAAAATTGAATTTTGAGCTAAAAATCCTAGGAATATCGGATTTTCACCCGGTTTTCAGCTAGCTTATCAATAAATACTAGCCAGGTTAATTGCGTGAATTTGAAGGAGATTAGCAAAACTATACATTTTTTGAAAACCTTGCATTATAACGATTCAGAAAATGTTTGATTCAATACAATTTACACAGATGTCAGTATGACGACCATCGTTAACACAGTGAGTATCAAATTATAAAAATGCTCCAATCGTGTGGAAAAGTATGTCAGCTTACTCATAGCTCCTAAGGATTACAAAAATGTATAGTTTGCCATATCGACGACATTTATTTTTGATGCTGTCGGTAAAAGGTCATATGATAGGGTCATATGTTTTACAGAATGTTTCAATTTTCTTGAAATTGGTGCCAAATTGTTCGTATAGTTTGATTGATTTTCACCCATGTATATTTTCACTACCTATAGAACAACCCCTGTGAAAAATTTGCAAGATTTTTCAACAAAATTGGAATATTCTACAAAAGATCGGGATCCGATCTTTCGTTGCAACATACGCATTTACTGGTTGCTAAAATGCTTTTATGATCACATTTGACCAAATCAAAATTCTCACAAAATCCCTTAAAGGTTGTTGTTCCGATTTGTGGCCAGAAATATAAGTCGATGTTTTCCATTATATATGATAGAGCATCACGAAAATAGTCAAATTCCAAAGTATGAGCTGTAAATCTATAGTAATTTTTGATTTGCAGGGTCAAGGGCACAAGCTCAAGGTCATTTGCTTATTTTCCAAATAGGCAGCATACGGGTTGATTTGTCTACTGCTATAAAGATATCAAATGATAGCCTGTATTTTTATCATTACACCTGTAAAATGTTAGATACAAGAGATTTTAATTTCAAAAGTTACAACCGAAAACGTTGCAAAAATTCATAGGTTGTGATTTTTGTGGTAACCGAACTTTCGCTACGTTTTCGCTTATATCTTTTACAAACAACCTCTGATGTTCGTAAAATTTCACAGGCATGATCAGACAAATATGGGCTTTCATCTAATATCAAAAACCCCACTTAGATAGATGAATCCATTAATGATCGGAACAACCACCTTTAAGAATTTTGCCCCTCTGGTTTGACTGCCTTGGTACGGCCCTTGATGTGGGGAGGAAACCATTCAAACGGGACGACAGGGCTGGCTACGCGCCTATTTAGACCCAAAAGGCACCAAAATAGTTGGTGTGGATTAGTTCTGGTGCACTTACTAATTACATATAATATTATTTTTGTTTTCTTTCAGTTATTTATCACGTGCCTTGTTCTGGTGATAAACTCGATTGAAGCTCCTGATCCCATCGAAGTGGAATTTGGAATTAACAATACAATGAACCGAGAAGAACTTATGGTCATTTACTTTTCAATGGGATACACAGCCATGCAAATCCATACTTTTCTCACAATGAGACATGGAATGATTTTTAGCCTTCGACATCTGCGCAGACTGATGTGGCGTCTCGGCTTGTATAGTCGTGGAAGACCATCCAATATGAACGACATTGTGGATGCTATCACTACCGAATTGAATGGAAGCGGAAGGTTACTTGGATATCGCATGATGTGGCAACGGTTGACCACTCTTTACGGTTTACGTGTCAGCCAAAATGTAACAAGATTGCTTCTTGGCGTAATGGACCCTGAAGGGGTTGCCTTAAGGACACGCGGTCGTCTCCATCGAAGACAATACATATGCAGAGGGCCTAACCATGTGTGGCATATTGACGGCTTGGACAAACTCAAACAATTCGGTTTTGCGGTACACGCATGCATAGACGGATTTTCCCGAAAAGTATTGTGGTTGCATGTGGGAAGAAGTAACAACAACCCTGCTATTATTGCCGGGTTTTATTTGGAAACTATCAAGCGTTTAAACTGTGTGCCACGAATTGTGCGAAGTGATCGCGGAACAGAAAATGGTCGTGTGAGATTGTTTCAGATTGCACTTCGATCAGATCACAATGATAGTCTATCTGGATACCGTAGTTTCAGATACGGTAGATCTACGGCAAACCAGCGTGTGGAGTGTTTTTGGAGCCAGCTTCGTAGAATGGTGACTCACTTTTGGATAAATTTTTTCAAAGACATGAGAGACGACGGTGTTTTTGATAACAGTGACCCAGTCCAAGTTGAATGTATGAGATTTTGCTTTACACGCGTTTTGCAAGCCGACTTTGACAGAGCAGTTGAACTGTGGAACAACCACAGCATTCGTCCTCAAAATAATCGCGAGTGCCCATCAGGAAAACCAAATATGATGTACTTTTTACCACAGCGTTTTGGGGCCACAGACCAGTCAAAAACCTTACTATTTAGCGAAAACGATTTAGATGAAGCGGCGATTCAATATTGTGAAGAATATCCTCCGTATGGGTGTAGCAATGATTTTGTAAACGTTGTCGAATTGATCATTGGAAACAATATCGAGAACTATGAGATGCCGACCACTGCGAATCAAGCGCTATCCCTGTACACTAGCCTAATGGAACTTATTGATGATTTATAGCCGGTTATGCTTTTTATATTTTATTTATAGATTGGCTATATTATAGCTACCATCCTAAACATCGCAAAAATTAAAGTTAAAGTTCCCACTCATTGAAGAGGTCATGGCTTTAAATCTAAGCTTGATATCATGACATATTTTACTATACACCGCCGGGGTATAGCGCCAGCTCCAATTTGGTACCCTGCGATACCAACGACTGTAAGTTGTCAAAAATAGGCAATGGTGTATGGAATTGACCGAGATGTGAATGTTGCCAATTTCACGCACACAAGACCGTAATTACTGCAGCATAACGATCGATCACTGCGGCGTCGGAAAAAAAGCGCGGGATTTATAATGGCGTGGGTGAAGAATGTGTACGTAATCTGCAAATTTGCAACACTCACAGCTCGGTCAATTGTCATAAACCATTGGTTATTTTCGACAACTTACGTTACTTTTTTGAGACACTCTGTATAGCTCCATTCTATTAGTAGGTCTATTTATAGTCAGTAGTCTATTATCAGTAGGCCAACATGTAGCATTTTCACAGATCACTGTTCTGATTATATTTATTGTGATAACAGGTGTTGATAAAGCGAATTCTGGGACCCAGAAAAAGATACAGGTCTCTTAGCAAAAAGTTAATGATTACTTCTGATTCGATTCAATTCAATTCAATTCAATTACAATATACTATGAACATACTACTTAGAATAACATACAATGATATGGAGGAGATAATCAATAGGCCATGAAGGCCAGAAGCTAATTATCACCAGAATCAGAAACAATTGCACATAAAACCAAGAAACATGAGACAAAACATTAGAAACAGAGCTCCGAAAATTATTCAGTTTAAAGGTTTGAGTTAATGAAATACTTCTTTAATAGGGTTTTAAAATTCTTAACATTTGTGGGATATTTTATATTGTTTGGTAGCGGATTCCATACCGTGGGTGCAGACGATGTTACGACTTTAGATGCAAAGTTAGTTTTGTTATTGTTCAAATTGTACTGATCCATATTTCACGTTTTATGATTGTGAATATTTGATCTTTTAACATAGTATTGATTAAAGACAAGGGGAAGATCTCCAGTTGAACATTTATACATAAACACGCATAATGCAAGTTTATATAATTTATGTATATTCAACATGTTGAGTTCCTGAAATAGAGGCTTACTTGGTGCTCGGAAGTTAGCCTGGATAATGTATCGTACAGCTCGCTTTTGTAGTTTATGTAATATGTTAACAGAAGTTTTGTTAGCATTTCCCAAGGCTAAAATACCATAATTCAAATAAGGCAGCACCAACGCATAGTATAGGCCTATGCTTATTATATGCTTTCAATATTTCTGTGTGAAAAGAGTATTGTAGTATCATCAGCGAGTAATATAAATTGAAGCATATTAGACGTATTTACAATATCTTTTATGTATAAAATAAAATAAACAGCGGCCCGAGTATTGATCCTTGCGGAACACCCCACAATATTTTCTGTTCGGATGACTTACATTCATTATAATACACATATTGGGATCTGTTGCTAAGATAACTTTTAAACCATTGCAGGGGGATTCCTCTGATTTCATAATGTTCTAGTTTATAAAGCAATATATTGTGATCAATCATGTCAATTGTGATCAATGGTATCAATGGTATCGTTTATTCACTAAACGATGTCCACCTAAAATAGGTTTGAGTGACCGCTGTATTACATTACATATTCACGCGGTGGAATTGCGAAAAAAATTAAGAATTAAAGGCCCTTGGTCCGATCGCATTTGACCCCGTGACCTTTTTTTTCTTCTCACCATCATACTGAAATTTTAGACCCCAAAACAAATTCCTTACGAAGTTACAGATAAAACCGCACACTTATTGTTATTTGATATTTATATGGGAGTAGACTGAGGTCCAGTCTGTCATATTATGCAAAGACCTCACTGTGATAAAATTTGAACACAATCAGACCAAGCCCCTTTAATTTGACCTTTCATAAATATACAAATGAACTAAAAGCAACACTACGGATATGACACCATTGACGTTTTACTCCTGGTTATCCCATGTGTCATTTGAGCTATATCACAACAAAATTAGACCAGTTTCAATATTTGACTCACATAGTACCCCCCCCCCCCCCCCCCCCCCCCCTCCCCATTTCCCGACCGCGTGCAGCAGATTGAAAAATGAAAAAAACGTGTCCACCATAGGAATGGTACCTATGGTCCATAAGCTACCCAGATAGGACACATGTTTATACACGTAGCATGATAATGAGTAGAAGTAACAATGGAATCTAGACGAAATTGAGTTGATGAACGAAGATTGTAGGAAGGCATATATACCGTTATTGCTCAGCACCAACCACAAATATAAACAAAACTGCTTTAATTACCAACACTTCTGGCTCTTCTATTAACAGGCATGTTTGTATTGTAACTCCAAGATGTCTGCTGGTGCATGGTCACTCTGTCACCTTTGACCCTAGTAGGCCAAGCTTATACGAGGGCGCTGTCACTTGTAGCCAGCAGGGACCTGTAGCCAGCAGGGACCTGATGCAGCCTGATGCTGTTACAATAACTGTTGTTAATCTAAACATATTAACTCTATTTTTCAAATGAGTGCTTGAAGATAGGTTGGAGCAGATATGTTGGACCCCATTGGAAATAAGTTTGCAAGAGTAGCCAGACTTTATGGGCCATCCGAGCATGTTGGTTTAGGTGCTAATTCAAATTTAATGCTTTTGTATGTTTTTAAAAATAGCCTTTTCAGGCCTTGTTGGTTATTTGTTAATGATTTTTTGCATGTTTCGTTAATATTTATGTTTTTCAACTTTGTACCGCATATGCTGAATAAATAACAAACAAACAAACCGTGGAGACATTTAAATGTGAGAAGAAGAATTTTATATATAATGCGATATTTGATGGGAAGCCCAACGGCAGCTGATGTGCCAGTAGCCAAGCAGAACAGACTACAAGTGTTAATAACAAGATTCGTACCCGTCCTGTTGTTAAATCATTCTTTATTCATTCATAAAAAAATATGTGAATAAAAGAAAGTACATGGTGAGCTGACCCACTCATGACCAGCACAAGCAGATCAGCATATCTGGCAAGGGAAACCATATAGCCATATAAACATTATAGAATATAAAACACACAACAGCGTAAAATAGTGAATCTTGAGGCGAATGTCAGGAGCGGCGAAGGTTTGAAGTTATATCCTGGGGTGACACTTGGTACTCGTTGTTTGGGGCTCCGTTATGACACGTTAAAGGTACCATAAAACTCGCGAGTTCGTGCGAATCAGCCACGAAACTTATGCAATGTAATTGATTGCACAGTTTCACGCTTCGCTGCCATTGGAAATGAGCCCACTACTATACTGTGCACATATTACACATTACATACACGCCATAGAGCCCAAACACCCAATGCAATAAAGTAGTCTGGCAACCAAGTTCAATTATTTCATAGGACCTGGAAAGTTTGTATATAGTTTTGTTTTTGATTGATTTAGATAGCTGAGGTGTTCCTTAATCAGAATCTGCCGGGTGATAAATTTTCACCCTTGAGGGTTTTGATAAATTCAAGATGGCGTCCAAAATGGCCGTCATAATAGATAATCGGTCAAAATTTCCCTTAACCTTGTTTTAAATCATTCAATATATTCATCTCATCATAAGGAATCAGAAAAAGTATAGTTTTACCTATCTCCAATGTATGGTTCTTAAGCTATACTTAAAAACGTGAAAGGTCATATCAGAGGTCACGTGTTTGGCGAAAATTTCAAAATTGCCCGATTTTGCTCAAAATGGTCTCAAAATGTTCTTGTTGCAAAACTATGTTCACAAAGTAATAGTTTGCAATATCCCAGATGTACTGTTGCTATGGTTACCGGCCATCGTAGACATTGTTTTACAGGCACATATGGTATTGACTTTGATATATTTGATACCATATCAACGATTGATCTGAGGCACTGCAAACTATTACTTTGTGTAGACGGTTTTGCAAGAGGAACATTTTGAGACAATTTTGAGCAAAATCGGGCACTTTTGAAATTTCGGGCTTCCATAGGCCCAAATACGTGACCTCTGATATGACCTTTCACGTTTTTAAGTATAGCTCAAGAACCATACATTGGAGATAGGTAAAACTATACTTTTTTCTGATTCCTTATGATGAGAGGAATATATTGGAATGACGAGATTAAAAGAAGTTTTGACCGGTAATATATTATGGCGGCCATTTTGGACGCCATCTTGAATTTCTCAAAACCCTCAAGGGTGGGAATTTATCACCCGACATATTCTGATTGAGGAACACCTCAGCTATACAAATCAATCAAAAACCAAACTATATAGTAACTTTCCAGGTCAAACGAGGGTTTTGCCGGACTAGTTTGTGTAGCGCAACGCATGAACACACTCAGCATTGGGCGGATTTAGGCATGGCCACTGGGTCTCTTTTATAAATTTAGTCATGATGATTTAGACAACCCCTGGACACTCATTGTCTATAACAATAGAAGGCAGTGTCGGACATGAATATACAATGAATAATCATATCAATGAATATTAAAAAATACACGTCATTTCTAGAGTCGAAAATTGAAAATACCAGACGATGGTGGACACGAACGGCCGTAACTTTGAAATCTCCGTTGGTTTCAATGTTATAATGGATGGATTTTGATTATGACCACAGAAAATTCATCCCATGTTGTAACTAAATTATTATCATCCTAAAGCCGCTGGGGCTGGATAACAAATTCAAGTGTCAGTATCGTCAATAATTTTGAAGTTATTATGACATTGAAACTTGCAACATAAAAGGAGCCTGGTCACTTTGCGCTAATATAATCATTAACTTACTGGAAACTAAAAGATGGACAATACAAGTTTTTATGTTTTGTTGCGTAACACAATCTATTTTTAAAGACCTCGACCAATAGCTTTGGACCCGGGGTTCTCACTATATAGTGGTACTACGTATTAACGTGTCTACCTTTTGGAGTGCCTTTTCGCGAAATTTGGTATATCGATGGGTGGCAATCAAAAAGGTTTTCATTATGCCCCATGGCCCGTACTTTGATAGATAGGTTTATTGATTAAAATACACTTAGAACCCAATTTTGGTTAATTATTACACTTTGAGAACCCAATTTTCTACTAGCTTCTGTTTATTGTTTGTATACTAAGGGTATATACAAGGGTAGGCCTATACTGATCGGTAGACATTTCACTTTGGTATACCGATCGGGTGTTAATTTTGCATATGATGCAGGTATAGAAAGTCTGGGAGGCACATGCACGTATGTTTCTCCTACCAAAATCAAACGTGGGAGGCACAGGCTACGTATGATTTTCGTACACCCCCCCCCCCCCCCCCCCCCCCCCCCCCCCCCCCCCCCACCGCGCTTTGGACAGCTCATTTGCGGCGATCCAAAGACTAAATCGTTTTTTATAGGCATCGGTTATTTGAACCGTGGATTAAACATGAAGCCAAAATGTTGACCAATTAGTATTATCGGCACGGAAAAGTTGAAAAATATTGATACAAATATAGTGACGCGGACCTCTTGCATTTACCGTGTAGTTAGTGCTCAACAAGTCAATGATGAATCTCTTCTGACCGGTGTCACATGTATAGAATCATTGTACGCACAAGATTCAAGAGTATAAAATAATCGCTGTTATACCTGACATGATGCTTTTCAACATTTTAAACTGAGAGTGAAATGTGTTCGTATAAACATTGACGAAACCGTACGGTATTCAGTGGCGTACGGATCCTAACGTCCCCCCACCGAATAAAACCTATCAAATATTCGTACGTCCGGCATCGTCTGAAAATCGAAAAGGCCCTCTACTGCCCTCTAACCTAGAAGGGGACTTTATTTTTTTTCTACGCATGCGTGCGATTTCTTTGGTTTCGGTGTTAGCTTATCTCGGAAATAATGTTTCAAAGTTATGTGATATCGGAAATAAGGATTTTAAAGATGACTTATCTCTGAAATAGCGGTTTATAAGAACTTCCTAGGGATGAGAAGATGAGATCTCATCTTCTCATCCCTAGGAAGTTCTTATAAACCGCTATTTCAGAGATAAGTCATCTTTAAAATCCTTATTTCCGATATCACATAACTTTGAAACATTATTTCCGAGATAAGCTAACACCGTATCACTGATACTGGGATGAGCCATCATCGAAATCTATGTTTCAAAATAATGATATTATTGAAATCATTATTTCCAAGATAAGCTAATACCGAATCATTGCTACTGAGATAAGCTATTATCGGAATCTCCCTTTCAAAAATAATGGTTTTATTGAAATCATTACTTCTGAGATAAACTAACACCGAATCATTGATACTGGGATAAGCTATTATCGAAATCTCTGTTTCAAAATAATGATATTATTGAAATCATTATTTCCGAGATAAGCTAACACCGAATCATTGCTACTGGGATAAGCTATTATCGATATCTCTGTTTCAAAATAATGATATTATTGAAATCATTATTTCCGAGATAAGCTAACACCGAATCATTGATACTGAGATAAGCTATTATCGAAATCTCTGTTTTAAAATAATGATATTATTGAAATCATTATTTCCGAGATAAGCTAACACCGAATCATTGCTACTGGGATAAGCTATTATCGATATCTCTGTTTCAAAATAATGATATTATTAAAATCATTATTTCCGAGATAAGCTAACACCGAATCATTGCTACTGGGATAAGCTATTATCGAAATCTCTCTTTCAAAAATATTGGTTTTATTGAAATCATTACTTCTGAGATAAACTAACACCGAATCATTGACACTGAGATAAGCTATTATCGAAATCTCTGTTTCAAAATAATGATATTATTGAAATCATTATTTCCGAGATAAGCTAACACCGAATCATTGCTACTGGGATAAGCTATTATCGATATCTCTGTTTCAAAATAATGATATTATTGAAATCATTATTTCCGAGATAAGCTAACACCGAATCATTGCTACTGATATAAGCTATTATCGAAATCTCTCTTTCAAAAATATTGGTTTTATTGAAATCATTACTTCTGAGATAAACTAACACCGAATCATTGATACTGAGATAAGCTACTATCGAAATCTCTGTTTCAAAATAATGATATTATTGAAATCATTATTTCCGAGATAAGCTAACACCGAATCATTGCTACTGATATAAGCTATTATCGAAATATCTCTTTCAAAAGTATTGGTTTTATTGAAATCATTACTTCTGAGATAAGCTAACACCGAATCATTGATACTGAGATAAGCTTTTATCGAAATCTCTGTTTCAAAATAATGATATTATTGAAATCATTATTAACGAGATATATGATATATTGTATTAAATTATTACATGTTTCCAAGATAATATCTTAGTAACAGGGTAGAAGAAATGTGTTTCAAAGTTATTTATCTTGGTATTATGGTAAATGGATGGTCACAATGCGCTTCCGTATTTGAAAGAGATATTTCGATAATAGCTTATATCAGTAGCAATGATTCGGTGTTAGCTTATCTCGGAAATAATGATTTCAATAAAACCATTATTTTTGAAAGGGAGATTCCGATAATAGCTTATCTCAGTAGCAATGATTCGGTATTAGCTTATCTTGGAAATAATGATTTCAATAATATCATTATTTTGAAACATAGATTTCGATGATGGCTCATCCCAGTATCAGTGATGCGGTGTTAGCTTATCTCGGAAATAATGTTTCAAAGTTATGTGATATCGGAAATAAGGATTTTAAAGATGACTTATCTCTGAAATAGCGGTTTATAAGATAATTTATCTTAGAAATACTGATATCAGCAATGACTTATCTCGGTAATAATGATTCAAAGTTATTTGATATCGGAAATATAGATTTCAAAGAAAACCTATCTCTGAAATAGCGGTTTCTAAAATAAGTTATCTTACAGATCATGGTATCAGAGATAGCTTATCTCAGAAATAATGTTTCAAAGTTATTTGATATCGGAAATATGCATTTCAAAGATGACCTATCTCTGAAATAGCGGTTTCTAAAATAAGTTATCTTACAATAAATGGTATCAGAGATAGCTTATCTCGGAAATAATGTTTCAAAGTTATGTGATATCAGAAATATGGATTTCAAAGATGACTTATCTCTGAAATAGCGGTTTATAAGATAATTTATCTTAGAAATACTGATATCAGCAATGACTTATCTCGGTAATAATGATTCAAAGTTATTTGATATCGGAAATATAGATTGAAATATTCATTATGTTTCTGAGATAATTAATTCAGGAATATGACATATATATTTATTTTGTATTTCTGTGATATTTGAATGTATTTTTGAGATAATTATATTGATAACATGGTAAAACGAATGATCACTATAAATAGTTTGTGTTTTCAGATAATTATCTGAGTTTTACAGAATATAATTTTGTGGGCCACAGAGTTGAATATCGTAGATTTACAGAATAAATATTTTGTGTTTCTGAGATAATTATCTCAGCTTTACATACAAAATATTTAATTTGTGTTTCTGATATAGATTATCTCAGCTTTACAAAATATTTAATTTGTGTTTCTGATATGGATTATCTCAGCTTTACAAAATAATTAATTGAATCATCTTGGTAACATGGCCTGGTAATCCGCGTTTCAAATCCAATAGTGTTTGTATCATTGAAACAGATTGAAAAATTCATTATGCTTCTGAGATAATTAATTCAGGAATATGACAAATAATTAGTTTGTATTTCTGAGATATTTGACTGTGTTTTTGAGATAATTATCTTGATAACATGGTAAAACAAATGATCACTATATATAGTTTGCGTAGTAGTCAACTTTCGCCACATAAGGCGATAACCAAGCAATCTCCCACTTTCATCTAGTTCTTCTCGTATAGCATTAACAATAGCATGTATGTTGGATGACCTTCTGTTGCTGTACAAGCCACGGCGCCACAGCAGTCGACGTACATGACGAAGGCTAAGAAAGATATCATGACAAGATGTGAGGAAATAGTGTATCTGTACGGCCGTATATCCCAATGCAAAGTAGCGAGATATAATTTCATCTCGATTCAGTCTATTTTCAACAAAATCCACTCCTGCAGGGTCGGGGGCTTGGACTGCGGTTGTTAGCAGAACTGCAAACAAGGTCTAGAAGAAAGAAAAAATATACTGTGATTTAAATAATCATATTATATTATAATGCAGCGATTCCCGGTTCAAATTTCACAAAAATAAATATAACTAGAGCTGTGTTGCGTCCTTGGAAAGGACACGTATTATGTTAGCCTAAGACCGAAGTGACCTTTGACCCTTGTCTATGAACATCCTATATGTAAGTGATTCTATCAAAGATCGTCTAGGAGAGGGATGAAAATCTAGCCAAACTTTCCACTGAAAATCCAACCTTGGCTGAAGCTATGTGTGTCTCGCGGAGCAGCGGGAGGTTTTCCCCAGCTGTTTGCGATGACAGATCCATGCACACGACCCAATCGTTTTTGGTGGCCACGTGACAACTTCCGACCAATCAGTGGTCAGGAAAAGGTCACTAGAGGTCAAAATGTCCTATTTCACTACTACCACTAATAATGCTATTTGTTTTAAAAATAAAGACCCAGGACTAGGAGCATAATACTTGGTCAAATTCTATTGACCAAGTATTATGCTCCTAGTCCTGGGTCTTTATTTTTAAAACAAATAGCATTATTAGTGGTAGTAGTGAAATAGGACATTTTGACCTCTAGTGACCTTTTCCTGACCTTTGACTCGAAATATGTGGTTGACTTTTTTTCTTGTCTCACAAAAAAAAAGTACCGGACCTTTTTTAGGATTTTTGCCCTGTAAACTTCAATGACCTCTAATGACCTTTGTGTGAACTTTGACCCTTTTTCCTGAACATCCTATATGTAGCAAGGTTCAGTGGTTCTCAGTGGCGGATCTACGGGGGGGGGGGGGGCAAAATTGCCCCCACGCCTAAAGATTTCAAACTTAAGTATTTTTATGTTTGTATGTGTCTTTATTGACTCAATTTATGCGCGCTTCGCGCGATTTTCTTCAATTTCAGACATTACGAATCAATTTAAGCTTCAAAACTGTATATTTAAGCGCATTTTCAACTCAAAAGGCGCAACAAATCAGGTGATGGTTCCGCCACTGGTGATTCTACTGACCAAGCTTGATGGTTCTGGTAGCACTTCACTAAATCGCTTAAACACGCGTTTTTATGGAGAATCAGTCATTTTCAAATGAATATAAATCGAGTTCCTGCATACGATTTTCATAAATCTGGTACCAAAATTTAGCTTTTCGCTGCCTCTTTACAATAAAATTGGAAAAACAGCGGATGGATAGATTTGAGTTGAATGAAGACGTGAGTCAACGACTCAAGATAATGCCCGTCGGACCTGACTGTTAAATGCAAAGTAGTAACGACGTATTTTCAACAAAAAACGTCAGTTATCATTTCTGTCATTTCTGATGTTTTTCAATTCTACATATTCTCAGCTTTAATTTGATACCAAATTTAGATGCTAAATCACAATACTTTTCCAAATATCTCTGTTTAAAGTCACGCGTAGATATTGCGCAAGAAGAGGTTTCCACTTTTTGACCGGAACTATTTAGTGAAGTGCTACCTTCTGGGTCTTAATTTGTAAAACAAGCATTTTAAATGAAAATGACCTTTTGACCCCTAGTGAACTTTCTTGACCTCTGACCAAAAAACTTGTGATTGACATTTCGCTTTGTCTCTTCAAAACACATATGTGTACCAAATTTGGTGAAAATCGGACCATGTGTTAAGTTCAATGACCTCTACTGATATTTATGTGACCTTTGACCCTTATCCCTAAACATCCTATATGTAGCAAGGTTAACTAAATCTACTGACCAAGTATGGTGTTAGGTCTTTATTCGTAAAACAAGTAGCATTTTTAGTGGTCGTAGTGAAATAGGACATTTTGACCTGTAGTGACCTTTCTTGACCTCTGACAAAAAACTTGATTGATTGATTGATTGATTGATTGATTGATTGATTGATTGATTGATTGATTGATTGATTGATTGATTGATTGATTGATTGATTGATTGATTGATTGATTGATTGATTGATTGATTGATTGATTGATTGATTGATTGATTGATTGATTGATCGATGGAATATTTGACTAAAATTTATTTAAAAAATTATAACCTTGCATTGATAGATCGATCGATCGATCGATCGATCGTTTGTTTGATTGATTGATTGATTGATTGATTGATCGATCGATAGGATATTTGACTGAAATATATTTTAAAAATTATAACCTTGCATTGATAGACAAATTGATAGAAATTATTCGCGCCGCAAAGGCGCTCGCTGCGTGCCTGCGCGCACACTGTCAGTAAACTTTTCTTCAATGGGGTCGTTGCACCGCCAGTTACTGTGTAACGTGGATACAGTAGTCATAAGGGTCGCTATTCATAACGTAGGTAAAACGGATTAGCGGCGGGATTAGCGGCCATTTTTATGAATAACGAACATTATGAATAGCGAGCAGTCCCCAATACGGTATGTAATCAAGCACCACACTCGTGTTCATAAAGACCACGACATCGGCCCAATATTAAAATAAGAAAATACGGATAAATTAACAATAATATTCTACTTACCAGTACCACCAAAGACATGTTATTGGCCAAAACTGGCATCATAGGAACAACAGATTACTCATACACCAACTAGGGATTTGAGGTACATCCTTGGGGGAAATTGTAAAAGAATGAGATAAGTCATATTTAAAATCCCCTTTTCCGACATCGACTATATCTGAAACATGTTTCCGAGATAAATTATCTTTGAAACGGTTATTTCCGAGAAACGCCATCTTTAGAACCTCTATTTCCGTAATAACGCATTTCTGAAATCCTTATTTCCGACTTAAGCTATATTTGAAGCATTCATTCCAAGATAAGTCATCTTAGCATTACGTATTTCCGAGACAAGTTATCTTTGAAATTGTTGTTTCTGTAAAACGCCATCTTTGAGACATCTTTTTCCGAAATCAAACAATTCTGAAAGCCTTATTTCCGACTTAAGCTATCTATGAAACATCAATTCCAAGATGAGTCATCTTAGCATTCCCTATTTCCGAGACAAGTTATCTTTGAAACTGTTATTTCCGAGAAACGCCATCTTTGGAACCTCTATTTACGAAATAACGCATTTCTGAAATTCTTATTTCCGACTTAAGCTATCTTTGAAACATTCATTCCAAGATAAGTCATCTTAGCATTCCCTATTTCCGACTAAAGTTATCTTTGAAACTGTTATTTCTGAGAAACGCCGTCTTTGAAACCTCTATTTCTGAAATAACGCATTTCTGAAATCCTTATTTCCGACTTAAGCTATCTTTGAAACATTCATTCCAAGATAAGTCATCTTAGCATTCCCTATTTCCGACTCAAGTTATCTTTGAAACTGTTATTTCTGAGCAACGCCGTCTTTGAAACTTGTATTTCCGAAATAACGCATTTCTGAAATCCTTATTTCCGACTTAAGCTATCTTTGAAACATTCATTCCAAGATAAGCTATCTTAGCATTCCTATTTCCAAGATATATTATCTTTGAAACTGTTATTTCTGAGATACACCATCTTTGGAACATCTATTTCTGAAATAACACATCTCTGAAATCCTTATTACATAATTGAGTCGTCTTTGAAACATTATTACCACGATAAACTATCTTAGCAATTGCTTTTTCAGAGAAAGGTGTATTTTTGCAATCATGATTCCCTGATACGCTATCTAGGAAATCATAATTTTAAACATACTTATCGTAGAAATATGAATTTTAATGACATTATTTTATGTTTATCAGATATATTTCTAGACATCTCACATTACTTAGATATTTATCTTGGTACTGCGGCAAAATGAATGGTCACTCCAAGCTTCCGTACCACAGAGTTAAATATCGTAGATTTACAGAATAAATATTTTGTGTTTCTGAGATAAATATCTCAGCTTAACAAAACATTTGATTCGTGTTTCTGATATGGATTATCTCAGCTTTACAAAATATTTAATTTTTGTTTCTGATATGGATTATCTCAGCTTTACAACATATTTAGTTTGTGTTTCCGATATGGATTATCTCAGCTTTACAACATTAGTTTGTGTTTCTGATGGATTATCTCAGCTTTACAAAATATTTAATTTGTGTTTCTGATGGATTATCTCAGCTTTACAAAATATTTAATTTTTGTTTCTGATATGGATTATCTCAGCTTTACAAAATATTTAATTTTTGTTTCTGATATGGATTATCTCAGCTTTACAACATATTTAGTTTGTGTTTCTGATATGGAATATCTCAGCTTTACAAAATATTTAATTTTTGTTTCTGATATGGATTATCTCAGCTTTACAAAATAATGAATTGAATCATCTTGGTAACATGGCCTGTTAATCCGCGTTTCAAATCCAATAGTTTTGTATCAATGAAACAGATTGAAAAATCATTATTTTTTTGAGATAATTAATTCAGGAATATGACATATAATTATTTTGTATTTCTGCGATATTTGACTGCATGTTATTATCTTGATAACAGGGTAAAACGAATGATCACTATAAGCTTCCGTACCCCCCCCCCCCCCCCCCCCCCCCCCCCAGGAAAAATGCAGTAACTACATATTTTGGGATTTTCTTTATTTTCTTTATTTTTTGCATAAATGGGTAATAGGGTTACAGGGCTTTTATATTATGACAGATTTTTTTTTTTAAATTGGGAAAGGGTTTTTTTTCATTTCCAAAAATGCAGTATCTACATACATTTTTCTTCTTCCAAAAGTAAAAACGCAGTATCTACAATGATCATATATCCACATAGCCTAATTGCTTTATTACTCAAAATCAAATAAATAGTATGAATTTATTTGGTTAATTATTCAAATTAAATATCTTTACAATACAATAATTATCTTATAGATCTATTTTAAAACAAAGCTGGATCTTTACATCGAAAAACAAACAAGTAATTTTTGCATGATATCCTCAAATTCTGCCAGGTGTGTGTGGTTGGGGTTGGGATAGCTCCAAAAACTTCTTAATTATTACTGTTTGTTAACGTTCAAGAATGAGACTGAAGCGTTATTTACCGGTCTACTTACAACACTTGATATCATAAAAATTGCTAACACAATGTTGAATTGTAGATACTGCGTTTTTCCTTTGGAAATTAGACACATTTGTAGTTTTGTAGGGCACCGTACTCACTATATAGTGGTATACAGGTTGAGTAAAAAAAAGTGTACTCTGATTGTAAAATAAATAAAAACATATTTCTGACCACAAAATTAAGGCAACCAATAATTTTATCAATTACGCCATTTATCTGCTATCATTGGCAAAAAGAATCACGGCAATATATGGTACCGTTTAGTAGACATGAATATTTCTGTAAAAGAACTTAATTTTGAAACCGAACAAATTTGTGATTTCACGCTCAATGAGCGCTTAATATAATATGTACTAGGATTAACATGTAAAGGATTAAACAGTCTATTTATTAAACCAAATAAATAAATAATAGCCTTGTTCAGAATTTCTCCTCGTTATTTTTAACATGAAATAAAGATGAACTATTATTACCACTTTTGAGTTAAAGTAATTGCAAGGATTTAAAATGATCCATGGATTTCATAAACATGATAAACAAGAAGGAGAACGTGGAATAAAAATGCCCAATTGAGTGACTATCTGATATTGTATAAAATAACCAATAAAGTATTTTGATAAAAAATAATATTGCACCTAATTTAATATGTTCGATTAAGCAAATATTGTCCTCGATACAGTTAGAATATACAGTCAAAATATCGATGTCCACAGTAAGACTAGTAAAGTAACATGACATTCATTCTTGAAGATAATTTGTTTTCAGGCAAGTCCATCAATGCAATAGCCAAATAATCAAGCAGCTCTTTCTTCTACGTGACCACCATTATTGTTAATATAAAATCTCGCTCTGGTCTTCATGCTGTTGATGGCGTGCATGGAGATCTTTCTTCGACGCAAAGCTCTACATGCATTGTCAATACGTTGCCGTAGTACTTGAAGACTTTAGAACCTTTTGTCAGGACTGTAATTTGTTATTGCTTATAATACCTGATGATATTGAATTTGAGCCTTCGAATATGTTACTGTGTTCGGATCTAAAAATGGCCACTTTTATTCAAATACGCGTAAAATGAGTTTCTCTTAACCAATTCGTCGCTGTTCTGACATACCGGCACATCACTTTACTTAATTCTGTTGTGATGTGCCGGTATGTCAGAACAGCGACGAATTCTAACCAACTAGAATTCTTATTCAAGCTAATTAATAGGTCTTGTAACTCTTGTTTACCATTACAATAATTTGGGTGATAAATGCTCATATTTCTTTTTAAAAATCCTTCAAGTTGAGTACACTTTTTTTGACTCACCCTGTACGTATGTGCCTGCCTTTTGGGGTTTTGGGGGTACCTTTTCGCGAAATTTGGTATATCGATGGGTGGTAATCAGAAAGGTTTTTGGTATATTAATGCCCCCTTAGTTCTTTGACGGTATATAGAAGGGTGTACTTTGTCAGATAGGTTTATTGATCCCCCCCCCCCCCCCCCCTAAAAAGGCCTGACATATTCAATAACCGCTGGATTTCCAATACCCGAAGTTCAAATGTTTAAAATACACTTTTGAAAACCCAATTTTCTACTTATATTGTAAATACATGTATTGACAACCGTTTCTGGTTAGACTAGCCATTGAACAAAGTACTCAATACCGTAAACGGTAGGGCGTATACAAATTCAGAGGTATAGACCTTCCGGAATATTATCGCTACTCTGAGTTTCATGGACAATCCCATACGGTCATTTTGTCCAATCGTCAGGCGAAAAAATATTGTAAATACATCGTCGCTATTCTGACATACCGGCACATCACAACAGAATTAAGTAAGGTGATGTGCCGGTATGTCAGAACAGCGACGACATGTATAACAAGGGTATATTGATCGGTAGACATTTCATTCACCAAGTTTGGTATACAAATCGGGTGTTAATTTTGCATTATGATTATGTGGGTATATTAAAAGTCGGAATTTCAAAGTCTGGCCACATCCACGTATGATTTTGGTAGAAGAACCCCCCCCCCCCCCCCCCCCCCCCAGGCAATGGAGGTCCCTAAGAACTGGCTTCATGTTCATCCTTTCTGCATTTTGTTTTTGTTTTTGAGACCCGCGGTACCTCAATTTCAGATGTATCAATGGTGATGGGGAAGGCTAGTGTTTTCACAAATTTGTTTCAAGATAAAGACACTCGGTCAATTGGTATTGAAAAGTGCCCTCATTTTGTCTTAAAAAACTGGGATTTTCTGGGACTTTCTAACACTTAAAGTAACTTTTCAATCGTATTCGTACATTTGTATGGTTTTCTCGGTTGAAAGAAAAATACTTTTCAGAGTGTATGCTATGGTTTTGAATATATCAGAATATCGAAATCATTCAATTGATCTATCAATATCGTCAATACTTACAGGGATTCTATTTCGAAACCTAGACCAACACGACGTTTTTGTTTAATATGTCTCTAGTTTGAACTTTGTTAAGTCATCACCTTGATCACGACTTCACAGTTGCGAGCACAACATATTCTAGACCTGCGTCATTCCTTTCATTTAATTCATGGCGTGATCAAATTCACGGTTCATTTGTTGTATTTATTGTGTATATAACTTTTGTCTATTGTCGATAAATAGATATATACACGTACACCTATTATATTATTATATATAAACCGTGGAATAACTGGGATCGTACCATTCCTCGGTCAGAGTGTTTGATAAACTTCACGAGTGTATCTCTATCGTGCTGATTTGTTTTTAATTATCACAATCATGGCAGTTATGGAGAAATGTTGCTGTTGTGGAATAAGACAAGGATCGATCGCCAGTGCAATTTATTGTATGGTAAGCTAAATCTATAATGTTGCCGATCTCATCACACATAACATTTGTTCGGTTCTGGTTTCTTAAAGCTTTGATTGAACATGCAAACCACGTATCCTAACTAAACTGTACTGCGAAACTATTTTGGTGATAATGCCATAGACCTAGTCCGTTATTACTCATTTGTTGTTCAAATAAGTATTAATCTAACGATAACGACATTTTAATACAATCCCATAATCTGCAATTATTTCAATAAAACTATAGGCCTATAGGTGAACCGAGAAACCATAGTCAATAATGAAATAGTGTGAAGTGAATATCTTCTTTAGTAAGTTGGCTAAAGATTCACAACACAGTTTCAAACATAACAACCAGGTCGCCGTAACATGATTCGAACCGGGAAAATGCGCATTGACATGTTCACCTTCAAGCTATATTTGACACAAGTATACTGATGAGACTAAACCAAGGATTGCTGGAGACTTCGGTTGTAGTTCATGTCTTGAAAATTTGGAATGGGTTTACTTTGGACGTAAAGATGGCCGTTCATGACGTCAGCCCGATAGTATCTGATTTACATTTCTTCGTTGATAATGACTACATAATTGTCCTATTTAAATTTGAGCTAAGATCATATTCTACCTCATCTTATAGGTGGATTAATACATTTTCGAATGGCTCCCAAGTAGCGTATGTTCTGAAATATTGAGAAAGCTTTCCGAGTCTGTTGACGTTTTAGATTTAGAAGTTAGTTTGAGTTGTGCATATAACCACACTATATATGCGCTATCATAAACGAACTATCTGACCCTCCTAATGTGTTCTATTCAATACGAAGGTGTATCATAAATACCGGTTATTATTATTCCAATGGTTGTAATTACAAACATTACCTTAAATGTGCCCATAAAACAGGAGACAAGCTATAGGAGGACAAGTCTGAATATGCTACCAGTTCTTGAACAGGTGGTTTACACCTGTTACCAAAGAACAAAAGAAACCAGAAATAGCATGTATACATTTACCAAAAAGACCTATGAAACACCTTATCTGTATTATACTCATCATACAGACTAACTTATATTTCTAAGGAAGTGTTACTTTCTTGTGTCATAGAGGTTATTCATGTAGCCGGACCTCAAAGGGGAATCGCACCCGGCCTATTCTATGTTTAATTTAATCGGTGCATGACCAGAAACGTCCAATTCATTTCCTGAACCGTGTTACCAAATTGGCCTACATATCTTGAAGCATGTGCGTCTTCTTTATGAAAATCTTGAACACAGTTATTATTCCCGACAAGATGGTATCAAATCCGTTACATGGATAACCTCTACACCTAGCACATACCAGGTGCTTTGAGGTTCGTAATTCAAAATATATAATCGGTATAAAAAATCTGAGATATACTTTAAATTAGCAAATTTCTTTTCCGCAGTTTGATACCTCATTTAACAAAATCGAATGGATACTTTTAAAGTTATGGCGATTTCAATGACCGCGCATGCAACAGAAAAGTTGCACTAGGTATAGGAATCATTGATTTGTGTGTGATTACTGTCATAACTGTGTGCTATCTGAACGAGACAGATGAATGGGTCTGGAGTGATAACCGCAATGTGCGGGACAAAGGGTGTATCTGGCTGTCAAGAATACAAGTCTTAGCTGATTAGCTGTGAGATTTTTCAGTGCGTAATCACACACAAATCAATGATTTCCTATACCTTGTGCAACTTTTCTGTTGCATGCGCGGTCATTGAAATCGCCATAACTTTAAAAGTATCCATTCGATTTTGTTGAATGAGGTATAAAACTGCGGAGAAGAAATTTGCTCATTCAATGTATATCTCAGATTTTTGGTACCGATTATCTATTTTGAATTAGCTAACCTCAAAGCACCTGGTCAGGGACTTTATGTGCTAGGTGTATATTGTCCATATGAAATGGAATTAGCACTTTATTTTTACTACTGATGAAAACTCGATATTATAACAATAACATGACTAAGTTCTGATGGGATACATACAACCTCTATTTATTTTGCAGTGTATTTATATTTTGATCAAATGTATGCTTTATAAATGAACATGTACTCCATAGCTAGTTCTACAAAATTAGCCGTCATGAACGTTGTAGACTGGTTTCAAAATACACATGAGGTAAAGATATTAATTAAACGGCACTAAATGCTAAACAAGGGAAGTCTTCAAAAAGACAATCCTCGCTTACAAAGGGTTATGTTTGAATGCAAGCGGAATTTTTTTAAAGAAAAAGTATAAAGATAATTGTGTGATACCAAAACGAGCACTCGCAAAAATACCTCGGAATCAAATTTCAAGTTTTAAATTTATAATATAAGAATTATAATCAAATTGAACATAATCATTATCTACATTACTTATAAAAAGTACCTGCATAATTATTATGTACGTGTATTTGGCTTTACAACAAACCATATCATACATTTCGCTCTTGAGCGATGACAGTTGCAGGTAACGCTTTCTTCGGGCGCGCCCAACACGCCCAGAAGGGCAATCATATAATGACAAAAATCTTAAGATTTTCCAAGCTGATTCCTTTGGCTCAATTACATAGGCATTGTAAAATGTATTGCATCTGCTCTTATTTACACATTGAGAAATATAATGGCTGTAAGATATCATGCAATTTCACATTTCAACCATGAAATAACTTCCGAGCTATGTGGAATTCTAGAGCTATCCATTGTAAGTAAACAGTCCTCAAAAAATAACTTACCAGGTTATAAAAATATAGTTCCAACTTAAAAATATAGTAAGGTGAAACTTTTCCCAACTGAAAGTCGGGATAAAAAAAATAAACTGTGGTTGAATTAGAGATAATAACAACGTAGGAAAATAGAAGTATAACTAGCCCATTGTATAGATGGGGTGACAGCAACGGTCGAAGGGACTGGACTGTAGTTACATGCTTGAAGGAACAGCATTTGATCATTATTGCCCTTTATAATGTTTTGGCGCGAGTTTTAATAGCACGGGTTTTAAACAAAACAGGATGCGCGCGCATACTGCCGGGCAAAGAACAATAACAATTGCCGTACTAAGGGGTCACACCACTAAATAGAGCTCCATAGGGATATGTACAAAAAACTGATATAAAACTCTGTTTTAGACCACTAAATTGCGAAATTCCAAAATATGCCCATAGAGTTGACTACCTCTCTGACGAGCTTGGAAATGTGGGGTTTTGCTACAAACTATAACCATATTGTACTAACAAGGACATTTAAAACATGATAAATGTGCCTTCTGGAAGCATGATGTTATGAATTAAAATTGATCCATATTTTACAATCTGATGAAAAGACATTTTTTTAGTATATTAGCTGATCCCATAGGTATATCATTTGATCAACATTCCTGAACTTCCTATGTAAATTATACGTACCCAATGCCTGGGAGAGCTACCATATTCAACCTTTCTCAAAAATTATTTCATGACCGATGACGATGTGGCACAAAATGTATATTATATAACTTTTGCGAGGAATATTCTCAATATCTCCTACATGTGTGTTTTCTGGTTTTCATCACGTATTGCGTATGGTATTTTTAAAATACAATTGTAGTTCATGTCACTGTCTTAACAAAAACAATTTAGTTGTCCTAATAGTAGGGCGTCGTATTAAACCTGCTAACTATAAGATATGGTGCTACAGCAAAGACAAACCGACATGTCAATCTTGTTTTAGTCAGGAAAAATGGAAATCATGAAAATATATAAATAATTGAACAGCAAAGAAATTGTTTTTAAATGGGGGCGGTAGTCTGTAGCCATAAAAAGCTCTATAGGGATCTCACGATTATTTTACAGTGTGAATTCGGTATTTCAAATTTCGTCATCAAAGCGATAGACAAAAGAGCGCAACATAAACACATCCTTTCTTCTTGAGATTGAAGCATGTTCAAACTAAGGTGAGAGAAAATATATGAAAATGGTATTAAAAACACCTTTTATTTAAGTCAAATACTGATGATAGTGATATATTCGCACTTTTTCTATGCTAAATCAATGTGGTATTAGCAACAGAGCATAAATTACCAAAAGTGCATGTTATTGAAATTACGCTCTAATTCAAAAAGTAACATGTAAGACAAGGAGAAAATATTATATTATAGAATACAGCATGGTGATGTAATGTCATAGAAAAAATGGTGTGACCTTATTTGCATATAATTAGCATATTGTAAAGAAATACATTAACAATTTGCTTTTTTGTCATTTCCACCAAACACTATACATGCTATTAACACCAAATTTACAGGAAATGAAGTTTCCACACTGTTATTCTCATGTGTAAAAAAACGTTGTGTACAAATATTTTTACACAACCATGTGTAATTATTAAACAAGGTTGTGTAATCATATTCAAATTGTGTTAATACTAGGTTGTGTAAAATGTTATTTGATTATATAAAATTGAATTGCCGCGAAAACAGAATTTTAAACAACAATTGTGTAAACTTTGAAGCACGTGATAAGAATTAACCAATCACAAATCACCCTTGTTGTGACCAAAATTACTGGAAACGAAATGGCGGACGGGTCGGTGTTGCTTGAGAGAGTGAGGTTTTGGAGAGTTGCTTGAAGTATTTGACGGTAAGAACAATGTTTCACTTGAAATATTTCAGTAAAAAATACGAAGCAGTAAAAAGTATTCAGTATGTGAGATTCAACAGTTGGCTTTTTTGGTAAATTAGTTCAAAATTAAAACTACTCAACTTAACCTTATAAGCAGTGGTGGAACTTCAGGTTTTTTCAACTAGCCAGTCGGGCAGGTAACTCACAGAATTTACCTGCCCGACAAAAATTCCACTAGCCCAAGGTTTTTTCATAATATTTTGCAGCAAACAATTAAGAGCAAGACTAGGCTACTTTTAAATGATGATACAATTACATGTTTTTGTCTTTATTGCAAGATGTTCCACTGTAACCCTAGCCCGTATCAGCTCCTCGTTTTCATCATATTCATCAATCCGATACTCTCTTTAATCTCGTATCAACCTGATCTCCTCTATCATTAATATGACACACCATCATATCATTCATACTCCTCAGTGCTCAATCCCAATCCCTTATTAAAACATCTCGTGTTCAATAACTTCAATAGTTTACCGATACAGTCATGGACCAGCCCCCATCTTATAACCCCTCTTCGTCATCACTGCTCTCCTCATATGTCATCTGTCCTTTGTACTCCTGGACGTCGTGCTTTCTTTCCATCATAAAGCCACAACTCTACCGCTCTCTGGGGGTGACATTTGGCTATATCTGGCGACTCTGCCTTCACGAACATCTCATCGTTTAAGGCATCACCTGCAACTACATTTCAGATGGGCCTGCGACTCTTCATGGTCCTTGATGGCCTCAATTTTGAGGTTTTTATTCCCCACCACGAAATTACATTTCTTCTATTCAGGGTTTTTCTTGCAGATTGAGCAAGATAATCGGTCATCGTTGTAAACTAACCATGCCCTTAATTTCCTTCCTCCCTGTCTCTGCACTTGTCCTCCAGCTATCGTTCCACTTTCTCTTCCTTTTCTCGTCGTACTCCTCCATCTTCTTCTTCTTCTCCCCAGCACTACTGTCCGCCACCTTGCGTTTACTGGGATCTTTCACCCCCTCAAGAAAGTTCCACATTGTACTTGTAGTATTAGAGTATAAATCAAATCCAATTATAATTCAGAAAACTATCATCCAATGGCGTATCGCGATGTTATCGATAGCACGGCACGGTTTGCATTACAATGTGATTACGTCATCAGTGAAATGTACAAAGCTGGCTGCGCAGTGCGACATTTTGGGGATATGCAAATTCCTGATGGCAATTAATAATTTCTTCCGGAGGGGATATTAATACCGAAATTGCTTAATTTCGGCTTTTGCTGGTTTACCATGCATCGAAGTGTATAGCTCTACTCATTGATCGTGGTTATGAAATTATAATTGGATTGAGAGACGTATGGGGACCCGATTCGGACTCGATGGGATGTTCTAAGCGCTCCTGTTAATCGAAAGTTCGGAATGGATCGATGGATTGCACGGGAGGGAGTTTCCCAATATTATTATAATTATTATTATGTGTAGTGTACTTGCATGATGAATGATCGGAGTCGTATCGCTCAAGTTTTTCAAGTAAGTTGTCATCTGATCTGATGATGAAATTACCCTGAACTTACTGTTACTTACACTTTTAGCTTCAAACATGTTACCCGCCAGTCGGACGGGTACCTTTGCATCTTCACCCGCCCGACACGAAAGTTACCCGCTATGGGCGGGCGGGTCTTATTTCCACCCCTGCTTATAAGCTTACACACTTTACAGTTTACACTTCACAGTCACACGGCAATATAATTTTGCACTAATTTACCAAAAGAAGCCAACTGAAAGAATCACCCACACTGACTACTTTTTACTACTTCGTATTTTTTAGTGAAATATTTCATGTGGAACATATACCTACCGTCAAATCCTTCAATAAACTCTCCAAAACCATTAAAATGGCCATTCCACAACCCAATAGAAATATATAACTATTGTGTAGAAAATTAACCAATTGCTGTGTAAAATATTAATGGCCATTCCACAACCCAATAGTAATGCACAACTATTATGTAGAAAATTAACTAATTGTTGTGCAAACCATTTATACAACTTAATTGTGTAAATTAATGTTACACATTAGTGTTTAGAAATACTACACAACTTGGGTTGTGTAAACTGTTTACACAACAGTTGCTATGTGGGTTGTTCGGCACACAAACTATCATTTAAAAATACATTTTGACAACATTACATTTGATACCTATCTACTTCAGCACTACAATACAAACGTGTACAAATGCAATTAGTGTACTAAGGTCCCAATCCTGCACCAAGTCTATGGTGTAATACAATGAATTGTATTCTATTGTATAGTTACATTACGTCCTTTATCGCTTGCTTACGGTTATCGTGGTGATTAGAATCACCCCATGTATCCTATTTGTTAAAAACGTGGGCCTAGGCTTACAAGTATGCATGTCCCATATGGCAAACCTGAGAAAAAAACAAATCGCCTGTTGCCATTGATGTACATAATTATAGCCTACAAATTGACATGACGATATAAATCAGTGGCATAACATCCAGTAGTGGGAAAGCCTTCCCCGTGCACGCCTGACCGTCGTACTGCGTCAACGAAGTTAAAACAACACAATTAAGGGACATTAAGGGGGAATATATCATTGCAGGCCAATTTTACTAAAACTTTAATATCTTGAGTTTTATGTTTCATGGTTATTGGATATTACACATACTTCAACATCTAACATATTATTTGAATTTAAAAAAAATCCAAAATGGTGGATCACATGACCCGTTGCCATGGTAACGGCGGCCATCTTGGATCACCAAATCCCGCACCATAAAAGCTTGACAACTTAATATTTCAAACACTACACATGCTAGAATCATGAAATAAAAGGCACATTACTCTGCAATACCAAAGCTATGGGATGAACTAGAAAGAGATCTAAATACTCCTAGGGTTAATATCAGATTTTATGTTTTTGCATAAAAAAAATAATTATTGATTTGGTCAAGGTCAGAAAAAAAGATGTTTCCATGAAAGTAATTAAATTATTCTAATTCATCCCATAGTAACTATTTACAGCAACATTCTGACCAAATTTGAAGGTGCTAGTACCTGTAGTTTTGTAGATATGATGTCGGCAATGACCACCAATCTTCGAAAATATGTTTTTGAGATATCACCATTTTAAGTTTAATCAAAATAAGTGTGTAATTAGCATTAATTAATAGATATTTTGTACATTTTAATTGCAACTAATTGAAAATGGAAGAATACCATGGTTACGATTTAACATATTTTTAATTTTGGATACTTGGATGCCCAAAATGTGGATTCTAATGCAGAAATCGGAACAAAATACCTATACATTGGTGTATTTCGAAACAATATAATACATAAGACAAAACAATAGAATACATAAGAATTCCAAATATATAGGAAAAAAATACATAAGAAACTTACCACTTTTTCCGCCAACCTTTCATACAAAATGTATTGTAACTTTGTGAAGGAATGTCCGATTTCAATCAAATTTAAAGCAAAAGAAAGCTTACATTTTAAGCATTGTTTTAAGTCAAAAATCGCATTTTGTCATTTGTACACCCATCCAATGATTGCGCGAAGCGCGGTGCCCGCTAGTTTGTTACAATAGCACAAATATTGATGAAGCTGTGTTCATTTGAATACGAAATGATGCAGTTTCCATTGTTGCACTTAGTCCTATACCCATATGAAAAGATCGTAAACAAAACAGTAAATTTAAAGTACTACCACTTCCTTTTCTCCATGAAAAGAAAATCATAGTCCGAACAATACTGACAATACTTTTTAATTTCATTTTTTGTTTTGAACGCCCATGAGCAAAACAAACCTTGCTTATCATCCTTATCATTTGCGTATGTGAACTTATTCTTTATTTCATGGGTATAGGGTTAAGTGCAACAATGGAATCTGCATCATTGTGTATTCAAATGGACACTGCTTCATCAATATTGGTGCTAATGTAATAAACGAGGTGTCAAAATACGCAAGAGAAAATTCCAGTTCTTGCCCATATTTTGAACTTATTTAGGGTCTTAGGAATTAAACACAGGGTGTCTCATAAAAAGTGGTTACTTGCTTTTTGTGCGGAGCTTATTTCAGACCATTTTCAGACCATTTGAGAGCTATTTTTTACTTTAAAAGTCAATACAAGTTGTTATTCATCATTGTGTATTCAAATGGACACTGCTTCATCAATATTGGTGCTAATGTAAGAAAGAGGTGTCAAAATGCGTGGGAGAAAATTCCAGTTTTTGCCCATATTTTGAATTTATTTAGGGTCTTTGGAATTAAACACAGGGTCTCTCGAAAAAAGTAGTTACTTTCTGTTTGTGCGGAGTTTATTTCAGACCATTTGAGAGCTATTTTTTTACTTTAAAAGTCAATACAAGTTGTTATTTTTAATAATAATAATACAAGCCACTGTGCAAATTAGGGCATGTACTGTACTGTCATGGGTAACATTGTAATTTGTCATATTTATTTGGGGGCATCAAGGGCATGGCTTCTGACTGGGAGGGGAAAACGCCACCCCCCCCCCTGGTTACGCCACTGACTCTCAGTGTTTTGCCTCGTCGCAAAATTACAGTATAACCAGTGGACCTTTTATAAAGCCACGCACCACTTATTCTCCATTATGAGGAAGTTGGGACGCCAGACGCCAGACCTAAAACGTCTGTCTCTTTTGATGTTGTTCAGCGAATGTCAATTTCCCTCACGCTTACAACGTTTGTTCGGGCTGGGGATTTCGCGCGCATTTTGAATAGTATGTGCACACAGCAGTAGCGTGCGCAAGGGGTGAGGGGGGATCAGTCGGTGGAAATTACTGCCAGTTGGGGGAAACTACGTCGCTAGAGGGGTGTGTGTGTGTGGAATTGCGTGGTATGTTGTAGAGGGCCTTTCAAGACATTGTATTGGTTATATTTTAAAAGTTATATGAAATAATGTTATTCTATATTTTCCATTAAATTAGGTAATCGCGATAATCGGAGTAATTTACTTTGGTTACAGTACAGCAGTGTTTACATTCGTTCAGGTGGCTCTTAAAGGCAATTGTAAGTATAAAATGTAACTTATTCTTGTTTATTATTTTTATACTCACAAAAAAGTAATAAGAGGTTAATCTGATGTTGATAATATATACACTACCATCCAGAAGTCTCTACGCAGTCATTTAATCCTAGAAAATCAATCGTCAATAAATAAACTACTGAATAGTTTCACTAATAACGATGTTGCATGTATATGCATTATAGCCTATAGTTCTTCTTCACAAATTCAGGTTTGTTGCATGTTACGGTCATCAGATTTCGTGCAAAACTCAATAAATCGAGTCATGTCAAAATCTACACAGTAAAATCCCATAGACATTTGCCTCATTAATATAGTCATAAGCTAATTACCGCTATCATTGAGCTACAGGGTGTCCCAAAAGTCTATGCACGTTTTTGAAGAATCATATCTCATAAAATATAAATCATATGGTATAAAGGTAACCATATTTTGATAGACGAGATTTGGGAAATTATTTTGATACCAAACACAACCCTATTGGTGAACCTACAACTTATAAAACTGGTTGAAAGTTTTTGGCCGTGTGCCATGCCAGACCAGCCCAGACCAAGTACCACACATTGTTGCTAAAATCAGGTGCGCATAACTTAACGGTATGAAAGCAACGTTGCGCATTAGTCACAGTTCACTGCTTACCTTGCAATATTAATGTTATAACCAAACTCGGTCACGGTCACTCACAACATAAATAGGCGTAGTGGACAACATTGCACAGTAAAAACCTTCATTCAAGATGGTTTACCTCATAGATAAGCGAATACAAATTGTATGTTTCTACGCTAAAACAAATTCAGTTCAACTTACTGAACAAAAGTTCAGAAAACATTTCAAAGTGAAACGCGCACAAGAAGAATATCCATTCTGAAGTTGGTGGATACATTTTTGAACACAGGAACTGTGCATGATTTATCTCGATGTGGTAGAAAAAGACTGGTAGATCAACAAGTCACAAAATGTTAACATGTTTATTGTTTACAGCTGTGTAATGTGTGTGTTCACTTTTCTGTTACGTTATTCAATTTGTTAGGTCTGTGTTTTTGCATTAGCACACGTCTCTGTATAAATGGAAACCATTTAAACTAGATTTCACAATAGAAACGGAAATTATGTGTGATATAGTTTGTTATTATGATGGGATCACTGTAATGTAACATTTTAAATATTAGAATTAACGGATCACTTTCCGTGTAACCAACTCTACCCGTATTGTTGTTAATCTCAATAATGATGGATTTATGAACTTTATTCCTCCGAAGTATAAAATTACATTTTTGCAGTAATATATAATTTACTTCTAGGGTGGCATTACAAACAGATGTTACTCCAATGTTTGGTATCATAATTTTTCCCATATCTCCTCTTTCTAAATATGTATTCATATTTTCAATACGACTAATTACATGTATATGTTGTGAAATACAAAGCTTCAAAGTCGTGCATAGACTTTTGGGACACCCTGTAACAACAGCAACAACAAACGGGTATTTAGGAGGCTATTAACAAATGTACCATAGCATTTACAAGAAAAGAAAAGTTAAAATAAATAAGTTTTAAGATTACTTTTAAAAGTCTCCGTTGACCGAGCAGTTCTGATGTGTATTGGCAGGGAGTTCCAGGCCTTTACAGCAGTAACCTTTACGTGTCACGTCCCCATGATTTCAATGTGGGGACGTTAAAAACGTTATTTTAAGTGTTAAAAATGCCAATTTGTGTGCGCTTCGCGCGTTTCAGTTTCATTGTTTCTATATTTAAGCTGAATTGTTGAAAATTTGTTTAAACCATTTTAATTAATAAATTGATTTTTGTTTTGCTTGTTATTTAAGCTTAACAAGCTTCGCGCGATATTTCAGTTTTCGAACTAAAATGGTACAGAAAAAGGTCCTACACAGAAAAAAATTACTGAGTCAAATGACTCATTTTGGTGAGTCTTTCAGTTGTCCATGTAGTGAGACACTTTGAAGTTAAACTGAGTCATTTGACTCATCCATAATGAGTCAATTGACTCACAAATGCAATTAGTGAGTCTTCTGACTCACCAAAAATGAGTCAATTGACTCACTAGTGACTCACCAGACTCGGTAATGGGTCACCTGACTCAATACTAATGAGTCAACTGAACCTCCTGACTCACTTGTAACATGTCAATTGACTCAATAATGATTCAAATTGGGTCATTTGACACATTTAAATGAGTCACTTGACTCACAAATAATATTAACTGAGTCGAATGACTCATTTTGATGAGTCTTTTGTTTGTCCGTGTACTGAGACACTTGGACGTTTTACTGAGTCAATTGACTCAGGTTGGATGAGTCAACTGACTCAGACTGGAATTTTCAGTTGAGCCTCAGAATAGCATTGTTTTGTGACAATTAAAGACTATCACAAACATGGGCGGTGATTTCCGAAAAGTGTTAGTTTCTGAAGACACTGTATGTTGCCCATTATTAAGCAGGCACTAAGTCCAACAAATAATGAAGTTAAATACATCCATAAGCTTACTGCAGTGTAACGACGAAGGTCCAACACTGTAAGCTTACTGAAGGTAAAAACACCGCCAAATGCAAAAAAAGTTACTGTTCTATCAGCTCCAGAAATTCCACATATTACTTATGAGTCTATGCAGTGTTTAATAACAAAGAAGTCCAAAAGAAATGACACAATTTGTGTCTTCAATCACTAACATCATGAACATACGCTATAAAGTCACCAGTCCATGTGCAAAACAAAATGGCAGATCTAATAAATAAAAACAGCCTCGCTTTCATTTCGTATTTGACTCATTATTTTTATGAATGAGTCAAAAGTCGATCTTGACTCATCTTTCCCTGACAAGTGAGTCAATCTGGCAATACTGTACTGAGTCACCTGAAATTTGACTCATTAACAGATTATGCGTGAGTCAACTATGATACACTTAGTGCAATAAGTGAGTCAATGTGTATGTGACTCACTTAAAATGAGTCAATTGACTCAGCAAATGAGTCAACTTATTGATGACTCATTCCAAAATTGTCGAAGTGAGTCAAATGACTCGGTATTTTTTTTCTGTGTACCTGAAGCAAAGCTTGTTAAGCTTAAATAATAAGCATAAACAATCATTTTATTTAAAGATTTGTATCTCTCTTAAGATAAGTCGCGGTACCAAACACGACTTTTTAGAGGCCCCTTATTTTAAAACACACGCTCAAAGGTTTGTCCATACACATTTTTGATTTGCTGCTTAAATCAAAAAAATCAACATTTAAGATTGTGCTGAGGGAAGGATCTAATAGATTGAAAATGTTCAATCTAATAGAGTGAAATTTCAGTCCGATGTATTAATTTTGATTTAAGAGAGTGGACGCACTGTATAAGTAAAACAGCGTGTTCCTCACTTTCCATTCATGTGGATTTTAATCAAAAAAGGTTTTCATGTATTAAAGGTGTATATTCTGATCACTGTTGTTTGGCTATTTTTTTTCACATGAAGATTTTTTGATATCAGAAGAATCACCATATTGTTCTCATATCTGTAAAATCTTAAGGGCCAGAAACGTTCCATTTAGAAATCATAGGCTCAAAATGTGGTGAATCACTGCCAAAGGTGGTTGACCACTTGCCAGTTTGTGTACTACTCAATGGGCAAATTTCTTGTGCTTCAAAAAAAAGAACCATTGGAGTTATGCAACTCAAACTTTGGAATGCGACAATTTTAAAGATGACCTTTCATATAAAATAGAAAACATAAAGTTGAAAATCGGGCCAGCAATCAGAACATCTCCCTTCAAATGTTGTGCACAACATTAATATTGTTCATAATAAGGATTATATCAATCAGTGGCGTATCAGGGGGCAGCAGGCCACCCCCCCCCCCCCCCCCCCCCCCCTTGACAAAAGAGTTTTTAAAAAAGGAGGAAGAGGAGAGGAGGAGGAAGAGAAGGAGGTAGAGGAGGAGGGGGAGGAATGCCATATGCGGTGTACATGGGGGAGGGGGTCGTTTACGGGTCACGTCCCCATAATTTCAATGTGGAGACGTTAAAAACGTTATTATTTTTAGTGTTAAAAATGCCAATTTGTGCGCGCTTTGCGCGTTTTAGTTTCATTGTTTCTATATTTAAGCTTAACTATTGAAGATGGCTTCAGGTAATTTGTGTGGACCATTTTAATTCATAAAATGATTTTTGTTTGCTTAATTGGCTTCAGGTAGGAACCGCGCGATATTTTCTACAAGTTTCAACATTATAATTGGATCGTACCTAAATATTCTAAATTTTATGTGGAGGACATTAAAAACGTCCTACTGGATCTTCAAAGTGTTAAAAATGCCCGGTTTTTTGCGCGTTTTGCGCGCGTAATAGTTTCAATGTTTCATTATTCAAGCTTAACAAATGGCTTCAGGAACGTTTTTGAGACCATTTTTGTTCAAAATTACGTTCAAATTCGCGCAAATTATTTATACACTGTTTCAACATTATAAGGGGTCTCGAACCACCGCGTATTAGTTTCAATGTTTCTATATTAAAGCTTAACCGTTGAAGATGGCTTCGGGATCTTTTTCTGGACCATTTTAGTTCGCGCGCACTCTCGCTACAGGTTTCAACATTGGAATGGATCTCAAACCACCCTAAATGTTCTTGCTTCAAAATGCTGAATCTTTGCCATAAAATGCCTAAAACCCAGGAGCTTCCGAGGGCCGCTATCCACCCACTTGGTGTGGATGTTGTTTAATTTAAAATTTGAATGTGTACACTTTGTGTTTGGATTTTACTCCTGTTACCTAATAGTAATACCTATATGCAGGAATAATTATTTTTTAGGTAGTAGGCATGTGAGAAAATGCCAACAATTACTGCTTCAGAATACTGAATCTTTGGCTTAAATGCCGAAAACCCAAGGGCTCACCAGGGGCCCTTATCTGCCAAAAGAATAATCCGAGGTTACAAAATTACTTTGTTATGCTGGAATGGTTCCCTCTGAAGGTTTGGTCTTAATGATGATAACGCCGAAGGTCACAGCCAGCAGGGAGGTCACGCTGCGTGTCAGATTTTGTTATATGCAAGAAAACAATGGAATCTCAGTGACTGCAATATTTGCTAGAAATAGCTTCGGAAAATGATCTATTTGGGCATCTCAAAAACTGAGAAACGTGTTAAAAATCATGTAGAATTTTAGAGGAGGGTCATTAGCATCTGCAGAACGGTAAAATGTATAGTATTAAACACGTTTTGTGACCAAATTTATGTCGTAAAATGTTGGAAAATTCACGTTTTGAAAATCTGTGGTCTTCGAAATTACAGGAATCCTAACTCATTCTAAACCTCACCAAATCATGAAATGAACCCTCGTCTACAAAAAAGTCCATGTACGTATTGCTCTATCTGCTTGGAGATAGCGAAGACCACGCAAACATCATAGCTTCATACAACGGAATGAAATCCGCCATAGAGATTACATAGCGAAAATCGTAGAGATTTGCACTGCAGTCCTCTGTGTAGGGAGTGTTGACAAAAGCAAGGTCGTTTGGCTATTGTGTTTGTGCATGTTTGTGACGACTGACCCCGTTTAACAATCTTCATAGCTTTCATATTGGTACAGTGTAAAACCTGAGAAAAGGGCTTCCCGTAAGACATTTCGTGATACCCATCGTGTTGGAGCATGCGATTGGTATAGACATGTGGGGTATTGTCTCCTCGATAAGAATATCGCTGTTGGCATATTAAAATCGTGTGCTAATTAGCTTTAATTAAGCAAATTAAAGTGCCAATGCCTAAATTGAGTGCGGTATGTACTATTATAGCAACACTTCTCTATTGAATTCATGGCGAACCCATTAACGCGTGTCTTTGTGTCGTTATTGAATTGAGTTGCCACCTCGAGTTCGATTCCCATTGATCCATTAAGGTGCGATATTACATTTAGCTGCATTAGAAACCTTATAGCCACCAATAGCCTCAGCTATTGCGGATACTAGCTAATGGTACTTGTAGCTGATATTGGATGATATTAGGTAATAAAGGGGGATATTAGATATTAGCTATAGGTAATAAGATATAAGCTACTACAATTAACCCGTTAATGCCGTAGCTATTATCAGCTATAGCTAGCTAATATGGTATATTAGTATAGTACTCAAATACATCTAATATCAGCTATTATATATTAGCTATAGCTATAAGATATTAGCTATTACAATGTGCTTATTGTATTAGCTAATATCAGCTACAAACCTACCTATAGCTGATACTAGCTATTACAACATTCTATTATCACAATCATATAAGCTATTGCCTTCTAATATAAGCTGATATCGGCTAACTAGAGCGCTAGCTAATATAAGCTACTACCCGCTAATGCGATATGATAGTTCGATTTCTTCTTTATTGTAAACATAGATATACCAGCTATTAGCTATTAGAACAATCTAATATACGCTATTGGAAGCTAATATAAGCTATTGGTAGCTAATATCAGCTATTGATAGCTAATATCGGGTTATGCGCTAATAGTTAGATTTTATTTTATTATAAACCTAGCTATAGCTGATATATGCTATTACAACAATCTATTATAAGCTACGGGTAGCTAATATAAGCTATTGGTAGCCAATATAAGCTATTGGTAGCCAATATAAGCTATCGATACCTAATATTGGCTAATAGGATAATGGTACATAGATTCTTACTTTATTCTAAATCTAGCTATAGCTGATATTAGCTATTACAACCTTCTATTATAACAATCATATAAGCTATTGCTATCTAATATAAGCTGATATCGGCTAACTAGAGCGCTAGCTAATATAAGCTACTACCCGCTAATGCGATATGAAAGTTCGATTTCTTCTTTATTGTAAACATAGATATACCAGCTATTAGCTATTACAACAATCTAATATACGCTATTGGAAGCTAATATAAGCTATTGGTAGCTAATATCAGCTATTGATAGCTAATATCGGGTTATGCGCTAATAGTTAGATTTTTATTTTATTATAAACCTAGCTATAGCTGATATAAGCTATTACAACAATCTATTATAAGCTACGGATAGCTAATATAAGCTATTGGTAGCCAATATAAGCTATTGGTAGCCAATATAAGCTATCGATACCTAATATTGGCTAATAGGATAATGGTACATAGATTCTTACTTTATTCTAAATCTAGCTATAGCTGATATTAGCTATTACAACCTTCTATTATAACAATCATATAAGCTATTGCTATCTAATATAAGCTGATATCGGCTAACTAGAGCGCTAGCTAATATAAGCTACTACCCGCTAATGCGATATGAAAGTTCGATTTCTTCTTTATTGTAAACATAGATATACCAGCTATTAGCTATTACAACAATCTAATATACGCTATTGGAAGCTAATATAAGCTATTGGTAGCTAATATCAGCTATTGATAGCTAATATCGGGTTATGCGCTAATAGTTAGATTTTATTTTATTATAAACCTAGCTATAGCTGATATAAGCTATTACAACAATCTATTATAAGCTACGGGTAGCTAATATAAGCTATTGGTAGCCAATATAAGCTATTGGTAGCCAATATAAGTTATCGATACCTAATATTGGCTAATAGGATAATGGTACATAGATTCTTACATTATTCTAAATCTAGCTATAGCTGATATTAGCTATTACAACCTTCTATTATAACAATCATATAAGCTATTGCTATCTAATATAAGCTGATATCGGCTAACTAGAGCGCTAGCTAATATAAGCTACTACCCGCTAATGCGATATGATAGTTCGATTTCTTCTTTATTGTAAACATAGATATACCAGCTATTAGCTATTACAACAATCTAATATACGCTATTGGAAGCTAATATAAGCTATTGGTAGCTAATATCAGCTATTGGTAGCTAATATCAGCTATTGATAGCTAATATCTGGTTATGCGCTAATAGTTAGATTTTTATTTTATTATAAACCTAGCTATAGCTGATATAAGCTATTACAACAATCTATTATAAGCTACGGGTAGCTAATACAAGCTATTGGTAGCCAATATAAGCTATATCGATACCTACTATTGGCTAATAGGATAATGGTACATAGATTCTTACTTTATTCTAAATCTAGCTATAGCTGATATTAGCTATTACAACCTTCTATTATAACAATCATATAAGCTATTGCTATCTAACATAAGCTGATATCGGCTTAATAGAACGCTAGCTAATATAGCTAATATTCGCTAATATGGTAGTTCGATTTCTTCTTTATTCTAGACATAGATATACCAGCTATTAGCTATTACAACAATCTAATAATACGCTATTGGTAGCTTATATAAGCTATTGGTAGCTAATGTCAGCTATTGATAGCTAATATCGGGTTATGCGCTAATGGTAGTTATATTTTTAATTTATTATAAACCTAGCTATAGCTGATATTAGCTATTACAACAATATATTATAAGATAAAACATTAACTTGATCGTTTCCCAAAAACATCAAGGGTCGTTCTTAAAAAAGCCAATAAAATGTAAAAATGTAAACACCTTTTAACGCTTTCCACGCGGCTATTATTTTTACCATACACAAAAGAGATTTTTCAGAAACCTTTCATAATTTTCAAAGTCTATCTCAAAGATTACTGACCAAACACAAGGCATGTTTGTACTTATTTCAATGCATTTCTCACGGTGATTCCAAATATGGTAATGAAATACAACAATTTTGACCTTTTTGAAACATTTTGTGAAATTTTGGAATGTCGTCTGCAGCTGCCTGTCGCGTGGAAAGTGTTAAGGTGGTTACATTTGATATAACTTTGGTGTAGGAAGCCAATGACGTTTAAACCGGTATTAAAAGCATGTTAAGAGTTTAAACATCACATTGTTGGTGTTTTTAACTTGGTGTTAGAAGCCATAGAAATTTAAACCCTTATTAAGCGTTAAAACATCAAATCGATCCCGGAACACACGATTGGTCGTTCTTTAAAACGTGTAGGTGTAGAAAGCCAATAAAAGTTAAAATTCTTAATATGCATGATAACACTTTCTACGCGGCCATAATTTACCATAATTATTATCGAACAACAGATTTTTCGGAAACCTTTCGTAACAGTTTTCAATGAGGAAAAAATATAAAATAAAGATAGCCCATTAGCAGATAGGTGTAGCTGATATAAGCTAAGGGGTTGTGATAGCTGATAGCCGCAATAGCTAAGTTTTCAATGAGGGAAAAAATATATAATAAAGAAAGGCCTAGCCCATTAGCAGATAGGGGTAGCTAATATAGTGATAGCTGATAGCTCTATAGCTACGTTTTCGAGTGAAAAAAATATAAAATAAAGATATCCCATTAGCAGATAGGGGTAGCTAATATAAGCTATCGGGTTGTGATAGCTGATAGCTCAATAGCTATGTTTTCGAGGGAAAAAATAAAAAATAAAAATAGCCTATTAGCAGATAGGGGTAGCTAATTATAAGCTAACGGGTTGTGATAGCTGATAGCTCAATAGCTACGTTTTAGAGGGGAAAATATAAAATAAAGATAGCCCATTAGCAGATAGGGGTAGCTAATATAAGCTAACGGGTTGTGATAGCTGATAGCTCAATAGCTACAGTTTTCGAGGGACAAAATATAAAATAAAGATAGCCCATTAGCAGATAGGGGTAGCTAATATAAGCTAACGGGTTGTGATAGCTGATAGCTCAATAGCTACGTTTTCCAGGGGGAAAAAATATAAAATAAAGATAGCCCATTAGCAGATAGGGGTATCTAATATAAGCTAACGGGTTGTGATAGCTGATAGCTCAATAGCTACGTTTTCCAGGGGGAAAAAATATAAAATCAAGATAGCCCATTAGCAGATAGGGGTAGCTAATATAAGCTAACGGGTTGTGATAGCTGATAGCTCAATAGCTACGTTTTCCAGGGAAAAAATAAAATAAAATCAAGATAGCCCATTAGCAGATAGGGGTATCTAATATAAGCTAACGCGTTGTGATAGCTGATAGCTCAATAGCTACGATTTCCAGGGGAAAAAATATAAAATCAAGATAGCCCATTAGCAGATAGGGGTAGCTAATATAAGCTAACGCGTTGTGATAGCTGATAGCTCAATAGCTACGATTTCCAGGGGAAAAAAATATAAAATCAAGATAGCCTATTAGCAAATAGGGGTAGCTAATATAAGCTAACGGGTTGTGATAGCTGATAGCTCAATAGCTACGTTTTCCAGGGAAGAAATAAAATAAAATCAAGATAGCCCATTAGCAGATAGGGGTATCTAATATAAGCTAACGCGTTGTGATAGCTGATAGCTCAATAGCTACGATTTCCAGGGGAAAAAATATAAAATCAAGATAGCCCATTAGCAGATAGGGGTAGCTAATATAAGCTAACGCGTTGTGATAGCTGATAGCTCAATAGCTACGATTTCCAGGGGAAAAAAATATAAAATCAAGATAGCCCATTAGCAAATAGGGGTAGCTAATATAAGCTAACGGGTTGTGATAGCTGATAGCTCAATAGCTACGTTTTCCAGGGAAGAAATAAAATAAAATCAAGATAGCCCATTAGCAGATAGGGGTAGCTAATATAAGCTAACGCGTTGTGATAGCTGATAGCTCAATAGCTACGATTTCCAGGGGGAAAAAAATATAAAATCAAGATAGCCCATTAGCAGATAGGGGTAGCTAATATAAGCTAACGCGTTGTGATAGCTGATAGCTCAATAGCTACGATTTCCAGGGGAAAAAATTATAAAATCAAGATAATAGCCCATTAGCAGATAGGGGTAGCTAATATAAGCTAACGGGTTGTGATAGCTGATAGCTCAATAGCTACGATTTCCAGGGAAAAAAATATAAAATCAAGATAGCCCATTAGCAGATAGGGGTAGCTAATATAAGCTAACGGGTTGTGATAGCTGATAGCTCAATAGCTACGATTTCCAGGGGAAAAATATATAGAATCAAGATAGCCCATTAGCAGATAGGGGTAGCTAATATAAGCTAACGGGTTGTGATAGCTGATAGCTCAATAGCTACGTTTTCCAGGGGGAAAAAAATATAAAATCAAGATAGCCCATTAGCAGATAGGGGTAGCTAATATAAGCTAACGCGTTGTGATAGCTGATAGCTCAATAGCTACGATTTCCAGGGAAAAAATATAAAATCAAGATAGCCCATTAGCAGATAGGGGTGGCTAATATAAGCTAACGGGTTGTGATAGCTGATAGCTCAATAGCTACGATTTCCAGGGAAAAAAATATAAAATCAAGATAGCCCATTAGCAGATAGGGGTAGCTAATATAAGCTAACGGGTTGTGATAGCTGATAGCTCAATAGCTACGTTTTCCAGGGGGAAAAAATATAAAATAAAGATAGCCCATTAGCAGATAGGGGTATCTAATATAAGCTAACGGGTTGTGATAGCTGATAGCTCAATAGCTACGTTTTCCAGGGGGAAAAAATATAAAATCAAGATAGCCCATTAGCAGATAGGGGTAGCTAATATAAGCTAACGGGTTGTGATAGCTGATAGCTCAATAGCTACGTTTTCCAGGGAAAAAATAAAATAAAATCAAGATAGCCCATTAGCAGATAGGGGTATCTAATATAAGCTAACGCGTTGTGATAGCTGATAGCTCAATAGCTACGATTTCCAGGGGAAAAAATATAAAATCAAGATAGCCCATTAGCAGATAGGGGTAGCTAATATAAGCTAACGCGTTGTGATAGCTGATAGCTCAATAGCTACGATTTCCAGGGGAAAAAAATATAAAATCAAGATAGCCCATTAGCAAATAGGGGTAGCTAATATAAGCTAACGGGTTGTGATAGCTGATAGCTCAATAGCTACGTTTTCCAGGGAAGAAATAAAATAAAATCAAGATAGCCCATTAGCAGATAGGGGTAGCTAATATAAGCTAACGCGTTGTGATAGCTGATAGCTCAATAGCTACGTTTTCCAGGGGAAAAAAATATAAAATCAAGATAGCCCATTAGCAGAAAGGGGTAGCTAATATAAGCTAACGCGTTGTGAAAGCTGATAGCTCAATAGCTACGATTTCCAGGGGGAAAAAAATATAAAATCAAGATAGCCCATTAGCAGATAGGGGTAGCTAATATAAGCTAACGCGTTGTGATAGCTGATAGCTCAATAGCTACGATTTCCAGGGGAAAAAATTATAAAATCAAGATAATAGCCCATTAGCAGATAGGGGTAGCTAATATAAGCTAACGGGTTGTGATAGCTGATAGCTCAATAGCTACGATTTCCAGGGAAAAAAATATAAAATCAAGATAGCCCATTAGCAGATAGGGGTAGCTAATATAAGCTAACGGGTTGTGATAGCTGATAGCTCAATAGCTACGATTTCCAGGGGAAAAATATATAGAATCAAGATAGCCCATTAGCAGATAGGGGTAGCTAATATAAGCTAACGGGTTGTGATAGCTGATAGCTCAATAGCTACGTTTTCCAGGGGGAAAAAAAATATAAAATCAAGATAGCCCATTAGCAGATAGGGGTAGCTAATATAAGCTAACGCGTTGTGATAGCTGATAGCTCAATAGCTACGATTTCCAGGGAAAAAATATAAAATCAAGATAGCCCATTAGCAGATAGGGGTGGCTAATATAAGCTAACGGGTTGTGATAGCTGATAGCTCAATAGCTACGATTTCCAGGGAAAAAATAAAATAAAATCAAGATAGCCCATTAGCAGATAGGGGTAGCTAATATAAGCTAACGGGTTGTGATAGCTGATAGCTCAATAGCTACGATTTCCAGGGGAAAAAATAAAATAAAATCAAGATAGCCCATTAGCAGATAGGGGTAGCTAATATAAGCTAACGGGTTGTGATAGCTGATAGCTCAATAGCTACGTTTTCCAGGGAAAAAATATAAAATCAAGATAGCCCATTAGCAGATAGGGGTATCTAATATAAGCTAACGCGTTGTGATAGCTGATAGCTCAATAGCTACGATTTCGAGGGAAAAATATAAAATCAAGATAGCCCATTAGCAGATAGGGGTAGCTAATATAAGCTAACGGGTTGTGATAGCTGATAGCTCAATAGCTACGTTTTCCAGGGGGAAAAAATATAAAATAAAGATAGCCCATTAGCAGATAGGGGTAGCTAATATAAGCTAACGGGTTGTGATAGCTGATAGCTCAATAGCTACGTTTTCCAGGGGGAAAAAATATAAAATCAAGATAGCCCATTAGCAGATAGGGGTAGTTAATATAAGCTAACGGGTTGTGATAGCTGATAGCTCAATAGCTACGTTTTCCAGGGAAAAAATAAAATCAAATCAAGATAGCCCATTAGCAGATAGGGGTAGCTAATATAAGCTAACGCGTTGTGATAGCTGATAGCTCAATAGCTACGATTTCCAGGAAGAAAAAAAAATAAAATCAAGATAGCCCATTAGCAGATAGGGGTAGCTAATATAAGCTAACGGGTTGTGATAGCTGATAGCTCAATAGCTACGTTTTCCAGGGAAAAAATAAAATAAAATCAAGATAGCCCATTAGCAGATAGGGGTAGCTAATATAAGCTAACGCGTTGTGATAGCTGATAGCTCAATAGCTACGTTTTCCAGGGGGAAAAATATAAAATCAAGATAGCCCATTAGCAGATAGGGGTAGCTAATATAAGCTAACGCGTTGTTATAGCTGATAGCTCTATAGCTACGATTTCCAGGGGGAAAAAAATATAAAATCAAGATAGCCCATTAGCAGATAGGGGTAGCTAATATAAGCTAACGCGTTGTGATAGCTGATAGCTCAATAGCTACGATTTCCAGGGGGAAAAATATATATAATCAAGATAATAGCCCATTAGCAGATAGGGGTAGGTAATATAAGCTAACGGGTTGTGATAGCTGATAGCTCAATAGCTACGATTTCCAGGGGAAAAAAAATATAAAATCAAGATAGCCCATTAGCAGATAGGGGTAGCTAATATAAGCTAACGGGTTGTGATAGCTGATAGCTTAATAGCTACGATTTCCAGGGGAAAAATATATAGAATCAAGATAGCTCATTAGCAGATAGGGGTAGCTAATATAAGCTAACGGGTTGTGATAGCTGATAGCTCAATAGCTACGTTTTCCAGGGGGAAAAAATATAAAATCAAGATAGCCCATTAGCAGATAGGGGTAGCTAATATAAGCTAACGCGTTGTGATAGCTGATAGCTCAATAGCTACGATTTCCAGGGAAAAAATATAAAATCAAGATAGCCCATTAGCAGAGAGGGGTAGCTAATATAAGCTAACGGGTTGTGATAGCTGATAGCTCAATAGCTACGATTTCCAGGGAAAAAATAAAATAAAATCAAGATAGCCCATTAGCAGATAGGGGTAGCTAATATAAGCTAACGGGTTGTGATAGCTGATAGCTCAATAGCTACGATTTCCAGGGGAAAAAATAAAATAAAATCAAGATAGCCCATTAGCAGATAGGGGTAGCTAATATAAGCTAACGGGTTGTGATAGCTGATAGCTCAATAGCTACGTTTTCCAGGGAAAAAAATATAAAATCAAGATAGCCCATTAGCAGATAGGGGTATCTAATATAAGCTAACGCGTTGTGATAGCTGATAGCTCAATAGCTACGATTTCGAGGGGAAAATATAAAATCAAGATAGCCCATTAGCAGATAGGGGTAGCTAATATAGGCTAACGGGTTGTGATAGCTGATAGCTCAATAGCTATGTTTTCCAGGAAAAAAATATAAAATCAAGATAGCCCATTAGCAGATAGGGGTAGCTAATATAAGCTAAACATTACTTTTGTTAGGGGTACCCCTTTAGCTGATAGCGATAGCAAATATACGATCCCTATACATATACATGTATAATAGTAACAAAAATCTCGTTACATTTAGCAAAAAAGGGCTACTGGTAGAATATATAATATACACATAAATAGCTCCTAATAGCCAAGGCCCTTAAAATAAACTGTAATACCGCACCTAACTCCATTGATCATGACTATTTTTGGAGGAAATAGACGCGAGTCCGTTTTAGGAATTTACTCAGGAATGCAGCTATTCGCTCGTAAATCCAAAGTCATTAGTCATAGCACGGTATTCAACTATGTGTAACTATGAATAATTTTAGAAGCCTGATCAAGGACAGTTGAAATACTGTTTCAAGTTTGTAAAAGGGAACGTGGAGTGACATTTAAAGTTAATCATTATCTTTTATTGCCATTTCAAAACAGTGGTCGCAACCAATATCAACGCATATCGAGGATTGTGCATTTAATTATGTTATAACATATTATTAATGTCATATCCAAGTACTAATCCAGGGAAATAATACAATCGTATTCTTTGTTTGTTCATTATCATCTCTTATAACATCAAAGTAATAATGCAAATGAAAGCGGATGGGAAACAGTGTCTAATAGGTCTAAACTCAAAATGAATTTTAATTGATCTAACACCTCATTATATTTATCAACTTTTTTAAAATTTGAAATGTGTGTATTTATATTGTTTATACATTATTGGTAGATACGACATCGTTTTGATATTTAGTAAATAGTTTGTTTCACGTATGCCACCTATGCATATTTAGCCACATTATGAGTTTGTTTGTTGTGGTGTGTTTTTTATGTGTGTTTTTTTCAGTTGAAAATCCTAGACAAAAATCTTAAATGCTGTTTTAAGACCAAATAATGCGTGAAATATAATGTCACGACTGACAATTTTTCAAAGAGGTGAACTTGTCTTTAAGATAATTAAAAGAAAAAAATCAACGTCAATACAAATTACTTGATGTGGCAGATCTCTAGTGCTAAAATCACAATCAATTTTCACATCGCAGTTTCAGATAACATTATACATTTTGGTAAATAAAACATTTTAATTTTCTGTAAAGTTAAGTAACGGTAAATAATTATTGTGATATGGATGTTATATCTGATGACGATAGTAATATGGTTGCTATCTACTGAAGAAAGCAATGTATATAATATATGGGTGCTATCTACTGAAGAAAGCAATGTAATAGGCCGCTATCTGCTGAAGAAAGCAATGTAATGTATGGGTGCTATCTGCTCAAGAAAGCCATGTAATATATATAGAGATCTATCAATATCAATGCATACCACTCTCCACAAGATTTAGCAGCGTTGCTCCCCTCCATGCTTACAGTGTTGCAATGCCAGCTCTGTGCCCTTTCATTGCCGACTGCCAGCACGTGCTGCTAAGACAGAACCTCATCCATGCAGCCTGGAACAGTGTTTCAGACAATGTTGTTGGCAACATCCTAGAGGAAGAACTCCAATCTTTTAAGGGTCGTGTTAACAGACACTTTCTCTCCAACTAGTCAGTGTATGTTGGCTAAGCTCTCTCGATGTAAATGATTTCCAGATATTATTTTTCTTTTCTTAAGTTTTTTGATGTTGTTCTCTATGTTTGGGTTTTTATCTCATTCCTGTCCCACGCCACTTTCATTGGGTTTTTTACTAGCCCAATTGTGTTAACTTTTATTTTGATGATTTTCTGAGTTGCAGTGAACCAATCGATTGGCCCAGCTCTCTGTAGAGAGTTACCCATTTGATTTGTAATCAGTCAGTTCATTAACTTTGTTAATGTCTGTTGGGCTATTGTTCACATTTGCTCTTTATATGCACACCAAAAAAGCTATCTGCTGAGGAAAGCAATGTAATCCCTACCCCTAAAAAATAAGGAAATCTGTAAACTGTTAGAAGTTCGGCTAATCTTCCTAAATGTAGGCCTCAACAATATCACACAATAAATGGCCGCATTTATATTTGTCTAATCATTGCTATTTGCCACAAGATTGTCTTAAAACTTATCTATATACCCACCTGTAGGACTTGGTACCGTAAATTATCATCATAACGACAGTGTTATGGCGTAGCTTTAAGCAAATTCGCTCAAGGCCTTCATAATGACATTTCCCTCATCCCGAGTCCGTTGTTTAGGTTCTCTTGATTTCATTGACCTCCAGAAATGTATTTTTCTTTTATTTAGATCGGATTCTCTATGTCAGGGTTTTTATCATTTCCTTATGTCATTTTCATTGTCACTTTTAAAGGCATATTATGTGATCTTTTCCAGAGAGCGCCCTCTATTCATTATTTTTTTTAGAAAGTAGATTTCATTGCAGATTTACATTTCTGATCATAAATCATACATACATTCCAAGTTACAGAGCGACACGATTCCTAATTACCTCAAAATCTTGGTTTTAGAGTGAATTTAGAGTGAAAATATAAACTGTCGGTGTTATCCGACAGTTTATTTTCACTCTAAAATCACGATTTTAAAGTAATTAATCGTATCGCCCTGTAACTTGGAATGTATGTACGATTTATGATCAGAAATGTAAAACTGCAAGAAAATCTTCTTTCAATTTTTTTTTCGATGTTGAGGGCGTTCCCTGGAAAGATCACATAATATACCTTTAACTCATGCCTATTATTTGTGTTTCTTGTATATTTTATTTTGCATGTTTTCTTAGTTGATGCACTTGAACCATAGAATAGATTGGCCCATCAGACTCTTTGTTGGGTTACCAGATTGATTTCTATAATCACTCATTTCATTAACCTCGTAGATGTCTGTTGAGCTATAATTGTTCACGTTTGCGCTTTTTATACACAAAATACAAAAAAACCAAGCAAAGTTATATCACGTTATTATATATAGGCCTGGGTGGATTTTCGTTATCCTACAATAAGAACTATATGTGGATTCAAAACAGCAACACCCCTATTCAATTCCCTTTTGGTACCGATTCTGTTGACATATTTAGGCGTTATTGTATGATTTCAGGTATTAAATCGATTTCTCTAAGAATGTGTTCAGCCAATATCCTTGATCCCAAAGCTACAAAATGGCAACCCATCTGCCCATTTCAATAGCGTCTTTGCAAATAATAGACAACGGATAAAGGAATCGATATACAAATGACGTTCATTGAATGGACAGTGATGCTACATTTGGTATATGATATAACTAAGTTTAGGGACTGATGTTTTGTTTTGCGTAATTGGGGTATTTAGCACACATTTTTAATATGCCAACAGCGGTATTCCTATCGGGGAGGACAAATACTACATGGTTACATGAATCGCATGCTCCAACACGATGGGTATCACGGAAATTATGTTAATGAGCTACTTTTTCCTGTACCATATAGGGCTTGGGTGACCTAGCTATTGACTGGTCATTGCTCCGACTTATTCGTGGGAACCGTACCACACAGCACGCTACTCCGACTGTTCAGAGATCCTCATACCCCTGCGTTACTCCTGCCATTTTCGCCGAAGGCGTTCTATAAAGGAATATTGCCTCCCAATATTAGTGCCTACTTGCCATTATTGCCGTGTTAATGCCGTGTTATTAAAAACTTCTTTCAATGTAATGAGTACACTATGGGCCCAATTATGCGCTATATTTACACTTGCACAATTAGGCTCCGCCCCTTGCTGCTGATGTTTGCATTGTCTACTACCTCATACATTTATTCATTAGTAGACTATTCCATTAGCTGCATGGGTACCAGGTTACTTAAATATGTTGGGCTTTTAATATATTTGGTTTATGAATAATGTTAGATATGTAGATTTACAGCTATAGTGGTGGCGGAGTGGTAAGTCACTTGGTCTGTTTAAACAGTAATGGAGGTTAAATTTATGAATAAAAGTGTACAAATATTTTTTTGTCAAAAAATTGTTTTGGGCAATAATAAAAATTGGTATTCCAATAAACTGCGCATGCCAGTTATCATTTATACATTTCACACATGGGGTTTCCCAACACCAGTTGATTTCAGTTGAAAATTCCCTTAGCGTTACACTGCCGATAATGATAATGAGATAATTGATATTCATGAGTGATTTACTACGGCGATTTTACATGGGAATTCTGACTTGCTCAATAAATTCATGAATTGTAGGCCTAATGCTTTTAAATTAAGAATCTTAATAGGAAACATTCATGTTTTGGTATAAAATGTACAATGAGCACAATGAAATAGTAATGGGGTCTGATGACTTAATACTTTGTTGATAACACAATGATAAATTCAAGCTTCCCGAGGGACAAATACTTTTGCGCGGCAGTATATATATAAAAAAGCAATATACATATTTTTGAAAGTCAACAAATGTCGCATTTATTTGTTCTATATCCATATAGAAGACAATGATAACTCGTTTTTTCTCTAAAGCAACCGTTTCACTCCAGGAACCAACACGTGACTTTGATAACACTTGCACAATTATATGCCCATCTCTGTCCTCCCTGCTTTCTCTAAAATCTTGGAACATATTATGCACAAAAGACTATTTAGTTATGTTAATCGCTTTCATTTTTTACAGGACTGTCAGTTTGGTTTTCGTTCCAATCATTCATCATATATGGCTATACTTGAGGCATACAATAAAATTATTACTGATCTCGGTAACAAAAGAAAATTATTCGTCTTTGTTCAAATTCACATTACCTAGCTCATTCTACCCCTTTGTTTGCAAAATTGAAAACCCTCACTATTTATGACATTCATAGGCTACAGAAGGCTATTTTTATGTATAAATTTGCAAATAACATGTTACCCGATTTATTTTCTCATTACTTTAATAAATCAGATGTCTTCCACTCCTATGGAACAAGGTTTTTACATCTTTATAGACCAAAATTTAGAACTGATCTTGCTAGACATACTATTAGAAGACAGTGACCATTGTAGTGGAATGTATGGCACGCCGTTTGGGTCAAAATTAACATTGTTTTTGTATATCAATTTGTGTTTTACTTCTTTATTTTTGTATATCAATTTGTGTTTTACATGTGTTTTTGTTTTAATGTCAATTTGTGTTTTATACATGTTTTCTTTTTGTATATCAATTTGTGTTTATATGTATCGTTTTTGTACATTAATATGTGCTTTTACCTATTTTTTGTATATCAATTTGTGTTTATTTATATGTGTTGTTTGTAATTGTATACCAATTTGTGTTTTGACGTGGCTTTTTTTTGTATATCAATTTGAGTTTTTATGTGTCGTTTAATTAATAATTGTTTCTACATATTAAAATACCAATAGAACACAATCTGCAAACACACAATGAAAACAGATGGAAAATTAGTTCAAACAAACCGCGACATGTGTACAACGGGTAACAAACACAAAAACATATACAAAACACAAACGACAACGCGAAATGGGGCAGAAATCACGTGACGTGGTTCCGAAGCAGTCCTACGTGCTGTGAATATCGTCATCCGTCAAGGGAGGGAGCACTACACTAAATCCTTACGCGTTTGGTGTATGGTTCGGAGAAATGGTACCTATCACTTTTGATCATCGTCCCAGGGAAGCAAATCGAAGTAAATCTTGCTGATTTTTTATGAACACGATAGAATAGAACCAGCATTGCTAATGGGGTCAAATGATAAATACTGCCAACTTTTAAAACGAAGGATTCCCTCTATATAA
>CM069451.1:58064542-58217982 GCA_035610835.1 Ophiura sarsii
ATACCTGCATCATATGCAAAATTAACACCCGATCGGTATACCAAAGTGAAATGTCTACCGATCAGTATAGGCCTACCCTTGTATATACCCTTAGTATACAAACAATAAACAGAAGCTAGTAGAAAATTGGGTTCTCAAAGTGTAATAATTAACCAAAATTGGGTTCTAAGTGTATTTTAATCAATAAACCTATCTATCAAAGTACGGGCCATGGGGAATAATGAAAACCTTTTTGATTGCCACCCATCGATATACCAAATTTCGCGAAAAGGCACTCCAAAAGGTAGACACGTTAATACGTAGTACCACTATATAGTGAGAACCCCGGGTCCAAAGCTATTGGTCGAGGTCTTTAAAAATAGATTGTGTTACGCAACAAAACATAAAAACTTGTATTGTCCATCTTTTAGTTTCCAGTAAGTTAATGATTATATTAGCGCAAAGTGACCAGGCTCCTTTTATGTTGCAAGTTTCAATGTCATAATAACTTCAAAATTATTGACGATACTGACACTTGAATTTGTTATCCAGCCCCAGCGGCTTTAGGATGATAATAATTTAGTTACAACATGGGATGAATTTTCTGTGGTCATAATCAAAATCCATCCATTATAACATTGAAACCAACGGAGATTTCAAAGTTACGGCCGTTCGTGTCCACCATCGTCTGGTATTTTCAATTTTCGACTCTAGAAATGACGTGTATTTTTTAATATTCATTGATATGATTATTCATTGTATATTCATGTCCGACACTGCCTTCTATTGTTATAGACAATGAGTGTCCAGGGGTTGTCTAAATCATCATGACTAAATTTATAAAAGAGACCCAGTGGCCATGCCTAAATCCGCCCAATGCTGAGTGTGTTCATGCGTTGCGCTACACAAACTAGTCCGGCAAAACCCTCGTTTGACCTGGAAAGTTACTATATAGTTTGGTTTTTGATTGATTTGTATAGCTGAGGTGTTCCTCAATCAGAATATGTCGGGTGATAAATTCCCACCCTTGAGGGTTTTGAGAAATTCAAGATGGCGTCCAAAATGGCCGCCATAATATATTACCGGTCAAAACTTCTTTTAATCTCGTCATTCCAATATATTCCTCTCATCATAAGGAATCAGAAAAAAGTATAGTTTTACCTATCTCCAATGTATGGTTCTTGAGCTATACTTAAAAACGTGAAAGGTCATATCAGAGGTCACGTGTTTGGCGAAAATTTCAAAATTGCCCGATTTTGCTCAAAATGGTCTCAAAATGTTCTTGTTGCAAAACTATGTTTATCTCAGAAGTAATGATTTCAATAAAACCAATATTTTTGAAAGAGAGATTTCGATAATAGCTTATCCCAGTAGCAATGATTCGGTGTTTGCTTATCTCGGAAATAATGATTTTAATAATATCATTATTTTGAAACAGAGATATCGATAATAGCTTATCCCAGGGATGAGAAGATGAGATCTCATCTTCTCATCCCTAGGAAGTTCTTATAAACCGCTATTTCAGAGATAAGTCATCTTTAAAATCCTTATTTCCGATATCACATAACTTTGAAACATTATTTCCGAGATAAGCTAACACCGTATCACTGATACTGGGATGAGCCATCATCGAAATCTATGTTTCAAAATAATGATATTATTGAAATCATTATTTCCAAGATAAGCTAATACCGAATCATTGCTACTGAGATAAGCTATTATCGGAATCTCCCTTTCAAAAATAATGGTTTTATTGAAATCATTACTTCTGAGATAAACTAACACCGAATCATTGATACTGGGATAAGCTATTATCGAAATCTCTGTTTCAAAATAATGATATTATTGAAATCATTATTTCCGAGATAAGCTAACACCGAATCATTGCTACTGGGATAAGCTATTATCGATATCTCTGTTTCAAAATAATGATATTATTGAAATCATTATTTCCGAGATAAGCTAACACCGAATCATTGATACTGAGATAAGCTATTATCGAAATCTCTGTTTTAAAATAATGATATTATTGAAATCATTATTTCCGAGATAAGCTAACACCGAATCATTGCTACTGGGATAAGCTATTATCGATATCTCTGTTTCAAAATAATGATATTATTAAAATCATTATTTCCGAGATAAGCAAACACCGAATCATTGCTACTGGGATAAGCTATTATCGAAATCTCTCTTTCAAAAATATTGGTTTTATTGAAATCATTACTTCTGAGATAAACTAACACCGAATCATTGACACTGAGATAAGCTATTATCGAAATCTCTGTTTCAAAATAATGATATTATTGAAATCATTATTTCCGAGATAAGCTAACACCGAATCATTGCTACTGGGATAAGCTATTATCGATATCTCTGTTTCAAAATAATGATATTATTGAAATCATTATTTCCGAGATAAGCTAACACCGAATCATTGCTACTGATATAAGCTATTATCGAAATCTCTCTTTCAAAAATATTGGTTTTATTGAAATCATTACTTCTGAGATAAACTAACACCGAATCATTGATACTGAGATAAGCTATTATCGAAATCTCTGTTTCAAAATAATGATATTATTGAAATCATTATTTCCGAGATAAGCTAACACCGAATCATTGCTACTGGGATAAGCTATTATCGATATCTCTGTTTCAAAATAATGATATTATTGAAATCATTATTTCCGAGATAAGCTAACACCGAATCATTGATACTGAGATAAGCTATTATCGAAATCTCTGTTTTAAAATAATGATATTATTGAAATCATTATTTCCGAGATAAGCTAACACCGAATCATTGCTACTGGGATAAGCTATTATCGATATCTCTGTTTCAAAATAATGATATTATTAAAATCATTATTTCCGAGATAAGCTAACACCGAATCATTGCTACTGGGATAAGCTATTATCGAAATCTCTCTTTCAAAAATATTGGTTTTATTGAAATCATTACTTCTGAGATAAACTAACACCGAATCATTGACACTGAGATAAGCTATTATCGAAATCTCTGTTTCAAAATAATGATATTATTGAAATCATTATTTCCGAGATAAGCTAACACCGAATCATTGCTACTGGGATAAGCTATTATCGATATCTCTGTTTCAAAATAATGATATTATTGAAATCATTATTTCCGAGATAAGCTAACACCGAATCATTGCTACTGATATAAGCTATTATCGAAATCTCTCTTTCAAAAATATTGGTTTTATTGAAATCATTACTTCTGAGATAAACTAACACCGAATCATTGATACTGAGATAAGCTATTATCGAAATCTCTGTTTCAAAATAATGATATTATTGAAATCATTATTTCCGAGATAAGCTAACACCGAATCATTGCTACTGGGATAAGCTATTATCGATATCTCTGTTTCAAAATAATGATATTATTGAAATCATTATTTCCGAGATAAGCTAACACCGAATCATTGATACTGAGATAAGCTATTATCGAAATCTCTGTTTTAAAATAATGATATTATTGAAATCATTATTTCCGAGATAAGCTAACACCGAATCATTGCTACTGGGATAAGCTATTATCGATATCTCTGTTTCAAAATAATGATATTATTAATGATATTATTAAAATCATTATTTCCGAGATAAGCTAACACCGAATCATTGCTACTGGGATAAGCTATTATCGAAATCTCTCTTTCAAAAATATTGGTTTTATTGAAATCATTACTTCTGAGATAAACTAACACCGAATCATTGACACTGAGATAAGCTATTATCGAAATCTCTGTTTCAAAATAATGATATTATTGAAATCATTATTTCCGAGATAAGCTAACACCGAATCATTGCTACTGGGATAAGCTATTATCGATATCTCTGTTTCAAAATAATGATATTATTGAAATCATTATTTCCGAGATAAGCTAACACCGAATCATTGCTACTGATATAAGCTATTATCGAAATCTCTCTTTCAAAAATATTGGTTTTATTGAAATCATTACTTCTGAGATAAGCTAACACCGAATCATTGATACTGAGATAAGCTTTTATCGAAATCTCTGTTTCAAAATAATGATATTATTGAAATCATTATTAACGAGATATATGATATATTGTATTAAATTATTACATGTTTCCAAGATAATATCTTAGTAACAGGGTAGAAGAAATGTGTTTCAAAGTTATTTATCTTGGTATTATGGTAAAACGAATGATCACTATAAGCTTCCGTAACGTACCGCTCTGTAACTTGGAATGTATGTACGATTTATGATCAGAAATGTTAAATCTGCAAGAAAATCTACTTTCTAAAAGAAATTATGAATAGAGGGCGCTCTCTGGAAAAGATCACATAATATGCCGTTAAATGACTTCATTATCATCTTTGCTATCTACTGAAGATAGCATAATTTATTTAGTTATATTTACATTGTGTATATACTACGTTTGTACAATTCTGACATTCCAACCCGTGTCATTATTGAACAAGGGTGCACGATAATTGAAATATTTTGACATTTTTTAAACATTTGGTGACATTTTGGGATGTCGTCGCATGCCGCGTGGAAAGTGTATGTCGTCGCATGTATGTAGTCGCATGCAGCGTGGAAAGTGTATGTCGTCGCATGTATGTAATAGTCGCATGCCGCGTGGAAAGTGGATGTCGTCGCATGTATGTAGTCGCATGCAGCGTGGAAAGTGTATGTCGTCGCATGTATGTAGTCGCATGCCGCGTGGAAAGTGGATGTCGTCGCATGTATGTAGTCGCATGCAGCGTGGAAAGTGTATGTCGTCGCATGTATGTAGTCGCATGCCGCGTGGAAAGTGTATGTCGTCGCATGTATGTAGTCGCATGCCGCGTGGAAAGTGGATGTCGTCGCATGTATGTAGTCGCCTGCAGCATGGAAAGTGTATGTCGTCGCCTGTATGTAGTCGCATGCCTTGTGGAAAGTGGATGTCGTCGCATGTATGTAGTCGCATGCCGCGTGGAAAGTGGATGTCGTCGCATGCCGCGTGGAAAGTGTATAGCAATTGAATTCAATTTAATTTATAATTAAATTTAATTTGAATTGTTACCTTACTCGCGTTGCATATTTCGATTCTTTATTTTTTTATTTAATTGTAACACGAAATGTTCATTTTTTGAGTTACCTAACTCGAATTTCGCAATTATCGAGTTACTTACTTAACTCGAATTTTGCAATTTTCGAGTTACTTAACTCGAATTTCGGAATATTCGAGTTACTTAACTCGATTTTTTTAATTTTCGAGTTACGTAACTCGAATTTCGCGATTTTCGAGGTACTTAACTCGAATTTTTCAATTTTCGAGTTACTTAAAATAGAATAGAAAAGAATAGAATATATCAAAATCATTGGATGTGTCCTAATTGGGAGAACAATGAATTGAATTGAATTGATCAATTGAATTGAATTGATTAAATCAATTCAATTTAATTCATAATTAAATTTAATTTGAATTGAATTCAATTGAATATTTATTTAACTCGAGTTGCATTGTTCGATTCTTTTTATTTTATTATTGTAACACGAAGGGTTCATTTTTCGAGTTACCTAACTCGAATTTCGCAATTATCGAGTTACGTAACTCGAATTTCGCACTTTTCGAATTACTTAACTCAAATTTCGCGTTTTTCGAGTTACTTAACTCGAGTTTCGCGATTTTCGAGTTACTTAACTCGAATTTTGTAATTTTCGAGTTACGTAACTCGAATTTCACACTTTTCGAGTTACTTGACTCGAATTTCACAATTTTCGAGTTACTTAACTCGAATTTCGCAATTTTCGAGTTTAGAGTCTACTCAAGTTATATTATTGAAATAAATAAAGTAAATCAATAATAGAATAGAATAGAATAGAATAGAATAGAATAGAATAGAATAGAATAGAATAGAATAGAATAGAATAGAATAGAATAGAATAGAATAGAATAGAATCGAATCGAATCGAATAGAATAGAATAGAATAGAATAGAATAGAATAGAATAGAATAGAAATAGAATAGAAACATTGGATGTATCCTAATTGGGAGAACAATAAATTTAATTTAACTTAATTGAATTGAAGTGAAATGAATTGATACAATTTAATTTAATTCAATTCAATTCAATTCAATTCAATTCAATTCAATTCAATTCAATTTAATTTAATTTAATTAATTTAATTTAATTTAATTTAATTTAATTTAATTTAATTTAATTTAATTTAATTTAATTTAATTTAATTTAATTTAATTCAATTTAATTTAATTTAATTTAAATGTATTTTACTTTTATTAAATTGTAACTCGAAATGTGCATTTTTCGAGTTACCTAACTCGAATTGTGCAATTATCGAGTTATAACTCGAAATTTGCAATCGATTGAGGGCAGCATTGGGGTTACATGCAGTATCAGACGACGCTAGACACGGGCGTATTCACTGCGGATGGTCAGCCATCCACAGTGGTGTTAGGATGAAATAATTTAGTTCCAACGTGTGATGAATTTTATGGGGTCATATAATCAAAATCCATTTTTACATTGAAACCAACGGAAATTCAAAATTAACGGCAGTTCGTGTCCACCGTCGTCTGTGCAGTATTTACCTTTTTACCGCCACACAACTGAGCTCGTTAATCACTAGTAATAAAAAATTATGTGAATTCATGATTTTCAATGGATAGAATAAGAATACAGATAGATTCATTCAGTTATGCCTATGCACACCTAGTCAGGAAATAGTCAGAGAGGTTATAGATACATGGCCCTGGTGCTGAGAAGCCTTTGGACCTGTTTCTTCTTTTAATGTATTTTTACTTATTTATTCGGAAAATACTTTAAAAACAGCGCCACCCACCAATAGATTGTGCCTCCAAATTAATATTAAGTAAGATACATCAAAAATACATTATTTTATTTTACTCTGTTGTTTTTCTATTCTTAATAAAATAAATTTTACATCATTGCATTACATAACATGGCATTGCGCTGCATTCTATTTTATTCTATTTTCAAAGGTTATGATTTCCTTTATTTAGATCAATATATAACTTGAGAACAGTAACTCGAAAATTTAAAAATTCGAGTTAAGTAACTGGAATATTGTAAAATTCGAGTTAAGGAACTCGAAAATTGCGAAATTCGAGTAACGTAGCTCGACATTTGCGAAATTCAAGTTAAGTAACCTGAAAATTTAAAAATTCGAGTTAGGTAACTCGAAAATTGTACTCGAAAATTGTTAATTGCGAGTTAGGTAACTCGAAAAAAATTCACATTTCGAGTTACCTAACTCGAAAATTGATAACATTTGAATTAAGTAACTTGAAAATCAAACAATTGGAGTTACAATTAAATGGAAATTGAATTGCAAAATTAATCAATTCAATTAAGTTAATTATATTCCTTATTCTCCCAATTAGGATACATCCAATGTTTCTATTATATTCTATTGTTTTCCATTCCATTCCATTCTATTCTATTCTATTCTATTCTATTCTATTCTATTCTATTCTATTCTATTCTATTCTATTCTATTCTATTCTATTCTATTCTATAATTATTTACTTTATTCATATCAATAATATAACTTAAGTACAGTCACTCGAAAATTGCGAAATTCGAGTAAAGTAACTCGAAAATTGCAAAATTCGATTTACAAAACTCAAAATTACAAAAAATGAGTTAAGTAACTCGAAAATTGCGAAAATCGAGTTAAGTAACTCTAAAATTGCAAATTATGAGTTAAGCAACTCGAAAAACGCGAAATTCGATTAACGTAACTCGAAAAGTGCGAATTTCGAGTTAAGTAACTCAAAAATGGCGAAATAGAGTTAAGTAACTCGAAAATTGCAAAATTCGAGTTAAGTAACTCGAAAATTGCGAAATTCGAGTTAAGTAACTCAAAAATTACAAAAATCGAAAATTACGCGAGTTATTCAATTGAATTCAATTGAATTCATTTCAAATTAAATTAAATTCAAAAATTGAATTGAATTCAATACAATTCAATTAAGTTAAATTAAATTCATTGTTCTCCCAATTAGGATACATCTAATGTTTTTGTTATATTCTATTCTTTTCTATGCTGTTTTAAGTAACTCGAAAATTGCAAAATTCGAGTCAAGTAACTTGATAATTGTTTAATTCGAGAACTCGAAAAATGCGAAATTCGAGGGAAGTAACTCGAAAAGTACGAAATTAGAGTTAAGGAACTCGAAAATTACAAAAATCGAGTTAAGTAACTCGAATATTGCGATATTCGAGTCAAGTAACTCGAAAATTGCAAAATTCGAGTTAACACTTTCCACGCGGCTATTAGAGTTACCATATACAAAACAGATTTGTCAGTATCTTTTCGCAATTTTCAAAGTCTTTCTCAAGGATTACTGAACCAATACTAGGCATGTTTGTACTCTCTTCAATGCATTTCACATGGTGAGTCCAAAATTTACGAAATTTGAAACCTTTTGTGACATTTTGGAATGTCGTCTGCAGCTGCCTGCCGCGTGGAAAGTGTTAAGTAAATTATTAAGTTAGTAAAGTAACTCGAAAATTGCAAAATTCAAGTTAAGTGACTCGATAATTGCGAAATTCGAGTTATTTAACTCGAAAAATGAACATTTCGTGTTACAATTAAATAAAAAATTACAAAGAATCGAAATATGCAACTCCCGGTAAGTAAACATTCAATTGAATTCAATTCAAATCAAATTTAATTATAAATGAAATTGAATTGATTTGATTTAATCAATTCAATTCAATTCAATTTTAAATTCTTTGTTCTCCCAATTACGATACATCCAATGTTTTTGATATATTCTATTAAAAAATAACTCGAAACTCGAAAAAGTAACTCGAAACTCGAAAAAAGTAACTCGAAACTCGAAAAAGTAACTCGAAACTCGAAAAAAGTAACTCGAAACTCGAAAAAGGTAACTCGAAACTCGAAAAAGTAACTCGAAACTCGAAAAAAGTAACTCGAAACTCGAAAAATGTAACTCGAAACTCGAAAAAAGTAACTCGAAACTCGGAAAAAGTAACTCGAAACTCGAAAAAAGTAACTCGAAACTCGAAACTCGAAAAAAAGTAACACACTACGCACGATTGATCATTCTGAATTCTGCCTACTACTTGTACCATTTATTTGCAATGATATAAATGGTCAGATAAGTGACCTGATTAGCCCTGTGGGGCCTAACTAAATTGGACCCTCAACCGACCAGTATCGGTCAATGATGGGAGCCCCATTCCCCTTTGGTGCTCCGCACGTCGGGTCTGTCAATTAGCCCTGCCAAGGGTAGGCAAAGGCCTCCGGCCTTAGCCTAATTATTGGGAGACGGAAAAAACTTCGAGCCAATGGCGTACATTCAGGGCTAATCGAATGACTAATGAGAAAGAATCCTTTTATAGGAATCGATCAGATAAGATAAAACACCGGGTATAAGCAGTCAGCCTTGGTCAAAACTTAGAAAATTATTTTCTGAGCATGATTCATCAAAAACCGTGATTCCCTATCTTAAAATAAGGACGCAAGTGGCAAAAAAACACTTAATTTTGCGATCTATTTACATACTATTTAATTTCACGAATATATTGCAGGCTCAAAGTCACACAAATAAATACCACAAATTATGCAATTTATGTCTTATGATAAGTGGTTATGATTTTGACTTGATTAAATTAAGTACTGAACATGCAACAAAAGAAGTTTTTCAATTCACAAAAATAACCAATGGCAAAAAAACCAATTTGGCCTGATTTGGCAATGTTTCCAGATTCGAAAACATTTCACAGGTTGGCGTTTTTGGCAGTTTGCCCTGACTGATAAGCTTGACTGCACACACATGCATAGGCGGTATATTTTACCATTGTGAATTACATGCACAGAGGCCGTACGTGACTGTATAATCGTACGTAGGTGGGTGTACGCGTCTATGTGTTTTACAAATTTTCTGTTTGGTTTCGGTTTTTTAAACGTGGATATCAGCCGCTTACTGGACTGTGAAATTATAATGTAGTACAGTAAACATGTATATAAATATTTGTTTTATAATATTTTGTCATCATTTTGCTTAAAGGGACATTAAGTGGTGTTGAAAATTTTAAATGTTTAAAAATTTACTTCAGAATTCAAGATGAATATTAAAAATTGCCATTATTGTTGTTTCTACTAACAAAAACACAGCAAAACTTGATTAAAACAATATCATCGCTATTTATTGAAAAACGCCCTCTATGCAAACATGGTTCGCGTTATGTATCACGCGTACTGCAGGGGGATACTGTCGGACGAAAAATGCTCGTCCCGGCTGTACGAGCATTTTTGAATCGACGTTTTCTTGTACAAAGAGGGCTGATTTTTCTTAATCCTTATAGGTGTAAGTTCATACATTTATAAAAATATACTAATCCCAGTTTTGATCATAATTCATAATGCATCTCTTAGTGCCACTTTAATAAAAAAATGATTTGAATTGTAAATGTGTAAATTACACATCGTCGCCTTGCTACTTTTTCGTGTTTTGCTTAAATCACAACTCCATGAACATGTGCATCTGCTGCTTTGACGGGTGACATTGTTAGAGGTTCAATTAACACTAAACCAAGTAGTTTTATTCATAAAAATGGTAAACGGTTTTTCTTTGATCTCAAACGTGTTTTGTGGTGTGTGTTTACTCAAACCTAGTAATAAATGAGTACGGCAATATCGGAGCATGCTGACTGACGATTATTGAGTTTTATGATGGTTTGGGAATGGAAATAGGCCTATAGAATACATCAAATAGAGTTCAACGATGTTTAATTTACTTACCAACGAATACACTGCGCTAGCAATGGCACCAGATCTCACACCACAACAACAGCATGTTTTCATAATCGCCATTTTCGCATATATTTCGGCACACTCCTCTATATTTTTGTGCTAGCTATCACGATAGCTAGCTCTTATAGCCTGAATTCAAAATCAATATTTCAAGTACGCGTTATTTATAATGACTTCGAGTCACTTGGTTCAGGAAACCGTGACCAAATCGGTATAATTATCGAACGGGTCCAGCCAAATGACACTCTCATACGAGTATATTGGTTGATCGAGAAGTGTGACGCTTGGATGCTATTGTGTATTGCATCAGGGTCACTTACAAGCGCCGCCGAATCCATCTGTATCCATGGCTTTGATTGGACGAGAGATGTGTTCAGTTGTTTAGCGCCCGGGGTGAAATTTTGAGATGTTGTCCGCAGTTGTTTGCATAGCCTGTGTAAAGTATATTTACTCCGATAGGTAAACAAAGCGATAAATATCCACTAGCTTGTGGCAATGTAAGTATTTCTAAAGAAATCTCACTCATAAATTTAAGGTTAGGATTGCTATCGCGCTTGAAGCAAACAAACTGATGAATAAATCATCAAATTTCAAAATATATAATGCAGTTTTCTCATAAAATTAACTTATATAATTACTAGGTAATAAATCACAGACACTCTCAAAATAATGGGGTGGGGGGGGGGGGGGCTCAAGGAAGTAACCTTAGGAATTTTGTGAGTGCTGTAATTATTGAACTATGACTCACATCTTACTATAAATCTGGAAACGGGGTGTGTTTGTTTGTGTGTGTATGTATTTGTTATCCTTATTTCTCCGTTAGTTGTGATCAAAGTGGCGCCTAATTTGCATGAAAGATGGAGGAAATAACGGGAAGGGTGTTAAAGTTTATTTCAGTGAAATTGGTTAACAATTGGCTCCAAAAACAGCAAAAAACCTCTCAGATTTGGCTCATAAATGCCACTAGAATTGAACAACATTGTGCGTTGCGCGTACCGCACAGCACTTATAAAACTCGCCCATTGCTTGTGTGGTAGATTTCGATCACGACAGGAGCATGCGCAGATGCGATTTTTGTGTAAGTGGTCTGTGATTTTGTCAATATTATATTTTTACTGTGATTTGTCGATCTGCATTAAATGCAAAAAGTAACAACGCCCCCGGCTGGACTCGAACCACCAACCTTTCGGTTAACAGCCGAACGCGCTAACCAATTGCGCCACGGAGGTGATTATTTACTAGGCTGTTTTGGTTTGTCATGTTCACCCGTACACTTCCCCGTACACTTTCTTGCAAAGTCGGGCATCGTTTTTTCTCAAATGTTGCTTGCATATTGCCTTTGCTGTCGCCTTTAATACATGTGCTGTCACTTGAACTTGGAACCAACGTTTAATTTGAACTGTCTATTTTCAATAAAAAAATACTCCAATCAACGGATTTCAATCATCGGCAAAACCCGATGATGTGAGTGACGTCATTTAATGAGCTCATTAGCATAATTTATGTCCGTGAAATATACAATAGGGTTTTGGTAGTGCACAGCGTAATCTTACCGTGCCGAGAGGTAGGGGTTAATAAAGTATAGCCACGGTAAATGGTTAGGAGGGCACCACGGGCTTTGCAAGGGTTGGCATGCCAAACAATCTAAGGGACCGAGGGCTAATGAAGAAGCCACAGGAAATGGTTTAGGGAGGGTTGTGTGGGTTGGGTTGTAGGGGGTTTATAATGCCTTTAGGAGGGATATGGTTATAAATCAACCTGGTTGAGGGGGTCGTAGGGCCAGGGGGTTTATGTGGTTTCAGAGGTAGGTAATGTGGCATAACCATCTAGCGGGGACCCGAGCGTAGCGAGGGTACGCCGCTAGTGTCTATAAAAGTACATTAGGAACACACCATTAGATACTCAGGGGTGGGGGGGGGGGGGGGGGGGGGGGCGTTGCATGGAAGTTTTAAAAAAAACCACTTTGCCCACTATCCAGGAAAAAACAACAACTTTGCCCACCAACCAGGAAAAACAACAACTTTGCCCACCAACCAGGAAAAAACAACAACTTTGCCCACCAACCAGGAAAAGAAAAAAAAGATGACTCACCCAACTCACCCAACTCAATGTAAAGAAAAACAGTAAAACCTAAAAAAACAAACCACTGTGCCGCCTTTGCTAAAAATTTAAAAACAAAAAACAAATTTCGCCTACTTCGGTGGCCAAAAAAATAATTCGATCGACCCCAACTTCCATGCCCCCCTCCCCCGAAAATCAAATGGTGCGTCCGTTATGTCTGTTATTTTGTTATTCAACGAAAGCCGTTTAAAAACGATTGTACTTTTTAATTCACTATTGAGCAAATATACCTCTGACAATCTGTGTTGATTTTTACAACACTTATACCAATAAAGCCTATGGAGAGGGTGGTTCTAAAATGTTTACTCTCGTGTTTGCCAAAGATGGAGATATCGTTTATAACTGCACAAACAAATCATACTGGGTAGTTAATTTCCATTCTTTGGTAGGCTTAATGAAATAAATACAAAATTGGCGGTCGTTTTATGAGTTGTCAATTGATTTCATGGACTGTTTGCGACATATGGGCGTAGCCAGGAGGCTTGTCATCCCGGGGGCACGAGAGTGGCGTGGGGTCCAGGGCCGGCCCACATTACATAAGGGCCCCGGCCCGGTAGGTCCTGGGACAAAGCCTCTGCTGCAGGTGATTAGGATTGGTATTGATTCCCCACGACGAGAAACGCCATGAAATTGGAGATAAGTATATAAAACCCTTTAACTCCCCTGAATTGTTAATTGCACCCCCCCCCCCCCCGAATGACCCTTGGTGGGTTACCTGTAGCTACGCCGCCAATGAATGCACACAACAAGATCAAATGACCGTTTCATTTCTTCCAAATTTCTTTTTAATTCACGAATTGGGCAGAGCTCCAAACTGAGAAATAGCCCAAACCCTAATTGGAGGTGATTCTTGTAAATAATTAATTTTCAGAGTGTTTATAACATTAATGTGAAAGTTTCAGATTAAAAATTCAAACCAAAAAATAAAAAAATAAAAAAATACAAATAAAAGTACATCATCAGTACATTATAAGTACATCTTTAAAGGATGATATCTCAGTTTGGAGTTTTCATAAAGACTATAACTGAAAAATTATATAACTCCGCTTAAAAAAAGAGTACCATTGTTAAGCGGAAGATCTCTACTACAATAATCAAATACAAGCTCAATTTTGATATCTTGCCTAATTGTGTCTGATTTTCACATATATAGGCCTACGGACAACTACTGCAAATTTGTCTTCATATTCATTACTTGATATCATGCCCAAATGTGCCAATACGTCCACTGCCTGCTCTTGTGCCAATACTGATTACCCAATTACATGTCATTATTCTACCAAATGCTTTCCTAAAAAATATCAAAGTCTTTCATTTGTACTAGCACTTTCCCTTTAAAGGGTTTTTTATTCCTAGCCAAATACGAATTGAAGCTAAGCTGCACCTAACCAGCGTTGTTGACGTAATGACATTAAAGGCAGATAACAATGCCTCTGTATCACTACGCCTATTGAACCTGGGCATAGTTCTTGATACGCTTCATTTACCATGTTCATGTTTACACCCTTTTATTGTAAGGCATTTCACTCTGTGACACATGTAGCATTGGCCCTCAAATCGGAACGTTACTTCTAATAATTATGAGTATGGATGGTCAGCAGAGAATGTTTCTCTCGCAGAAATTGTTCATTGTCGGAAAAATGGGGGTCATATAAAGATGTAATGAAGAGTAGAATGAGTGGAAGGGGGAGCGGGTCTATAGGGTTGCAGATACTAAACCCAATGGCATAACCAGTGTTTTCATGGGTTTAAACATTTGTTCACCGATCCGAAAAGTTCATGTATAAACTTACATTGACTTATGTATGAAGTAATCATTAAAGGAGACATGAGGGAAGATATTGTCCTACAGCCACGCCGTTGAGTTTCATTTTATTTTTTTCGCGACAATGTTTATTATACCCTTAATAAGGACGCTAAATTTAAGTACGCACAGGAGGCTAAAACTGGCTGGTGGCAGCCACAGTCAATCCGATTGGACGTATTCTCTTAAAAAGCACCATATCCAATCCTATATCGTGAGCATAATGTCCCGCGACTTAAAATTTATATGTGCATAAAAAGAATACAAAACACTTGCGCGTTTCCAAATAATTCGGTGTTTGTAAAACACGTACACGCGTATGGTGGTTGGCCGAGTCCGCCATAACGTATTAATATACGTACTCGATTTTCGAACACGCGTGATCGAATTTCAAACCACGTGGTTGATATTGACCAATTCCAATCGAGTTTCGAGCACGTGGGATAGAGAATCGATGACGTGGGATAATATGTTCCAATTACGTGGTACAGACATTTCGAGCCCGCGTAATAAAGTCCTGCAATAGTAAACAGCCTCGTTCAGGGAAATTTAGGTTATAGTTAGGCCAAATATCAACATATTAAACATGTTTAGTAGTGGATGGCTAAATGGCGAGTTGTGAATGGGATGGGAGAGTTGATGTGTATAGAGTTGTACAGTGAGATGTATGAAGATAAGAGTTGTGGGGCGAGTTGTGGGGCGAGTTGTGGGGCGAGCAGTGGCGTACCCAGGGGGGGGGGGGGGGGGGGTCCAGTTTCTTTGTGCATGTTTTAGTCTGTAAACAAAATGGTCGGTAAATCATGCCTTTGGTCGGTACAACTATGGTCGTGCCCACCCCGCCCAGTTTCAAAAAGCTGGGGACGCCACTGGGGGCAAGTTGTGGAGCGATTTGAGGAGCGAGTTGTGTAAAATTAATGTGGGTGAGCCAAATACAATTATTTATGGAGAGAATACAATAACTATGATTGAAAATTTAAGTGCAGCGTCCTATATTAAAACTTGAAATTACAGATTTAGTTTATTTTAATTTTTAGACTCGGCCAACCATACACGCGTACACGCGTACGTACGGATTGTACAGTAGTCACGTACGGCCTCTGTGCATGTACTAAAAGATACCGCCTGTACATTTGTGTCCAGTCAAGCTTATACCTGGTGTTTAAGCGTATCTTACCAATTTCAATTCTTTTTAATAAAATGTACCACGTGGTGGCGGGCGGCTTTATAGCCCTGCGGGGGAATCAATCTAAATTGGACCCGCAACCGACCCGCAGTGGTTAACGATGGGAGCCCCATTCCCCTTTGGTGCTCCTCACGTCGGGTCTGTCCCTTGTGCCCGTTTTACGGGGTTAACGGGGATGGACCGTGAGCACAGCAAACGATAGGTTGTATTACAAATAATAAATGGTACAAGTAGTAGGGAGAATTCAGAATGATCAATCGTACGTACGTACGTACAAAGTTACATTCATTTCAAGTATTATATATTACCATTTTACTCTTAATTGAACTAAAACCACCAAAGAGAACATTTTAAATCACTGAATATTGCTATAAATGCCGGTTTCCCTAACTAATAATAGCATCTAGGACACTAAGGACAGTCTGAACTAAGCAGTCAAGTCACACACTTATATAGATGGTGTGACCGGTGACGTAGTGCCCGGCGGTTTGCGTGCGCACCTACAGGGAACGGTGCTTTAATTCACACTTGATTGATCATTACTTACCATGCTTACGGTGTAATAGTGCAGAAGTCATGGTATGCATCCCTAAGCACAATGAGAGACCAGGTACTAAATCTGGTTGCCCGGCGGTTTGCGTGCGCACCATAAGGGCATGTGCTTTTAAAATTGGCGCTCAGTGATGTGTGTTTTGCTTTCATATAGTATGATGTATGCAGTAGTCATGGACTAGAACCCCTAGCATGTCTTTAGACCAGGCGCTAATCAATATGTAAACACTACTGATGTAAACAACGGTCACCTCATCTATACTACACAGAGAGTTAATGGTGACAAACTAACCAGGGAGAATGAACAGGTCATACTGTGAGCTTGGGGTTTCTATTTGTTTCTTGCTGACAGTTTTATCATAATACCATCATATTCAGCGGAAACATTCAGTCTAGAAACACTTTTCTATACAAAGTGAACACCATTTCCCATTTGAGCGTGGTTGTGAGACCAACTAATGATGTGACCTTGCTAGAAAGTAAGTTGATCTCTGCAACGAGCGTAATGAACATGCACCAGTACAGGTTTGTTTCATTATGAGAACAAGGGATATCATACAGATGCGCAAACGCACTGAAAAAAAAAAACCGCCAAAAAGCTAAGAGCAGTCTATAGTGTAAATGTATTTATCGATATTGGTTGTTAAAAAGAAGTGTAATAACATCATTATTTCTTTTAACTTTCTTCATACATATATATTTTACCGAGTTTGATGTTTTGCAATGAGTTTATTTGTCCGTTATGGATTTGGCTACGGAATACTTTTTCGTGCAACGGGTTTCCAATAGTGTTTTAGGGTGTTTTCACGTGTCAATTGGAATAATCCTGGGTCGCCTGGAGTTAGTCCATGTATTAAATGCGCTCATTGTAATATGAACAGATTGTCTACGTCCGTAATAGGACGCACTCGCTTCCGGGCTTGTCGGGTGCTGTAATAGTAGTAGTACGGCAGCTAGCACCCTTTTGATCAATGGAACGAGGTACCAACATCTGTCCACAGGATCATTTATGATGTAACCTACTTTACATGTTTCATGCAGATATGGATGTCTGCTTTGAGTTGCCTATTAGAGGACCTTTGAAATAAGATATAAAGCTGACAATTGGTACTTAGGGTGACTGTAACCAAAATAACCCATAAATTGCATCAAGACAAGACGTGTATTAATGTTATCTCCCTTTCTCTCTACAGGCAGCTCGAAACACCAAAATTAAAAAAAATACCTTTTTCTATGCGAACGACTTTTCAACCTGTTTGGAATCATTGCATTGAGAAATAGAATCCCAATTCAATTATTAATACAGATATGAAAAGTCTACATTATTAGTTCCTCTCCCATGATATTTCTGTACATTTCGATGGAAATCAGGTGTTGAGTTTTTTCAGCGCACAGTATTTTTCTGCTGCATGCTGGGATTACATTGAAGCAACGTCCGTAACCAATGATATGGCTTCTATGCATTAAAACACACAACCTGAATGACATAATAGTCATGGGCAATGCACTCAATGACAGAAACAGTGAATTAATAATGCATTCATGACAATTTCAAGTTTTATTATTCAATGCTATGAGCTTTGTGTGCCAACATTTGAACTGCACATATTTTGGATTTCAACTGGACATTTTCTAATCTAATAATAATACAATACAATACAATACAATACAATACAATACAATACAATACAATACAATACAATACAATACAATACAATACAATACAATACAATACAATACAATACAATACAATACAATACAATACAATACAATACAATACAAAAAGCATTAATTGCGCCATTTCCAAAAGGCTCAGAGCGCTTACAAGATAAAACCTTAAAATTACAACTTAAACTACAAAATGTGAGTATAACTTGAGCATAGTACGTACAATATATTATAGCAATTACAAAATAGATTAGAAACAAAATATCAACAGAAAAACTGTTTAAGGGAACAAATGAGTTTTAAGAGCTTTTTTGAACACACTTGTAGATGATGATTGTCTAATACAGATAGGTAGCTTATTCCACTCTTTTGACGCACAAACTGTGAAAGTTCTATCACCAGCTAGAACTCTAGTGATAGGGTATTGAAGACGTAGATAGTCATTAGAAGATCGGAGTGGTCTCTTTGGAACATATAATGATAAACAATTTTACAAGTAGATTGGTCCTGGCTATGAAGACATTCAAAAACACACAGAAGTAATTTAAAGATGATCCTTTGGCGTATTGGAAGCCAATGCAGTGATTTTAAAGGTGGTCCAGGCGAATGTTTTCGGTCGACTTCAAACACAAGACGTGCAGCCCAGTTTTGCAAACGTTGCAGGCGAATGATGTAAGGGAGCAGTTCCATTTGTACGCGATAAAAATTGCGCGAATGTTCCGGGCCCCGATGAGTTTTTTATCAGGCCCCGATGAGATTTTTATCGCGTACAGTTGCGCGAAGCAAAGGATTATTTATCGAGTAGCGTATTACCGCTTGTTTAAATATAACGAAAGATAAGTGGTCGGTATGTAAATAGAGCTTCGGGCTATTTATTCTAGTTGTAAGGTACAAATTCAGCATTTCATGTTTTTAGAGATAATGTTATTGATTATGGATGTTTAACGTAAATTGTATTATCCTCGTGTATTTGCTAAACAATGTCCCACTCTATTTGCTAAACATACCCCAGGGATTAGCAGAGGCCTCGATCGTATCGGGCCCCGATGGCTATTTTATCGGGGCCTGATGACTATTTTATCGCGAATCAACTTGAAAAACATCGGATCCAAAACATATCAGGCCTCGATACAGTCGCGATAAATTTATCGCGTATAAATGGAACTGCTCCCTAAAGTAGATGTTAGGGAAGAGAGAAGGCCATTACAATAATCGAGACGTGAGAGTATCAATGAACGTACAGCATGTTGACATGTAGGTTGATCAATATATTTCCTGATTCTGCCGATATTTCGTAAATGGAAAGTAACCGTTTTGCTGACATTTGTGATGTGATGACATGGTCAATTGTGAATCAAAGAAGGCACCCAAATTCTTTATGGTCTTCATAGGTTGAATAATATGCACACATGTGCTGCCAACACGCTTACTTTAGGGCCTGGGAGGGGGGGGGGGGCCAAATGAAAATTATTGGGGACATGACCCTTATAATATTTTATAACATCGATCCCGGGATTGTTAACAAATCATTTGATCACATCAAAACACCTTTTCTGCACATTTTAAACCAATCACTATTCACGGGTATTGTACCACATCAACTCAAATCTACAACGTCATTCCTGTCTTCAAAAGCAAAGATCAGCACAGCATTATTAACTACAGACCTATTTCCGTATTGCCACCCTTCTCCAAGATTCTTGAAAAAATAGTCCACACCAGATTATACAATTTCCTGGACAAAAACAATACTCTTGTCAATGAAAAATACGGATTCTGATCAAAACGCTCAACCTACATGGCACTTCTTGAACTCACTACTAACCTCACACCTGAGGCGAATATACCTGGTATATTCGTCTCAGCTCACACATGCACTCAAAAAGAAAGATCACAACATGGGTATTTTCCTAGACCTGTCCAAGGCATTCGACACAATAGACCTGTCAAACTGCACCATTATGGTATTAGGGGCATCGCACTCAATCTGTTCATGCACTAAATCACCAATCAACCACTCGGGAAATCACTGTTGGAGTTCCGCAGGGATCCATCGTAGGACCCCTCCTTTTCATTATTTACATGAACGACATAACTAACACAACTAATGTGCTAAAACTCATCCTCTATGCAGACGACACAAACATCTTTCTTTCTCACTCAAACCTTGATTCACTTTACCATAACATGAACACTGAACTAACCCACATCACTGACTGGTTCAGGGCAAACAAATTTTCATTAAATGTATGTATCTACACATCTCACAAGTTCACACCACAAAATTCCCTGGCATCACCATTGATGATAAACTCACTTGGAACCACCACATTAATACTATAACCACTAAGACATCTCATGCCCAACGGTACCATTTACAGGGTTAGGGATCATCTTCCACGGCACATTTTGAACTCACTTTATAATACGCTGGTTCTTCCACACCTCGGCTACTGCAAAATGATATGGCCTTCAAACTATCAATCTAGACTTGCGAGCTTAAACCCCGGCTTAAACATCACACAAAAATGAGCCATTCGCACAATAACCAATTCACGACGCATGACAAACACTTTACCTCTCTGTCACCAACTCATTACATTAAAAATCAACGATATCAACCAGGTACAGGCTGTCCCAAAATGATTAGTACCCATTGATGCCCAAAGTTCAATAATTTTAGTCATCATCAAAATCAATGGGATTAGGTCCGCTGTTTTTACATCATCTTTGTCATACTGTACTATTTGATTAGAATTTTAGATCATGAACATCGGATTTTTCAAACTCAAGATACACTCCATTATGTAAAACATGGTGATTTTACCTTTTTGACAAAGTGCTAAAAGAATGTGTGTGCTATAACAGCTTGTTTGAAAGAAACTTGTGCATTCTCATAATCTCTTGTCTACTCAATATAATCTTGTGTGTCTTTTTGTTGTAACTGTTATTAGTTATGGGTGTTCAAATCATTAATAATTATATTCCTTAATTCAATTTAACGGGTAAAAGAAGTTTGTCACACTTGAGTGACCTCGTGCATTGTTTTATTTGACAAGTCTTTAGCGACTTCTAAATGAAGTGGTATTTGGTGAATCACCAGATTTCATGTTCACGTTGTATAATGGATTTCGTGAGATTAAACACTAAGGGACTATTATAATTTTCAGCAAATTTGTAGGAAATTGCATCCCCAATATGAAAAAGAAGTCTACACCACTGCTAATTACCCATGACCACGTATTTACCTGTTTCAATGTCCCTCAGAACTACAATGTTAGAAAAAAGTGTTCGAACACTTAGTAGGCCTAATGTAAAGTCATCCCCCTTTCCCCCCTGATCAATGTTGAGTCGCCCAACTTGCCAAACATCAGCCCGTGGCCTAGCAACATTGATTGGTGGGGGGAGGGGAGGGGTATATTGAAGAGGGGCTTTCAGGCTAGCAGATGCAAATTGGTATTTTCACATGACTCTAAAAATGCGTACTATAGGGTAATTAAACGGTGCAAACAATGGTCAGTGTTCGAACACCTTTTTTCTATGATTGTGTATAAAGTCGCTTAAGGAAATCATCTAAATTTGGTTTTTGGCGTGTATCTCCAAAAGTATATAAGCTATTCTTCTGAGATTTGGCATGATTATCAGGATGGTTTAGGCCCGTCATCGTGTGTAATATGAATGGGAACGGTGAATGTTAAGGAATTGTTCGTACGATTGAATTGTTGAATATATCTAAATGTGTGTAAATGTAAAGGTCATTACGATTATGTATCTTGTCATATACTTGAAATGTATAGCATTACCGACACCAAATACATAGTGAATAAATTATTGTGACTGTTAAATTCTGAGGTGTTTGTATTTAATTTAATTAATGTGACGACTTAATCCAGACACATTTCAACTCTGAAGAGGGACGATTTAACGCTTTCCACGCGGTATACGCAAAGCAGATTTTTAAAAAACATTTCAACTTTCAAAGTCTATCTCAAGGATTACTGGACCAATATTAGGCACGTTTGTACTTATTTCAATGCATTTCAGTAAAGTAGGGCATGATCTAGCTAATAAAGGTCAAGAACATTGTTCATGTCAAGTGCTAACTATAACAAATTGATGGATTTCTAAACATTCTATTGATGTTTTACTATAATTATTATATGGTTTTATCATGAGTTAGGCCTAATCGAACTTTTATTAATATGCGTAATAATTGAGCGTGTCACTACATCTTTTCTGCAATACTATTTTCCGACAACAAATTATGGTCAGTTATCATCTCTCACATTATTAAAATAATGTTCTCTCAGACTGATGACGCAAAACTATAGCCTACATTGATCAAACGGGTTCTATTGATGATTTTGGTAAATGGTCAACCGTTAACGTTTTACCATCATCATGCTCATAGACAAACACGCACTTTGAACGATTCACCAACAAGTAAAAGTGTATACTATAGTTTCTTTTTTTAAAAGACGGAGAATCGTTGCAGTGTGTGTTATACCAATGAGAAATTGCCAACGTTTTACCTTTACCATCACCTTTCAGCTTCTCCGTGCATTGTATTTGTAGATATGTTGTTGCTCTCACTAAACTTTGTTCAGTCTTTTAAGACTCAAGGTGTTCCTATTGGATGTGTATCTGATAGGCTAATCCAAACAAGTCATTGATGTCATGTATCAATTCAATGGAATGTAGAAGAGGTGAGTACCAATCATGTTACAAACACCTTAGTAGTCCGTTCCGCTCTATTTTACGGATACACTTCATATATTCCATCGAATGCAATAGTATCTTTTCTGAAAACCTTTCACTATCAACACCTCGTTTAGCTCAGTCGATAGATCGCTCGCTTGTTACCAAACCTATATTTAATGGTAGTGGGTTCGAATCTGTCATTGGCCTATCTTACTTTTATTACTTATTCTTTTCTTTTTTTTAATTCTCTTCTAGATCTTATTTTCATTCATGTATTTTTATTTATTCTTTTTATTCATTTCTTTTTCTTTTTTCTTTTTATGCTATGACGTGATGCTAATTAATATTCATAACAATATATTCTATCATTGTGGCAAGGGCATTTGGTGCTATAGTGGTTATTGCTATCTACCGTAGATAGCAGTTAGGGCCTATATGCTATATATATATAGTATGTACATGACTTAAATATTACCCATGAACTCGCATTCGAGTTTGTATCAACGTTTAGATGAAATTGGTTGTCATTAATACCAAAATATTACATATGTGTTCCATTTATTTAACCGTTACCTGTACATATACGAATTGCGCCATTCTAAATATGTTGAAATTTGAAGGAAATATTGGTTGAAAATCATCACTTTGTAAAAAGTACTTGATATTTATTAATAATATTAAGTGGTCTTATTGCGCATTGTATACGCTACAATGTGTAAAAATCACATTGATATCGATTGAGTGGTTCTCAAGTTATGATGTAAAACGTGAGGCATGACAGCGCGTGTTTTCAATAGCTCAGACATGTGTATAAAATCGCTTAAGGAAATCATCTAAATTTGGTTTTTGGCGTGTATCTCCAAAAGTATATAAGCTATTCTTCTGAGATTTGGCATGATTATCAGGATGGTTTAGGCCCGTCATCGTGTGTAATATGAATGGGAACGGTGAATGTTAAGGAATTGTTCGTACGATTGAATTGTTGAATATATCTAAATGTGTGTAAATGTAAAGGTCATTACGATTATGTATCTTGTCATATACTTGAAATGTATAGCATTACCGACACCAAATACATAGTGAATAAATTATTGTGACTGTTAAATTCTGAGGTGTTTGTATTTAATTTAATTAATGTGACGACTTAATCCAAACACATTTCAACTCTGAAGAGGGACGATTTAACGCTTTCCACGCGGTATACGCAAAGCAGATTTTTCAAAAACATTTCAACTTTCAAAGTCTATCTCAAGGATTACTGGACCAATATTAGGCACGTTTGTACTTATTTCAATGCATTTCAGTAAAGTAGGGCATGATCTAGCTAATAAAGGTCAAGAACATTGTTCATGTCAAGTGCTAACTATAACAAATTGATGGATTTCTAAACATTCTATTGATGTTTTACTATAATTATTATATGGTTTTATCATGAGTTAGGCCTAATCGAACTTTTATTAATATGCGTAATAATTGAGCGTGTCACTACATCTTTTCTGCAATACTATTTTCCGACAACAAATTATGGTCAGTAATCATCTCTCACATTATTAAAATAATGTTCTCTCAGACTGATGACGCAAAACTATAGCCTACATTGATCAAACGGGTTCTATTGATGATTTTGGTAAATGGTCAACCGTTAACGTTTTACCATCATCATGCTCATAGACAAACACGCACTTTGAACGATTCACCAACAAGTAAAAGTATATACTATAGTTTCTTTTTTTAAAAGACGGAGAATCGTTGTAGTGTGTGTTATACCAATGAGAAATTGCCAACGTTTTACCTTTACCATCACCTTTCAGCTTCTCCGTGCATTGTATTTGTAGATATGTTGTTGCTCTCACTAAACTTTGTTCAGTCTTTTAAGACTCAAGGTGTTCCTATTGGATGTGTATCTGATAGGCTAATCCAAACAAGTCATTGATGTCATGTATCAATTCAATGAATTGTAGAAGAGGTGAGTACCAATCATGTTACAAACACCTTAGTAGTCCGTTCCGCTCTATTTTACGGATACACTTCATATATTCCATCGAATGCAATAGTATCTTTTCTGAAAACCTTTCACTATCAACACCTCGTTTAGCTCAGTCGATAGATCGCTCGCTTGTTACCAAACCTATATTTAATGGTAGTGGGTTCGAATCTGTCATTGGCCTATCTTACTTTTATTCCTTATACTTTTCTTTTTTTAATTCTCTTCTAGATCTTATTTTCATTCATGTATTTTTATTTATTCTTTTTATTCATTTCTTTTTCTTTTTTCTTTTTATGCTATGACGTGATGCTAATTAATATTCATAACAATATATTCTATCATTGTGGCAAGGGCATTTGGTGCTATAGTGGTTATTGCTATCTACCGTAGATAACAGTTAGGGCCTATATGCTATATATATATAGTATGTACATGACTTAAATATTACCCATGAACTCGCATTCGAGTTTGTATCAACGTTTAGATGAAATTGGTTGTCATTAATACCAAAATATTACATATGTGTTCCATTTATTTAACCGTTACCTGTACATATACGAATTGCGCCATTCTAAATATGTTGAAATTTGAAGGAAATATTGGTTGAAAATCATCACTTTGAAAAAAGTACTTGATATTTATTAATAATATTAAGTGGACTTATTGCGCATTGTATACGCTACAATGTGTGAAAATCACATTGATATCGATTGAGTGGTTCTCAAGTTATGATGTAAAACGTGAGGCATGACAGCGCGTGTTTTCAATAGCTCAGACAATGTTAGAAAAAAGTGTTCGAACACTTAGTAGGCCTAATGTAAAGTCATCCCCCTTTCCCCCCTGATCAATGTTGAGTCGCCCAACTTGCCAAACATCAGCCCGTGGCCTAGCAACATTGATTGGTGGGGGGAGGGGAGGGGTATATTGAAGAGGGGCTTTCAGGCTAGCAGATGCAAATTGGTATTTTCACATGACTCTAAAAATGCGTACTATAGGGTAATTAAACGGTGCAAACAATGGTCAGTGTTCGAACACCTTTTTTCTATGATTGTGTATAAAGTCGCTTAAGGAAATCATCTAAATTTGGTTTTTGGCGTGTATCTCCAAAAGTATATAAGCTATTCTTCTGAGATTTGGCATGATTATCAGGATGGTTTAGGCCCGTCATCGTGTGTAATATGAATGGGAACGGTGAATGTTAAGGAATTGTTCGTACGATTGAATTGTTGAATATATCTAAATGTGTGTAAATGTAAAGGTCATTACGATTATGTATCTTGTCATATACTTGAAATGTATAGCATTACCGACACCAAATACATAGTGAATAAATTATTGTGACTGTTAAATTCTGAGGTGTTTGTATTTAATTTAATTAATGTGACGACTTAATCCAGACACATTTCAACTCTGAAGAGGGACGATTTAACGCTTTCCACGCGGTATACGCAAAGCAGATTTTTAAAAAACATTTCAACTTTCAAAGTCTATCTCAAGGATTACTGGACCAATATTAGGCACGTTTGTACTTATTTCAATGCATTTCAGTAAAGTAGGGCATGATCTAGCTAATAAAGGTCAAGAACATTGTTCATGTCAAGTGCTAACTATAACAAATTGATGGATTTCTAAACATTCTATTGATGTTTTACTATAATTATTATATGGTTTTATCATGAGTTAGGCCTAATCGAACTTTTATTAATATGCGTAATAATTGAGCGTGTCACTACATCTTTTCTGCAATACTATTTTCCGACAACAAATTATGGTCAGTTATCATCTCTCACATTATTAAAATAATGTTCTCTCAGACTGATGACGCAAAACTATAGCCTACATTGATCAAACGGGTTCTATTGATGATTTTGGTAAATGGTCAACCGTTAACGTTTTACCATCATCATGCTCATAGACAAACACGCACTTTGAACGATTCACCAACAAGTAAAAGTGTATACTATAGTTTCTTTTTTTAAAAGACGGAGAATCGTTGCAGTGTGTGTTATACCAATGAGAAATTGCCAACGTTTTACCTTTACCATCACCTTTCAGCTTCTCCGTGCATTGTATTTGTAGATATGTTGTTGCTCTCACTAAACTTTGTTCAGTCTTTTAAGACTCAAGGTGTTCCTATTGGATGTGTATCTGATAGGCTAATCCAAACAAGTCATTGATGTCATGTATCAATTCAATGGAATGTAGAAGAGGTGAGTACCAATCATGTTACAAACACCTTAGTAGTCCGTTCCGCTCTATTTTACGGATACACTTCATATATTCCATCGAATGCAATAGTATCTTTTCTGAAAACCTTTCACTATCAACACCTCGTTTAGCTCAGTCGATAGATCGCTCGCTTGTTACCAAACCTATATTTAATGGTAGTGGGTTCGAATCTGTCATTGGCCTATCTTACTTTTATTACTTATTCTTTTCTTTTTTTTAATTCTCTTCTAGATCTTATTTTCATTCATGTATTTTTATTTATTCTTTTTATTCATTTCTTTTTCTTTTTTCTTTTTATGCTATGACGTGATGCTAATTAATATTCATAACAATATATTCTATCATTGTGGCAAGGGCATTTGGTGCTATAGTGGTTATTGCTATCTACCGTAGATAGCAGTTAGGGCCTATATGCTATATATATATAGTATGTACATGACTTAAATATTACCCATGAACTCGCATTCGAGTTTGTATCAACGTTTAGATGAAATTGGTTGTCATTAATACCAAAATATTACATATGTGTTCCATTTATTTAACCGTTACCTGTACATATACGAATTGCGCCATTCTAAATATGTTGAAATTTGAAGGAAATATTGGTTGAAAATCATCACTTTGTAAAAAGTACTTGATATTTATTAATAATATTAAGTGGTCTTATTGCGCATTGTATACGCTACAATGTGTAAAAATCACATTGATATCGATTGAGTGGTTCTCAAGTTATGATGTAAAACGTGAGGCATGACAGCGCGTGTTTTCAATAGCTCAGACATGTGTATAAAATCGCTTAAGGAAATCATCTAAATTTGGTTTTTGGCGTGTATCTCCAAAAGTATATAAGCTATTCTTCTGAGATTTGGCATGATTATCAGGATGGTTTAGGCCCGTCATCGTGTGTAATATGAATGGGAACGGTGAATGTTAAGGAATTGTTCGTACGATTGAATTGTTGAATATATCTAAATGTGTGTAAATGTAAAGGTCATTACGATTATGTATCTTGTCATATACTTGAAATGTATAGCATTACCGACACCAAATACATAGTGAATAAATTATTGTGACTGTTAAATTCTGAGGTGTTTGTATTTAATTTAATTAATGTGACGACTTAATCCAAACACATTTCAACTCTGAAGAGGGACGATTTAACGCTTTCCACGCGGTATACGCAAAGCAGATTTTTCAAAAACATTTCAACTTTCAAAGTCTATCTCAAGGATTACTGGACCAATATTAGGCACGTTTGTACTTATTTCAATGCATTTCAGTAAAGTAGGGCATGATCTAGCTAATAAAGGTCAAGAACATTGTTCATGTCAAGTGCTAACTATAACAAATTGATGGATTTCTAAACATTCTATTGATGTTTTACTATAATTATTATATGGTTTTATCATGAGTTAGGCCTAATCGAACTTTTATTAATATGCGTAATAATTGAGCGTGTCACTACATCTTTTCTGCAATACTATTTTCCGACAACAAATTATGGTCAGTAATCATCTCTCACATTATTAAAATAATGTTCTCTCAGACTGATGACGCAAAACTATAGCCTACATTGATCAAACGGGTTCTATTGATGATTTTGGTAAATGGTCAACCGTTAACGTTTTACCATCATCATGCTCATAGACAAACACGCACTTTGAACGATTCACCAACAAGTAAAAGTATATACTATAGTTTCTTTTTTTAAAAGACGGAGAATCGTTGTAGTGTGTGTTATACCAATGAGAAATTGCCAACGTTTTACCTTTACCATCACCTTTCAGCTTCTCCGTGCATTGTATTTGTAGATATGTTGTTGCTCTCACTAAACTTTGTTCAGTCTTTTAAGACTCAAGGTGTTCCTATTGGATGTGTATCTGATAGGCTAATCCAAACAAGTCATTGATGTCATGTATCAATTCAATGAATTGTAGAAGAGGTGAGTACCAATCATGTTACAAACACCTTAGTAGTCCGTTCCGCTCTATTTTACGGATACACTTCATATATTCCATCGAATGCAATAGTATCTTTTCTGAAAACCTTTCACTATCAACACCTCGTTTAGCTCAGTCGATAGATCGCTCGCTTGTTACCAAACCTATATTTAATGGTAGTGGGTTCGAATCTGTCATTGGCCTTTCTTACTTTTATTACTTATACTTTTCTTTTTTTAATTCTCTTCTAGATCTTATTTTCATTCATGTATTTTTATTTATTCTTTTTATTCATTTCTTTTTCTTTTTTCTTTTTATGCTATGACGTGATGCTAATTAATATTCATAACAATATATTCTATCATTGTGGCAAGGGCATTTGGTGCTATAGTGGTTATTGCTATCTACCGTAGATAACAGTTAGGGCCTATATGCTATATATATATAGTATGTACATGACTTAAATATTACCCATGAACTCGCATTCGAGTTTGTATCAACGTTTAGATGAAATTGGTTGTCATTAATACCAAAATATTACATATGTGTTCCATTTATTTAACCGTTACCTGTACATATACGAATTGCGCCATTCTAAATATGTTGAAATTTGAAGGAAATATTGGTTGAAAATCATCACTTTGTAAAAAGTACTTGATATTTATTAATAATATTAAGTGGTCTTATTGCGCATTGTATACGCTACAATGTGTGAAAATCACATTGATATCGATTGAGTGGTTCTCAAGTTATGATGTAAAACGTGAGGCATGACAGCGCGTGTTTTCAATAGCTCAGACAATGTTAGAAAAAAGTGTTCGAACACTTAGTAGGCCTAATGTAAAGTCATCCCCCTTTCCCCCCTGATCAATGTTGAGTCGCCCAACTTGCCAAACATCAGCCCGTGGCCTAGCAACATTGATTGGTGGGGGGAGGGGAGGGGTATATTGAAGAGGGGCTTTCAGGCTAGCAGATGCAAATTGGTATTTTCACATGACTCTAAAAATGCGTACTATAGGGTAATTAAACGGTGCAAACAATGGTCAGTGTTCGAACACCTTTTTTCTATGATTGTGTATAAAGTCGCTTAAGGAAATCATCTAAATTTGGTTTTTGGCGTGTTTCTCCAAAAGTATATAAGCTATTCTTCTGAGATTTGGCATGATTATCAGGATGGTTTAGGCCCGTCATCGTGTGTAATATGAATGGGAACGGTGAATGTTAAGGAATTGTTCGTACGATTGAATTGTTGAATATATCTAAATGTGTGTAAATGTAAAGGTCATTACGATTATGTATCTTGTCATATACTTGAAATGTATAGCATTACCGACACCAAATACATAGTGAATAAATTATTGTGACTGTTAAATTCTGAGGTGTTTGTATTTAATTTAATTAATGTGACGACTTAATCCAGACACATTTCAACTCTGAAGAGGGACGATTTAACGCTTTCCACGCGGTATACGCAAAGCAGATTTTTAAAAAACATTTCAACTTTCAAAGTCTATCTCAAGGATTACTGGACCAATATTAGGCACGTTTGTACTTATTTCAATGCATTTCAGTAAAGTAGGGCATGATCTAGCTAATAAAGGTCAAGAACATTGTTCATGTCAAGTGCTAACTATAACAAATTGATGGATTTCTAAACATTCTATTGATGTTTTACTATAATTATTATATGGTTTTATCATGAGTTAGGCCTAATCGAACTTTTATTAATATGCGTAATAATTGAGCGTGTCACTACATCTTTTCTGCAATACTATTTTCCGACAACAAATTATGGTCAGTAATCATCTCTCACATTATTAAAATAATGTTCTCTCAGACTGATGACGCAAAACTATAGCCTACATTGATCAAACGGGTTCTATTGATGATTTTGGTAAATGGTCAACCGTTAACGTTTTACCATCATCATGCTCATAGACAAACACGCACTTTGAACGATTCACCAACAAGTAAAAGTATATACTATAGTTTCTTTTTTTCAAAGACGGAGAATCGTTGCAGTGTGTGTTATACCAATGGGAAATTGCCAACGTTTTACCTTTACCATCACCTTTCAGCTTCTCCGTGCATTGTATTTGTAGATATGTTGTTGCTCTCACTAAACTTTGTTCAGTCTTTTAAGACTCAAGGTGTTCCTATTGGATGTGTATCTGATAGGCTAATCCAAACAAGTCATTGATGTCATGTATCAATTCAATGGAATGTAGAAGAGGTGAGTACCAATCATGTTACAAACACCTTAGTAGTCCGTTCCGCTCTATTTTACGGATACACTTCATATATTCCATCGAATGCAATAGTATCTTTTCTGAAAACCTTTCACTATCAACACCTCGTTTAGCTCAGTCGATAGATCGCTCGCTTGTTACCAAACCTATATTTAATGGTAGTGGGTTCGAATCTGTCATTGGCCTATCTTACTTTTATTACTTATTCTTTTCTTTTTTTAATTCTCTTCTAGATCTTATTTTCATTCATGTATTTTTATTTATTCTTTTTATTCATTTCTTTTTCTTTTTTCTTTTTATGCTATGACGTGATGCTAATTAATATTCATAACAATATATTCTATCATTGTGGCAAGGGCATTTGGTGCTATAGTGGTTATTGCTATCTACCGTAGATAGCAGTTAGGGCCTATATGCTATATATATATAGTATGTACATGACTTAAATATTACCCATGAACTCGCATTCGAGTTTGTATCAACGTTTAGATGAAATTGGTTGTCATTAATACCAAAATATTACATATGTGTTCCATTTATTTAACCGTTACCTGTACATATACGAATTGCGCCATTCTAAATATGTTGAAATTTGAAGGAAATATTGGTTGAAAATCATCACTTTGTAAAAAGTACTTGATATTTATTAATAATATTAAGTGGTCTTATTGCGCATTGTATACGCTACAATGTGTGAAAATCACATTGATATCGATTGAGTGGTTCTCAAGTTATGATGTAAAACGTGAGGCATGACAGCGCGTGTTTTCAATAGCTCAGACATGTGTATAAAGTCGCTTAAGGAAATCATCTAAATTTGGTTTTTGGCGTGTTTCTCCAAAAGTATATAAGCTATTCTTCTGAGATTTGGCATGATTATCAGGATGGTTTAGGCCCGTCATCGTGTGTAATATGAATGGGAACGGTGAATGTTAAGGAATTGTTCGTACGATTGAATTGTTGAATATATCTAAATGTGTGTAAATGTAAAGGTCATTACGATTATGTATCTTGTCATATACTTGAAATGTATAGCATTACCGACACCAAATACATAGTGAATAAATTATTGTGACTGTTAAATTCTGAGGTGTTTGTATTTAATTTAATTCATGTGACGACTTAATCCAAACACATTTCAACTCTGAAGAGGGACGATTTAACGCTTTCCACGCGGTATACGCAAAGCAGATTTTTCAAAAACATTTCAACTTTCAAAGTCTATCTCAAGGATTACTGGACCAATATTAGGCACGTTTGTACTTATTTCAATGCATTTCAGTAAAGTAGGGCATGATCTAGCTAATAAAGGTCAAGAACATTGTTCATGTCAAGTGCTAACTATAACAAATTGATGGATTTCTAAACATTCTATTGATGTTTTACTATAATTATTATATGGTTTTATCATGAGTTAGGCCTAATCGAACTTTTATTAATATGCGTAATAATTGAGCGTGTCACTACATCTTTTCTGCAATACTATTTTCCGACAACAAATTATGGTCAGTTATCATCTCTCACATTATTAAAATAATGTTCTCTCAGACTGATGACGCAAAACTATAGCCTACATTGATCAAACGGGTTCTATTGATGATTTTGGTAAATGGTCAACCGTTAACGTTTTACCATCATCATGCTCATAGACAAACACGCACTTTGAACGATTCACCAACAAGTAAAAGTGTATACTATAGTTTCTTTTTTTAAAAGACGGAGAATCGTTGCAGTGTGTGTTATACCAATGAGAAATTGCCAACGTTTTACCTTTACCATCACCTTTCAGCTTCTCCGTGCATTGTATTTGTAGATATGTTGTTGCTCTCACTAAACTTTGTTCAGTCTTTTAAGACTCAAGGTGTTCCTATTGGATGTGTATCTGATAGGCTAATCCAAACAAGTCATTGATGTCATGTATCAATTCAATGGAATGTAGAAGAGGTGAGTACCAATCATGTTACAAACACCTTAGTAGTCCGTTCCGCTCTATTTTACGGATACACTTCATATATTCCATCGAATGCAATAGTATCTTTTCTGAAAACCTTTCACTATCAACACCTCGTTTAGCTCAGTCGATAGATCGCTCGCTTGTTACCAAACCTATATTTAATGGTAGTGGGTTCGAATCTGTCATTGGCCTATCTTACTTTTATTACTTATTCTTTTCTTTTTTTTAATTCTCTTCTAGATCTTATTTTCATTCATGTATTTTTATTTATTCTTTTTATTCATTTCTTTTTCTTTTTTCTTTTTATGCTATGACGTGATGCTAATTAATATTCATAACAATATATTCTATCATTGTGGCAAGGGCATTTGGTGCTATAGTGGTTATTGCTATCTACCGTAGATAGCAGTTAGGGCCTATATGCTATATATATATAGTATGTACATGACTTAAATATTACCCATGAACTCGCATTCGAGTTTGTATCAACGTTTAGATGAAATTGGTTGTCATTAATACCAAAATATTACATATGTGTTCCATTTATTTAACCGTTACCTGTACATATACGAATTGCGCCATTCTAAATATGTTGAAATTTGAAGGAAATATTGGTTGAAAATCATCACTTTGTAAAAAGTACTTGATATTTATTAATAATATTAAGTGGTCTTATTGCGCATTGTATACGCTACAATGTGTAAAAATCACATTGATATCGATTGAGTGGTTCTCAAGTTATGATGTAAAACGTGAGGCATGACAGCGCGTGTTTTCAATAGCTCAGACATGTGTATAAAATCGCTTAAGGAAATCATCTAAATTTGGTTTTTGGCGTGTATCTCCAAAAGTATATAAGCTATTCTTCTGAGATTTGGCATGATTATCAGGATGGTTTAGGCCCGTCATCGTGTGTAATATGAATGGGAACGGTGAATGTTAAGGAATTGTTCGTACGATTGAATTGTTGAATATATCTAAATGTGTGTAAATGTAAAGGTCATTACGATTATGTATCTTGTCATATACTTGAAATGTATAGCATTACCGACACCAAATACATAGTGAATAAATTATTGTGACTGTTAAATTCTGAGGTGTTTGTATTTAATTTAATTAATGTGACGACTTAATCCAAACACATTTCAACTCTGAAGAGGGACGATTTAACGCTTTCCACGCGGTATACGCAAAGCAGATTTTTCAAAAACATTTCAACTTTCAAAGTCTATCTCAAGGATTACTGGACCAATATTAGGCACGTTTGTACTTATTTCAATGCATTTCAGTAAAGTAGGGCATGATCTAGCTAATAAAGGTCAAGAACATTGTTCATGTCAAGTGCTAACTATAACAAATTGATGGATTTCTAAACATTCTATTGATGTTTTACTATAATTATTATATGGTTTTATCATGAGTTAGGCCTAATCGAACTTTTATTAATATGCGTAATAATTGAGCGTGTCACTACATCTTTTCTGCAATACTATTTTCCGACAACAAATTATGGTCAGTAATCATCTCTCACATTATTAAAATAATGTTCTCTCAGACTGATGACGCAAAACTATAGCCTACATTGATCAAACGGGTTCTATTGATGATTTTGGTAAATGGTCAACCGTTAACGTTTTACCATCATCATGCTCATAGACAAACACGCACTTTGAACGATTCACCAACAAGTAAAAGTATATACTATAGTTTCTTTTTTTAAAAGACGGAGAATCGTTGTAGTGTGTGTTATACCAATGAGAAATTGCCAACGTTTTACCTTTACCATCACCTTTCAGCTTCTCCGTGCATTGTATTTGTAGATATGTTGTTGCTCTCACTAAACTTTGTTCAGTCTTTTAAGACTCAAGGTGTTCCTATTGGATGTCTATCTGATAGGCTAATCCAAACAAGTCATTGATGTCATGTATCAATTCAATGAATTGTAGAAGAGGTGAGTACCAATCATGTTACAAACACCTTAGTAGTCCGTTCCGCTCTATTTTACGGATACACTTCATATATTCCATCGAATGCAATAGTATCTTTTCTGAAAACCTTTCACTATCAACACCTCGTTTAGCTCAGTCGATAGATCGCTCGCTTGTTACCAAACCTATATTTAATGGTAGTGGGTTCGAATCTGTCATTGGCCTATCTTACTTTTATTACTTATACTTTTCTTTTTTTAATTCTCTTCTAGATCTTATTTTCATTCATGTATTTTTATTTATTCTTTTTATTCATTTCTTTTTCTTTTTTCTTTTTATGCTATGACGTGATGCTAATTAATATTCATAACAATATATTCTATCATTGTGGCAAGGGCATTTGGTGCTATAGTGGTTATTGCTATCTACCGTAGATAACAGTTAGGGCCTATATGCTATATATATATAGTATGTACATGACTTAAATATTACCCATGAACTCGCATTCGAGTTTGTATCAACGTTTAGATGAAATTGGTTGTCATTAATACCAAAATATTACATATGTGTTCCATTTATTTAACCGTTACCTGTACATATACGAATTGCGCCATTCTAAATATGTTGAAATTTGAAGGAAATATTGGTTGAAAATCATCACTTTGTAAAAAGTACTTGATATTTATTAATAATATTAAGTGGTCTTATTGCGCATTGTATACGCTACAATGTGTGAAAATCACATTGATATCGATTGAGTGGTTCTCAAGTTATGATGTAAAACGTGAGGCATGACAGCGCGTGTTTTCAATAGCTCAGACAATGTTAGAAAAAAGTGTTCGAACACTTAGTAGGCCTAATGTAAAGTCATCCCCCTTTCCCCCCTGATCAATGTTGAGTCGCCCAACTTGCCAAACATCAGCCCGTGGCCTAGCAACATTGATTGGTGGGGGGAGGGGAGGGGTATATTGAAGAGGGGCTTTCAGGCTAGCAGATGCAAATTGGTATTTTCACATGACTCTAAAAATGCGTACTATAGGGTAATTAAACGGTGCAAACAATGGTCAGTGTTCGAACACCTTTTTTCTATGATTGTGTATAAAGTCGCTTAAGGAAATCATCTAAATTTGGTTTTTGGCGTGTTTCTCCAAAAGTATATAAGCTATTCTTCTGAGATTTGGCATGATTATCAGGATGGTTTAGGCCCGCCATCGTGTGTAATATGAATGGGAACGGTGAATGTTAAGGAATTGTTCGTACGATTGAATTGTTGAATATATCTAAATGTGTGTAAATGTAAAGGTCATTACGATTATGTATCTTGTCATATACTTGAAATGTATAGCATTACCGACACCAAATACATAGTGAATAAATTATTGTGACTGTTAAATTCTGAGGTGTTTGTATTTAATTTAATTAATGTGACGACTTAATCCAAACACATTTCAACTCTGAAGAGGGACGATTTAACGCTTTCCACGCGGTATACGCAAAGCAGATTTTTCAAAAACATTTCAACTTTCAAAGTCTATCTCAAGGATTACTGGACCAATATTAGGCACGTTTGTACTTATTTCAATGCATTTCAGTAAAGTAGGGCATGATCTAGCTAATAAAGGTCAAGAACATTGTTCATGTCAAGTGCTAACTATAACAAATTGATGGATTTCTAAACATTCTATTGATGTTTTACTATAATTATTATATGGTTTTATCATGAGTTAGGCCTAATCGAACTTTTATTAATATGCGTAATAATTGAGCGTGTCACTACATCTTTTCTGCAATACTATTTTCCGACAACAAATTATGGTCAGTTATCATCTCTCACATTATTAAAATAATGTTCTCTCAGACTGATGACGCAAAACTATAGCCTACATTGATCAAACGGGTTCTATTGATGATTTTGGTAAATGGTCAACCGTTAACGTTTTACCATCATCATGCTCATAGACAAACACGCACTTTGAACGATTCACCAACAAGTAAAAGTATATACTATAGTTTCTTTTTTTAAAAGACGGAGAATCGTTGCAGTGTGTGTTATACCAATGAGAAATTGCCAACGTTTTACCTTTACCATCACCTTTCAGCTTCTCCGTGCATTGTATTTGTAGATATGTTGTTGCTCTCACTAAACTTTGTTCAGTCTTTTAAGACTCAAGGTGTTCCTATTGGATGTGTATCTGATAGGATAATCCAAACAAGTCATTGATGTCATGTATCAATTCAATGGAATGTAGAAGAGGTGAGTACCAATCATGTTACAAACACCTTAGTAGTCCGTTCCGCTCTATTTTACGGATACACTTCATATATTCCATCGAATGCAATAGTATCTTTTCTGAAAACCTTTCACTATCAACACCTCGTTTAGCTCAGTCGATAGATCGCTCGCTTGTTACCAAACCTATATTTAATGGTAGTGGGTTCGAATCTGTCATTGGCCTATCTTACTTTTATTACTTATTCTTTTCTTTTTCTAATTCTCTTCTAGATCTTATTTTCATTCATGTATTTTTATTTATTCTTTTTATTCATTTCTTTTTCTTTTTTCTTTTTATGCTATGACGTGATGCTAATTAATATTCATAACAATATATTCTATCATTGTGGCAAGGGCATTTGGTGCTATAGTGGTTATTGCTATCTACCGTAGATAGCAGTTAGGGCCTATATGCTATATATATATAGTATGTACATGACTTAAATATTACCCATGAACTCGCATTCGAGTTTGTATCAACGTTTAGATGAAATTGGTTGTCATTAATACCAAAATATTACATATGTGTTCCATTTATTTAACCGTTACCTGTACATATACGAATTGCGCCATTCTAAATATGTTGAAATTTGAAGGAAATATTGGTTGAAAATCATCACTTTGTATAAAGTACTTTATATTTATTAATAATATTAAGTGGTCTTATTGCGCATTGTATACGCTACAATGTGTAAAAATCACATTGATATCGATTGAGTGGTTCTCAAGTTATGATGTAAAACGTGAGGCATGACAGCGCGTGTTTTCAATAGCTCAGACATGTGTATAAAATCGCTTAAGGAAATCATCTAAATTTGGTTTTTGGCGTGTATCTCCAAAAGTATATAAGCTATTCTTCTGAGATTTGGCATGATTATCAGGATGGTTTAGGCCCGTCATCGTGTGTAATATGAATGGGAACGGTGAATGTTAAGGAATTGTTCGTACGATTGAATTGTTGAATATATCTAAATGTGTGTAAATGTAAAGGTCATTACGATTATGTATCTTGTCATATACTTGAAATGTATAGCATTACCGACACCAAATACATAGTGAATAAATTATTGTGACTGTTAAATTCTGAGGTGTTTGTATTTAATTTAATTAATGTGACGACTTAATCCAAACACATTTCAACTCTGAAGAGGGACGATTTAACGCTTTCCACGCGGTATACGCAAAGCAGATTTTTCAAAAACATTTCAACTTTCAAAGTCTATCTCAAGGATTACTGGACCAATATTAGGCACGTTTGTACTTATTTCAATGCATTTCAGTAAAGTAGGGCATGATCTAGCTAATAAAGGTCAAGAACATTGTTCATGTCAAGTGCTAACTATAACAAATTGATGGATTTCTAAACATTCTATTGATGTTTTACTATAATTATTATATGGTTTTATCATGAGTTAGGCCTAATCGAACTTTTATTAATATGCGTAATAATTGAGCGTGTCACTACATCTTTTCTGCAATACTATTTTCCGACAACAAATTATGGTCAGTAATCATCTCTCACATTATTAAAAAATAATGTTCTCTCAGACTGATGACGCAAAACTATAGCCTACATTGATCAAACGGGTTCTATTGATGATTTTGGTAAATGGTCAACCGTTAACGTTTTACCATCATCATGCTCATAGACAAACACGCACTTTGAACGATTCACCAACAAGTAAAAGTATATACTATAGTTTCTTTTTTTAAAAGACGGAGAATCGTTGTAGTGTGTGTTATACCAATGAGAAATTGCCAACGTTTTACCTTTACCATCACCTTTCAGCTTCTCCGTGCATTGTATTTGTAGATATGTTGTTGCTCTCACTAAACTTTGTTCAGTCTTTTAAGACTCAAGGTGTTCCTATTGGATGTGTATCTGATAGGCTAATCCAAACAAGTCATTGATGTCATGTATCAATTCAATGGAATGTAGAAGAGGTGAGTACCAATCATGTTACAAACACCTTAGTAGTCCGTTCCGCTCTATTTTACGGATACACTTCATATATTCCATCGAATGCAATAGTATCTTTTCTGAAAACCTTTCACTATCAACACCTCGTTTAGCTCAGTCGATAGATCGCTCGCTTGTTACCAAACCTATATTTAATGGTAGTGGGTTCGAATCTGTCATTGGCCTATCTTACTTTTATTACTTATTCTTTTCTTTTTTTAATTCTCTTCTAGATCTTATTTTCATTCATGTATTTTTATTTATTCTTTTTATTCATTTCTTTTTCTTTTTTCTTTTTATGCTATGACGTGATGCTAATTAATATTCATAACAATATATTCTATCATTGTGGCAAGGGCATTTGGTGCTATAGTGGTTATTGCTATCTACCGTAGATAACAGTTAGGGCCTATATGCTATATATATATAGTATGTACATGACTTAAATATTACCCATGAACTCGCATTCGAGTTTGTATCAACGTTTAGATGAAATTGGTTGTCATTAATACCAAAATATTACATATGTGTTCCATTTATTTAACCGTTACCTGTACATATACGAATTGCGCCATTCTAAATATGTTGAAATTTGAAGGAAATATTGGTTGAAAATCATCACTTTGTAAAAAGTACTTGATATTTATTAATAATATTAAGTGGTCTTATTGCGCATTGTATACGCTACAATGTGTGAAAATCACATTGATATCGATTGAGTGGTTCTCAAGTTATGATGTAAAACGTGAGGCATGACAGCGCGTGTTTTCAATAGCTCAGACAATGTTAGAAAAAAGTGTTCGAACACTTAGTAGGCCTAATGTAAAGTCATCCCCCTTTCCCCCCTGATCAATGTTGAGTCGCCCAACTTGCCAAACATCAGCCCGTGGCCTAGCAACATTGATTGGTGGGGGGAGGGGAGGGGTATATTGAAGAGGGGCTTTCAGGCTAGCAGATGCAAATTGGTATTTTCACATGACTCTAAAATGCGTACTATAGGGTAATTAAACGGTGCAAACAATGGTCAGTGTTCGAACACCTTTTTTCTATGATTGTAGCTCATTATAGAAACAAAGCTTGGGGTCGCTCATGCGTGACGATCCATTTTTACTCTTTAAATTGAATCAAAATGAAGAAGTATTAATGGTTTGAACAACAATATGATACAACAGCAGTTTAGAATAGAAAGGAACCAAAGCTATTAGCAGACAAGCGATTGAAAAAATATATTAGTTTCTTTCAAACAAGCTGTTTAAAACACGTTTTTTTGCACTTTGCCAAAAAGGTGAAATCACCATGTCTTACACAATGGATTGTAACTTCAATAAAATAGGTCCGATATTCATGATCTAAAATTCTAATAAAAGGGTAGAGTATAGCAAATATGATAGAAAAACAACGGATCTAATCTTATTGATTTTGATGATGAAAACAATTATTGAACTTTGGGCATCGATGGGTACTAATCATTTTGGGACAGCCTGTACAAACGGCACTATTTAGGGGAATATGGGGCAACTGGACCGTGAGGCAAGTGGTCTGAAATGAAGGATTTTGTAATTGTATGGGCATACTGCTTTCTTGTGAACAGTACGACTTTTGTTGATACTTGACATATATCCTTACCTTCTACAATCCAAAAAAATTGGAACTTCAGGGTATTTACACAGTGTGATTTTCTCCGGATCTTTGAAGCCAACTCCTTGGGTGACTGATTGAAAATTCACAGATAGTATGGGTGATATATGAAGATGGGTTTATATCATGTTTAATGTACTTTATATGATTGACAGATATGCAACAGTAAATATAAACATGCAGTACAGTCGTCTTAAGATGCTAGGTGCATATTGCATTTGATGGGTGCTATATTGTAGTGTGCTTAGGGACTTTCCGAAATATGATTAAAACCATAGGTTGTGGTTGAAATGACCGTAAAATGGCGCATATTGCTAACTTGGGACATTGGTGGTTAGGTATTTGCTATGACTAAATATCATGATTTATGTATTTTATCCACTGCTTTTTGTGTAAATTAACCGTTGGATCATCATTGTCATATTGACTAACTTCCCCTGTAACATGAAAAGCTGGTTAAATATCAAGATGGTTTATTATAAGTACTAAATGATAATTATATGAAGTAAATAAAATAATTAAAGAAAGGGGTATACATTGTATATAAAGACATCAAAAAAAGTAACACGGCTGTTGTAAAAGCACCTATAATTTTAAAATTGTTACTCATATTCTAAAAATGAAAATACCATGAGACGGAATATTTAATTACGGTTATTTTGACACCTTGTTTGTTAAAATCGATAAGTATTGTTGTCGCGGTATGTGCTTACAGATGAAAAGTGCCAATTCCATTGTTGCAAAATAAGTAAAGAAAGGGGTATACATTGTATATAAAGACATCAAAAAAAGTAACACGGCTGTTGTAAAAGCACCTATAATTTTAAAATTGTTACTCATATTCTAAAAATGAAAATACCATGAGACGGAATATTTAATTACGGTTATTTTGACACCTTGTTTGTTAAAATCGATAAGTATTGTTGTCGCGGTATGTGCTTACAGATGAAAAGTGCCAATTCCATTGTTGCATTAACTCTTATTGAGCTCTCTGATTCAGCGTGATGATAATTGCGGGAATTTTGATTAGCTGTTCTTGTTGCGCTGTAAACTTGATTAGCAAAATCCGGGACAAATTTATTGGGGATGACAGGCGTACTTCTTTACAATTAAAAAGGATGAATTTAAAACTCCAATTGCTCAGAAGGTCCGAGAAGACAGACGGGACAGGTCATCGTCATGGGCAAACTATCAAAATTCCCGCTATTATCTTCACGCTGAATCAGAGAGATCAATAGGAGTTAATGCAACAATGGTATTGGCACTTTTCATCTGTAAGCACATACCGCGACAACAATACTTTATCGATTTTAACAAACAAGGTGTCAAAATCACCGTAATTAAATTTTCCGTCTCATAGTATTTTCATTTTTAGAATATGAGTAACAATTTTAAAATTATAGGTGCTTTTACAACAGCCGTGTTACTTTTTTTGATGTCTTTAGACAAATGTATGGGGCGTCTGAATATCACAACCATGTAACCATTTTACTAGGTTCATACCGTTTTATCTAATAAACGTGCAGTCGAAAATTGCGCTTGCTTTGTACACCATTAGTATTACTGCCTTTTACACGTTAACCACGAAAACTGTATAAAACATGGGTTTCATGACACCTGTATCCTTTTTACACGTTCAATAATATGGAAATGAGTTTGTAAAGAAAATACTGCCTAGTTACCGTGTTGTCAATCAATGATTTCCGTTTATTCTAACCGTTGGAACATATAGGACCAGTTGCCCCAATGATGGGGTAACTGGTCCGTGCCAAGTAAAGTTTTTAGTTAGTGGTAATTGGCCTTTTGTTTGGATATTTTTTAACATTGATTATATGTTATATGTAAACAGTTACATGGGTGATATTTTCATAGCAATTCAATAAATATTTACACGAGCTTTAAGCTTTTATATCATGAAATAATATGCTTAACCGGACCAGTTGCCCCATCCTCCCCTATGCACAGCCACTACTATAATAACCTTCCTCCCAATTTCACCACAAACCGTCAGATACACGCACACCACACAAGGCAAGCACACAAATTTCATCTTCCTCTCCCAACGACCACAGATGAAAAACATCAGATACTCTATAATGGTGCTAAGCTCTGGAACGCTCTTTCCAACACACTCACAATATCACAAACAAATATACATTTAAAGGCAGCTCAAAAAATGCTACATTTCTACATATGACACACCACACACACCAATCTTTCTCTAAATAAAACATAAACTTGGCAATTTTTGTCTCTTGTCATGTACATGTGTTCCGTCTTGTTCTCTTTTTGTTGTTTCTGTGTCTTTGTCATGTGTATTGTTTTTGTGCTGTTCTGTATGATCTTGCTTCGTGTTTTTCTGTTCTCCCGTCATTTAAATACTGTATTTGCTATCATTCTATTTTGTGTTAAGGATCCCCTTTATACAAGCCCGTCTATCAGGGTTTGCACTGGGGCTCCTAGCCTCGCCTTCATATTGTATTATTATTTGTTTATATTGATCTTGCTGAATAAATTGAATTGAATTGAATTGAAATTGTACTGTATTGGAAGATTGTTTTCGGACCGGGAAAGCTAATTTTTGACCCCAAGATGACCCCTTCTTGACCTTTGACCCCAAATAATGATTGACTTTTTTCTTGGCTCATCAATGCGCACAATATGCAACAAATCCGGTCAACATTGGAGCATGTCTTAAATGTTACAACTGTATAATAATAGTTCAATGATCTCTGGTGACCCCGGTGACACGCCCTGACACGTCACTTTTAATTTTAATCGCATCATGCGTATGGATCAAAGGAATCTTTTGACCAATTCTGACAATCGTTAATCATTTTCTCTTGGAAGAGTAGCATTTCGAGTGAAAGGGCTAGTAAACATTAACATTTGACCCCTACTGACCCCTTTTTGACATTGGACTCCAAGGTCGTATAGTTGAGTTTTTACTTGGCTCATCATTTTGCCCAAAACGCAACAAGTCCGGTAAAAATTGGAACATGTCTTTAATATTACACCTGTATAGTTCAATGACCCCTAGTGACCCCATGTGACATGTCACTCTTAATCGCTGAAATACCTATATGTACAAGGATCCAAGGAATTTAGACTCATTCGGACAATCATCAATCATTTCCTCTCGGAGGAGTAGCATTTTGAGTGTAGGAATGAAAATTAACATTTTGATCCCGAGTGACCCTTTTGTGACTTTTGAAGTTTTGACCACAAAATCATGGTTCACTTTTTTCCTAGGCTCGTCAATGCGCGCAAGATGGAATAAATCCGGTCAAAATCGGAACATGTCTAACATTTTACATATGTATAATTCAATGACCCCACGTAGGGGAGAGCGGGGCGAGTCCGCCCTCGGGGCGAGTCCGCCCACCACGTGTTTCTCATCACGTGACTGTTGAAAAAATATCAGACTTGTGTAATTTGGTTGCACCGGTCCTAGCAAAGTAACTATTAAAACTTCAGACCCGGATACAGCACCCCTAAGGATTTATATTGAATAATTGTTTTTGAATAATTAAAGTAAAATTATCTGCCATTAAAAACGTTGCATTAATCTAAAGACATCACAGCGATGGTACTAACTTTTATAGTCATTCAAAAGGTATAAGGGCTTTACCTAACATATTATGCAGTTAAAAACTTCCCATTCCGTGTTTAGTAGGTATACCATGAGATTGAAAAAAAAAATTAGCTCTGGGGTGAGTTCGCCCCCATACCGCCGGGGCGAGTCCGCCCATGTCCTATTACACGCTAAGAAATGTGTCCATTTATTATGTTGGGGCCACATGGCCTAATTTGTCATAGTTATGTCTAGTTGACTTTTGATCAATCTTTACATGGAATAACTGATAGTTTCTGCAATATTTAACTTGCCTATGAAGCCGGACGAGCTTGCACATCATGAGGGCGAACTCGCCCCGGCGTGAGTAGTATGGGGTAAGTCCACCCTGTTGGTTATTTTCCTTACTCCTGCACTTACTAAAGGTAATAGAGTGCTGAAAATATGGGGGTATGTAGCTAAGAAACGTAGCTTTCATTTGGAAGTAGGATAATTTTCTATCTTGTAAAATGAGTCCAATAGGCAAGCCTGAAAATTAGAGGGCGGACTCGCCCCGCTCTCCCCTAACCCCATGACATGTCACTTTTAATCGCTGAAATACCTATATTATTATGTACATGGATCCAAGGAATATCTTGACCAATTCTGACAATCATCGGTAATTTCCTCTCGGATAATTTAAGTAGCATTTTGAGAGAAAGGAGCGGAATTATACATTTTGACCCCTAGTGACCTTTCATTGACCTTTGACCCCAAAGTTATGATTGAGTTTTTTCTTTGCCCATCAATGCGCACAAGATGAAATAAGCCCGGTCTAAATATACTTGTACAGTTCAATGACCCCTAGTGACCCCATATGACATGTCACTTTTAATCGCTGACATCGGTTTATTATGTTCATAGATTCAACGAATATTTTGACCAATTCTGACAATCATCAATCAGGAGTAGCATTTTGAGTGAAAGGAATGAAAATTAAAATTTTGACCCTGGTGACCCCTTTGTGACCGTTGACCCGAGATGATGATTCATTTTTTCTTCTTGGCTGAATCAATGCGCATAAGATAGGATACATTTGGTCAAAATCGAAGCATGTCTTAAATTGTACACCTATGTAGTTCAATGACCCTAGTGACCCCATATGACATTTCACTTTTAATCGCTGTAGTACACAGAACTAAGGAATCCTTTGACCCATTCTGACAATCACTAATCATTTCCTCTCGGAGGAGTAGCATTTTGAGTAAAAGGTATGAAAATTAAATTTTTTAGCCCTATTGACCCCGTCGTGACCTTTGACCCCAAGGTCATGCTTTTTCTTAGCTTATCAATGCGCATGAGATTGAATAAATCCGGTCAAAATCGGAGCATGTCTTAAATGCTACGCCTGTATAGTTCAATGACCCTAGTGACCCCATATGACATATGACACTTTAATTCGCTGTTATCAGCATATGTACATAGATACAAGAAATCTTTTGACCAACAATCATTTCCTCTCGGAGGAGTAGCATTTTGAGTGAATGGAGTGAATATTATTATTTCGACCAATAGTGACCCGGGTCATTTCGCTAAGGAGCAAGGTCATTTTAAGTGAAAAATCACGTCGTGTTAACCCTTTGACCCCAAGGTCATGATTTACTTTTTTTCTTGTCTTGTCAATATGCAACAAGTCCGAGCAAAATCGGAGCATGTCAAATCACGTGTTGACCCCTAGTGACCTTTGACCTCTTGTGCTCTCTGGCCTGAGTAGTGGTTCACACAAGGGTACTTTTGTTCTTTGAATGGTCAAAGGGTTACGGAGCTATGGGTCTGTTGCCAGAAGAAAAAGGAAACAGGTACAATAGAGTATATTAGTCGATTCTCGACTAATACAAGAAACTATCTCCTGTTGCTTTACTTGAGTTTCTTAAGTTTAGTGTGATTTAATGAATTGCAATTTTCACAGGCATGACAGGGACCTTATTAACCGTAAATTGTTTCCTATTGGAATAGTTGATCTTTCGTTCGTGTGAACATTTTATGTATAATGTAAATTGTAGTCACGATCAAAAGCTTGCAAACATCACGTGTGTCTGCCTTAATTAACAACATTGATGTTGCATAATCACTCATTACATCCCTTTTTCGTTGTTATCAATGTTATTCCGTCACTTCAGAATCATTAATAAGGTTTTATTTGCCGAAGCTGCCTCGTGTCAATTTAATAGTTATTTTCAACTTGATGTTTTCAATTTTACATGAAATGTCATCCTTAAAATTGTCGCGTTCCAAAGTTTAAGTTGCATATCTCCAATGGTTCTTATTTAAGGTCACAAGAAATTTGCCCATTGAGTAGTACACAAACTGGCGGGTTGTTAACCACCTTTGGCGGTAATTCACCACATTTTAGCCTATCATTTATAAATGGAACATTTCTGGTAAGTAATAATAACAAATATATGAAGATTCTTCTGATATCAAAATATCTTGATGTGAAGAAAAAATCATAGCCAACAAAGTGATCAGAACACACACCTTTATATACGATGTGTGTTCAATTACTTGTTATCCAATCAGAGACATCAATTTTAGTTGATAGGACATTGTCGACATAAGCTTTTTTGAAGAATGGTGGCCACAATTATAAGAAGGGCAGTATTTGAAATGGAAGCGGGCATACATCAGTTTCAGTCAGGTGTGCAAATACCCTTGCCTCTAAATGGCTCACACATTATAATGAGTATAGCAGCAAATGACAACTTCAAGGATCATCCGGTTAAATCAACGAATATAAAGCTAATCTACGTACCGGGTTGGTTATTTAGATAACATTTATTCTTATCTAATCGCTAATAAAGCATTCATTCTACAACAAATAACAAAGTATGTGTGTACAAATATTGTCTTTACTATTTTAGGTGGCAAAGCCCATGACACCCTTAATAACCTCTAACCCTGCCAGTTATTAATGGTAACGGTCAGTCGTTCTGAAACAAGTTCAAACAATTTATATATATTTTTTTTTTTGGTGTTGTTGTTGTCACTAAAAATATTGAACTCCACTCCTCCCAAAAAACAACAACTAAGAAACGCCAGACTCTACCTGAAAGGTCCGTTTGTCCGTAGAACAGGTTTATTTGCCTTACTGCTGGACTCTTTTTATGATCAAACCAGATTGTAAAACAATACCAAATGTATCTAATGGGGGGGTTTTGCGCTCACGATTACGTGAAAATCCATATCTGTAATAGTTGCCACGTGTTATTGCTGGTACTCTATTATGTTCCCTTCAGAGATTAGGCCTTCTGGTACTTAAGCTTCAAAACAGATTGAAACAGATAATGCAAAGTAGTCTGATGTTGTAGGCCTATAATTATTTTCTGTTTTAAAATTATTACGCTAAAAATGTTACATTCACAATCAGCATGTCACAGACAATCAAAGTAGTATGTATGATGATTAATGTTTATTCTACAATTATAACGCTCAGAATGTTACTTTCAAAATCAGCTGTAACAGGTCATTCGAATGTAGCAGATTTGTTATGATTATTTTTGGTTTACAATTATAACGCTCGAAATGTTACTTTCAAAATCAGCCTGTAACATATAATTCAAAGTAACTGATTTTGTTGATGATTACGTTTGGTTTTATAATTACCACGCTAAAACGTTACATTACAAATCAGCATGTAACAGATAATTCAAAGTAGTCTGATTTTGTTATGATCATTTTTGTTTTACAACAGTATAGCGCTCAACATGTTATTTTAAAATCAGCATGCAACAGATAATTCAAAATAAGTGGTCTGATTTCTTACGATGAGTAATTATAACGCTCAAAATGTTACATTAAAAATGTCATGCATGTAAATCAGCATGTAAATATGATTTAAAGTAAAGGGCTTAATAACAAAAGATAAGCTATGATAGTACCAGTTAATGAAAATATCAAATTGTTCCAACAAGATTCATCCAACTGTCTATCTAGCCATTTGCCTTCAGTTACAATATTGAGTTCAGGCGGCGAAAAAAAACCCTGTTCTACTGACACGACCGACCCATATTTTCTTTAACAAAATCGTTTTTGAACATTTCCAAAAAACTTAGAAATTGTTTTGATTTTTTTCCTTCTTATTAGAAATGTTGAACTAAGAAACGCCCGACCCTACCTGAAAGGTCCCTTTGTCCGTAGAACAGGTTTAATTTTCATCGCCTTACTACTGAACTCTTTTATAATAAAACCAGATTGAAGTAAACAAGGCGGTTCTCGAACGGCGCGTCTCGCCTGTTCATCAAAAGTGACTTGAAAGAAATGATGATTAAACATATGATACAATGTAGCACTGTCACAGAGGTATGCATTGTAGTTAATGCAAGGGATGTAATACCTTAAGGGATGCTCAAATGTTACCCTGTACTAAAAAAATTGCGGAACACAAACGAATCGTTTCTGCTTTATGGCCCTTCAAAGTTTAGATGGTACCCCACCCCTTTGGACTATGCAATAGCGGTGCCAGCATCATAATTTTTTTTTTTTGTGGGGGGGGGGGGGGGGGGGGGGGGGGGGAAGGAGGCAAGACATTTTAGGGGGAACCCAGACGATCTTGGATGACCTCCAATTACCTTGAAAATGTAATCAACAAAAAGAATACACCCCCTCCTTCCCTCCACCAAGTCCCATCAAGATAGGTAGGCCCTACTGATCTATTTGACCCCATATTTGACCTTGAATGACCTCTGATGACCTTGAAAATGTAATCAGCAAAAAGAACACACAATCCCCTTCCCTCCACCAAATCCCATCAAGATAGGACTAACGGATCTTATTTGACCCCAGATGACCTTGAATGACCTTGAATAATTAATCAGAAAAAAGAACACACCACACCCCTTCTCTCCACCAAATATAATCAAGATAGGCCTTACAGATCTTATTAGACCCCAGATGACCTTAAATGACCTCGTAAAATTAATCAGCAAAAAGAACACACCATCCCCTTCCCTCCACCAAATCCCATCAAGATAGGCCTTACGGATCTTATTTGACCCCAGATGACCTTGAATGACCTTGAAAAATTAATCAACAAAAAGAACACACCACACCCCTTCTCTCCACCAAATATAATCAAGATAGGCCTTACAGATCTTATTTGACCCCAGATGACCTTAAATGACCTCGTAAAATTAATCAGCAAAAAGAACACACCATCCAACTTCCTTCCACCAAATCCCGTCAAGAGAGGCCTTACGGATCTTATTTGAACTTGAATGACCTCGGATGACCTTGAACAATTTAATCAGCAAAAAGAACACACCAACCCCCTTCCCTCCACCAAATCCCATCAAGATAGGCCTTACGGATCTTATTTGACCCCAGATGACCTCAGATGACCTCGAAAAATTAATCAGCAAAAAGAACACACCATCGCTCTTCCGTCCACCAAATCCCATCAAGATAGGCCTTACGGATCTTATTTGACCCCAGATGACCTTGAAAATTTGATCAGCAAAAAGAACACACCAACCCCCTTCCCTCCACCAAATCACATCAAGATAGGCCTTACGGATCTTACTTGACCCCAGATGACCTCCGATGACCTTGAAAATTTAATCAGCAAAAAGAATACACCATCCCCCTTCCCTCCACCAAATCCAATCAAGATAGGTCTTACGGATCTTATTTGACCCCCGATGACCTTGAATGACCTCTGATGACCTTGAAAATTTATTCAGCAAAAAGAACACACCACTCCCCTTCCCTCCACCAAATCTCATCAATATAGGCCTTACTGATCTATTTGACCCCATATTTGACCCCGATGACCTTGAATGACCTCCGGTGACCTTGAAAATTTAATCAGCAAAAAGAACACACCACCCCCTTCCCTCCACCAAATCTCATCAAGATAGGCCTTACTGATCTATTTGACCCCATATTTGACCCCCCGATGACCTTGAAAATTTAATCAGCAAAAGAACACACCACCCCCTCCCCTCCACCAAATCCCATCAAGATAGGCCTTCCGGATCTTATTTGACCCCGATGACCTTGAATGACCTCCAATGACCTTGAAAATCTAATCAGCAAAAGAACACACCACCCCCTTTCCTGACATCAAGTTCCATCAAGATAGGCCTTACGGATCTCTAGATATCGCGTCACAAAAGTGTTAAAGGGGCGTGTACATCTCAAGTGTTTGTCCTGGACAAAAATCACATGACTCGCTTCGCTCCCAAGTCCTGGCGTGCCTGGCAAAAAGCCCATGATGCAATTCTTAGTCGTAAAAGATGTGCACATAAATCGACAAAATGCTGTACGAACGAAATATAATATATCTAGAATTGTTTCAAAAAGTAGTGTTATTCGTTACATTTAAATCAGAATTACATTCTTTAACAGTAAATAAACAACTTTTGAGCGAGAAACTATCTTGAAACTGCAAAGATTAAGAAATATAAAGCATTTTAAACATCTAATTTATAGAAGAGTGGTATGTTGAACCATATTACTTTTGTTTGTTATCGAGTTCTCATAGCGCATGGTTGGCTCAGCGGTAGAGCATTGGACTAGTAATCCGGAGGTCGTGGGTTCGAATCCTATCACGGCTTGACATTTTATTTTAATCGTTTATATACATTTTTTTAAATTAGTTTTCGATATTATTCATCATTTCGTATAATCATTCATTATTGTTCCATTATAGTTTATTTTGGAATGTGGAATTATTTACGATTTCATTTTAATTTTCCACTGACTGGTTAGTGTGCATGGCATCATGAAAGGTGACATGTACCGCGGTATACCACCGCACTGTCCTACTCATGCAACAGGCCAATACAATAGAAACTCGTTGTGTGTTATTATCGATTGAGCTAAACTTGTAAAGTAAATGCCAGCCGTTATGTAATACAAATCAATGTGCCTGTATTATTATTATTGAAATAAATACACCACCATTTGTAGTTTCTGAGTAATATATTTAAAACTCAGCTAGGACGGTTCACGGATTTCGCGGCTCGAAAAGGATGTTTGAATTTGATCTCAATATAATATAATCCAAGCTGCTATAGGCAAAAGCTATATACAAATGACCGTGCAGCTATTTCGTGAAAAGCTATACAGCCGATGATCCAGCAGCAACCCTTACCCTAATCCTAACCCCAACCCTAACTCTAACTCTTACCCTAACCCTAAGGCCAACAAAAGGTAGGGTCGGGAGTGTTAAAAGATCTTGGGTTTTTTTATACGGATATTGTATTTGGGAATTTAAATTCGGCATGGATACTGTGTCCAAACACAAAACACATCGCTTTGACAATAAAAGTTAGGACATGTTTTAGTCCCAAACGGCCCGAAAAAACGCTTTTCAAAATGGGAAATGGGGTGTTTTTCGGAAAATTGGGGTAGGTGGGGGGCGTTTTCACAAAAAAAGGTACATTAGTAACAAAAAAAGGTACATTGGTACCCAAAAAAGGTACATTGGTACCAAAAAAAGGTACATTGGTACAAAAAAAGGTACATTGGTACAAAAAAAAGGTACATTGGTACAAAAAAAAGGACTTTTTCAGATTCCGCCCCCCCCCCCGCCCCCCCCCCCCCCCCCCCCTAGTTACGGGCCTGAGGTCGCCGCCATTATTACAGAAAGCGAAAGAACGTTGTGTTGAAGTTTTGTTAGAAATATAAACGTGAGAGTATTACTAAACCTATTTTTCCTGTACTAACTACCCCAACTTTTTATACTATGTTGAAATTAATATTCATGCCGTTGAGCAACATTTTGGGAACAAATAACTAGATTTCTTCATATTTTCTTACAGTATAAAAAATGACATCACTTGCACGTGCGAACAATTTTCATTAAGTCCTTTTAATAGTCCCCGCGGGTGCCAAGTTCACGCAATAAACATCATGTTACACGAGATTGCGCATTGGGGGATGGTGTTATAAAGACCAGATTGAATATGTCATACGAAATCAGGAATAAAACGGTCCGTTTGGCCGTTCAAATTGCTAAAAATGTTGTTTTAAAAAAATAATCGAAAAGAAAGAAAAAAAATACGGTCGGCACCACAGGTACACGGTCGGTCGGACGTGGACAAACAAACAATTTATTTTTCTTGGCCTAACCCTACCTTACCCAACCCTAACCCTAACTAACCATAAGGCTAACCCTAACCCTAACCCTATAACCCTAACCCTTACCCTTACCCTTACCCTTACCCTGACCATAACCCTACCTAACCATTACCCTTACCCTAACTATAGGTTGTACAGTCTGGTACCATAGGTTGTATAGTCTGGTGAAGCAATTGGCTACCCGATGATAGGTCGTATAGTCACTTCCATATAATAAACAGTGGTAGATTTGTCAAGCAATTGAAGCAACGGTGTGTGGTTAGTCCACTGTTAAGTTGCGATTTTGTCTCAAAACAGAATGAACATATAAAATGGCGATACATTCTTAGTTTTTACTCAAACCCTGGTATTTCAAATTTGGGCATCGATGGGTATATCATTTTGTGACAGCCTGTGTATGAATAAATGCACCAAATTGGAAACAGACAATTTTGCGCATTTGACTTATGTTTTCTGAACACTTTGGAATACGTTTCATTTATGTAATGTTAGCCTAACACTGAAGTGTTGACAATTTCTTTTGCAAAAACCCACATGAATGGAATCTGAAGAATGAGCACGTGTTTACCATGTTTGAAAGTGATTTCAATGTGTATTGTTTTGAGTTATACAATCAAACATTTTATAGCTCATGGGGCCTCAGAAATTGTTAATGTTAAAAACTTATTTTACAACTTATTGAGCCACTTGCTGGCGCACCCGCTACGACGGTCGCCTTTATCATGTTTATAATGTTGAGTTTAAACATAAAACTAGTCGGCATACCCACCTGTGATCTTTTCCAGGGGACGCCCTCAATCCTGGAAAAATTAGAAGCAGATTTTCTTGCAGATTTACTTTTCACAGAGTGATACGATTCCTAATAACCTCAAAATCATAGTTTTAGAGTGAATTTAGAGTAAAATTTAAAATAAAAAAGATTGTACCGCTCGGTACAATCTATTTTCAAACCATGCATGATTTTGAAGTAATTAGAAATCGTATCGATCTGTAACTTAGAAGATCTTTATGATTTATGATCAAAAATGCAAATCTGCAAGAAAATCTGGTTTCATAGTAAAATCAATGATAGAGGGCGCTACTTGGAAAAGATCACATAATATGCCTTTAAGTCTCACAGTGTTTCACAGTACAAATAAAATATCTGTTTCACCTGTGGTATGATGTGGTCAAGACGAGAGAGAGAGATTTTGGACAGCGAAAACGGAAAATTACCCTCAAAATGTATACAGTCATGTTTTTGCTGTTTTTCTCCGTATTGTATCGATAGATCTAAGACTGCGATTTCAACACAGAAAATGGAATTACTGTTGGATTATATCTAAATATAATATGGAACGATCATATTGCAAGAGTTAAAGGTTTTGTACTTGCAGATAGCATACTAAAGTAATATGAACTCTTTTAGCATATCTGGAATATTTCTAATCGGTCACATTCATTGTAAAATGTATGTCATAGTGATGCCTCTTATGTTAAATCTTTAGAATCTTTATGAGTTTCTGTGTGTGCAACCTTCAGAATAACCAATCAGATAGTCAACCGTACAGAAAATCAATTCGTGAAGAGACTTGAATCATCTTCAGTTAGTCCTGTAATTGATATATCTCAGTTCAAAAACAAACTACTTTTGCAGTATTTCTTATAGGGTAAAGCTTGATGGTTGTCTTGACCTGGATCTGGATAATCAAAATGCAATTTAATATCAAATTCTATTGTTTGCAGTCTGTGAAGTGAAAGAGATATCTGAAATTTAGACCGGTTATATTTGACCTTATTTCACAGAAATTCACACTAAATGGAAATTTGGTTTTCACTGAACATATGGTACTGATATCAATATACTTGTAGCTGAGATTCAAAGCTACAATTACGGAATATTGCGTAACACTTTCCACGCGGCTATTGGTTTTACCATATAAAAACAGATGTTCAGAAATCTTTCCCAATCTATCTCAAGGATTACTGAACCAATACGAGGCATGTTTGTATTTATTTCAATGCATTTCACATGCTGATTCCAAGTATGGTTATGAAATTTAACAATTTTGACAACAGTTTGAGACATTTTAGAATGTCGTCTGACGCCTGCCACGTGGAAAGTGTTAAAACTGGCTTATATAATAGAAAAGGTAGTTGGCAAAAAAGGAACAATAGCGTAACCTACAATTTTTCCTGATCTTTGTACCATTGAAATTGACACAAGAGAACTGTAGTCAATCTCGGGGGAAAAATACCTTTACTTTTGACATGTTTGACATTGCTGAAAACTGACGTCATGAAAATAATGTTCACTATTGCAAACTATATGCAGCGGGATATACATGTACATTGTAAATTATCAGGTGATGTATGTATTAGACCAATAATATGGACAACATCTAATTCATTTGTTCTTGTGGAAAATTAACACAAACGAATAGGCCTATCCTCGCATATAATTTTATTTGTTCAAAATGTGTATAATGTTTTCTCATTTAAGAAACCATGAAATTGTGAATAAAAGGTCCGAAAAGGTCATCGACCCGGGCAGTGACTTGTATCTGTTTTATTTACAGTCAAGGTTTAAATAAAATAAAATTCCGAACAACTCGTATCATTTTATTTTAGTTATATCGAAATAACCATAATGAGCACTATATCTGTATAGTTGCGTTCAATTAGATTATAGTCGATATGACACTCAAGTCAAGTCTAACATTTTTATTTATTTTATGCTCACGTGATCCTAAAGCAATTAAGCTTGGTTGCAAAAATTGTCAATTTAGGCAAATCTGATAATTTTCACGAATTCAAAATAGTTCCATTAAAACGTTACGCCAGCATTTTATAATTACGCTTTCGCAGCAATGAGCATGATGAGTTCAGCACGGTATCAAATCCATGCCAAAACTGTCGCCCAAATCAGGCCGTGAAAGCCGTGAACCGCGTAATGTACTTTTGAAGATACAACTCTCTTTTCTGAATTGTGAAGCAAATTACAAATATCGGTAGTGTAGGAAATAGGAAAATCGATTCAAGGACATAAGCCGACTGGCTTCTTATTTACATAACAATTGGCCTTTGCAGATCATGTTCATAGACTAGCTAGGGCCATTCAATGTAGGCCTACGGAGTAGTAAACACAATTATATTTATTTTATATTCGCAGTGAAATTGCAAAAGAAAAAAAGTATCATATTTAACATTCAATAAATATAGCGAACGATAAGCAGTCCTGTCTATTTATAAAAACAAACAGTGTAATAACAAAACAAAACAGAAAAGAAAAACCCCATCCCCTGGACTCGAACCACTGACCTCATGATTGTAAAGCCGGCGCTTTGACGATTGAGCTAATGAAGGCTATACATAAACGTTATGAAGAAAAGCATTACATAGAGTTCAAAATACAAATATCTCTTAAATCGGAGGCTAAAATGCTTTATATTTCGATTGGTGTGCATTTTTAACATGGGTTATCGCCCAAAAGTTGATTTTATGCTGAAGGAGATTGTAATTCTGATTTCATTATAATGCATAACACTATTTTTGAAACGATTCTAGACACCTATTTCGTTCGTAAATAAATTTCACCATTACGTTTGATCGATTAAAATTCGCGGCGAATCTATTGCACCATGGGTATTATTACTTGGAAACACGGAGACTCAGATACATAGGGAGTCATGTGACTTTTGTCCAGGACAAACACTTGAGATGTACACGCCCCTTTAAGCATATTTGACCCCGATGACCTTGAATGACCTCCAATGACCTTGAAAATTTAATCAGCAAAAGAACGCACCACCCCCCTTCCCTCCACCAAGTCCCATCAAGATAGGCCTTACGGATCTCCAGATATCGCGTCACAAAGGTATTTCTTAGCACATGGCGGACGCCGGACGCCATACGCCGGACAGAAATAGTGATAACATAGTCTCTTCCTGATTACATCAGGCGAGGCAAAAAACGCCAGTACAAAGTAGTCTGACGTTGTAGGCCTATCATTATTTTCTGTTTTAAAAATGATTACGCTTAAAATGTTACATTCACAATCAGAATGAAACAGACAATTCAAAGTAGTCCGATTTTTTATGATGATTCATTTTTGTTTTACAATGATAACGCTCGAAATGTTACTTTCAAAATAAGCATGTGACAGACATATAATTCAAAGCAGCTGATTTCTTTTTTATGATTAAATTTTGTTATATAATTTATCACGCTCAAAACGTTACAATACAAAGTAGTCCGATTTTTTATGATGATTAATGTTTGTTTTACAATTATCACGCTCAAAATGTTACATTCAAAATCAGCATGCAACAGATGATATATTATATTAAATAATACAGCAGTTTACCAACCTTTATCAGTGCCTCCCTGAAAATGGTGCAAAACCTACAAAACGTATTCTGAGTAATGAGTAAATATAAATATGTTTACAAATAATTTTAGAAGAAAACATAATGAGCCTAGTCTAGATTTCTGCCTGCTATCATCAAGCACTTGGGCCGTTAATCACCTTTATGCATGTATGTCGTGTCACCTTAAGTTGGGGATGATGTCGTAATCGTGTTATATTATCACTCGCGTTAATTCAACGGTGTGTTAAAGGCTGCTCCTATTACCAGATTACTACGTGTACGCACCAACTTCACATTCGGGTGTCACAGAGGTTTATTATGCATTACAGTATATTCTTAAATGGCACCAGTTACACCTTTTGGATCCTGGGTTGGGTAATAGCTGGGTGGTGCTCCTGCAAACAGGTTGGTTCCGGGCGCATGTTGCTGCTGGATGGTCACGGTAGTCTGAACCTGGTAGAGTAAATAGATTTAAAATGGAATTGAGAAATGTTTTAATAAATTTAGATATTCTGTGACAAATGTCGATATTTCTAGACAAATGTGGATATTTCTTGACAAATTTGAATATTTCGTGACAAATTTGGATATTTCTTGACAAATTTGGATATTTTGAAAACGTTGAAAAATGTTAACATCATTATAATTCATAATCACCTGAGCTGCCACAACATCTGAAAGACGTCCTCTGCCATCAGAGTATTCTTGGTACTGGGAAATGACACACAGCAGACAAACCAGCTGAAATAAAGAGGAACAAATAGTACAAAATAAACTGGACAGACGACGCTGGACACGGTGGGTCGTTAATTTTCTTTAGATTATGATGATATGACTAAAAAGTGTTAGAAATGTTCAGATAAAAATGTAATTCGGTGCGAGGCTTTTACAAACCTAAAAATGGGGTCAATTATTAATGAGAATCCCACATTATGTCACAAGGGGTTGATTCAATGAGAATATCATCCAGGCCATACAGGGTGAATAAAAATATTTTGATGCTGATTTCATTGATTTTTAAAACCAATTTTAAAACAGAAATTAAACAAATTAATGAGATTTATATATAAAAACTACTTTACTACTTTTAGATAATTGTTATTTTCTTCAAATCGGTTATTCGGAATGAGAGATAAGGGCATTTCCCTAAAAGTAATGTAATCCAACTTGTTCTACGGATCAATGTGAAAGTATAATTAAAGCAAGGTTTGTAATGAAACAACACATGGCATGTTGGTATTAACAATAATTGCAGGATTTTCAATAGTTTAAACATGATCAATTTATTGATGTTAGGTGATCATTGTAAACAGTATTATTTATATATGAAAGATGAAAATATTCATAAACTTCAGTGAGATTTGTGTATAAATCATACTGCATTATTTAGATTTCATGCTTTTCATCATTTTCATAAAAGGTTGTAATTTATGTAATTGTGTATTGGTATGAAAAAGTCACCGAACATGTGAAAGTGTTCACCATTCTAGTAAAGCCATTCATTCGGTGATAGTTTAGGGTGTCGTTGGATAGTGACACAGCAGAGGGGTTCATTCAGTGACAATTATGTGCAAAAAAGAGTTAAGGTGGGTGATAATCCCCCCACACAAGTCTTTAGGATGTCTATATCCACAGGACATCAGAGGATCCATTGTGGATGCGGTGCACCCACCCTTAAAATCCAATCAAGTTACTTACATCCCCTATGAAGAAAGGAGTCAGTAGAATGGCGGCGGCCAGGTACACGTATCCTGCGTTTTTCATCCCGAACTGAAATTAAGATTTGTATGTGTAAATTTGACGTAAAACTAATCGATTTATTACTCTCTAACTAAACGGAAATTGCACATTAAACCTAACTCTTTTTATTCCCCTTCATCCATTCCGTTACAGCTCCATATTTTACTGGGGACACTGACTTTTTTTAAATACGTACCGAGATGATGAAGAACACGATCACAATGAAATAGTAGATGTACCACAACAGATGAAACCCTTTTGCCACAATGTATGAAATCAGCATTCCCTTGGAGTCCTAAAATGAAAACAAAAACTAACAATGTTGAATCTGTCTTATATCTCGGGTTTACACAATCACTTATGCATCTCAGCATTCTAAAAAGAATGGCTTTAAGAGGTTCATGCGCATTTTATTAAAGGAAGATACTTCAAGTCTTTTAAAGCAATGTAGTTTCACTTTTTTGAAAGAGGATTAAGTTTGAAGAAATTGTAATAAAGTAAGAAGACATATTTCATTTACGGGCCGCAATAAATGAATTAGTACATAAATATACATCAAGATCTTTTTTTATTTATTTAACAAAACTTATTGTAGAGTTATAATAATAACAGCTGTTTTGTGTCATTGGGATGATTCTCATATGTATTAGTACGATGGGTTATGCTAGACTGAGTCCCCACGTCCCTCTATGTGACCGTCATCTTTCAAAATGGCACTTAACGGTTGCATGGCTCACCTTACTAACTCCAATAATGGCTACGATGCTGGTGATCACGACGAGTACCAAGATGATCACACCGATGATGAAAACCGAGTTCAGGAGGCTAAAGATTGTGTCGATATTAGATGGAATGTCATCCAATATATTAATCTCACTCGCAAGAATATCCTCAGCCTCTATCTCATCTGAAATTGAAAGCAAGGAAGAAAACGCCGGTGAAATTCTTCGTTGGAGTTACCCGTCTTGGTTTCTCCTTTTCTTACTTATCAAATAAAATATTAACATTCATCATGTCAAGTGACTTGAGATCGGATCAAAGCTATTCTTTTCTTACGTCCAACAGCTGACACAAAATTCCTTACCTAATTTGTTAGGATGGCATTTAGCCATAGTACTTAGGCGACGAAAAAGGAAATCCTATTCTTCTATAAAAAAATCTATAAAGTTTAGCCATTTTCGGACAAAAAAGGGCCGGTATTCATTTACACGTGAATTTCATCCATGTCTAAAAAATGGGTTGTTGAACTCATAGAACATGGTTTCTTTTGTTCGTCGCTACAACAACAATGTTATAATACACTATATGTATGATAAATATAAATATTAAAGTGTTGTCCCTGGTTGATACATGTCACGATATAGGGCATGGTTTTTTTTCTGAATGAGGAAAATACGAAGGACTATTTTGAATTACGTTGTTTCTGACAGGTTAGCATGTAATTTGGTGGATTAGATGTGATTGACAAGAACATTGTATTTGTTTCTGATGCGGAAAGAGAATGCAACATCCAGATATTGTAACTCAAAACCTAATAAATTGATAATACTGGTTAGGCCAGGGTTTATAACTTCATACACTTACACAAGGCTTGTTTGACGTATGTTATGGTCAACGAAGAGTACGTGAAGTATATGGCTCCAAGGATACCAATAACCTGAAAATTATAGGAAAAAACAAGTATCGTTATAATAAATGCATCATAAGATAATTTATAACTAGGGTCACGCGTTATGAACTCGCCTCCTAATAGGGTGGTGCTGTTACATTTTTTAGTCTCATCCTGTCATATTCCTCAAATATGTTTAAAACCACTGTCAGGGTTCAAGGCTATAATACGCAACACTATACGCAATGCGACAATACGCTGGCGTCGTGGCGACGGAACCACGCGGGAGAGAGCAAAACAAAACAAACAGAAAAGACAGAAGGAAGGACGCTGGAAAACGGGACGGAAGGGCGGATGCCCTGAAGGCCCTGAAGGCCAGGCCAGAACACTAAATAGAAAGCTACGGCTCTGGCGAAGATCTTAGTGTTATCTATGGCAGGACGATATTCAGTCGAACTCATTCCAGTTAAAATGAGAACCGGAGAACATAAATAAAGATACGGAACTACGAGGATCTTCCGTTGTCTATGGCAGGACAATAATCAGTCGAGATCATTCCTGTTGAATGAGATTCGGAGGACATTGATAAGAGATACGATACTATGGCAGACTTGTGAACTTCCGGTCCAGTGCGGAACATCGCTACTGAGGAACTAACTTCTGTGTTTTGCCCATCTTCTGATCTTCTGGAGGAACATTATACGAACGATAAGTGCACTTATTAGCCAACTTAATCAGTGATCACTGAGCGCGTGAAATGTGTTGCGTTGTTTATTCATGATTTATGTTTTATCTATATTAAATTGTTGTTTACAAAGTCTGGGTATTACAGTGAATTGTTTAATTATAAAGTCCGAGCTAACTCGGGTCGTGACAATTGGGGGCTCGTCCGGGAAATCTCTTTATTTGGAAGAGATAAATTTTGTGTAGTGGAATATATTTGAATTATTAATTTTGGTTGAAATATTTGGAACGATGAGATCAGTTGAGCATTTGGTGGAATTGGATAAATCTATCGAGGCGGCTAGGTTCGAATTAGCCAATATTAAGCGTCAACTTAAAATATCGGAATGCATTATTACAGCGCCGAGTTTTGATGATAATCGCGATGATATTGGGGCATACTTGATCAGATTTGAACGTCTAGCGCAGTATCGCAACTGGCCGCAAGAAGCGTATTTGCCAAAACTAGTGGAATGTCTAAACGGTGAGGCTTTTGATATTTATGCTCAGTTGAATACTGACGAGAAAGTAAGCTATTCTGCGCTGAAAATTGCGTTGTGTGAAAGATTTCGGGTAGACGGAAATAAGGGCGGCAAACAGCGGCCGAATACAATAAGGCCAGGGAAATATGGAAAGCGCTCCTCAACAAACGCAGGGGTTTTCGTGAATACAAGTCGTGCTGATTTCAATGTTGATACAAGAGAAATTGTCGTTAATAGTCAGGCAAATGCCAGGAATTGTTATAGAATGACGAAAGGTCGGGAAGCTAATAAAAAGCTGATGGATGATGATAGGTATGTTACTTTATGTAATGGGTTTAAGGTACAGATTGTACATGAAGAAGATCCTAAAACCGGGAGATTCGATGGTAAGGATGTTGTTGATGTTGTTAATAAAGAATATTTGGGTAGTGATTTATCAGAGAGTATGTGTTCGGAAAAGGTTGTGAGTGAAAATGTTGCCATGGATATGCAGGTGACTGTGAAAAGTCGGGAACGGTTGGTTAATGGGACAATTGGAGAGTCACAGGTAAATGTATTGGAGGAAATGACTTGTTTGAATGACTTGGGAATAATTTATGGTGAAGGTGATGCAAGTGGGAAACAGCATGATGTGGCGGTCAAGGTGCATTTTCCAGAGTCACAGTTGGATAATGTCATGGGGTGTCATGATGTTGCTGGGCAGAAATCTGGAAATGCGGAAAAATCCGTGGTTGATTTTAGTCATATTTCTGTGAAAGGGAAGACTGAAAGTCAAATAAACCAAGTAGGGATTCTGGAAGATGTTGTGGATTGTGGGGGTGAAAGTACGAAGGATCGTTGTTCAGAAGTAGGTGTAAAGAGTGACAGAAATGAAGTGTCTTATGTGGTGGCAGAGACTAACGAAGAAAGCGAAACGATTAGAAACGCTTTGTGTGGAATTCCAGTGGTGAAATGTCGGGGTAATAAAGTTGTGAGGGACGATTGCGTGAGGATTGGATATGGTTCGGAAAGGGCGGTGGTAAATGTAGTTCAGTGGATAGGTAGTCAGATACTAGAGGAGAAGAAACCTTTAGGACGTGATAGGTCACAGATAAGAGTGGGTAAAAGATTGAAGTCTGTCATGGTTTCAGAGGTCAGGGTTGTCAGGCGAGTCGAGCTGAAGTCCAAATTGAGGCGTTGGGCTCAATGGAATAGAAGGAAAGGGGACAAGTATTTGGGCGCGTATCCGGTGCGCTTAGGATTGGCGCGCGCATGCCATGCGACTGGAGGCGCAGAAAAAAGATGGTGAATATATAGGTGATTAGCAAATGCCAAGCGAGGCGTAATAAATTGATATTCTCAACCACCAAATGCTATGGGATCTCAATTAAAATTAAAAGACATTCCATTTAGATCATGAACTCTGTAATATTTTAAAACACGAGGGTTTCGATAACGAGGTTGTAATGATTATCGATTGACGCAATATTTTAGTTCAGTGAGATATTATTTTGTATATTTATGACGAATAAAATACGTTTAGGATAGACAAATGCTATCTTAAAAATAGCATTCGCCAAAAGAGGGGGGTAGTGTCAGGGTTCAAGGCTATAATACGCAACACTATACGCAATGCGACAATACGCTGGCGTCGTGGCGACGGAACCACGCGGGAGAGAGCAAAACAAAACAAACAGATAAGGCAGAAGGAAGGACGCTGGAAAACGGGACGGAAGGGCGGATGCCCTGAAGGCCCTGAAGGCCAGGCCAGAACACTAAATAGAAAGCTACGGCTCTGGCGAAGATCTTAGTGTTATCTATGGCAGGACGATATTCAGTCGAACTCATTCCAGTTAAAATGAGAACCGGAGAACATAAATAAAGATACGGAACTACGAGGATCTTCCGTTGTCTATGGCAGGACAATAATCAGTCGAGATCATGCCTGTTGAATGAGATTCGGAGGACATTGATAAGAGATACGATACTATGGCAGACTTGTGAACTTCCGGTCCAGTGCGGAACATCGCTACTGAGGAACTAACTTCTGTGTTTTGCCCATCTTCTGATCTTCTGGAGGAACATTATACGAACGATAAGTGCACTTATTAGCCAACTTAATCAGTGATCACTGAGCGCGTGAAATGTGTTGCGTTGTTTATTCATGATTTATGTTTTATCTATATTAAATTGTTGTTTACAAAGTCTGGGTATTACAGTGAATTGTTTAATTATAAAGTCCGAGCTAACTCGGGTCGTGACAACCACAACATTTTGTATCATTTTAAAGCCTTAATAACAAGCTATCTGCCTGCAAAATGGCATTGGTATAGCTAATACAAAAATGGAGATACAGCTGTTTGAAGTTTGGGGACCAGGGGTGGTACTGGAAGGGGTGCCGCCTCAGAAGTGGTGGACTAGGGACATTAACTACAGCGCCTCCAAGTGACAGCATTTAACTATTGAACTAATCATCCTTGAGTAAATTTTCCAAATACCAGTAGGCTAATAATAAAATATTGTTTGGTTGTCCTCGACCTCACTATCTCATTTTCCGGCAGTTTTAAAACCTTGCAACCCTATTCATAGTCAAATTAACCGCTCATGCTTAGCCAATGAACAATATACCTGTATTGTCTCAGTGCAGTGGCGCCGGATTTGACAACAGATAGATCAGTGTGCAATGAAGGCATTCATGTGTCAGTAGTAGCGTGTGATTATGCTAAGATTACGTGAGTTCAAACGCCGATAATTAGCCTTCAAAGAAGCGCGTCTCACACCATTAATCAAAAAAACATCTCTCGACCGAGAGTGTCTGAAGAATTATCGCCCGGTATCGAATCTCTCTTTCATATCCAAGATCACAGAGAGGTGTGTTGCTGCACAATTAACACAACACCTTGATACCCACAACTTACACGGTGAGAAGCAATCGGCATATAGAAAGCATCATTCTACAGAGACAGCATTGTTGCGAGTTTCAAACGACATACTTCGAGCTATTGACACACATGGTGAAGTTGCTCTAGTTCTATTAGACCTCACGGCAGCATTTGATACCATCGATCACGGTATTCTTCTCCAAAGACTGTCAAATTGCTACGGTGTAAACGGAACAGCTTTACTGTGGTTTCAATCATATCTCGCACATCGTGTGCAGTCAGTTGTGATTAATGGTGTCCAGTCTGAACCATCTCCACTGAGTGATGGTGTCCCCCAAGGCTCTGTTCTGGGCCCGCTGTGCTTCACAATGTATACTGCTCCTCTAGAAGCTATTATAAGATCATTTGAGGGTGTTGAGCTGATGGTGTATGCAGATGACACACAACTGTATATGTTGTTTAACCCCTCAGAGAAAGCTTCTGCAATCTCACAACTTGAGCAGTGTTAAGAGTGTCAAAATGTGGATGACTGCAAATCGTCTTAAACTTAATGGCGGCAAGACGGAAATACTTCACATAACGTCAAAGTTTATCAAGACATCTTCTACTGTTGCCGCTGTAAAGATTGACACAGATTACATTCAGACAGTACCCTCGGCACGAAATCTTGGAGTGATCTTCGATAACCATCTGAGCATGACATCTCACATCAGTAACATCTGTCGGGCCGCGAACTTCGCGTTACGCAAAATTGGACAAATCCGAAAATATCTGGATCAAGGAACCGCTGAAAAACTCGTCCACGCGTTCATCACCTCGCGACTAGATTGTTGCAACAGTGTGTTAGTCGGTTTGCCTGACCGTGAGATTGTCAAGCTCCAGCAAGTTCAGAACACCGCTGCCAGGATGGTTGCACTTGTGAGGAAACACGAACACATTACTCCAGTTCTACAGCAACTACACTGGCTGCCGGTTCGCAAGAGGATCATGTTCAAAATACTGCTAATGACCTACAAATCACTTCATGGTCTTGCCCCGACGTATATCTTGGACTTACTCACAGAGTACAAGCCAACGCGATCACTTAGATCCAGCAATAAGCATCTGTTGAAACCGGTGAAAACATCTACCGCGTACGGTTGTAGATCATTCGCAGCAGCTGCACCAAAACTCTGGAACGAACTCCCTTTGACAATCAAGTGTGCTGGATCAGTAAATAAGTTCAAGTCTCTGCTTAAGACTCACCTTTTTAGTTTATGACTTTCTTTAACATGAATTTTTCAGCTGCAGTTGAATGGCATTTTGTATGTGCTATTTTCATTTTGTATTTTGTCCTATGCCATATTTTATGCATTGTTGTGTGATTATAATAATTGTATGTACATGTGAGGTACACTGATGTATCCACGGATCTGTCGGTTGGTCTCTGTATTTAATATGTTGCCTTGTTATTATATGATATGGTATTAGGTATGTGAGATCCACTGACATGCTACACGGCCTCTGTCCGTGGGTCTCTCATGCTTAACAATCCTCCATTACTGTTGTATTTCATGGTTATTTTAATTATATTTTGTTGTATTATGTACATGATGTGTGTTAATTTACTACATGTAGTCATTTTCGAGACTTGTCTCGAAGATGGCTTCACGTATGCTTTGTCTTCATGTAGTCATTTTCGAGACTTGACTCGGGGATGGCTGTATGTATGCATTTTTTGAAATAAAATGATGTGCAATTAATGTACTTTTTATATAATCACAGCTGGTCTGTAAATGTTATGATATATCAGTGCTTATGATGTAATGTGCAATTGTTGGTCTTGCAATTTTTTATTAATTTGCTTGTATTTTTATTATTTTATGATGTATCATATTGCAAAGCGCTCTGAGGGATTGTGATCCACAGTGCGCTATATAAACACTGTTTTTTTTTATTATTATTATTATTGATGGGCAGGGTGTCGATTGGGAAATGTGTTGAAATTCTTTTGTTGTTGTATTGGTTTGTTTCTTTACTGACATCATTGTTCATTGGTCTATGGTGAGCGTGTGAACTCACTAAAAATGTTTTAGAGATGACAAAAAAAAAAGGACTGACCGAGGACAAATACATTATTTATATTTTGGGACTTACGGGAGTATTGATATTAGACGATTTATTGAATAAATGTCAATAAGTAAGCTATCAAAATATTTATTGACTGCACACATTTCAGAGAAATCTGGAAATGAAAGTTGCAAACTTTTTAATTTTTTGTTGATTTGTTGAAACAAATTTTGCGACACGTTCATTTTCACTCATCTGTACCGATCTATTATGTTGCAGGGGAATGGCATTTGGCTCTCATCTCATTTATAATAAAGGTTTGACTAATATTCATTACTTCCATACCATAAAACAACAATTTTGATATGTCAATTTTTTACCCGATAGTTAGCTTTATACAATTGACCTCAGAGCATGCGACCATTGATGTTTAGCTGTGGTTCGATTTCTATTGTGCAGCTGGTCGCTAGTGATCGCTGCAGTTGATGTCCGTTATATTCTTGCGGTAGCACTTGTGGCCTGTACAAACTCAATGGGGATAATCCCATGCTTTGTTCTTTTTACAATAACTAGTGTTACAAACTAATGTTACAAACGCCATTCTGGTCCCATTTTAAAGGATGTTTTGTAGTCTTTAAGTATGTGGTTCAACAGACTTGTCAACTATTTGTAACAACTAATTAATTATGGATAAGACCATGATCATCAGCTTTCTTCCTGTTCGCTACACAGTCAACATGAATAATCAGCCTTAATTTACCGGATTTATAACAAGGCGGTTCTCGAACGGCACGTCTCGCCTGTTCATCAAAAGTGACTTGAAAGAAATGATGATGAAACATATGATACAATGTAGCACTGTCCCAGAGGTATGCATTGTAGTTAATGCAAGGGATGTAATACCTTGAAAAATTTAATCAACAAAAAGAACACACCAACCCCCTTCCCTACACCAAATCACATCAAGATAGGCCTTACAGATCTTATTTGACCCCAGATGACCTCTGATGACCTTGACAATTTAATCAGCAAAAAGAACACACCAACCCCCTTCCCTCAACCAAATCACATCAAGATAGGCCTTACGGATCTTATTTGACCCCAGATGACCTCTGATGACCTCGACAAATTAATCAACAAAAAGAACACACCATCCCTCTTCCGTCCACCAAATCCCATCAAGATAGGCCTTACGGATCTTATTTGACCCCAGATGACCTTGAATGACCTCCGATGACCTTGAAAATTTAATCAGCAAAAAGAATACACCACCCCCCCCTTCCCTCCACCAAATCCAATCAAGATAGGCCTTACTGATCTATTTGACCCCATATTTGACCCCGATGACCCCGAAAAATTAATCAACAAAAAGAACACACCATCCCTCTTCCGTCCACCAAATCCCATCAAGATAGGCCTTACTGATCTATTTGACCCCCGATGACCCCGAAAAATTAATCAACAAAAAGAACACACCACCCCCCTTCCCTCCACCAAATCCCATCAAGATAGGCCTTACTGATCTATTTGACTCCATATTTGACCCCATATTTGACCCCCGATGACCCCGAAAAATTAATCAACAAAAAGAACACACCATCCCTCTTCCGTCCACCAAATCCCATCAAGATAGGCCTTACTGATCTATTTGACCCCATATTTGACCCCCAATGACCCCAAAAAATTAATCAACAAAAAGAACACATCACCCCCTTCCCTCCACCAAATCCCATCAAGATAGGCCTTACTGATCTATTTGACCCCATATTTGACCCCCGATGACCCCGAAAAAATAATCAACAAAAAGAACACCCCATCCCTCTTCCGTCCACCAAATCCCATCAAGATAGGCCTTACTGATCTATTTGACCCCATATTTGACCCCGATGACCCCGAAAAATTAATCAACAAAAAGAACACACCATCCCTCTTCCGTCCACCAAATCCCATCAAGATAGGCCTTACTGATCTATTTGACCCCATATTTGACCCCCGATGACCCCGAAAAATTAATCAACAAAAAGAACACACCATCCCTCTTCCGTCCACCAAATCCCATCAAGATAGGCCTTACTGATCTATTTGACCCCATATTTGACCCCCGATGACCCCGAAAAAATAATCAACAAAAAGAACACCCCATCCCTCTTCCGTCCACCAAATCCCATCAAGATAGGCCTTACTGATCTATTTGACCCCCGATGACCCCGAAAAATTAATCAACAAAAAGAACACACCATCCCTCTTCCGTCCACCAAATCCCATCAAGATAGGCCTTACTGATCTATTTGACCCCCGATGACCCCGAAAAATTAATCAACAAAAAGAACACCCCCCTTCCCTCCACCAAATCCCATCAAGATAGGCCTTACTGATCTATTTGACCCCATATTTGACCCCTGATGACCCCGAAAAATTAAGAACAAAAAGAACACACCATCCCCCCTTCCCTCCACCAAATCCAATCAAGATAGGCCTTATGGATCTTATTTGACCCCCGATGACCTTGAATGACCTCTGATGACCTTGAAATTTTATTCAGCAAAAAGAACACACCACTCCCCTTCCCTCCACCAAATCTCATCAATATAGGCCTTACTGATCTATTTGACCCCATATTTGACCCCGATGACCTCTGGTGACCTTGAAAATTTAATCAGCAAAAAGAACACACCACCCCCCTTCCCTCCACCAAATCCCATCAAGATAGGCCTTACTGATCTATTTGACCCCATATTTGACCCCCGATGACCTTGAATGACCTCCGATGACCTTGAAAATGTAATCAGCAAAAAAAAAACACCACCCCCTTCCCTCCACCAAATCCCATCAAGATCGGCCTTACGGATCTTATTTGACCCCATATTTGACCCCGATGACCTTGAATGACCTCCAATGACCTTGAAAATCTAATCAGCAAAAGAACACCCCACCCCCTTCCCTGACATCAAGTCCCATCAAGATAGGCCTTACGGATCTCTAGATATCGCGTCACAACGCGTCTCAAAAGTTTTAAGCATATTTGACCCCGATGACCTTGTATGACCCCCGATGACCTTGAAAAATCAATCAGCAACAGAACGCACCACCCCCCTTCCCTCCACTAAGTCCCATCACGATAGGCCTTACGGATCTCCAGATATCGCGTCACAAAGGTATTTCTTAGCACACGGCTGACGGCATACGGCATACGGCGGACGCCGGACAGAAATAGTGATAACATAGTTTCTTTCTGATTACATCAGGCGAGACAAAAATGACTATAACAGAAAGCTTGTAACTAGAGGAATTCCGAAATGCAGTTTAGATCAGGGAAGGGTTCATCCTTAAACAAATATTCCTGAAAATTCTAAAAATATATAAAATAAAAATTGGAGATATTCACTAGCCGGTATAATTACCATACCGACGTAGTAACTTTGACAATTATATAGGGCACATCCCTTAGAGAGGAATTATTTTCAAGACGCCCTCGTTTGACTTGCTTGTTGCTTTACTTATAAAAAAGGTGATTCTAAGCGGATTCGAACCAGCAGCAGCACAGCAATCTTTGCATTCATAGACAGCGCTCTTATCGATTGAGCTACGGAGGGAACTGCCAGAGGAGCGCAAGATTATAATCTATTATAGGGCCGTGTGTTTTGAACTCGCCACCCTTACCGTTGCATGTCCAGATTTTTACATTTTACACCATCTGAGATTCGAATAGGCATATCGCAATAACTATTTGTTCTACCCCATATAAAGTATATATTTTCTGAACGGTAATCTCACAAGGAATCCAAATATGCTATTGGAATTTAGATAAGACCTAATGGTAACATGTTGTGATTAAGAATGTTCAAAAAATAATAATTTGATACCTATCCCAATCATAATTTTACTGTGCATATATAAGTTCCTCATGCAATTACCCATCAGAACATAATAGTTGTTAATGGTAAACGTGTTGAAATATACTATATCGAGAAGTAAATGAGCACAAACGTTTAAATTTCATAATTATTAGAGTTTACAAGTATATTTTTTTTGGTATGCACCCTATCCTGATTTAAACGGCATTTTTGAATTCCCCTATTTGAGAGCTTTCCAAAAATGTATAATTTTGCTATCATCGGTTAAATATTTCTTTTGTTATAGTATGTATGTAAAACCGATGAATTAGGGCAAGTTCACTGTGTAGCGAATAGGGAAAAAGCCAACGCAATCGATTCATGATTACAATTGTTATTGTTGCATAATAGTTGTCACATTTGTTGAAACAGAATCTTATAGAATATAAAATAATCTATAAAATGAGAGCAAAATCATGTTTGTACCATACAGGAATGAGGAATTATAGTAAATTGAACGTAGAATTGGGAACATTTTCTATATTCCCCATAGAGATTGCACACAGCGCCGCTGCCACCGCCACCGCCACCGCCACCACCCCTGACTTTCACAACATAATCAATCATATCTCAGCCAAACATTTATAGAAATACCTGATTTATTAACACAATGTAGCTAGATAAATGGGCTTTCACATGACACCTCAACCATAGCTCTACCACATTTAGTTGTTGGGTTAATAGAGAGAGATGGATGATTCGTCACCAAAAATGCAACGCCACCACCCTTTTTGGGTGGTGAGTTCATAACACATGGCCATAGGTATTACATTCTCAAAATCGGTTACTGGTGTCACTATAAAAGACGATTTAGTTAGCCGATTTTAACGATCTATACACAAAATTGCTGAGAAATCGACGAAGCTCAACGCATGGTAATACATGAAAATTAAATCTGATGAAGACAAATTAGGAAAGTTTAAGCAGCTGCTGTATTTCTTCTGATGAGCAATTCTCCACGAAAATGTTTAGCGTTGTAGTTCAGTATTTTCTTCATCCAATGCGTCAATGATCTAAGTAAGATCTATCATTGGTGAATTCTCTAATTTAATGTCACCTTTCATTGTTTCAACACCTGTAGCGACCTATGTTTATAACATGTAGGCCTGTGGTCGTATACATGTATATTGTCATCCATGAATAACGCCACCAGGCTCAACACAGCTAAACTTTTAAGTGATAAAAAATCAACAGAGGGCGGTTGCTATTATGTCCCAAATTTCAAATTTCTAAGGGATGTGAGGGGAGGATGGGGCAACTGGTCCGGTTAAGCATATTTCATGATATAAAAGCTTAAAGCTCGTGTTAATATTTATGGAATTGCTATAAAAATATCACCCATGTAACTGTTTACATATAACATATAATCAATGTTAAAAAATATCCAAACAAAAGGCCAATTACTACTAACTAAAAACTTTACTTGGCACGGACCAGTTACCCCATCATTGGGGCAACTGGTCTTATGTTCCAACGGTTACAATACACATAAATCATTGATTGACAACACGGTAACTAGGCAGTATTTTCTTTAAAAACTCATTTCCATATTGTTTAACGTGGAAAAAGGATACAGGTCTCATGAAACCCATGTTTTATACAGTTTTCGTGGTAAACGTGTAAAAAGCAGTAATACTAGAATAGTATACAAAGCAAGCGCAATTTTCGACTGCACGTTTATTAGATAAAACGGTATGAACCTAGTTAACTGGTTACATGGTTGTGATATTCAGACGCCCCACATATTTGTCTATATATACCCCTTTCTTTAATGATTTTATTTACTTTATATAATCATCTTTTAGTACTTATAATAAACCATCTTGACATTTAGACAGCTTTTCATGTTACGGGGGAAGTTAGTCAATATGACAATGATGACCCAACGGTTAATATATACAAAAAGCAGTGGATAAAAATACATAAATCATGATATTTCGTTATAGCAAATATCTTTACAGACACTATTTATATACATATAATAAAGATGTAATTAATAATACCGAGGTTTTAAACCATTTTAAAGCAATTTCATGTCATATTGTATTGAATGCTTCATTATCAGAAATAGTGGTATTAGACCCGAAATGCCCCAAAATGTCTAAGAACTAGAAAGAATATGAATTATTTTATATTCTATTCACATTTCAATACCGAGTCATGTTTTATTGACACTAACAACTAATTTTCAAAATGAATTTTACAATTTTGATTAAGTTTATGCAGGCGGACCAGTTGCCCCATACCCCTTCGGACCACTTGCCCCAACAAATGACGTAGCACTTTGTCGAGATGAAACATTATTCAAACACGCCTGTGACGTAATAAATGTTACGCCAAATGTGTTGAAACATACCACAATTTGTCATCATAATCAATAACTCCAATACATTTCAGAAAAAAGGCAAAACTGCATTTTTGTTTTTAGCCATTTATTACACAGATTTTTGTAGCCAGGGAGTATCTTTGAATTCGCAAATATCACGGCGTTCGGGTCCTACAAGTAGACGAGTGTCTTAAGATAACATAAGAAATGGTGTACTTTGTTATTTGCCAATAATTCATAAACTAATAACTCTACCAAATGAATACCCGTGATAATGATTTAAGTTGAAGCATTCTTTAAATGATAATATTGATCGGAAATCCAAACCACCACAATGTCCCAAGTTAGCAATATGCGCCATTTTACGGTCATTTCAACCACAACCTATGGTTTTAATCATATTTCGGAAAGTCCCTAAGCACACTACAACAGTGTACCCATCAAATGCAATATCCACCTAGAATCTTAATACGAATGTACTGCATGTATATATTTACTGTTGCATATCTGTCAATCATATAAAGTACATTAAACAAAATCTAAACCCATCTTCATATATCGCCCATACTATCTGTGAATTTTCCATCAGTCACTCAAGGAGTTGGCTGCAAAGATCTGGAGAAAAGTCACATGTGTAAATACCCTGAAGTTCCAAATGTTTTGGATTGTAGAAGGTACAGTTAAGCCCACAATTATTCATACCCCTTGAAAAATATGTGTTTTTTGCAAAAATACTTGTAAACTCTAATAAATATGAAATTTAAATGTTTGTGCTCATTTACTTCTCGATATAGTATATTTCAACATGTTTACCATTAACAACTATTATGTTCTGATGGGTAATTGCATGAGGAACTTAAATATGCACAGTAAAATTATGATTGGGATAGGTATAAAATTATCATTGAGCTTAAATCAAAATATGAAAAAAATCGATAATTTTTTAACATTCTTAATCACAACATGTTACTGTCAGGTCTTATCTAAATTCCAATAGCATATTTGGATTCCTTGTGAGATTACCGTCCAGAAAATATATACTTTTTATGGGGTAGAACAAATAGTTATTGAGATATGCTAATTCGAATCTCAGATGGTGTAAAATGTAAAAATCTGGACATGCAACGGTAAGGGTGGCGAGTTCAAAACACACGGCCCTATAGCATTTTGTATTGCTGAGATATGATGAATTAAACAGATCACAATTTGAAAATCCGTAACAACACCACCATTTTTGGGTGGCGAGTTCAAAACGCATGGCCATATGTCAAGTATCAACAAAATTCGTACTGTTCAAAAGAAAGCAGTATGCCCATACAATTACAAAATCCTTCATTTCGGACCACTTGCCCCACGGTCCAGTTGCCCCATATTATTCTATCATCTAATGGGTAATTTCATGAGGAATTCAAATATGTAAAGTAAATAATGATAGGGGTAGGTATAAAAATATATGGATCTCAAGTTAAAACAAGGCGGTTCTCGAACGGCGCGTCTTGCCTGTTCATCAAAAGTGACTTGAAAGAAATGATGATGAAACAGATGATACAATGTAGCACACTGTCACAGAGGTATGCATTGTAGTTAATGCAAGGGATGTAATACCTTAAGGGATGCTCAAATGTTACCCAGTACTAAATATTTTGCGGAACACAAACGAATCGTTTCCGCTTTATGGCCCTTCAAAGTTTAGATGGTACCCCCACCCCCTTTGGACTATGCAGTGGCGGTGCCAGCATCATAATTGGGGGGGGGGGGGGGGGGGGGGCAAAAGGAGGCAAGCCATTTTAGGGGGACCCCAGACGATATTGAATGACCTCCAAAATTTAATCAACAAAAAGAATACACCCCTTCCCTCCACCAAGTCCCATCAAGATAGGCCCTACTGATCTATTTGACCCCATATTTGACCTTGAATGACCTCTGATGACCTTGAAAATTTAATCAGCAAAAAGAACACACCATCCCCTTCCCTCCACCAAATCCCATCAAGATAGGCATTACAGATCTTATTTGACCCCAGATGACCTTGAATGACCTTGAAAAATTAATCAGCAAAAAGAACACACCACACCCCTTCTCTCCACCAAATATAATCAAGATAGGCCTTACGGATCTTATTTGACCCCAGATGACCTTGAATGACCTCCGATGACCTTCAAAATGTTATCAGCAAAAAGAATACACCACCCCCTTCCCTCCACCAAATCCAATCAAGATAGGCCTTACGGATCTTATTTGTCCCCCGATGACCTTGAATGACCTCTGATGACCTTGACATTTTATTCCGCAAAAAGAACACAACACTCCCCTTCCCTCCACCAAATCTCATCAATATAGGCCTTACTGATCTATTGGACCCCATACTTGACCCCGATGACCTTGAAAATGTAATCAGCAAAAATAACGCACCACCCCCTTCCCTCCACCAAATCCCATCCAGATAGGGTTTACTGATCTATTAACCCCATATTTGACCCCCGATGACCTTGAATGACCTCCGATGACCTTGAAAATTTGATCAGCAAAAAGAACACACCCCCTTCCCTCCACCAAATCCCATCAAGATAGGCCTTACGGATCTTATTTGACCCCATATTTGACCCCGATGACCTTGAATGACCTCTAATGACCTTGAAAATCTAATCAGCAAAACAACACACAACCCCCTTTCCTGACATCAAGTACCATCAAGATAGGCCTTACGGATCTCTAGATATCGCGTTACAACGCGTCACAAAAGTGTTAAGCATATTTGATCCCGATGACCTTGAATGACTTCCAATGACCTTGCAAATACAATCAGCAAAAGAACGCACCACCCCCCCCCCCCCCTTCCCTCCACCAAGTCCCATCAAGATAGGCCTTACGGATCTCCAGATATCGCGCCACAAAGGTATTTCTTAGCACACGGCGGACGCCATACGCCGGACAGAAATAGTGATAACATAGTCTCTTCCTGATTACATCAGGCGAGAAAAAAAGACCATTAAGTTTGTTTAAAAATTGATGAAATATTAAAAATTAAAAAATGCTCCAAAAATGCACAAAAGTTGGTTTTTATTAAAAATATTTTTAAAATTGTTTACTTTTGATGTCTAAGATTGATTTTAAATGTTTATGCCATACCTTCTTTTCAATTTGTATGATAAATTAGGTATTTTTACCAAATTTTGTTGTACGACGTGTCAATTTCAAAGGAACTTTCTCATTCAAGGACAAATTTGACATTTTACCCTAAATTGAGGTCAAAGGTCAACTTAATTACTTAACATCCAAGTTGGCAAGGATGTCCACCTAGGTTGTATACTACAGACAGCAAGGAACATTTTGGTATATGACTCCCTGTGCCAGCAGACCGGGACCGAAAAACCATGCGCGCTCCCCAGCTATTATGTATTTCTTTATTTTTCAGAATAGTTATGTATTTCTTTGTTTTTCAATATATCGCCGATTGTTTTATAGTTAAGGGGGTCTTTGTTTTATAGTTGGGTGGGTCTTTGTTTTATAGTTGAGAGGGTCTTTGTTTTATAGTTGGGTGGGTCTTTGTTTTATAGTCGAGGGGGTCTTTGTTTTATAGTCGAGGGGTCTTTGTTTTATAGTTGAGGGGGTCTTTGTTTTATAGTTGAGGGGGTCTTTGTTTTATAGTTGAGGGGGTCTTTGTTTTATAGTTGAGGGGGTCTTTGTTTTATAGTTGGGTGGGTCTTTGTTTTATAGTCGAGGGGGTCTTTGTTTTATAGTTGAGGGGGTCTTTGTTTTATAGTCGAGGGGGTCTTTGTTTTATAGTCGAGGGGTCTTTGTTTTATAGTTGAGGGGGTCTTTGTTTTATAGTTGAGGGGGTCTTTGTTTTATAGTTGAGGGGGTCTTTGTTTTATAGTTGGGTGGTCTTGGGTCTTTGTTTTTGGGTCTTGGGTCTTTGTTTTATAGTCACCCAGATACACCTCACAAGTTTTACAGATGGGCAAAATACAAATTTGCAGCTCAAGTGATTGACACGTCAATATCCATAGACTAAACAATCAACAATAAACCTATTCTTCTCTTTCCAAGTTTTCCTCGCGAAATAAATACCTGATTGTGTGACCATGTCGTGAAGGTATAAGCTGTTTGTTACGGTATGTAAATAATATCGCTGCCTGGGTCCAATGTACGTCGGTACAAACCAGCATACTTGACGTATTATCACGTCACCATGGTCACCGTTATTTCTCTCCAAACTCTTACCAATCCATTGAATGTAGTTTGTAGTCCGTTTGCGTATGGCTACGTGGACAAACTAGGCTATCATGGCTATAGGGCATTCAGTATAAATGAAAAGGCCCTAACCGATTATCACGTTTATCATTCATGAACACAATTTAGACTTTCTAAATAAGGCCATATAAAAATAAAAACTAGTTTCTCGTCCTAAATTTTGAAAAACAAAGAAGCATTAGAGCACATTATTTTAAATAAACAATGCAAAATCACCATTAGTACCCGAATGATATTGTTTGATTGGTTGCGTAACTTCCTTTGTAAAATCTTGTTTATTTCATGGTTTTGTTGAGTTGGTTAACACAAAACCTGCTTTGAAACGCTCATTGGACTAAATAAAGTAAATCTATTACCAAGATGTCACCTTTTTAAATATTTTAACAAAACAGTTATGGAACAAATAAATATAAAGATAAAACGTGAGGGGTCGAGAACCTACTTTTTGGTACTTGCCCTAAGGCCTAAAAAAAAGAGAGGTTTGTTTGCCCAAACACGACCGACCCATAAAATCTCAAAACCCCATGCCTTTTTCTTTTTGTTTTGTTTTTTGAGATTTTTTTTATTTTTATAGTGTTTTATGTTGAAAAATACATGTATTAAATGATATTTTCATTTCAAAGGTATATTATGTGATCTTTCCAGGGAACGCCCTCAACATCGAAAAAAAAATAGAAAGCAGATTTTCTTGCAGATTTACATTTCTGATCATAAATCATGCATACATTCCAAGTTACAGGGCGATACGGTTCTTAATTACTTCAAAATCATGGTTTTAGAGTGAAAATAAACTGTCGGAATTCCGACAGTTTATATTTTTCACTCTAAATTCACTCTAAAACCATGATTTTGAGGTAATTAGGAATCGTATCGCTCTGTAACTTGGAATGTATGTATGATTTATGATCGGAAATGTAAATCTGCAAAAAAATCTACTTTCTAAAAAAAATAATGAATAGAGGGCGCTCTCTGGAAAAGATCACATAATATGCCTTTAATTTGCCAAACTAATCAACAAAACTGCCCTGTAATTGACTTATTCCCACATATCCACCCTTTAAAACACTAAGGAGATGCAAATCCAAGATCCTACCACTATCTAGTGAAAAACAGAACATGTCAGAACATTCAGCATGGTCTGAAGGTTTGTACTACAGGATACCAGCTGCACTATTAAAACAAAATACATGTATTAGCCCAAACCAGCCAGGCTACGTTTTACGGCGTGTAAACCGGGGGAGGGGGACAAAGGATGATTTTTAACCAAATAATTGCCGCAAAACCCCTTGGATTCGACCCCCGGACTCTCCGATCACCAAGCCGGGTCCCTAACCACTCGGCTAACCTGACAACGCTCACCCGGGCAGCGATTTTGTACACATATATATCAGCTTGGTTGATGATGTCATCGAATGAATTGCTATGATAGCATGCGCGTGGACATAGTTTTTGCCGTACTGAATCGTAGTGTAGGAAGGTTAGGGTTTAAAGAACATTAAAGTGTATTAACATCAAATTGTATAGTCCTTTTTCTTCTCGAAAAGTGTCTATAGCCAAAAAAAAAAAAAAAAAGTAATCGACCTACCGACCCACTTTTTTCAACTCTTGTTTGGGCAAACAAACCTTCTTTTTTTAGGCCCAATGCTTGCAAGTTATTATCACATTCACAATTGCCCCAATATTATTATTCCATGTACATGTATTCTCAAGTAGCCCCATCTCATTTGGGAAATTACCCATAACTCCTAAAATATATCTTTATGAGAACCAGAATAAGACGATTTTCTATTCAGAGCAACTATAAATGATATGTTTGTTCGGATAATGGGCACCCTTACCTCATGTGACCTGTAACCCGTGGCGCAACCCCGCGTTCCGATAGATGGGGAAAACCCGCCGACTTCTTGAATTGATGCAATGGTGGGTGCGATTGCGAGAAAACAATTTTAGATAGGGAAAACCCGAATTCCTGAATTGATGAAACGGTGCATGGGTGCAGTGCAATTTGAGAGAATAATCGTGAAACTATTTACATAATAGTAGGCCTAATATCGAAAATCTTTATCGATAAACAACACTACATGTACATGTTTGGTTTCGGGTTTTTAAACGTGGAATTAGCCGGACTGGACTGTGAATTTAGAATATAGTACAGTAAACATGTAGATCATTTTCATGTCAGGGATTCTACCTGGGCTCCTGGTCTTTTTCATAAATATTTGTTTTATTTTGTCATCATACTTCCTCCTATACTGAGCTGAACTTGTCCAGTTTGTGTAATGCAATATATAAAATATTGCTTTGTTCCGTTTTGTCTTCATTTTAATTCATAACAGGATTTCCCATATAACTGCCTTGAACCAGAAAGCCTGCGTTATTATTCCATATGGGAGCACCACACCAAATATCTTTCTCATTGAAATACGTGTAAAAGTGCCATATTTCAAGACACCTTTTCTACCCTCCGGTTACATTTATGGCATACTTGTCTCCTATGACCATTTTCAGTAACATCTCAACTTTAATTTAAGCCTTGTTTCCTGAGGGGTTATTGACCTAAATTTTCCGCTACGGACCTGCACACAGCGCCCTCACTTTTTCACGTTTTCTGGCATGCCTGTTCACCATTTAGGCAGGTGCTTACGCCCTGGGCACTATTTAGGTCGATAAATTAAAAATATCGTATTTTATCATTGTAGGTGCAACGGATAGGTCCCATTCGTTCATTTAAATACAAACATACCATCCCCGGAGAAACAAATTGCCCGAAAACCTCACATTTACAAGCCTAGTCTTCGTGCTTTTCCAGAACTACAGTACTAGGGCCTACATGAATTGCGCCATTTTTACCGTCTATGATTGCGCATTGATTTGGTGCAGGAGTGCTCCCATATTGCTACCAGTAACATTCCTGTTATAAATAGCCCGGCACGTTTCTATTTCTCAAGCTTTTTAGGCACAACTGATAGTCTGAGATAAAATCATTGCATCAGGAACCGGATTCTCGGATAATTGACGCTTGACTTTCGATTCGTGGGGAACAGCAATCGGGGAAAGACTGCATTTCAAACTGATGGTTTCATATGACACACCCGAACTTTTGGTGAATGGGCGTGTAGTACATGATTTGTATAAGGTCACGCGTTATGAACTCGCCTCCCAATAGGGTGGTGCCGTTACATTTTTTAGTTTTATGCTGTCATTTTCCTCACATATTTTCAAAACCACAAAAGCTATCTCTGGTATCATTTTAAAGCCCTAATAACAAGCTATCTGCCTGCAAAATGGCATTGGTATAGCTAATACAGAAGGGGAGATACAGCTGTTTGATGTTTGGAGACCAGGGGTGGTGCTGGAAGGGGTGCCGCCTGTACAAACTCAATGGGGATAATCCAATAATGGCGATAATCTTTGTTCTTTTTACGGAACTATTCATCCCATAATGTTACAAACACCATTCTGGTCCCATTTTAAAGGATATTTAGTAGTCTTTAAGTATGTGGTTCAACAGACTTGTCAACTATTTGTAACAACTAATTAATTATGGATAAAACCATGATCATCAGCTTTCTTCCTATTCGCTACACAGTCAACATGAATAATCAGCCGGCAATTTACCGGATTTATAAAAATGACTATAACAGAAAAAGTTTTCAACCTATGATAGCAAAAGTATACATTTTTGGAAAGCTTGTAACTAGAGGAATTCAGAAATGCAGTTTATATCAGGGAAGGGTTCATCCATAACCCTAACACTACCATATACCCCAAAATACCACGACTGGGCACGTTGGTACCACCCGGCGTGGAAGTTTTTTGATGAAAAAATGGACCCAATACATACAGTCTGGGCAATACACTGCCCAGAACTGTGCTTGACAGCCGTGGTGAAGTGTGGAATCCCTCGCTTGTGGTGCGAGAGGTCCCTGGATCAAATCCCGGGGGATCGGGGGGATATTTTGGTCGATTTTCCGCGTTGAAGAAAAAATGCTGAAAAAAGTGGGGGAAGTGTTAGGGTTAAACAAATATTTCTGAAAATTCTAAAAAAATATTTTAAAAAAATTGGAGATATTCACTAGCCGGTAGGCCTATAGGCCTAATTACCATACCGACGTAGTAACTTTGACAATTATATATTATCTAATGGGTAATTTCATGAGGAATTCAAATATGTAAAGTAAATAATGATAGGGGTAGGTATAAAAAATATATGGATCTCAAATTAAAAATTAAAAAACTCTGATATTTTCCCGAACATACCATTTTAGTTCTTGGTCGTACTATAATTTTAATGGCATATTTGGTTTCCTCATGCAATTTCCCTTCGAAAAATGTATACTTTTACTACCTCAGGGGGGTATTCAAGCAAATATAAATGTGTAAAGTTAAAATCATGTCGCGAAAGCCAAAATCCGTGTGTAACGCGAAAGGAGGCGAGCTTAAAACACATGACCATAATCCTCTATTTTGTAAACTTTTTGTTGATTGAAATTTAAATTATTATCTCGATAAACTCTATTGACCTATTTAATATACTATAATCCCTCATGGGATTTATACCATATCAATGGAAACTGCTCTCTTAAATAACTTACTAAATACTCTTGAAAGCATTTTATTCATTCTCAATATTGAATCTGAAATCAATTTTATATAAAGTGATTTGAATTGTAAATTTGTAAATTACACATCGTCGCCTTGCTACTTTTTCGTGTTTTGCCTAAATAACAACTCCGTGAACATGTGCATCTGTTGCTTTGACGGGTGACACTGTTAGAGGCAAGGTATTAATTTGTCTTCATAAAAATGGTAAACAGTTTTTCTTTCTTTCTCAAACGTGTTTTGTGTTTAGTTAAAAAACCATTAACCTAAAATAAGGCCTCAGCATTTTTTGTTTGGTTGTCCTCCACACAGCTGGGAGATATTAAGTCCCGGGTCAAACAACAGAGACTTAATTCATACACTTCATTTCACATTTGAAAAAATACCTAAATTCAGTAAATTATCATATCATAATATGGCAAGATATGTATTGCTAATTGTTACATTAAATAACAATGCAATAATATTCATGTGATCTGGAAGGAAAAATGGTAAACCGGTGCATTAAAGATTTTGAGATGCATTTAAAACACATTAGGCCAAGTAACAAAAATAACGTGTTTCTCGTCCGGACTCTTTTAAAAATCAGTGAGGGCGGCCCTTATTTGTTATTTTTGGATTTTTTGTTATTTTTCAGAAGCCAAAATACAAGCTTTTTGCAAGAATTGTTTCGATATTCGTATCACTATCTCATGATCTATGCCAACGTAAACAAACCAGGAATCAGCTTTAAAAATGGCGGCGCGGCAAATGCATCGATCATCAATTTTGTAACTGATCAATATAGGTTCCGTAATTGCTCCAGGTTCCACCTATTTAAATACAGAACACGCGGTAAATCGATCGCAACCACCGCGGTAATAAGCGAATGATATTTGCACAAGGTGAACGGACTCCACATGCGTTACGGTCTTTCTTACCAGTCGCAATAGATATTTGTCACATCATGGTCACATTGACACGCATACAAAACTACTAGGCTTATATTTCTAGACTTTGACAAATACCTGCGATGAATCCACAATATTTTATGGGAAATATGTTTGGTCTACTCAAGCTTAAGGTGGCTCTATTGCCTGATTAAAATTTTAGATTTACTTTAAAATCTTATCGGCCGAGTGCACCAATGGCGGGTAGCTGAAGAATAGCTCTACCTCGCTAGTAACTGAGGCGTAACCCAAAATTGTGAGAGCACCAAACCGGGGTAAGATACTAGGCTAGTAACTGGCGGGTAGTTTACGCTAAATCTTATACCTCACCGGACCCAAGAGTAAGTTGGAGCATAACGGTTTATGCTGTAACTAAACGACAATTTCTTATTTGCCCGATGGACGATTATACATAGATATGATGATCAGTGGGAGAATTTTATCATGCAATTTATTATCAACTTACGTATAACAATTTTACTTAATCATACATTTAAGACCATTGATATAAACTATTTTTAAAACTATCCATAATCATGCATACACAGTTGTAAAAAATTAGTTCAAACAATCAAGCATCCAATCAATCAATCAATCAAGCAAGCAATAATTATTTAATTAATTAATAAATAAATTAAATAACATGAAATCAGATAAATAAACAAATTAAATAACATGAAGTCAAATAAATAAACAAATTCATAAATAAATAAGCCTATTGAATGAATATTATAAATAAGATAAATAAAATGATGAATACAAAATAAAATACATAGGCCTACACATTTAATAAATCGATTGATTATTGTCAATACCATACTGTAGTTCATAAAAATTGACATAAATGATTTCATTTAAGTCACTATAAGGTCATTTTTTGAAGAAAAAAAGAAGGGAATTACGGGAATCGAACCCGTGATTTACATTTACAAAAGCCAGGATCACAGTAGCACGCCACAAAGATTTGACGCTAGAATTGTGATATTTATATTATTTAACCATTGATCCATTTATTTAAAACGAAAGGATTTTGATCGTGACATTTTTGCCATTTTATACCATTATGTATGTTTAACATAATTACATTATAGAGTAATACTTTATAATGTAATTATGGTCCTTATTTTTGAAAGAATGTTAATAAAATTTTCGAACACAAAAAATGGCGTCATATTCAAAGATTTCATTGCTCTACTGGACGTGGTGTGACGTGCCATAGACGTGTTGCATTATTAATGTTATTTAAATCAACGCTTGACGTAGCGACTGACGACACAGTTTTATAATTCTATGGAGCACCATTCGTGTCAATATGATTGCTGTTTGATACATGTACACACATTTGACGCATGCGACAATTAATTTTGTAAGGGGACGATGCTGATTAATGTGGATATTTACCTCGCTAGTTACTATGCTGGTGTTTCTCGCCAATTATGCTCTAAGAATTACATCGTTAGTAAGTTACGCTACAGTTAGAGCTACTAGGGAGGTAACTGGAATTGGAAAAAATAAATAAAATAAAAAGAAAGTTGTTGCCAAATATGTTGGTATTATGCCCTTTGACCTAACATATCTTGGCAACCGAATGTCCGATTGAAATAATAATACTAATAATACTAATATTAATAATAACACGGCATTTATAATGCGCCTTTGCCAAAGGATACAAAGCACAACGACAAAAAAAATGCAAACAAGGAAAGAGCACAAATTAGGAGAAGAGGTTTGTTTTCAGAAGGGATTTGAACCCTGTGACTGTAGGAGCACTACGAATATACTGGAATCTTGTTCCATTGAATAGGAGCAGCCACTGAAAAAACCCTATCCCCGGCGCACTTGTTAGTCTTAGGAACCCTAAGGTTCAGGCCGTGGTCCGATCTTGTGGTATTCACAGAGCCATCACGGGGTCTCTTTACACTAAGGGGGCTGGCATTTTCTTCGGAAGGGGGGGGGTCCCAAATACACTGGGGGGGGTCATAGTTTTTTTGACATGAAAACAGGGGGGGTCATAAAATTATTTCATTGAAAATGGGGGGGGTCACAAATTTATCAAAGCATGCTTCAGGCCCGTAGGAAGGGGGGGGGGGCGATGGTGGCGATCGCCCCCCCCCTTTGAAAATCTTCCCCGGAAAATTTGTACACAGATGAAAAAATTTCGCGCGCTACGCGCGCATTTGTCCTCCCAAAATGCAATATTCTTTGCTACAAGCTTGTTTAGAGCCAAAATGTACCTCGATCGTGCAAAAAATAGGTGCAAATTCGAAAATCTTCGCGCGCTACGCGCGCATATTTGACTCCCAAAAATCTTCCCGTGATTTTTTTGGGAAAACGCCCCCCCTTTGAAAAAAGTGTCTTACGGCCCTGTGCTTTCTGAAATGTGTGTTGGGGGGGGGGGGGGGGGGGGGGTCACAAAATAATGGACTGTATTGGTAGGGGGGGTCATAAAAATATGCAGCTCTTGGATAGGGGGGGTCATGAAAAAATTGTCTGGGTCTATCCACATTTTTGGGACCCCCCCCCTTCCGAAGAAAATGCCAGCCCCCTAAGGGCCAAAGTTCTCCGCGAAGAAAAAATAAGGGCGGCCCCAAAGGGAAGGGCGGGCGGTCGAGGACAACCAAACAATTTTTGTTTGACCTAAATGAGCACGGCAATGTCGTAGCAGGCTGCCTAACGATATTAAATATTGAGTTTTATGATGGTTTGGGAATGGAAAGCTATTGAAATAGGCATGATAGGATCATAGGATAGATACATCAAATAGATTTCAACGAAGTTAATTTACTTACCAACGAATAAACTGCGCTAGCAATGGCCCCAGATCTCACACCACAACAACAGCATGTTTTCATAATTGCCATTTTCGCATAGATTTCAGCACACTCCTCTAATATTTTTCCTAGCCAAAACGAAGCTGCACCTATCTATATACCAGCGTCATTAATGTTATGACCTTCAAGGCAAATACTCATGCATCTGTATCACTACGCATATTAAAGGGATGTTGGGATACTGCCAAGCATAATGCACTAATCATCAAACCTGGGTATAGTTCTGGATACCCTTCATTTACACCTTTTATTGTAAGGCATTGACCCACCCTCACATCTGAACGTTACTTCTAATAATTATGAGTATGGTCAGCAGCAGAGATTGTTTTTCTCGCAGAAATTGTTTATTGTCAGAAAAAATGGGGGTCATATAAAGTTTTTTAAGGCATATTATGTGATGTTTTCCAAAGGGTGCCCTCTACCCATTATTTCTTTTAGAAAGTAGATTTTCTTGCAGATTTACACTTCTGATCATAAACCCTGTAACTTGGATTATATTCATGATTTATGATCAGAAATGTAAATCTGCAAGAAAATCTACTTTCAAAAAAGAATTCAAGGAGAGAGGGCGCCCCCTGGAAAAGATCGCAATCATCGCATGATCTACCTGTTATGAAGGATAGATTGAGTGGGAGGGGATGAGGGTCTATAGGGTTGCAGACACTAAACCCAATGGCATAATCAGAAACCAGTGTTTACATGGGATGGTTTAAACATCTTTTCACCGATCCGAAAAGTTCATGTATAAACCTACGAATGAACAGATGAAGTAATCATGTCAGGAGACCTGATGGAAGGTATGGTCATACAAAACCAGCCACGCCTTTGAGTTTAATTTCATTTCGTTCGCGATAATGTTATTAAACCGTTAATACGCTAAATTAAGTGCGCGCAGGAGGCTAAAACTAGCTGTTGGCAGCCAAAGTCAAACCGATTGGATCCAATCCTAAAGCGTGCGCATGTACCGTGACTTAAAATTGATATGTGCATTAATAGAATACAAAACACTCGCGCGCGTGGCCAAATAATTTATGCATCATCGAAAGTAGTCCTATTGCATGATCGTAATCTCTACACGATAGGGCATCGTTTTCATGCAATCATTTTTTCTTGTATGGTGATTGTGCAGCACAATTTGTATGCGTGAGGACCAGCTGCAGAATGATGTATTATATACATTATAGGGCTGATATTGTAATCCATCAATAACATTAATTTCTCGGTATATTATAGTACCATTAGGCGACGAAAACAAAATGTTCTACGGGCCCGACCGACCGACCGACCATTTTTTCTCGAATTTCTTTGAAAATGTTTTGAAAAAGAGTTCAAATATTGTGCACATTTTTGTTTTTTTGCTGTTGAAATTGTTGAATTTGTTTACGGAGTAATTCGGTTATACCCTTCACAGCAGAGGTATTCATAGTGCATGATTTTTAAGAACGACGCATACTACCGATGTTGGTGTGTAGGGTATAACAGAATTATGCCGATTTGTTTTTTGTTTTGCTGTTGACATTTTTGAATTTGTTTTGATTTTTTGTTTGTAATTTAATTTAATTTGTTTTGAAAATTTCGAAAATTGCAGAAAATTCACCATTCAAAATTTGTGGTGCAAGAAAACCCGACCGACCAACCCTACCTGAGTGGAAGTAATTCGTCAAAAATGTGTTCTTATTTGACAAATTAAAAACTTGTCATAAGAAATGACAGGTATGTGATTCAACAAATATTCTGTAATGGATGGTGCACATTAATTTGTGATGCTAATTTTCATCGTAACAAACATTTCCTTGACTGAAATATATTTAACTTTTAATGACAAATTATTTATTTATTTATTTATTTATTTATTTACCGGTGCTTATAGAGCGCATTTTCAAAAGATCAATGCGCTGTACAAATCATAGACATCAAAAAATGGCATACAATATATAACAACAAAATAACAGCAAAACATTTTAAAAATATGATTAAAAAGATACGTTTCAGCAAAGCACCACTGTTGTATAAAAAGTATGACATACTGTTACACAATAATTAATGAATGACAACTGAAATGAAAAATTAAATAACTTATTATCATCAATGAAATGACAAGTGATAAGTCATTTAATTTGTCATTCATATTAAATGACTAATTTTTTATTAGAAATTATTCTTATTATTTGTCATTTAATTTGTCATTCATTCATTTGTCATTGAAAGTCAAATATTTATGAGTCGTGAAAATATTTGCTATGTTGAACATTAATGTATATTAATGTGAAACACTAATTGAAATTCATACATGTATGGTAAACAGGTAGCATTTTAATGCTACCTGTTTACCATACATGTATGGTAAACAGGCCCAAAGGCCCAAAGGTTAGGATCTGTTTTCACACCCTAGCATGCAAAGAATTTAAAAATGGAGTAATGGTTACAATAATGTTTGCCATTGACCATGGCTATATACAGGCCCAAACCCATGCGCAAATTAATTCAAGCTTTATAAGAAACAGTGGCGTATCTGGTGTGTTTTTTCAGGGGGGGGGGGGGGCAAAGGGTATTTTTTCCCGGTGAACACCAGTTCGACCCTACACGCAGTGCGCGAAATTTTAACAACATATCTACACGAATCTGGCCATTATTGAGGTACATTTTTCTTTCAAACGGGCTTCTATAATGACATTCCTGGACAAATGCGCGCGTAGCGCAAGAACATTTGCCATTTTTATACTAAATTGCCCATCATCAAACCGGGCAAGGGGCAAAGTTGTCATATAGACGGGAATTAAGTAAATCACTTATATTTTCTCTTTCCTTTTCCCTTTTATCTTCCTCTCTCCCTTTCCTTTCTTTTCCTTTCCCTTTTCTTTCTCTCTTTCTTTCCTCTCGTTCCTTTCTTTCCCTTTCCTTCCCCTTTTCCTTTCCTCTACCCTTTTCTCGTCCTCTCTTCCCTCTCTTCTTCCCTTCTCTTCGTTTTTTTTAGCCCGGTAGTTTGAGCTGGCCTACCCGGTCAAAGCCGTCTGGGGGGGGGGGGGGGGGGGGGGGGGGGGCACTCTGCTTATAAGAAAGACTGGAAACTTCTGGCTTTTTCTGGAATATCCAAGCTTATCCAAGTTCTGGCCAAGAGAATAATCCAGCCTAATTTCGAACCTTGAATATCCTGGTTTTAAGCCAGGATAAAACTGGAAAAAAGCTGGAATAAAAATAATCCTTATGAAAATGACATTATGAAATTGGTTTAGCTTGGACTTTTATAAACACATTCGGGAATCTATATTATTCAAAGTCTAAGCTTCTTAGCAACCTTGGATTAGCATGATTAGCTTGGACTTTTTACAAACACATTGTGGAAAAGTCCACCTAGCACATCAAGTCCCTGACCAGGTGCTTTGAGTTGGCTAATTCAAAATAGATAATCGGTACCAAAAATCTGAGATAAAATTCAATGAGCGAATTCCTTCTCCGCAGTTCGATACCTCATTCATCAAAATCGAATGGATACTTTTAAAGTTATGGCGATTTCAATGACCGCGCAATAACAACAGCAAAGTTGCACTATAGTAGATTCATAAACTCTGGCGTATTGGTTTCGATTTTGGATCTCGTCCATTGGGCGTTAGAGGAACCCATTTTGACCAATGATGAAACAGCGGTACTTTTATAGATGTTATTATTTGCGTTCCATAATCAAATGCTAATCTAGATAGTGTGGCTATAGTGAATATATAGCTGATCATGTAGCTTTACAAATCACGGCAACCAAATACTTAATCCAACAGCTTGAAATATGTTATCCTTTGGAAGCGGTCACCACAATAATAAAAATCGACCATCATCGACCTTTATAGTTTCAAAAGAAAAATGTTATGTTTGTCAACCTATTCATAATTTAGTGGAGCATCAAGTTTCACTTTTTATTATGCAAGTGACATAAAGGAAACATTAAACTAAAAAAATACCCGTTCTACATATTCATTTGTGAGAAAAAACGAATTAATTCAATCATCATCTTTTGTATAAACCAGGCACAAAACCATTTGGCCCAGATGGAGAAAAGGTTAATCAACCAAGATACGGATTATAAACGTTACTTTATGTATTTCTGGCTATGAGACCACCTGAATGCCTTTATCAATTTATCTGAATAACAACACATCTTCTTTATCAAAAATATGCGGGCAATTGACAACACCTGTTTGCAGGCAAAGACAATGCAGATCATTTTGCCGCAAGTTCCCAGTCACTAGGTTTAATAATAGTTGTTCACCCTATCTTTACATAGTGGTGAATACGTCATAATAGTATAGGCACTGATGATGACAAGGTATTAACCATGCATATTACGATTAAAATTCGAGTGCCTCCCCCTCTTTTGCTATCTGTTACCTCTGACTGAAATGGTGAATCGGCCATTGTCTGCGAATCAACTAGATAGATATTATATGAATCATTGATTTGTGTGTGATTACTGTCATGCTATCTGAACGAGCCACATTGGTATCTGGATGAATGGGTCTGGAGTGATAGCCGCAATTTGGGGGATAAAGGGTCTTAGTTGGGGCTGTTAGGGCATCACAGGGGAGGTTTGGTTCATTTTCTTCTAAAAGCACCAAAGATGGCCCATATGTTGCCCATACCATACTCTTTTCATTTTTGCTGGATGCCAAAACTTCAGCCTTTTGGGACGGCCATAATGGCCAATTCCAATATGGCCGCCATACTGGGGGATCAAAAAATCAAATTGCTTCAATTAAGCTGAGAACCATGCCAAATTGTTTGTCTGAGCACAAGGATTCCAAAAATGTATAGTTTGCCCCTTTTCCGATGTGTGGTTACTGAGATATTGAGCAAAACGTGAAAAGGTCGTTGACCTTTCCTTTTGGGGTTAACATTTGAACACGTTCCGATTTTGACAAACGATATCTCAAATTGTTCGTTAGATCAAAAGGATTCAAGAAATGGTAGTTTCTACCACCTGGAGCCGTTATTGTCCCTTGTACAGGGGTAAAAAGGTCAAATTGTATAGGCGTATATAGGGATTGTATAGGCGTATATAGGGATTGTGACCTTTTGACCCTGTATAAGGCACAAAAACGATTTCAGGTGGTAAAAACTACCATATCTTGAACCCTTGTGATTTGACGAACAATTTGAGATATCGTTTGTCAAAATCGGAACATGTTCAATTTTTGACCCCAAAAGCAAAGGTCAACGACCTTTTCACGTTTTGCTCAATATCTCAGTAACCACGCATCGGAAGTGGGGCAAACTATACATTTTTGGAATCCTTGTGCTCAGACAAACAATTTGGCAATTTAAATTTTTGATCCCCTAGTATGGCGGCCATATTGGAATTGGCCATTATGGCAGTCCCAAAAGGCTCAAATTTTGGCATCCATCAAAAACCGAAAGCCTGGTATGAGCAACATATGGACCAACTTTGGTGCTTTTAGAAGAATTTGAACCAAATATCCCTTAGACCCCCAACTATCTGACTAGCTGTGAATAATAAAAGTCTTTGAGTTTTTACACACACATTTTTAATGCGTAATCACACAATGTTGATTCACGCACAAAATGTTGTTTGCGGATTTCTTAATGCAAATAATATATAACATTATCCATCTCTCTTAAGATATCTTATTGATGATGTATTTAGATATAAAATATATAATTTAATTGTGGGTTTTCCCTTCAAAATTAAGGCTGTTTGATTATAACTAATTAACAGATGGAGGAAGTTCTCAGAAATATTGTTTATTCATACACGTTGTCTAAAATGTTAGGGCAAATCAGATTAAGGATTGTGCTTTGTCCTACATAATTAATACTACTAATTTGTTACAGAAATGTTTTACAACAATTCAAGAATCCGCACATTGGTTATTTTAATGACCCAAGAACCTCATTATTTCTGGGAACAGAATTTGTGTTATTAAAATGTTACCTGTGATTGGTAATGCCCCACAGTAATAAATAAAGTGAAAAAGAATAGCAAGTTATAACATAATAATTAATATAAGGGATACCGTTGAAAAATGTGGTTAAACAAAAAAATATGTCTGCCTTAGGCCATGATAGAAAATATTGCAATACCAATATCATTTGAATATACACATTTTGAAATGTAGGTCGGGTTAAGTCGACGGTAATTACCAGGGCAAGACCTTGAGATACATTGAATAGAAATGTTTGCATAAAATATGCAGCAGTTTGTCGCTCCATTGTCTATGCCATTTTATTTGTATACAGCACGTCCGTGTAATTATCATGGTTATAATAGTTCTCTGCCGTGGGGATCAGGGCCCTTGGAAGTATATTTTGTATGGGGGTGCTGTAAATTTGTACGTCTTCACCGCTACGGCGTGGGGTCCAGGGGCTCTGAAGCTTTTGGGTTTTAGCATGTTTGAATGACCTAGGAAAGCTCTCCTTGCTATGAATATTTACATTTATTTTTAATAAACTTTTAACTTTGGCTTGGTCTTAAACACACTATAAAACCAAAAGACACTAATGAAAGATGAAAAATGTTACATTGTAGTTGTCGAGTTGACGAGATAATTTACAGATGACGTGATTATTGACTACATAATTGCGAGATAATTTACAGATGACGTGATTATTGACTACATAATTGCGAGATAATTTACAGATGACGTGTTAATTGACTAGATAATTGCGACATATCTAAACATGACGTAATAATTGACGAGATGACGTGATTATTGACTATATAATTGCGAGATAAATTACAGATGACGTGATAATTGTCGAGATGACGAGATAATTTACAGATGACGTGATTATTGACTACATAATTGCGAGATAATTTACAGATGACGTGTTAATTGACTAGATAATTGCGACATATCTAAAAATGACGTGATAATTGACGAGATAACGTGATTATTTACTATATAATTGCGAGATAAATTACAGATGACGTGATAATTGTCGAAATGACGAGATAATTTACAGATGACATGATTATTGACTAGATAATTGCGAGATAATTTACAGATGACGTGATAATTGTCGAACTGACGAAATAATTCACAGATGACGTGATTATTGACTACATAATTGCGAGATAATTTACAGATGACGTTTTAATTGACTAGGTAATTGCAAGATAATTTACAGATGACGTGATAATTGACGAGATGACGAGATAATTTAAAGATGACGTGATTATTGACTACATAATTGCGAGATCATTTACAGATGACGTGTTAATTGACTAGATAATTGCGAGATAACTTACAGATTACGTGATAATTGACGAGATGACGAGATAATTACAGATGACGTGATTATTGACAACATAATTGCGAGATAATTTTAAAGATGAATTGTTTATTGCCTAGATTACTGCGAGATAATTTACAGATGACGTGATAATTGACGAGATGACGAGATAATTTACAGATGACGTGATTATTGACTACATAATTGCGAGATAATTTACAGATGACGTGTAAATTGACTAGATAATTGCGAGATAATTTACAGATGACGTGATAATTGTCGAGATGACGAGATAATTAACAGATGACGTGATTATTGACTATACAATTGCGAGATCATTTACAGATGACGTGTTAATTGACTAGATAATTGCGAGATAATTTACAGATTACGTGATAATTGACGAGATGACGAGATAATTACAGATGACGTGATTATTGACAACATAATTGCGAGATAATTTAAAGATGAAGTGTTTATTGACTAGAGTACTGCGAGATAATTTACAGATGACGTGATAATTGACGAGATGACGAGATAATTTACAGATGACGTGATTATTGACTACATAATTGCAAGATAATGTACAGATGACGTGTTAATTGACTAGATAATTGCGAGCTAATTTACAGATGACGTGATAATTGTCGAGATGACGAGATAATTTACAGATGACGTGATTATTGACTAGACAATTGCGAGATAATTTACAGATGACGTGATAATATTCGAGATGACGAGATAATTCACAGATGACGTGATTATTGACTACATAATTGCGAGATAATTTACAGATGACGTTTTAATTGACTAGGTAATTGCAAGATAATTTACAGATGACGTGATAATTGACGAGATGACGAGATAATTTAAAGATGACGTGATTATTGACTACATAATTGCGAGATCATTTACAGATGACGTGTTAATTGACTAGATAATTGCGAGATAACTTACAGATTACGTGATAATTGACGAGATGACGAGATAATTACAGATGACGTGATTATTGACAACATAATTGCGAGATAATTTAAAGATGAAGTGTTTATTGCCTAGATTACTGCGAGATAATTTACAGATGACGTGATAGATGACGAGATAATTTACAGATGACGTGATTATTGACTACATAATTGCGAGATAATTTACAGATGACGTGTAAATTGACTAGATAATTGCGAGATAATTTACAGATGACGTGATAATTGTCGAGATGACGAGATAATTAACAGATGACGTGATTATTGACTACACAATTGCGAGATCATTTACAGATGACGTGTTAATTGACTAGATAATTGCGAGATAATTTACAGATTACGTGATAATTGACGAGATGACGAGATAATTACAGATGACGTGATTATTGACAACATAATTGCGAGATAATTTAAAGATGAAGTGTTTATTGACTAGAGTACTGCGAGATAATTTACAGATGACGTGATAATTGACGAGATGACGAGATAATTTACAGATGACGTGATTATTGACTACATAATTGCAAGATAATGTACAGATGACGTGTTAATTGACTAGATAATTGCGAGCTAATTTACAGATGACGTGATCATTGTCGAGATGACGAGATAATTTACAGATGACGTGATTATTGACTAGATAATTGCGAGATAATGTACAGATGACGTGATAATATTCGAGATGACGAGATAATTCACAGATGACGTGATTATTGACTACATAATTGCGAGATAATTTACAGATGACGTGTTAATTGACTAGGTAATTGCGAGATAATTTACAGATAACGTGATATTTGACGAGATAATTTACAGATGACGTGATTATTGACTACATAATTGCGAGATAATTTACAGATGACGTGATTATTGATAGATAATTGCGAGATAATTTACAGATGACGTGATAATTGACGAGATGACGAGATAATTTACAGATGACGTGATTATTGGCTAGATAATTTACAGATGACGTGGTAATTGACGAGATGACGAGATAATTTACAGATGACGTGATTATTGACTACATAATTGCGAGGTAATTTACAGATGACGTGTTTATTGACTAGATAATTGCGAGATAATTTACAGATGACGTGATAAGTGACGAGATGACGAGATAATTTACAGATGACGTGATTATTGACTACATAATTGCGAGATAATTTACCGATGACGTGATAATTGACAAGTTGACGACTATTTTGCGAGTTATTAGTTTTGCCAATACCGCGCTTTTGTCGCGCAATTGGGCTACTTTTGCTTTTGACTAAAGTGTGCAGCGTGTTAAAGGCTGGCTGACACTATGACGGAGAAGGGTCAATGGCAAGCTACGGTAAGCTGCGGATAGCAATTTTGAATTTCCCGGCAATCATCGTGTGTTGCCGTCAGTTGTCGCTGACGAATCCGCTAGCCACCGCAGACGGCCGAAATCATCAGTCGCGTCCGTCGGCAAATTTTCAGCATGTTGAAAAATCGTTGTGATTCCGTTCAGATTTCGTTGGAGACCGTAACCCTCATGCCTCATTTCCTCTACGTTTCCATGCCGTGCGAGGCCGTATCTAGTCGTTTTGAGGTCGTCACAATTTCGTTAGTAGTCGTTGTCAACGACCATTGACGGCTAAACAATAGACTATGCCATAGTCTATTTTATTTTTAACCCTTTTTTATCTCCTTTTTTTTTAAACCTTTTTTTAAAAATTATTTTCTACTTAAATATTTCTTATTCTCTTTTTACTTAAACCATTTATCAGGGAGCTTATATAATGGGAGAGGAAATTCGAATCGCAAAATTGAAGCCTCCCCATATATGGGCATGTGGGCGTGAGTACGCGCAATGTAACTCTTGAGATGACGGCGCACACTCATTAGCATACTTTAGACGCGTGATGTAACTCTTGTAACTTATTAGCATAATTTAGACGCGTGATGTAACTCTTGGAACGGGGGCGCTGTCACGCTAGAGGCTTCAATTTCGGCAATGGAAGTCTGTGTACAGTGGCACCCGCCTGCATTTATTCAGTGTCTGGACCGTTGTCTAATATTTTGCACGCAGCCGCGCCAATGAGTAAATTCCTAATGTTATGAGGGCAGTATTGTATACATGTATGTTCTGTAATTCTGTCGCTATTGATATGATATTATCAACAGAGGGCTCCCTTTAGTCCACTACTGATACAGTGATTGCTCCCGCCCACTAACCGACATGCCCCGAGTAAAAACTCCAATTAGTCGGGTATCTACAGAGGGTTAGTGTGCACCCCCCCCCCCCCCCCCGACTCCCCAAACCAACTTTTTTTACTTCCTATTATGATCCTAAGACATAATCAGGATGTTAACAAAAATATTTTGCTTTGTTAACACACCTAAATCCAAGATGGCCGCCAAGATGGCCGCCAAAATTGGTAAAATTCCATATATTGGCATATATATATATGAGTTACTTGTGGTCTAATACATACATCCCATCATTAAAATTATATTCTTATCATACATTTCGGTTGATATTATGCTATTTTATGGAAATTTGACCACTTTTGACCATTAATTTGGCGGCCATTTTGTTTTTGAAGTATGTTAACAAAGCAAAAATACTAGATTTGAGTTTCTAGTGATCTAACACATACATCCCATTGTTAAAACTATACTCTGATCATACATGTTGGTTTATATATATATATGCCAATATATGGAATTTTACCCATTTTGGCGGCCATCTTGGCGGCCATCTTGGATTTAGGTGTGTTAACAAAGCAAAAGTTCTGGATATGAGTGTCTAGTGGTCTAATACATACATCACCATATTAAAACTTTACTTTCACAATACAATTTGATTGCTATATGTCATTTTATGAGATTTGACCAGTTATGGCGGCCATTTTGGACGCCATCTTGCATAACCCCTTAGCATTATGAAAATATTTTTGTTAACATCCTGATTATGTCTTAGGATCATAATAGGAAGTAAAAAAAGTTGGTTTGGGGAGTCCTGGGGGGTGCACACTAACCCTCTGTAGATACCCGTCTAAATGGCGAATGGGGAATGTAAAACTTTAACGGTGACAAGTAGGAGCGCCCTCACTTATAATACTGCCCATCTATGTTGTTAATGGTAACAAGTGTGGGCGCCCTACATGTACCCTCACTTCTAGGTACTGCATTTAGGACCCGATTTAGGATTAATGAATACGCTGAAATGCTGATAAATAATCAGAAAATGGGATAGATAGATAGGATAAAAAAGAGAGAGAAAAAAAAAGGACTACAGAGTGGTCTAGCTAAACAACGGCAAGTGACGTCACATCTCGAACCCTGACGACACATTGCGGCAAGTAACGAAATTATAACGACCTTGGGACGATGGATTGCGAATTTTGGCCGGAGGGTGACGGGTGATGACTGTTGATGGCTTGTTGTTTGCGAGTACGTGCGGCATTGCAACGGTGATCTGCGATGGGTTACGATTTTGTAACGATGGTCCACGATTTTAAACTTTTAGTTAGTAGATTCTTCTCCAGCCCAGCACAGCGAATGTCTGAGTGGATGACCAGAACGTTGTGAAGAGTGGGAACGCTGAACTCGATTATTTATACAACCCGCCCACACACATCGTCATCGTCGCCGCAACCCACCGTCAGCAGCCGTTCCTTGCCATCAGCCAATCCGCTGCCAGCCGTCTGACCGTCGTTCCTTGTTGCCGGGCTCCGTCGAGACATGGTCACTCGCCGCTCAGACAACGTCCAATGTTGGTCGCTAGACTCCGTTCCCTGCCGCAGCCATTTGTCCCTTGCCGTCGTGTTGTCGCTGAAGGTCGTTCCCACACGTCAGCGAATCTAGCTTGTTCCCTTTTGCCGTCGTTTTGCCGCCACCATTTTGTGATTTTCACGTCCGTCGCCCTCCGTTGGTTATCTACCGCTACTATGTGAGCCAGCCTTAAAAAGGTGTGCTGTGGTTTGCTAAAAATTGGGCTACTTTCAACTCAGAGTTATTCCGGGCTGTTCCTTGCTAATAGTAGATAGCAAGTCTATCAGAGTAAGTTGCTATCATTAGTAGATAGCAAGTATATCAGAGTAAGTTACCAAGTCTATCAGAATAAGTTGCTATCTACTGAAGATAGCAACTTACTCTGATATGTTTGGTGTCTACTGCATATGGCAATTTACTCTGATATACTTGTTATCTACTGAAGATAGCAACTTACTCTAATAGACTTGGTGTCTACTGAAGATAGCAATTTACTGTGATAGATGTGCTATCTACTGAAGATAGCAACTTACTCTATAAGATAGCAATTTACTCTGATAAACTTGCTATCTACTGAAGATAGCAACTCACTCTGTTATACTTGCTTTCACTGAAGATAGCAATTTACTCTGATATACTTGCTATCTACTGAAGATAGCAATTTACTCTGATAGAATTGCTATCTACTGAAGATAGCAATTTACTCTGATATACTTGCTATCTACTGAAGATAGTATAGAAAGCAACTTATTCTGATAGACTTGCTATCTACTGAAGATAGCAATTTACTCTGTTCTACTTGCTATCTACTGAAGATAGCAACTTACTCTGATATACTTGGTGTCTACTGAAGATAGTAACTACCTCTGATAGACTTGTTATCTACTGAAGATGGTAACTTACTCTGATAGACTTGCTATCTACTTAAGATAGCAACTCACTCTGTTATACTTGCTTTCACTGAAGATAGCAATTTACTCTGATATACTTGCTATCTACTGAAGATAGCAATTTACTCTGATAGAATTGCTATCTACTGAAGATAGCAATTTACTCTGATATACTTGATGTCTACTGAAGATAGCAACTTACACTGATAGACTTGCTATCTACTGAAGATAGCAACTTACTCTGATATACAGGCTGTCCCAAAATGATTAGTACCCAACGATGCCCATAGTTCAATAATTTTTTTCATTTTTTAGAAAGCAACTTATTCTGATAGACTTACTATCTACTGAAGATAGCAATTTACTCTGTTCTACTTGCTATCTACTGAAGATAGCAACTTACTCTGATATACTTGATGTCTACTGAAGATAGCAACTTACACTGATAAACTTGCTATCAACGATGCCCATAGTTCAATAATTTTTTTCATTTTATAGAAAGCAACTTATTCTGATAGACTTACTATCTACTGAAGATAGCAATTTACTCTGTTCTACTTGCTATCTACTGAAGATAGCAACTTACTCTGATATACTTGATGTCTACTGAAGATAGCAACTTACACTGATAGACTTGCTATCTACTGAAGATAGCAACTTACTCTGATATACAGGCTGTCCCAAAATGATTAGTACCCAACGATGCCCATAGTTCAATAATTTTTGTCATCATCAAAATCAATGAAATTAGATCCGTTGTTTTTCTATCATATTTGCTATACTGTACCCTTTTATTAGAATTTTAGATCATGAATATCGGACTTATTTTAATGAAGTTACACTCCATTGTGTAAGACATGGTGATTTCACCTTTTTGGCAAAGTGCAAAAAAATGTTTGAAAGAAACTAATACATTCTCTCAATCTCTTGTCTGCTAATAGCTTTGGTTCCTTTCTAGTTTAAACTGCTGTTGTATCATATTGTTGTTCAAACCAAATACTTCTTCATTTTGATTCAATTTGAAGAGTAAAAATGGATCGTCACGCATGAGCGACCCCAAGCTTTGTTTCTATAATGAGCTAGTTTTGAGGCTAAACTTGAGGGACATTTAAACAGGTAAAGACGTGATCATGGGTAATTAGCAGTGGCTTTGAATTCTTTTTCATATTGGGGATGCAATTCCCTACAAACTTGCTAAAAATGATATTATAGTCCCTTAGTGTTTAACCTCACGAAATCCATTCTCCAATGTGAAAATGAAATCTAATCCACTGGTGATTCACCAAATACCACTATTCATTTAGAAGTCCCTAAACACTTGTCAAAAATGGGGTCACTCAAGTGTGATAAACTTCTTTTACCCATTAAATTTAATTAAGGAGAAGAATTATTAATGATTTGAACACCCATAACTAATAACAGTTACAACAGAAAGACACACAAGATTATATTGAGTAGACAAGAGATTATGAGAATACACACGTTTCTTTCAAACAAGCTGTAATAACACACACATCTTTTTAGCACTTTGTCAAAAAGGTGAAATCACCATGTTTTACATAATGGAGTGTATCTTGAATTTGATAAATCCGATATTCATGATCTAAAATTCTAATAACATAATACAGTATGACAAAGATTATGTACAAACAACCGAACTAATCCCATCGATTTTGATGATGACACAAATGATTGAACTTTGGGCATCGTTGGGTACTAATCATTTTGGGACAGCCTGTACTTGGTGTCTACTGAAGATAACAACTTACTCTGATAGATTTGCTATCTACTGAAGAAAGCAACTTACTGTGTTATTCTTGCTATCTACTGAAGATAGCATAGATATCAACTTATTCTGATAGACTTGGCATCAACTGAAGGAAGCAAGCTGCAACCCCACTCCCCTATTTATAAACAAGCCAGCTGCACATTAAATTTATATCAGACCGAAAACTATCAAAACTAGATCTTGCTCTGGTCAAAGACCAAGCCACATTGATTTTCTATTGTTCCTATGACCCCTGTGTGACCTTTGAACCCACACTGTGAAGACGGAGGTTAGGTGGGGGTTTTACTGACCAAGTCTGGTGATTGTAGCATGTAAGATATAGGAGGAGATGCATTTTGTAGAAGGGTTTGAGGAAAAAATACAAATTTGACATTTTGACCCCAAATAATTAAAACCGAACTATTATATGCGTACTGTCATAAGGAATATGTTACGATTCTTACGATCCTAGGTCATTTCACTAAATCGCAAGAGCGTTTTAAGTGAAAATTACGTTTTGACCACTAGTGACCCCTGTGTGACCTTTGACCCCAAGGTCATACTTTAAAAAATAATATTTTCTTATAGGCGCACACCACTAATTCAGTCTAGAAATCCACTTCCGGCAAAAGATTAAGCACAGCTGCAATAGTTCCTATCAAGAACAAAAAGTGTGCGAAATCGACACATTAGCTGGTGCTGTCCTCTCGAATGTTGCATGTATGTGTTGTGTGGAATATGTACGGGAAGTTTATAAAAGAAACGGGATGATTTGAGCTTTATTATTTATCTGCCGATTTACCGCCACCGTGCATCCCAGCCCGAGGACTGAAAATTAGGTGACGAAATTAATACTTCCAAATTCACCGGCATTTACTGAAAAATGTAATCGGCAAACTTGCCTTGATATTCAAATATGTTATAAATAAGCGTCGATGGCATAATATCGCAAATTTTCACAAAAATTGATCCACGGAGTTTTGAAATAGAGCGGTTTTAATAGGCCGTCATTTGTGTGTAAAGCCTATGGGGAGCTAATTAGTTGCGCGCTCCCTTGAAGCACACATCCCTAGTTCCCGGTGGTGTGAGGCTCCGAGTGAATATGCATGGTTAATGCGTTGACAATTAACGAATACCAACAAAATTCACGCAGTCTTGGGCGGTTTTTTTAATCACAAATTTGCAAATAATGGCAAAAGGCGTATTTTAAAGAACCCGTGTGAGCCGAGTTTCTTCATTTGTTTGCCTTTTGCCCGTGGGATAGACAGCGGCCCAATATAAACAGAAATCATGCAGACAAATTCAATTTATTCGACTTGGCTTAAAACAATGTTTTGGTATCACAAAAACCTTAATATTTACATTTTTGCAATATAAAAACCCGCCTTTTAATAGGAAAGTGAGACATTATTTAAAATACAGGGTGGGGTGGGGGGGGGGGGGGGGTATTCTTGGTATGAACCGACTCAGACAACGGGGTAGAGGTCCATATAAAAAATGTCTTTAACTTTTCAAATTTCAAATGTCTTATCATCATGGTATTCATCAAATCTAGTAATTGTCGGATGATGATGTCCGCAACCGTTTGATGACTACTCAAAGGGTGACGGACGCGGAATGTCTAAAAAAATTCTAGATTTTATGAATGTACACAGAATGTCATTAATCACTTAAAATGCTTATCCTTCGGACAAAATGGGTTTATATTCTTATATTGTTCAGTTTTTGAATTGTTTTAATGACATTCATACAGTTTTATAATCACAAAACCTGCCAATAAACCGGCATGTTATTTACTGAAGATAGCACTTCATAATGCACACTTTCCACGCGTCTCGGGGAGAGTTTAAAACAAACAAGCTAAAAATACAAACTTACGTATGGCGATATCTCCTAAACGGAATTTCAGAATTCTATAAGATTTTGCATTTATACTTAAAATTTAACACTGAAAACAATGGTATAAAATGTATATGATTTTGAACAAACATGTGTTCTTAAAGGGCGCACACAACTAATTCAGTCTAGAAATCCACTTCCGGCAAAAAATTGAGTACAGCAATAGTTCCTATCAAGCACAAAAAGTGTGCGAAATCGACACATTAGCGGGTGCTGTCCTCTCGAATGTTGCATGTGTGTGTTGTGTGGAATATGTACGTGAAGTTTGTAAAAGAAACGGAATTATTTGAGCTTTATTATAATTTTATCCGCCGATTTACCGCCACCGTGCATCCCAGCCTGAGGACTGAAAATTAGGTGACGAAATTAATACTTCCAAATTCAGCGGCATTTACTGGAAAATGTAATCGGCAAACTTGCCTTGATATTCAGATATGTTATAAAGAGGCGTTGATGGTATAATATCGCAAATGTTCACAAAAATTGATCCACGGAGTTTTGAAATAGAGCGGTTTTAATAGGCCGACATTTGTGTGTAAAGCCTATGGGGAGCTAATTAGTTGCGTGCTCCCTGATCAAAAGACATACGATACGATGCCTGTTACCCATTCATCCCCATACCTGACTGGTTGAGATAGCATATGGTGGACAATGCATCTGTGATGCAAATCAATTATATCCATAGGAAACCAATTCTAGTGCAACTTTGTTGTCATTACTTGTGGTTATTGAAATCATCATAAAATCAAAAGTATCAATTCGATCTATATGAATGAGGTATCAAACTACGGAGAACAAAATTTGCCCATTTAATGTTTATCTCAGATTTTTGGTACCGAGTATTGAAGTTTGGATTAGCCAACATCAAAGCACCTGGCCAGGGACTTTTTGTGCTAGGTGTAAATAAATATGACAGAATGGGCGAGATAAAACAATAAACAGTTCATGTTTACACCGTTTCTTTAAAGATATATGTCATGCGCATGATTGACGAATATTATCATGGGTGATAACATGAGGACAGTCTTCTATACTTGAAAACGTAGCTCACAATAACGTTACTCACATTTTCGAATACTTTAATACTCAATGCATAATGTTAAACTGCAATTTCAAGAAATTCCATTATAAATGGAGTGAAGTCACACGTAACTATAACATACTATGATGTATATGCAGTGCATTTGGTTACTGAGAAATCTGGATAACGTAGCTCACAGTCTAAACGCCGTCGCTAAGAATTATAATATTCAGCAGTTTCTCTGGCTCATACATAATACCACATAATTTGTTTACTGTGTTATTTTAAAATGCAAGTATGTTTTCTATCAGAATGCGCAGACAATGATGTAATTGCCATTATGTCTTTAAATAGCGCATGTTAAATTTGGATAACGTAGCTCACAGTGGTTTTAGTAGAAAGTATACTTGATTTTTGAATTGTGCAAAGATGCCCCAAAGATTGTCAGATACAAAATGTTCATGCATTACCTTACTAAAACTAACACAATGTTTGATAAAATCATATTTTGTAAAAGAAAATGAGCATGGCCAAATATATGACTTGAGCTGTGCATGGAAACACGTTTATGTGTGTGCATTTTTCAATCGTGTCTTGCAAGGGTTGAATAGCCATAAAGGCATTTGAAGAATGGAAAACCATATGTCCGTGTAGAACTTGTAAACAAATTTACTAAACAAAATGCACGGTAAAGTTGTTTACGGTATTGGCACCACTTTTTGTAGAATTGCCCTTATGGTTGTGTAATTTCATAATTTCATTTGAATTATAGGTGAATTCGGAATGAACTTATGATAAAAAAAATAGGAAATCACGTGGCTTGTACTTGTAGAGTACAAACGTACCTGAATGGACCGTGGTGGAAGGGGACAACTTTCTATTGGCTGCAATAACAGCTTACGATAAAACATGGTTATATCTGTAACAGGCAAGAAATCGTCAAGAAACTGATGCATGCATGGTACATATCATACGAATGCTTTACGCACAATCAAAGCTGTGTTTATGTCTATTCTTCTTTAAGAGATACATCAAATTGTAATAGACTGAAAATTGTGACATGGCACTCGGTCTACGTGGGTAATGTTTCGAGAGGGATGCGCGATTGGATTAGGCTAAACAGAATCGCGTTCTTTGAGTCATTTGTTGAAACAGCTTGTTTAGCATTTTTAAGAAAGTATTCCAATCTATTCACAAACCGCCTTCGTGACTTAGACATTTTGAGATAGTTTCTTTATAATGTTTGAACGAATTAGTCTTAGTTTAGTGTGATTGTTCTACTGTTTATAGTTGGTGTTGCATAGATTTGAGATTGATATTGCTCTCTGCCAGCAGCATGGCCACAAAACAGTAATGCATGGTACATAACTTAATATCCTTGGATACCGTCTCAAGGTTTACCAACAGCACGATGTTAACTCATTAAACGCCTCCGTGATGAGTTTAGAAATTGGGAAAAAGGTCCAGATGGGACAGTACTGCTAAACTCCAACATAGATGTCCCTGTCCTGCAGATTGGTATAACGTTATGCAACAGTTACGCTTATAATTTCCTTGGGTTGGAGCATGTCCCCTTCTTGTTCAGAAGAAATAAGTAAGCTTTTGAAGAAAACGGTTGCAAGTGGAGCTTCAAAGACTATCACCAATGTACCAATAAGAACCGCAGATAGATAGAGAATAAGAAACATGCGATCAATAACCGAAGCTACGTATTTCCAATCTTCTTGTTCCTGCATGTAAACAAAATAGCAACTAATATTTTAAACTGTACATCAAAATAAATTGTTCATATCAGTACAATTGGGCATGAAATTAATTTGATCTACCGAGAGATGAATGGGTTTAGCGCCCTCATACGCCACGATTGATCTTTGCATTGCTTAGGTCTGCTGCAATTTTGACTTATAATTACATAGAGCATAGTAATAATAGATGTTGACATTTTTCTGCATAAGGATCTAAGGCTAGGGCCGGGGCATTAGGTAACATTTGGTTTTCGGTTCTGAATGAATTGATTACATTGGCAGTGGTAATTGTAAGAATATCGGATGGCAACATCTTGCATGTGGTGCAAACGTATATTTTGTTGGTTTTGTGATCTACTGTAACAGTTGTGCATGGAGATTTGGTAAAAATAAATTCCATCACTGGATTTAACTACTTCCAAGGCTAATTACCGATATTGACACATCCTGTGATAATTACGTGTCGAAGTACACATGTAGTCACCTGGACCCAAGTAGAGCGTTAATATTTCATATTACAGCTTCATTATCTATCGATCATTACTATAAAGTCAGCTTATCTATATTTCTTGTGTTAGAAACCGACTGTAGAAAGTTTTGCGTGGGATTATCTGTAAGATCACAATATTTTGCTATATCATACTCTAGTCTTAGTGTGCAGCGCAAAAAAATATATTCATCCGACATGGAAGCCTCGTCTAGCATTAACTAATGAGCCGTTCAGTGGCTTGGAGAACGTAATTATTTCTTATGTATTTTATTGCACAAATTCTTTTTTTTGTTGTAAGAATACAATTTGGTATTCGAGAAATCGGTTCAAAACATTCTATGACCCCATGACTCAATAACCCTTTTGTTACAGCAAAATGCTTTTTCTTATAATATTACCGCTGACAGGACCTCAATGTCCCAGGGCCACGAAATAGACTAACAGGAGTAGAACTAAACCAAAAGAGAATGTTCACAAACCATTTTGAAGTCTTCGTCACATGTGTAGATAGAAGCTAGATACATGACTTCCTCTATCGCTTTATGTGCGACCATAGCGTCTGTTATAGTGTTCGTCTCAACCACTCCTTGATGATATAGATCTTTCTGGAGAATGCTGTCATGCTCTTCGTCTCGAGTAATAACAGATTAGAATGAAAAATATTTATACAATTAATATTATTATTGGTCAGAAATCAGATTTTCGGTAGGATCCAATTAATTGGCCGCAAATCGGGGATCCACCAAAATTAAGCGTACGAAAAATTCTCAAATATTTTTAGTGTCTAATACTGATATTTGAGCCGCGTTTATGCGGTAGTTATGGCAGCTAAATATCATAAGAAAGAAATTGCTACTGTGGCTGTTTCCGACAGTTTATTTTTTATCCAAATAAACACTGCACAAAAAGAATGTATCCACTTTTTTCGAGGCGCCTTGTGTTTAATTCGTAGGACCCTACATAAATTAAACAAATGGGAAAGAACAGACATTCATCTCGCGCATTTTGACACCTCATTTGTCACAATAGCACCAATATCGATGAAGCAGTGGCCATTTGAATAAAACATAATGCAGTTTTTAATTGTTGCACTTAGCCCTATATGCCCAATAAATACAATACAATACAATAAATCTAAAGTGTACCTCTTCTTTCTCTCTCTCCATGAAAAGACAATCATAATCCGAACATCTCACATCGTCAATTGTTTCCAACATCTCACTGTATCTACTGGTGTAAGACTCATACTTAACAATAACCAGGATCATTCATGATGTTTGTAGCCCAACACTTGTCTCTCCATCTCCGTGCAACATTCCTTTTAGCTCCAAATTGACGAGCAACTTCAGTTACAGAAACTCCATAAACTTTTCATTGAGAGAAAGAAGCGGTACAGTGACAGTTACTGTTTTGTTTTGTTTACGCTCTTTTCACGGGTATAGGGTTAAGTGCAACAATGATAACTGCATCATTTTTGTTATTCAAATTCACTTAAACCTATACCCATGAAAAGGGGGTAAACAAAACAGTAAATCTAAAGTGTACCACTTCTTTCTCTCCATGAAATGTGTCTGGAGTTTCTGTAACTGAAGTAGCTCTTCGATTTGGAGTGACAAGGAAGGTTGCAAGGAAATGGAGGGACATGTGTGTTGGCTTACAATCTATGAATGATACTGGTCATTGTAAAGGATGAGTCTCACACCAGTAGATACAGGTGTTGGAAACAATTGATGATGTGATATGTTCGGATTATGATTGTCGTTTCATAGAGAGTAAGAAGAAATACACTTTAGATTTACTGTTTTGTTTATGCTCTTTTCATGGGTATAGGGTGCAACAATGGAAACTGCATCATTTGTTATTCAACTGGCCACTGCTTCATCAATATTGGTGCTATTGTGACAAATGAGGTGTCAAAATGCGCGAAAGGAAATGCCTGTTCTTTCCCACTCGTTGAATGTATTTGGGATCCTAAGAATTAAACGGATCGCCTCGAAAAAGGTGGATACATTCTTTTTGTGCAGTGTTTATGTATCCATATAGGTTAAAGTTCTGTGTCGTTGAATTCAACGCATCGAATCGCACTTGCAAATTTCATTTCCTTATAGTGAGTTAGGATACTTAGTAGTTGTAGTTACAAAGTATATAATGTTGATAGTTTTTTGTAGACTCTACACTGCATAAGAGAAAAAGAAAAGATTGCATAAAATTAAGACATTTCATAATGTCAATTATGAATACATACCCAATGTACTTGCAGAACTTGAATCCTCAAATCCATCAAGACTATCATCTACCTCATTGCGCATGCGTACTGTGATACTGTTTCCGTGACTTTCCATCACGATTTTATTGACATCTATATTGTTGTTATTAACCGCGTCCCCTGAGAGCGAAATTCCTACGTGTCGATAACGTTTTGAATATCTTTCTGGCCTTTGCATACTAAGAAATGGTGGAAGAACTTCAATGAATATTTTCCGGATCCATTTTGGCATCGTATGAGTTCTGGGAGATCGGTGACGTATGTTCAGGATAAGAATAGTTAAAAAGATTGAGGAAGACACAATAATCATTGTAAATAGTAGATATTTGATAATCAATGGAAAACTGCTGGAATTTGGTGGTATCCGTTGGGTCACTAACAATAAAAACAAGGCCATAGAAAGGAGCACCATCGAGCACAGGGACATCTTTTCATTGATATCCGGTGGTAAATAGAATACAAGAACCGTATTGAATGATATCAATCCGCACGGTAGTAAAACGTACGCGAAATAGTACAGCGCCATCCTTCTTAAAACAAACGTGCACGTGACGTCGACGTACGTTTCATTGCAGCATGGGTATTTCTTCGCGTGTCGTATGCACGCAGAGTTGCGAATACTCCACTCGCCATTCACCCAGTAGTCTCTTCTTCTTGCTCTGTTAGACGGTAGCAAGTCGATCTTCCCGCCATCATATGCCCATGATCCAAATTTCAAAGTGCAATTTTGTTCATCGAACGGGAAGTATCTTACGTCGATTCTACAAGCCGTCTTATAAAGTGCTGGTGGGAACCAGGTTACAAAACCAGTGTGGTTTACACTTGCCCAGGGTATGTATGGCATGTCGTACGTTCCATTGGCACTGTTAATGAAAAAACACATTTCATGAATACCAATTAGTTTGAACATTTTAGTACATTACCATCATTTCAAATGATTTTCAAACCGTCAAGTGTCAACAAGACAAATTGTAATCATAAGTCTTAAAAGACATACGGTTTTTATAATCTACATCGTTTGACATTCTCTCTTTTGAGAATTTAACATCACTGACCAAGTTGAGCAAAAAACCGATTTGAAATGTTATGCCGGTATTTTCCAGTGTTCTGTTTTCAATGTACATGTACACTATTCAATGTGATCAATGTCAACTGTTTGTGATGTTTATATGACGTAAAGGAATTGTTCAGTTAGGCTGACGTAATACAATCATATAATAAATATTTAGTCGTGAGGTAAATTATTTGAAATTCACTGCAATAATATATCAAAACAGGTTTCATCGATGTTCAGCAATGTCACGCCACACCTAAACAAAAAGAGTTATATTGATGAAATTAACGGGATAAAAAGAAGACATATCCACCAGTACACTGCAGATATTCAATTGAGATACACTGTTGCTTTTATATAAATCATTCCGGGACAAACGCAATTATAAACATAATTTGGTCCTATAGATCTTTGATATGTCATATTACCGGTAACTTATAAATAACAGCCTTTTTCATTGCAATATCTGACGTAGTACGTGGTGGTTTCAACCTATTAGTACGTTGATGACTCCTGGTTAACATGAATACCTTGAATATACATGCAACACTCCTGGTGGCACAACAATGTTGTCATACGTCTTATAAACCTCATATTTATCATAAATGGAAAAAGTCGTCTAAGACTCCTTTTGGGTACAGTATACAATCAAAATAGTTAGTTCCATTGTTTTCTTCCTCTTCTTGTTTTCTGTTGTATTTCTCTACATATTGTGAATGTAATATTAAGGGTACTACCGTATATATTAGAAATACAAATGTTTTGTGCAATGTATAAATCAAATAAAGCATTACCAGGAAGTGCAACTTAAAATACAGTGCGTAGTCATTGATTTTTAGTTGATTTTCACGGTCATATCAACTAAATGTCATTGTTTGTAATGGTAAATTTGATAAACGCACACACGAATGTAGCAGTGTCTATTAATATTGTAACACAACCGTCCGGGTTTAATGTATATTGATACAAACAAGGTTGAATCGTTTTAATCAAAACATAATTCATCCAAAAACATCAAACATTTTCTTAGGTATAACCTTTTAACTACAGCGTCTCAAAATAAAAGGAGCATTAAAGCAGCACTTTCTTGTGATGAGGTTACTTTGTCATTCAGTAGGAAATACTGCTAGTGTACATGTATGTAAAGAAATGATCAGAAAGAAAAAAAATACATATGTAATCAGACACTTTAGTGGAGGATTTCTGATAGATTGAAGAATGGTATCAAATTTCTACTACTGGTTTTAAGTTTCCATAGCAATAATTGATGATTCCACGGCTATAGGACATACTCATCATGTATATTGTCTCCTCGAGCGCTTGCATTCAGTACTACCAAATAAGGGATGGCATCCAGATTCGTACGGATTGAAAACCGTAGATCGGAGATAAACGCACTGGCTGTCCGTTCACGGGAGTTGTTCAATGCCTTCGTTAAGCATGGCTAAACACGTATTGGTTGGTTATTATTTAACCGCGTTCCGTTTATCTACACAAAACTGTCCGTTTATCCCAGTGCGTTTACCCTCTCAATCCGATCTACGGTTTTCAATCCGTACAAATCTGGATGCCATCCCTAATACATACATGTTACTGCGTGGAATACGTAGATAGCAGCATGTTTCTAAACTTCCGCAGCATCCTGTCCCTGTATTTAAAGGAACCTCATGCGATCTTTTCCAGGGGGCGCCCTCTATCCTTGATTTTTTTTTGAAAATAGATTTCCTTGCAGATTTATATTTCTGATCACAAATCAGGAATATATTCTGAGTTACAGAGCGATACGATTCCAAATTACTTCATGGATTTTAGAGTAAAAATAGAGTTAAAATAAACTGTCCGCTAGCGGACCATCTATTTTCAACCCTTTAAAAACATGATTTAGAAGTAATTAGGAATATTCATGATTTATGATCAGAAATGTAAATCTGCAAGAAAATCTACTCTCTAAAAAAATTATGGGTAGAGGGCGCCCCCTGGAAAAGATCACATAATATGCCTTTAAAGTAGAGGGGATGCTGTGAAAGTGGGAACAAATCATAAATTTCTGACCATTACGAATCCTTCCCCTTAAAACTTTCACAGAATCCTAACCCCGAAAACAACCTTTTATCGAGGGTAATTAATCACCCCCTCCTACACCATTTATCTGATTTATTTCACACCACCTGTGTCCTTGCCAGCGCGCTTGCTACCATTTCCACCGCTATCCCAAGCATGGCTCAAGGCTTTAGGGGCTTGGGGATGTCAGTTTCGGCCGGCGTACTTCAAGTGTTGTCTATGGGACTTTTTATTTTGTTTGTTTTTGGATAAAACTGTTAAGTGATGGAAATATTGTGTCAATTTTCATATTGTTTTGCTGGTCGAACGAGTGAAATCCATTGGATATTGACGAAGTTAGAAAAACTATCTGAAAGAAAATGTTACAATTTTACCCATACACTCCTTTGTTAGATTCAATTAAAATTGTCTTACTTTTGAAAGTTGTTGTGTTAAGAAATTCAAACTTTTAACTTCCAATTTGTCATAGAAACTCGTGCTATTTCATATTTTGTAAAATCAAAAGTTCAAATTTCGAAAAGAAATCACAATATATTATTCCTAGACCAGATTTTAGTATTAATCTGGTCTACCGTACTAGTACCGATCCTCGAAAATCGCCAAATTTGTGCTTCGGTATTGCTACGGCGAGCCAAATCGGCTAGGCGTGACAGCGCCTTAAGCTTTAAAGTATCAAAATGATCCTTACAACACGATCAAAAACTGTTACCACATAAACTCATTGTTTACACATGTAAGACCCTGTAATTATGATTAGCATACATTATGCTACGAGTAGTTCAATTATTCGATTCGATCCATGGTTCAAGTCGACATTATACAAATAACGGAACCGTGGACCTCGACTCGACTTCTAAAAGACTCGACAAGACGCTCGATCAATCATCGATCAATGAATCGATTACACTCGCGATTTAACCAGTCAACAACTTGAATCGAGACTTAACATTCATGGTTTATTTTGTCTACAAGTCTACTCTTAATACGAGAACAGAAGGAAAATCCACATATCAATAAATAACTCGTTATGAAATAATCCATATACAGGGTGAATCAAAAAGAATTGTGCACGATTTGAAACGGCCATTTGACCTTGATGCGTGCATTGACCGTGGACTTTTTATCCTCCCAAAAGATGAAAGTAATAGACTGGTAAATAAGCAAACTGTGATAAGTTTTGTAAGCTGACCGCGTTTTTCGCCATTCCAATGGGATTTACACACAATAAATTGGTTTTGCTAAAATGGTCATTATAATCAAACCAATTGTCAAAATGTTCCTGAAAAAAGCAGTTAATCTTTTGATACGAGTGTCAAGTGTCAAATGAAAAGACAAATCTGAATACCTGCATCCAGGGTTGGAACTTCCGATTTTTTTCAACTAGCCAGTCGGGCAGGTAACTCACATAATTTACCTGCCCGACGAAAACTCCACCAGCCCACGGTTTTTTCCATAATATTTTGCAGCAAACAATTAAGAGCAAGACTACTTTTAAATGATGATACAATTACATATTTTTGTCTTTATTGTACGATGTTCCACATAACCCTAGCCCGTAACAGCTTCTCGTATTCATCATGTATCAACCTTTGATCTCCTCTATAATCATGACACATCTGATGATGAAATTACCCTGAACTTACTGTTGCTTACACTTTGAGCTTCAAAAATGTTACCCGCCAGTCGGACGGGTACCTTTGCATCTTCACCCGCCCGACACGAAATTTACCCGCTATGGGCGGGTGGGCGGGTCTTATTTCCATCCCTGCCTGCATCACCAGTCAACATTCAAGAAGTAGAGGCATGTTTCAGAGCCGAAGTGACATCCCTACGCCGCAGCAGGGGAATGGTTAGACGAGCTGTTCGTAACATGTTGGACAGGGCACACACACATCTTCAGCAAAATGGTGGCCATGTCGAAGGAAAGCTTCATTAAAAAAAACCTTAAAGGCACATTAAGTGGTGTTGAAAATTTTAAATGTTTAAAAATTTACTTCATAATTCAAGATGAACATTAAAAATAGGGACAGCGGTCCCAAATAGGTCGTCCGTTTATATGGGTAGATTAAAAACAAGGTGGATCTCAAACCACAGGCATCTAGAAAGAAAGAGGTTAGACCACTAGCGGATCCAGGATATAAAAAATAAAATAAACATCCTGAGTTTGATTGCAATTGTACTTCACCTGTTTAAATGAAATTAACTTTACATATGCAGCTAATTTTACATCTTGACCTCATATGACGTTTGACCTTGGTATGTGACCTTTGACCTAATTAACATATGAATGTTTCCATGTTGCATCCATGACCCAAGTTTGGTTGCAATTGGTCATTGTATGGAAAAATGAACAAGAGACCAAAAAAAATGAACAAGAGACAACAAAAAATGAACAAGAGACAAAAAAAAGGTGTACTAAATTTTACATCTTGACCTCAGATGGCCTTTGACCTTTCTATGCGACCTTTGACCTCATTAACATATGCGGGTTTCCATGTTGTATCTATGACTGAAGTTTAGTTGCAATTGGTCATTGTATGGAAAAGAAATGGACAAATGTAATCAATTTTACATATGCAGCCACTTTTACATCTTGACCTCAAGAGACAAAAAAAAATGAACAAGAGACAACAAAAAATGAACAAGAGACAAAAAAAAAGGTGTACTAAATTTTACATCTTGACCTCAGATGGCCTTTGACCTTTCTATGCGACCTTTGACCTCATTAACATATGCGGGTTTCCATGTTGTATCTATGACTGAAGTTTAGTTGCAATTGGTCATTGTATGGAAAAGAAATGGACAAATGTAATCAATTTTACATATGCAGCCACTTTTACATCTTGACCTCAGATGACCTTTGACCTTGGTATGTAACCTTTGACCTCATTAACATCTGAAGGTTTCCATGTTGCATCTATGACCGAAGTTTGGTTACAATTGGTCATTGTATGGAAAAGAAATGGAAAAATGTAATCAATTTTACATATGCAGCCATTTCTACATTTACATCTTGACCTCAGATTACCTTTGACCTTGGTGTGTGACCTTTGACCTCATTAACATATGAAGGTTTCCATGTTGCATCTATGACCAAAGTTTGGTTACAATTGGTCATTGTATGGAAAAGAAATGGACAAATGTAATCAATTTTACATGTGCAGCCACTTTTACATATACATCTTGACCTCGGATGACCTTTGACCTTGGTATGTGACCTTTGAACTCATTAACATATGAAAGTTCCCATGTTGCATCTATGACCGAAGTTTGATTGCAATTGGACATTGTATGGAAAAGAAATGGACAAAACAAAAAGTGTATACCAAATTGTTAAATAAAGTGTATACCAAATTGTTGACACACACACACACACACCCACCCCCACAGACACCACACACGAAGGATGCTGTCATAAGGTCTCTTCCTACGGACGACCTAAAAATGGCCATTACTGTTGATTAAAACAATATCATCGCTATTTATTGAAAAACGCCCTCTATGCAAATATGGTTCGCGTTATGTATCACGCGTACTGCATGGGGATACTGTCGGACGTAAAATGCTCGTCCCGCGGGACGAGCATTTTTGAATCGACGTTTTCTTGTACATAGAGGGCTGATTTTTCTTAATCCTTATAGGTGTAAGTTCATACATGTAATACAATTATAAAAATATACTAATCCCAGTTTTTATCATAATTGAGGGCGCATCCTCAAACACATCTCTTAGTGCCCCTTTAATATCAGCAAACAACTAACTGATTTCTATTTGAAATTGCAAGGAAGCTAACATTTTATTTTATTTTATGTCTTACAAAAAAACCTTTAACAGAAGACCGTAACTCAGTCCCCGTGGGGGGGGGGGGGGGGGGGGGGTACTCAGATTTGGTTTAGTCGGGGGTGTGCCGCTAGAGATTCAAAACCCCTACCCATTTCTAAGGGTGATTTTGGAACAATCGGTAGCCATTTTTAGGGGTTTTGCTTCATTTTAGACCCAAATGTTCGCAAATTATCGGGAAAAAAGACCTAATTTTTGCAAATTTCGCGAAAATAGACCCATGTCTAAGGATTTTTCAGTTGAAAAGCCTACCCATGGCTAAGGATGTCTCATGAAAAAACGACCCACTGGAGCGGCACGTCCCCGTATGCCTTACATACGTGATTACCCCTCCCGGGACTCAGTCACCGTATAATCTGTGAACCTATTAAATATGGCAAATATTTCCCTTCACAAATGTGAATGACTTTTAAGTGCAATTATCAAGACACAAAGTGTCTTCAGAACATTTTATTTGTGCAATATTTTTAGTATGTGAGGTATTATCATCTGAACTATTTATTTCTACAATGTTTTACCACCTTTGGAACCTGTAATACATTACAGGCACAACAATGCTCTACTTGTAGACTCTCACTCCATATCATCAATATGCATGTGTGCATCCCATTGGAATGGCGAAACTCTCGGACAGTTTACAAAACGTGTCACAGTTTGCTTATTTTTCAGTCGATTACTTTCATTTTTTGGGGAGGATAAACTAGATTAACAACGCTTCATACGGATAACAAAAATGTCATGGTTCGATGCACGCATCAAGGTCAAATGGTCTTTTCAAATCGGGCACAATGTATTTTTTGATTCACCCTGTAGACATGACATCATTCTATAGAATAAACTTTAAAAAATCTGCAGAGATCAGTACAGGACGGGAGAAGAAAGCTACATGGGATCGTGCAAGCCGTGCCTGAAGAGTTTACCACGGTTGCAATCAAATTTATTCACCCGGCTATATCATGTATATCGCATTTCTTCCCATCCACACTGAATATATATAATAAACGGAATGTGTAATGTAAATATCAAAATACAAAAGCCGGGGGAATTGAGCACTCACTGAAAACAAGAATGAACTTATTGAATATGTTTCTTTATTCAGAGCACCTCATGATATGTTTTTCATGAAATAATGGTATGTTTTTGGATGACGAGTCCTTAAAGATAAAAATCATAGAATGCAAGTAAATTCTACCAGTGACCGATCTAAAAGGAATCATCAAAAACATATAATACCTTCAAACATGTTTTCTCATGAAGTGCTCTAAATATTAAAAAGCTATCATGATAGTAATTGAAAGATAGAACATAGTTTCGCGGTGCCATGAGAAATATTTCTCACGTTTCTTTTATAGGTAGATCGGATACTTTTCATACTTTCAGGGTGCATGTCAAAAAATTAGCTTTTAAAAGCAGCGAATTTTCCTCAAATTCAATCTTTAGAAATGGCTGTCCGAATATCGATACAAATTGACGTATGGTCAGTGGTATTACATATTGGCGTATGATAAACGTTGGTCGATTTCCTGATGTATTACCCGATTGTTTTGAAATATCGTATCTTAATTTTTTATTAAAGTCTCACAGCCAATTAAAAAATGATTTGGTGTACAAAGCTAATATAGATATTGATAAAGTGACACACTACGTTACCCCTTTTACAGCGCCTTTTCACGTGCTGCTAAATGTGCATCAGAATAAGGAATGTCCGATGCGTAACATATACGACCAATGACGCTCCACATACAACAAATTACCGTCGGAAAAAGTCGGTTGCAGTGTGAATATAACCATTATAGCCTCTGTTTATGCTCGCAGTCCGAATGGATGAGACGCCACTAGTGTGTGGTTTGTGGCGCCATTAAATATTATAGGAAATTTCTCTTTGTCTGGTGCACATTACACGTCAACTTAAAAAATCCATTGTACGTGATATTGATAGTTGCATAATACTTACTTCAATTGAATTGAGTGATTTCGGGGCTTGTGGTGCCCGTGAAAATACTTTATGTACCGATCGCCTCATCAATATTTGAGTCTGTTGGTTGAGATTAGTACTGTCGGTTCATTTGACAAAGCGAATCATAGAATCATAACGGTCAAATTAGTACATAGATTTGTTCAAGCGCTGTGTGCGAATGTGGCCCAAAAATAACTTTAGTTTTTTACAAGCTCGTTTATAGCCAAATTATACGTCGATCATGGCAACATTGGTGTAAAAGAGCATCATTTTGACTAGTTTTTAAGTCAAAATTCACAATAATTATAGGTGTACAATGACTAACTTATTTTTACAGTGTTTAGTCGGTACATATTTCAAACATACCACAATATGAAAGAAATAGTTCTGATTAACACTTATTTGGAAAAAGTCTGCATATCATATTTTAATATTGGCTTTATCAATTTGTGACAATTCATTCTGGCACACCCTGTACTGGCTTGTGGCAAGTTTGACGCTTGTTTACCATGTTTACTCATAGTCATATTCCTATCACCCATACAGCCATCACATTGACGTTTTACTGTTACACGTTTCCATGCCACACATGTCCACAAAAAGGTGAATCCCCGGTCTGAAACTCGGGATCATATTTTCTAAAGATGCAGCCAAATGACACCCTAAAGTGACTACATAAAAGATGCAATGTTTGAACAGCCAGAGAATTAGTGTCTCTACAATTTATTATAAATGCTTAATTATAACCCAATGTGTTGAAAGATGCAATGTCTGAACGCCAATAGAATTAGCGTCACTCCAATTTGTTATAAATGTTTAATTATAGCCCGACGTGTGCAGAGAATCAAACTACTCATTTTTCACACGAGTTGGCATCTCGCACCTCTAGTAGGTGAAAAATGATTGAATAATTAAATTCCCTCGTCAAGAAAAACACTAAGTCTTAATCAATGATTCAATCATGAGTCAGGTTATGTTGTGTCTTGGCACAGTTATACACATGGGTTCAGAATTACATTATGATGTTATGCATCTCAAATTCCTTTCAGATTTGATATTCTGAACTCATTTTCATTTAGTTATCCTAAGCTATAACAGTTTAAAGAAATCCCCTTAATGGGCCCTCACATGTATCCGTGTGAGTTGGGCGGCCCCTTACCGTCTTATAGAAAAACAACAGAGTCCAACACGGTGAACAATCAGCAAAAAATGTCAACGGCCGCATTGATTTTCTTTTGTCACAGGGTTCATACTGTTCTATACCGGGTCCTTATCGGGCTGGAACCGAGCTCGTACCACCTCCTCACCCGGTCTCACCGGCCGAAACGCTTGGGTACCGACGGAACCGCCTTGATAACGTCATCAAACTGCCCTGTATAAGCTGAGCGCTCAAGATCACCGCTTCACTCACATTCCGGGAATCTCTGTTTTACTCACATGTATCCGTGTGAGCTGGCCGGCCCATTGCCGTGTGACAACTTGGTGCAGACGGAGGCACACGGTGATGTCACACGGTGGGCCGTTTCCCGTCCGTTGGACACGTTGCCGGGGACATTGCCGGCCATCCGCGCCCGGCAGAAAGTTTGACCGTTCTCAAAACTCCTGCCGGATGAGTAAAACGGCGGCAAACGGTGAGAGCCCGGTTTGAGGACGGTATAAAGACGGCACACCCGTTTCGCGCCCGTTCGCAGGGCGGTAATGGTAGGCGGCCACCTTACCGTCTAATAGAAAATCAACAGAGTCTAAACAATCAGTAAAAAATGTCAATTAATCTTTTGTTGTGGCCACCGGGTCCATAACGTTATATACAGGGTCTATACCGAGTCCTCACCGGTCGGGTACCGGGCTCACCGTCCTCATACATTTCTAGCTTACCGTTCTTACCGGGTGCATAACACCTCCTCACCGGGTCCTCGGTCCATACCGTTCTACACCGGGTCTGTCCCGGGTTCTCACCGGCCTTGTCCCGGGATCACCGGCCTCATACAGTTCTAGCTTACCGTTCTCACCGTGTCCTCACCGTGTGCATACCACCTCCATACCGGTTCCTAACCGGTCGGAACGCCTGGGTACCGGCCGAAACGTCTTGATTACATCATCAAACCGCCCTTTTCAAGCTGAGCGCTCAAGCTCGCCGCTTCATTTGCATTCCGGAATTCGTACGACCAACATCTATAATACTCTCTAAATGTAAAAGAGCTAAACCTCACTCTTTCGAGAGTTTTAGGAGGGACGGCTCTTCTAAGAAGTGAAGTTCACTCTTTTCAGAGTGATTTGTCACTCTTTTAAGAGTGATTTCCACTCTTTTCAGAGTGATTTTAACTCTTTTTAGAGTGAAAATCGCTCTTTTAAGAGTGAACTTCACTCCAAAAAAAAAGAGCTGTCCCTCCTAGAGCTCTCGAAAGAGTGAGTTTTAGCTCTTTTACATTTAGAGAGTTGCAACATGCCTGCTGAGAGTCCGTTCCGCGAAGGGTTACCAGGCTGCATGCGGCCATTCACAGTCCGTCGCTAAGATGGTCGACGTCCACCACCGTCCATCACCACCCTGCGAATGGGTGCGAAACGGGTGCGAAACGGGTGCGAACGGGTGCGCCGTCCTTATACCGTCTTCATACCGGGCTCTTATCGTTCGCCGCCGCTTTTACTCACCCGACAGGAGTTTTGAGCATGTTCAAAACTCCGGTGGCCGGCAAAGTCCCCTGAACGTGTTCAACGGACAGGAAACGGCCTACCATGTGAGGGGCCCATTAGGGAGGTGCCAACCCTTTTTTATGAAATTTATCAAATACTGTAACTTTTAAACTAATAATGTGATGTACATTAAAGTATACAATTTTTGAAATGAAATAGTCGGAGAATCCATTTTTTGTATCAAATTTCACAAAAAGATTGCGATTTTTACATTTTTGCCCAAAAATCACATTTTTGGCGCCAATTTGTTTCAGACAACTTAGCAAAATCAGTTTTTGGTTAAAAATTCAAAAATTCCAATGTGATTTTCGATCTCAAAAATCACATTGTTGGCACTTTTTGGTCAATATTTTCAAAATTAAACATATTTAAGCCAAAAAAAATGGGCTCCTAGATAATTGACTTTAGATGATTTAGGTGAAATTTTTGAATTTTTAACCATAAACTGATTTTGTTAGGTTGTCTGACAAATTGTTGGGACATTTTTTAAAAATTACTATTTTTAGTAAAATTTGATACAAAAGATGAATTATCTGACTCACTTCATTTGATAAATTTGGCGCCAAAAAGGGTTGACACTTTCCTTAAATTCATTTAAACAATATTGAATTAAAGACATTATATTCTATTTCAAAATGCCAGATCTATTATACATGTACGTCATACGGGTGTTGTTTTTGCTCCATATTTATCTAAAACTAATGCTAACGTATTTGGTTTAACGCGGAAGTTCTAAGACGGTATCCATACTGGATGACAACATCTTTCACGCGGTGCAAAATGAAATTCCGGGTGTTTTTTGTGTGTGACTTGAAGTTAAGTTGTGCATTGGAATTCTGAAAAACATGTTTTGATTGTGGTTCCTCTATTGTTCAATAACCGATCGGCCAATGTTTTTGAATCTACTATAATTTAAAAGTACTTGTTTACTCCATTGTAAAAATTAGTTAGTCATTTTCCATTTTATTAGTCCTATAAGACATTAACTTAAATTAGTCAAAATGATGTATTATAGAATTAGGAGGGAAATGACTAAGTACCTTGTAACAGTGTATGGAGCCCTTAGTATTGAAATATGTTGTGATAAGTACTTGTTCAAGTATTTACTGGACTCAAGTAGTAAAGTTATCAGATAATAGCATAATTATACTGATCGATCAGCACTATAAAGTCAGCCTATTGATTTATATTTCTTGTTTTAAAAACCAACAGAAGACTGTTATTGCTCCCGCGAAACATGTTGTCATCCAGTATGAAAACCTAGCCTAATATTCAAATTTCGTGGCACGATTTCGATAATTTATAATGCTCACAAATTATTAATTTTCATATGAGATACTACATGTATATTGAAATGATTAAATACCGATTACTGCATAACTGTTTTGTTGTGTGAAATCCCGAAAAATGTAGATGGGTACATTTAATATTGTGTCTTCCTGTAAATCTAGAATTTTTCTCAGTAGCCTATACGGGGTAAATAAAAAAAAGTATGCGGTGATTGTATGGGCACTTGACCTTGTACATTGAATCATGATTTTTTTTCTTTCATAAAGCGTAACTAATAATAATGTTTTAAAAAAGAAACCGGCTGAACAATGAGTAAAATGTGACAAGTTTGGTACGCAAAACCTTTCATATCATTCCACAATTGCACTGACTTATTATAAATATGAATATCTTGTATCCATATTGATTAACTCAATCACTTGTTGATTTAATATGTCATATTCAGCATTCACTTGTTATAAATAAGCATATCTGTATTAATTGATTCACTTGGTACTTTAATATTTCCTATTCCATACTCACTTAGATAAGAATATCTGGCGTCCGTTCTGATTCTTATTGTATATTCACTCGATGAATATCTAGTATCAATAATGACTCACATGGTTTATTCTGTACTTACTTGTTATAGATAAGAATATCCGGTATCCATATCGATTCACTCGGTACTTTGATACTTCCTATTCCATCATAATGTTCTGGTTTCCATTCTAAACTATGGTCGTGCCATACCTAAAGATGTGAAGAAAATTCGTAGATAATCGAACATAAAAGTGTCATTCAAATGTGTACAATTTGGAATTTCGTACAAAATACAAAAGGTTTATATCAGAAGAAACCGAGCCTAACATTGTATTAAGCAAATATTAAAATGCAATCTGAATAATTTGAATAATCATAGTGATCGCACAGTGCAGGTAGGGATCGCAAAGTAGTAAACCGTAAATTTGTATATGACAATCAACTATTAATCCTGATCATCTTGTATGGCTATAGCATAATCCGCAAAGATTATGTTTCATGGTACATTTCTGTTTAACATTCAGTGTTTGTATTCTTATTTTATTTAGCATAATACAGCTGAGGAAGGAAAGATATAATTGATCCCTTGAGGATTAAGTGGTGTTTATGAGTTATCCGAAGATATGTTTCAGCGGCGTACCGGATTGGATTGAAATCTGTCTCATGCATATTAGTATCTGCATCCCCGTAAGGGTTCTGTAGTTGCTGTCGTATCATTCGTATAGTTTTCAAAAATGAGCTTGTTTTGACGTTGTCGTATGTATCATTCGTATAGTTTTCAAAACGAGCTTGTTGTTACAATTGCGAGGCACAGAATGTAACCAAAGAAGTGTATTCGACCTTTTGAATGTTTCGAGACCTCCGATATGAGATGCGTACAAAAAAGTATTGCAAGGATTCAACGAGGGTCGGTCAATAAGTAATGAAAGTGAAATTGGTATGGGATGCATGAATGATTCTATTGAGAGATAGTGCGATCAATACAAACCATGAACCTTTGTCTTTCAAACAATACACTTTTGAATTTCTAAGTGTGAATTATGTTGTCATAACATTAGCTTAAAGTAAGCACACTTTGGACACTGCCAACTCAGTCAGTTGGCGGGAAATTCAAATTGTTTGTGTAAAACACGTGCTAAGAAGATTGCGTAACATGACACCAGAAGCAGGTAAATCTCGAACTTTTTTTTATGTGCATAAGTATAATACCTAAGAAAATAACTTTAATCCTGTGTAATTTGAAATTTGTAATATAGACGGAAAACTAAGTAAAAGCAGTTGATTAAATTTAAAAATACCGGTATTTCATATGGCCCATTTTCATTGAAATAATGTCCAGAAAAATCAAAGAAATGAACCAGTGTGGGTGATTTAATAGGATATTTAACTAATTATTTAAACTTATTCATATGAAACCTTCACAAAATATGCGCATGCGCAGACGGCAGATCATTTTGAACTGGCTCAAAAACGGCTAAAAACATGAAATTTACCTGATAAAAGCTTAACGTGACTTCAAAATCTAATCAGAAACATTGAAAAATGCTTAAATCAACCTGTATTATTATTTTGATAATAAAAATGAAGATATACGTGAAAGTATCAATCAAAGATGGTTCCACAACCTCTCTTATTACTTCTATCTTTAGAGCAACTAGATATGTATTGTTAAAGTAATCGTTACATAATTTCAACGATTTGAGAACATTTCATGATCAGCTCCTTTTGAAATCCCCACTATCATGACTATTATTACTTTATATCACACAAAAATTAACTTAATTTTAATTTCTCCATTGTACTTTATCCTTTGTTGTTTTCCATGATTTATTGTTGCGGATTATGCGAAAGTATATTTGAGATGATCCCCTTCTTGTTTGTATTAAGGAATTCAAATCTAAAAAAAGAGTGTCAAACAAAGATGATTGTGTGTTCTAACTAAACAGGTCGAAAGAAATAAGCCCCCCCCCCCCCATGGGAAATGTGCATTTTTTTGGAAAACAGTTAGGCTCCTTAACCTGTTACAAAAATGTAAAATGTAGACTGAAATGTTACCCATTTAATGTGCAATAAAGTTTCACCCAACAGTTAACCTTCGCCTTGAAATGCTGCCATTTATTAAATTTAATGACCAATAAAAAATGACACTTTCTTGCATAGGGATTGGACAATTGAAACACATGAATAAACTTTCTTCAAATGGTTGTCACCTGTTTGGATAAAAATGTGAAGGACCTGTTCATGGTTGAATGAATAACATCAATTTTAAGTGTATACATTCCTTGGAGATTACTTCAATTTGTCAAATCCCTATGCAAGAAAGTGTCATTTTTTATTTTGTTGTGGTTTTCATTTTGTTTAACGTAGATAAGGCTTTGCACCCAAACTGCGTTAGTTTGAAGAAACGCGAGAGGCGGTGTTGAGAACTTTACTATAATGACATCAGTGACACATACATACAAATATTCGCCAACAAACAAACATTTGAAACAATTTGTTTTCAACTTTTTTCAAACCTATTGGCACCATTTTGTCTATTGAATTGCACATCAGTGCATTTCTCCTCGTTCTCGTCTAAGATGTTGTCTGTAGAAAAGATCCAAAGACCTATTGAACTTACCTGTTTGACCCAAACTTTTGATGTAAAGACTTGATTTCTCTCGTCCTGCATTCAATTAAAAATAGAGTATTGTAAAATACTAAAGGTAAAATAATAAGTGTATTTAATATAAAATAAGCTCTGTATCTCATGATCATGAATAAATCTCACCTGTTATGGTAGTTCATAAAAAGGGTAAGGGTGAGGGGAAGTGTTGTCGTTGTAAAGTTAAGGAAAAGCATATACGATTAGGATATAACTGTACGTATTAAGGCAGCTCAGTACACAGTCAGGTATACGGAGGAAATTTAATAGAGTTAATTTTCTGGACACGTGACTAAGGGGAGGCGACCATTTTGAACACGAATGCATTACGTCAATTATACATGCTGTCAGTCATCGAAGAATATTGTCGATCGGGATTACCAGCAGTATTTTATAAAAGATTTTCTAGTGCAGGGATGATAATCTTGATATATCGTTAAGAACTGATACTATTATGTGTGTTTCATAGCACCTGTATGTTTTAAAAGCGCGGTGATAAGTTGGTAGCCTCTAACAGCATGGCCCTTGTAGTGGCTATTATGACATAGTGAGACACGGTAAAAGTGTAAATACTTCTACTAATTTCAACATATTGAATTATCACATACAGTCACCGTGTACGATTGACGTAACTATATTTGTGATAATTGAACATAACTTCTCTACCCAGTGTTTTTATAGAATTAAACTCGAACCCACGCGCAAATAGATAATGTGTGCATAATGTTCAGATCGATACTAAGAATACTAAGAGATGCAATTGTTCAGGGAACGAGAGTGAATATTAATTGATGACTTGGTGTTGAGTTATTTTATGACAGGGCTGAATACTAAACGGTCTTTATCTTGGTCCGAAACAAACATTAACTTCAATTTGTCGTAGAAACTAGTGCTATATCATCATGATCATATTGTGTAAAAACAAAAGTTCAAATTTCGAGAAAGAAAAAAAATCACATTTTATTATCCGAATAGCAGATTTTAGTTTTAAAACTAGCCCAAATCTGGCAAAGTCACCACGTGTGCTAAGTCATGTGGCAAGACTGCAGCGCCTGGAGGCTTGCTAGCAGTGTTACCGCTGCCACACTCAACGTCCACCAGCATGCGGTCAATGGTGTTGGATGGATGTAATTCTTGAGTGGAATTTACTAATACTAGCGTCATGGCCAGTAATTCAACCTGTCATACTTGGGCTCAAACATTACAGGCAACTGGAATGTAATGTTTAACCTCAACGCTAAACAATTATCTGAACCAATTGGCCGGCCAAGTGTTACGTGTAATCAGATTTTCACCATAACAACTTAACTGATGCAGTCACCAGAGAGTTAGGTAATCATTCCGCCGACGAAATACTTTCTTACCTAATGTAAACTCTTAATACTTACCACATCCACAATCTGCTCAATGAACAACCCAAAATGGACAACTAAAGTGTCAGATGTGTTACGGACTGGAAGTGCAAATTTGTTGTAACGACCATCATCAAACAAACTGGCTCGCAATCCTTTCTCTGCTGCTGAGGCTCTGGTATCTAAAATGTGAATCGGCACAGAATAGAAGGAAAAAACATAACTGATTTTTATGAATAAAATGTATAGATTATTAATGGGCGTTTCTGAACAAAATCATTCGACATACACAGACTTCCAAACGCTATGAAACCTGTATTAAACCATCTGTATATGCAGTCACCATGGTCACTTCGTCCAGCAATTCATTCATTAAGTATTTTTAAAACAACCTCAAATATTGATAGTATGTGGCGTAGAACAGAGATTCTATGACGATTTGCCATGACACATTAAACCATTACATATTATGATTATATAATAAGTTCGGAGGTGGATTTTAATTTAAAACCTGGTCATATGTCAAACCTCTGCGTAATAACAACAAAACCTCTCAACGTATGACTGTTATGTTATACAAGATGCATGTACTAATGTGAATAAGCATTTTCAGCTAAAATGGTAACACAATTTACATTTATGCTGTTAAATCCGTTGGACCTTAATGATTTCCAAAGTAAGTTAACATTATATTCAAGGGCATTCTTTTTACTAACTCTGTTTAAGAAGGGTTACATAGGAAGAAGATATGTTACCTGAGAGACTGAGGCCAATGAAATACAAAACCTTTGTCAGTTTTTGACTGGGGTAAACCGCGGGTTAAATCTTTTGTATAGATTGTTTATTGGTACGCAGTTCGATAGTGCAAAACCCTGTGCAAAATTCATATCAAATTTAGAGAAGTAAGTAGTGTTTCATACTAACCTTATTTATAATATGTATGAGGTGTATGGTTTCGGATAGTTTGTCCTACTTTATTATTCAATTTCAAGGTTTTTTTTGCACCTCTGTTTCACGGGGTCTACAATGCAAGCAACTCGGTTTTCCTTTGATATAAGGTTTCAAGTGTAATACATCATGACCTTAGGATCCTTCTAAGTAAACCTTTATCGCATGGTGAAATTCATAGTGGACCCGAAGGTTCAATGTGTGATGCGACAGACGTTACGTTTTGAACTAGTGGTGTGTAACTATAATTTCTGCAGCATGTGCAAACATGATGAGTGGGAGAAATGCACACCAACGAATGAATATTAATTGCGTGAGCTGTGTATTCGTGTCTTCATCTTTCATGTTGCAACTGAGTTCAAGAGCGTGTGTTTGTACAACCGCTTTACTCGAAACGAGATAGTCAATAGAAAGTTCCTTCAGGGACATCATAACAGTAACACTTAATTCTTTAATAACAATGTGTTATGGCTGTAACAATATGATAATAAAGGTTCAAGCTCAAATGCTATTGGGGATTTTTGTGTCTAGCATTATTACAAATATTTCATTTTCGTGCCTCCATATTAAATACATTATTAAATATAAATATACGAGGTAAAATGGGTTTTTATAAATAGAAGTGTTCACGTCGAATACATCTGGAAATCAAATGGAAGCTCTCTTTTGCCTTATTTAAGTCAATCCGCATACACATTTTCCATCAGCAAATGCGTTAGCGGGATGCAAGAGAAGCTTAATAACGGTGAACGGATAAGTAGAAGTACATTTTATAACAACAAGACTGAAACCGACCAATTTAAGAACATAGTTAGTCTAAGACTATGTGACTTTAAATTAAGATCACGTATACATGTAGCCGTGGGTAGGTATCTTCAAACTACGGAACTCTTTTGGAATTTGAAAAATTAACGTTCTTGCATATTGACATAAAACAGCTCTTTGATGTAAAGGGGTTTTCGGTAACGCCGTCCTATGTATATAAGATTGCGTATTACATTGTAATTGTATAGGCTGTATACGGGGTTTAAAATCGCAGGTAACCGGGTTTAGTCTGCAATTAGCGTTTCAAGCGTACTACATCGTGACCTGAAGTTGCCTTGTAATAATTAAGCGCTCGCTTATAGACGTTATTCATAATTGGCGATTTCAAGTCTAAAGAGGTAGACATTATCGATGTGACGTCACTAATCATAACGAAAGCGAGGCCAACGATGGTAAATAACGTAAACATTGGTGTCGTGTGACGTAATTTACCATCGTTGGCCTCGCTTTCGTTATAAACACATTATGCCGAAAAATTGATCCGAAAGTATCTTCCGAGTGATGGGCTTAGAAAGGAAATACGGATATAAATCGATGAATGCTCGACGCTGGTTGTACATTCACGTTTCGGCATCTTTCACGTCACTAGTGGATTTCAAAGCGCATGTTGTCTCAACCGCTTTACACGAAACGAGATACTTAATAGAAAGATCTACCGGGGATTCTGAACTGTGACACTCAATTCTTTAATAACAAACATTTATAGCTGCAACAACATGATGATACTAAAGATTCAAGCTCAAAGGCTTTTGGTGATTTTGGTGCCTTGCAATGCTTCAAATATTTCATTTAACGTGTATTCACATTTGAGTTGGGTGCATTATTGAATGGCTTTTTGTTTTACATATTTGTTATATTTCAAACTAAACAAAATTTGATCTTAAGTTGCTTTCAAATGATAAGGTCTTTCTGTTTGAGTAATGTAAACCAAGTTAACCCTTAAACCGATGCAGTTTTCATCATTGTTCTGATGCACGGTATTTGCAATAAATACAACTCTGTTTGTCATGGCTATAACGTTTCAAGCGTAATACACCATGATCTTCGGCTGCTTTCAAACACAATATGTGTTCATGGTTAAATTTATAGGGAACAATATGGGAAGATATCCACACCGATCAATGAATATTAATTGCATGGTTTTGTATTCGTGTCTTCATATTTCAAGTTACAAGTGGATTCAAGAGCGCGTGTGTGTACCGCTTTACTCGACACTTCATGTAAATTCTCAATAGAAAATTCCACAGGGGAAATCATAACGGTGATAATAATAATTCTTTAATAACATAAATTTTTCAGCTGAAACAACATGATAATAAAGATTCAAACTCGGACACTTTTTGGAATATTTCAAATTGTTCATGTTGTTTGTCTCCATATTGAGTACATTTAATATTGAGCTATATTTACTGGGGTTTTTTTATTGGTTAGATATTTTAAGGTAAATGCAACTTGTACTTCAGTTGCTGTCAAATGATAGTTTCATCTCTCCATTATTAAAGTCGATTCACGGTTAATGTTGTATGTTAAGTGGGCTGTGGACTCTCAGGTACAGCCTCCGTAAAACAGCCGTAACTTCTTCAATATTCATTTAATCTTTATAAATGTATACATTTTTTTGCAAAAATTATAAAAAAATTATAAAAAACATGTTTTTTAGCCCATTTTAGGTTTGGAAAAGATAACTCAAAATATATTTTGTTAAATTTTGTCCTACTAGTTTTATGATAATCCTGATAACATTCCCCAGGAGCGTTTTTTTTTTTTAATTTTTTTTTTTTTTTTTTGAGTTACAGACCAAAAAGTGCCCCAAAAAGTGGTAAAAAATCACATTTTTTTGCACCTTTTGGTCTGTAATTCAAAAAATAAAAAATAAGATATTAAAAAAAAAAAACCGCTCCTGGGGAATGATGTCAGGATTATCATAAAACTAGTATGACAAAATTTAACAAAATATATTTTGAGTTATCTTTTCCAAACCTAAAATGGGTCAAAAAAGGTGTTTTTTATACTTTTTTCCCAAAATGGTCAATTTCATTATCATGGTTGGATTCATTGAACCCTTTTCTGCAAAAAACTGTATATGTTTATAAAGATTAAATGAATATTGAAGAAGTTACGGCAGTTTACGGAGGCTGTACCTGAGAGTCCACACCCCCTTAAAGGGACGTACTTGGAAATCGTCAAGTTAATATTAAAAGACGTTAATATTTATAACCAGAAAGAATAAAACCAAGCAATAGAAGACAAAATCAGTTCTAGACTCGATCAGGTGCTTCTAGGTTAAATAAATCACGTATAGTATGGGCTAAGTAATGAAAACACCAAAGTGTAAACTCATTTCATTTATTTGACACGAAGCAACCTTTTTGAAGTAAAAGAGGTTTTTGGAATCGTTGCCCCACATAACATTCTATATGCATTTAGCAGACATTGTACGCTGCGGGGTTTAGCAATACAGGGAACAGGGTTTTGTCTGCGTTTCAAGCGTTATACATCGTGACCTGAAGTTGCCTTGACAAATATCCCATTACATGGTCAGGTTGAAAGCGCATTCAAAGGTTCAGTAGATTCACACCTTATTCCGAGCGGAAACTCTTTCAACCTTGAGACGTGCTTGACAGACTTGTATCGTTAGAGTCCTCAAATCCAAATATAATTTGTTGATGGCAAATTGCTATTCGGCGGAAGACCTTTGAGATATTTTGTGTAAACCTTCAACATAACGTTTTGGCCTAATTCGGTTGAAAAATAATCTTAAACCTACAGCGATTCCGATATTAACAATTAGATCCCGTGTTTTCATGTCTCTGTCAACAACAGTTAGATAATCATGATGAATAGATCGTAGTGTCGTGCGTAGGTCGTTCAACACTAAAGTACAAAACTCATTTTAAAAATTGAGAAGAGGTAAAGTGTACTGCATACTGATGGAGAAGGCGCATAGTCCTACTAAGGATTCAATTTCCAGTTTGCGTTCATTTTCTGTTTTACATTGCAGACATTGTTGGCTCTGCATGTGAGTGATATAACGTTCCATTCGTAATATACCGCGACCTTACCGCTGCTTTCAGATATTAAACTCGTTCAGATTGGAAGCGTATAAGGAGATTCAATGACAGCAGATACACCTTACAATGCGACTGTCCGAGATTCCATACTCCGTGAAAGATGATAACATGTTCAACAGTCAATAAATAATCAACGCGTTGATCGTGGTTTTGTATCTTCATCTTTTATGACACCAGTTGATTTAAAGGCGCATGTTTTCATAACTGCTTTACTCGAAACGAGATACCCAATGAAAAGATCGACGGGGAAATCCTAATGATCACGAATTCGACAGTGGCATTACATAGTGACGTATGATCGGTGGTATTCTATAGTGACGTATGGTAAACTTTGGTCGATTGTAAGGTGGTAAAGTCGAAGTCTTTTATAGAGATTACCGTTGTTGCATACTGACATGAAACAACTTTTTATGTAAACGCGTTTTGATAACGTTGTCCTACTTAAGATTCAATTTCCATTGTTCATATGGTTTAACAACGCAGGGAACCTAACTTAAAACTATTGAATATATTGGGATTTTTTTTTGGTGGGAGGGTCCTTATATCTCTATAATTCCGATTAGAGTGAACCGCCTGTCTAAACAGTGCCATAATTCCTTTAATAACATTACCCGTAATAGAGGTTGAACCTTGAAGGCTTTTGGCGATCATAGTAGCATTTTTTTCTAGTCGATGCTGTAAGAAGCTTGACGTATCATATTTTGATTTTGGTTATGGTAAAATTGGCCGCGAGTTTGAGCTGTGACTAAAGCAAAAACGAAAAGGAAGTCAAGTGAAGGGTATATATACAGCCAGCTAGCTATGGAATTCCCTCGGACGACAAGTATTTCTAAACGGATTATTAAGATTATCAAGATGAGGCCCTCATCATGAGGGGGAAATGTCATTACTCTAAATAATGCATATGATTAATATTTCCATAGCCATCGCTGAATTTGATATAAAAAACCTTCCTTTGTACAATCATGATATAATATCGTCTCATTCTTTCTGGATTTAGAATGCGTCTCTCCGTCCATTGCTGTTTGTGTCATCTTCTGGTTATGAACAATTGTAAGACTCTTGTTGCAAATAACGATTGGTCCGCACTATAATATCATCCATAGGGTTATTTGAAGGAAAACGAATACTTTACCGCGTAGGCTATAATTGCTTTAGAATGTCTTCATCGTCCATTATATCACTCGAGTATTTTTAAGGGGGCTGTGAACCCTGAAAACATGAAATTTATCAAGCGCTGTAACTTTTGAACTATTAATATAATGTATATAAAAGCATACATTTTTGGAAAGGAAATGAGTCGTAGAATTTATTTCTGGTATCAAATTTCACTAAAAATGCTGATTTTTCTAATTTTCATACAAAACAAATCACTTTTATGGCTCAAAATGTGCTGCCTTCGTAGCTAATTCAGTTGTTGGTAAAAGGGGCTGAAATTGCATCAAAATCATTTAAAGACATTTCACTTTCAGCATTTTTTTACCAAAAACTTAATTTGCTACGAATACAGCAAATGTTGAGCTAAAAACCCCCAGCATTTATGAGTTTAGAAACAAATAAAGCAATCCGAAACATATATCAGTGTTGAAATCTATTATGATCATTTGACGGTCATTATAACCTGAAGAGTGAAGAACGTTTCAAGTACATTATAATTCGATATATGATAAGAAAACGTCCAATTCTGAATACAGAAATACCTTGATTTATGAGTTTTAAACATAACGTACTCAAAACAATGACCATTACTTAAATGCTACTTTAAGCGTTTAACACAACCAAATTAGCCACAACTTCAACATGTGTATGGAATATAAATGAGGGTGATTCAAAGTACGTGTTTACGTTTAGCATGCTTAGCACACACTTGGCCTATGAGACCATAATGTGGGCCAGGTCTCATGCATATAGTGATGTATAAACACCTATTTATACATTCGTTAATTTGGTTAGCTAAACTAGGGTTAAAACAGAAAGCCGCGAGGAATTCGTTAGCGTCTGTTCTGTTCTTGTTCGTCTTTGTCTCTCAAAGATTTCAAAAGATTATTTAAGCCTACAATGATATTTAAACGATGGTTAAATAAGGGTTTTCTGTGTGTTTGTGGTTCAAGTGTTAAACCTGTATAGCCAAAACGTGGCTCATAATCCCGTGACAATGGTTGCGATTAGAATCCGCTGTATTAGAGTGATTTAATATGAATTTTGAATATACTGCTCGTCCAATTTAATCGAGATGTAAGTGGATTTGCCTTCAGATGAGGATTGTCTATAAAACAAACACATGTTCAATACCCAGGTTATGGGTTATTATGGAAATTACCTTAAAATGAAATAATAACGGTTTTTATTCATGCAATCACCGTAATTTCATGCGAAAACATATCAAAATTGATCTTGCTTTCCATTAGGTGAATTTTATAGCCAATATAAATCGTCAAGAGAAATCGATTTAGTAAATTCAATGGTTTTCATCAAACCACCATAGACTGATAAAATTACTTCCTACGGCGATGTGTCTTGTTATGTTGAAACTTACACGACTTAAAGCGGGAACTAGGGACGGACGGGGAATAAAAGATTTAAACGAGTTACCAACTCGTCCGGTCAAATCGATAATATATTTCTCATATATTAACCATGTTAACAGGCACATGCCTCTACTGACTCCTATTTTTCGTAGCACCTATTTGTTTATGAAATATTTAATCTTTCAATTGGAACCAAGTAAGATTTAAGATACATTAATTAGATGACATAGGCCTATTCATTAATAATGGTATTTGTATTAAGCACACTGTTGTCTAGTTATCATTTGAAAAACACAAACTTGTATTCCACGGATGATGTGAATCATGGCAGGCTATGATTGAAAGTGTCGACATATTGACTGAAGGCACTGTAAAAATACATATTTCTTTACAACTATAATCCTGAATAATTTTAGAGGGCACAAATAGCTTGTGTTCCGCTATAAAAATATGCAACGGCATGAATCAACAAACGAAATACTGAGATCGTTTAACAAAATGACCCTTGTGTTTGCAACTTTCATTGACTGCCAGTTATCACCATCACCATCACCATCACCACCACCATCACCATCACCATCCCCATCACCATCACCATCACCATCACCATCACCATCACCATCAATATCAATATCACCATCACCATCACCATCAACAACTACCTCTGGCACAAACATTTACTGCGATAGTCATTGAACATGTGTTCGTAGAATAACCCTAACACTACTACACCACACAGCAACCACACAACAGCAGCACTTGGCTTGCGCGCGCACCAGTTCTATCTCATGTAGCACTAAAATGCGGGTATATATGGTCTCCGAATTTTTAGCCTGTGAAGCCCTCCCCCCGTGGCTGAGTGGTAGTATATCTCGCCTGTCACGCGGCCGACCCGGGTTCAATTCCCGGGGCCGGCGGACATAATTTTTCGCATTTTCTATTTAACCCCCTCCCCCTGTTCTTCGTTCCATCCCCACTGCCACGTTCTAGGGTTAGGGTTAAAGTATGCCAAGTAGATTTCCTATAGGTTTTGCTTTGTACAAATGAACTTTCAATTTCCACACTTGTTAATGCCTTGTACATGTAGTCTATCCCTAACATTGGTTAATACAAGTATAAGTAACAACAATCGGCCAACAAAATTAAGTTAACATAAGCCGCCTTTTACACAACTTACAGGACTTAGGTTACAAGAATAAATTTTAAAAAGTATGCTTTACCTTCACAGATAGGACCCCAATGGAAATAAGCTCTTGTGGCTTTTTGGGCTATCCTTGGTCTATTCAACATGTTTTTTGTCTGTGTTTTTTACTATTGTCTTTTATATTTATTATATTTCATTATTGTATGTACCATCTATGTGTTTTAATATGCAATGTTTATTTGGCTAAATAAATATGAAATGAAATGAAATAGAAAACAGGCATAATATCCAACACAGTGCTAGCAAGGATGCCATCTTATATCCCGCCAACATCTATTGCTTGTCAGATATCGCTATATATTTCACGCTACCCCCTCTTGTTCGCCGTCTGTGTTTGATTTATAGTATTAAGATATGGACAACTGTGGGTAGATAGAGCAGCGTTGATATCCTGTTACACAACTTATAATTTGAAATTTTCCGGTTTAGCCAATTCCCGTACGAAATTTATAATTCATAATTCATAACAAAATGAACTGTTTCAATACTCTGTCAGTGATCAGGATTTATGCCCGGTTTAGCTTTGTAGCACTATATCGAATCCACTTAAAATGAGTCCGTCACTCACGAAAAATCATATCACCGATGCGATTTCATTTGGTGGTGTATGTATAAAATTAAGTGAACAACCGCGACAGTTTTAATTAATTACAGCTGCAATAACATAATAATTATACGTAGAATGTTTCCAATATTTCGATGCAGTATTGTGTTTGGTGTATCATATTGCCTGTAAATCTGAATGGACAATTGATCAACTTGAAAATAGGGGGACGACTTAAATATTCTCTTAAATAAGAACACACTATCTAAACTTGATTTAGTTTGATTTGTTGACTGCAAATTGCTATTTAGCGAATGGGCTTTAAGATATTTTGTTTAAACCTTCGATTAAGTGCTGGCCTTAGGGTCCATATCCAAACTCTCAGTGCTTTTAAAGCATTTTTCTAGCGATTTAAAAGCGCTTTTCCAACGGTATTTCGTTCTATTGTTAAAAGCATCGGAAAAAGATCGGTGATTAACTAGAAACCTCTCTACTTATCTGGCGTTAACAATATAACTATTGTAGTACTCTCGATGGCTGCATTAGTAAAGCAGACAGATCAAAGGCGCAAGGAAGGTTGTGTTATATTCTTTAAGAAATACTATATTATAGTATTTCTTAAAGAATATAACACAACCTTCCTTGCGCCTTTGATCTGTCTGCTTCACTAATGCAGCCATCGAGAGTACTACAATAGTTCTATTGTTAACGCCAGATAAGTAGAGAGGTTTCTAGTTAATCACCGATCTTTTTCCGATGCTTTTAACAATAGAACGAAATACCGTTGGAAAAGCGCTTTTAAATCGCTAGAAAAATGCTTTAAAAGCACTGAGAGTTTGGATATGGACCCTTAGATAATTTGTTTAAAAAAATTGAGTCATGTATTTTTAGCAATTCCGATATTGACAATCAGATCACGTGTTTCTATGTCTCTAGATTCAACAACATTAGATAAAATGATGCATTTTCGATAAATAGATCGTGTATTGTCGAGGAGGTAGTGTCGTGCATGTCGACATGTAGAAGACGTTTTCTGTATGATGTGTAGAATTTCGGATACATATTGTCCTATAGATTCCATTTCCAGTTTGCGTTCAATATGGATTTTACATTGCAGTCTTGTTTTGCAGACATTATTGGCTTTGTCTGAGAGTGATCAAACATTTCATCCGTAATACTGTGTGACCTTAAGTTGCTTTCAGATACTATACTCGTTTAAAATGTAACGGATAATGAGGTTCAAGTAGATACACCTTACATTACGACTGTCAAAAATAACATACTCCGTGACAGAATACCTATATATAACATGATCAACAGTCAATGAATAGTTAACGCGTAGATCATGGTTTTGTGTCCTTATCTTCTATGACACCAGTCTATTTAAAAGCGCATGTTACCATAACTGCTTTACTCGAAACGAGATACTCAATGTAAAAATCAACGGGGAAAATCATAAACGATGACGCTCAACATTCTTTTAATAATATAAATAGCATACCAGCAAACACATAACGTTATAAAAATTAATAACAACATAATTATTAAGGTTCAAGCTGAAACATCTTTATTTGATCTGTTTCACGTGGGCAAAGCGTCCTTACATGAGAAGGACGCTGCGCGCATGAAGGCAACAAGCGAACTGTGTGAATCATATGTGTGATGCGTACATGCGTCCGTGTCACGTGCGTGTGTCCATAATCTCGCGCGTACGCTTGGATTATTTTTGCTTCAAAACCGAATATTTCTCGCCAACTTGGAACTGATCAAACTATAATGTGGCTTAAATGAAAAGCTTATTTCGATTAATTTCGACCATCGGTTTAGTTTGCATCAATAATATTATTCCCTTCATTTTATGTTTAAAGACAAGCTAAAAGCAGCTGAAAATCGGCAAAAAGTAGCACTAAAAGTGTAATTGCTACCAAAAATACTGAAACGGAAGCATAAGAACACGGAAAGTTCTAGACTCAATGTCTTTTTAAGAGATTATGTCCCGGTTCTAAAATTAATGTTTTTTAAAGAAATTATGTCTAGAACTGCCTGTGTTCTTACAAAGATTTAATTTACGCCGGGAATCTACGCGTGTTATGTAAAGACGAAAGGGGCAACAATCTTTTGAAGTTGTGTACAATTAAGTTTGTTGCATAGTGACATGATCTTTTGATGTAAATAGTTTTTGGTAACGTTGTCCTACTAAAGATTCATTATCCGTTGCCGATATATCGTATACGGCACGTGGTTTAACAACGCAGGGAACCGGGTTTTGTCTGCAATATAACAATTCAAGCGTAATACATCGTGACCTGAAGTTGCCTTGTAATAAAGCGCTCCTTCATGAGCGGGTTGAAAGAGGATTCAGAGGTGTAATGTATTAAAAATAAATAACGCCTTACTTCATAAGATTGATCAGAAAATAAATCATCCGAGAGATGGGCTTAGATATAAAGAATAACGCACCTACATCGATGAATGCTCGGTGCCTCGGTACGTCTTTATCTTCCACATCAGAAGTGGATTTAAGGGACATGTAGTTCAACCACTTTACTTGAAATAAGAAACTTGGCAGACATTTTGAATGGGGAAATCCGAATGGGGACACTGAAATGTAGCTGTGATAACAACATGATACTAAAGGTAAGCTCAAACACTTATGGGGCATATCTTGCCTTGCAATATTTCAAATATCATTTCATTACCGTGTCTCGATATTTAATAGCTGGTTTTAAGGGAGCAAATCAAAACTCAAGGCAACCGGCGTTTCCGCCCGGTTGAACCGCATATCATTGTTTAGAACAATAGAAACCGGTTGCAACCTCACGGAACTGCACGGAACCGGTGGTTGCCGGGCGGTCGAGTTTTGATGTGCTCCCTAATGATAGGCCTATATGGTCATAGAAATAACTAGGTTTGTAATAAATATGATATTTTAAACTTTATGGCTAGCAGTTTTCAAAACTGCCGCTTGTGAAAGTATAGGCCTATATTAACCTGGTAACAGAAATTTGGGACGGTTTTTCTGTAAAAAATGGTAGATTCATCCAAGTTTATTCAAAATTATCTCTTTTAAAACTCGTAAAATTATTGACCATGTTCGGCACAAAGCTCAATTTAAATGATATGCAGGAAATGTGATGTGTTCTTTTTCTAATTTCTATTACACAGTTAATATACCAAGTGTTTGTGATGTCTTATGAAGCAATATTTGAATAGTGTGAGGGGATCGCTCTGCATGAGTGATTTATATCATATGTACTTAGCGGCAGTTTTGAACTTCGGTGTGAGTTTAATCAATTGAAATACGCTGAAAGTGAAGAAAAGGCTTTCACTGATTTTAGCCATCAAAGGCAAGCTGTTGATCAATTTGAGATGAACAATGTATCTTATCTCGTTGGTAATAATTTTGATATTTACATTTACAATCAGATCCCGTACACTATATCTCTTCGAGCTACAGTTTGACAAACATGATATGTTTTAGAAAAGAGATCGCGTATTGTCAAGAGAAAGTAGTTCAACACGAAAGTGCAAAACTCATCTTGAAAATTGTGAAGAGGTAAAGCGGACTGCATACTGAAATGGAGAAGATGCTGTCTGTATGAGGTGTACAATTTCGGATACATTGTTCTACTTAAGATTCCATTTCTAGTTTGCATTCATTGAAATGCTATACACAGGGTTTACATTACAGGCAATGTGTGTTTTGTCTATAATGTTTCATGCGTATACACCGTGACCTTAAGTTGCTTTCAAAAAGTACACTCATTCAAATTCGTAGCGGATAAGGCGGTTCAATGTAAGTAGATACACCTGAAATTACGATTGTTCGAGACTCCACACTCCACTCCGTGACACAGGATTAGTTGATCAACAGTCAATGGATTCAGCGCGTGGGTTGTGGATTCGTGTCTTCGTCCTCATGTAAAGTATACATGTATACTCTAAGGCGCATGTTTGTACAACCGCTTTACTAGAAACGAGATCCTTATTAAGGAACCACCAGGGAAGTCTGAACGGTCTGAACTTAATTCTTTAATAACATTCAATTATAGCTGTAACAACATGATATAAGCGGTGGATTGGAACCCCCTGCTTGCCGACAGGAAGCCACATTTCACTATGGGGAGAGTGTCGGGAAATTTTAGAGTCTAATAAGTTGAAGGTGTAGCAAAAAAAATCGCGTGGTTTCGAAATTTGGAAGTAATTGTGTTTCACGTGTGATCAAATTGCAGTTTTTGTTCATGTTATCAATATGAGCCATTGAAATTTATATTTTGTATTGTATATTTGAATTATTCATTGAATATACACCAAAGCGTCGTTATCTAAATTTTCTTGTTATACACCAGTGTTTTTTTTCACATCAACGATGGATTCACTTTCATTGTACATGTTAAAGGTATACTAAATAATAGTTTTGATTTCTCACTGAAACGACCAGGTACTTTCGTCGCGTCCAAGAAAATTCAGTAAGGAGAAAATTACCTTAAACTTACGACATGCCGTCGCGTTGTTGCACGTGACATTTTTGTTCCGGTTCTTCGGGTGCACCAGAAATAAAGAACATTGCCTATAAGCTCACTCACCAGACCTTAACACATTCAACGCGGCAAGCGTCTGTAGACGACATTCCAAAACTTCACAAAATGTTTCAAAAATGTCAAAATTGTTGAATTTCATTACCTTTTTTTGCATCACCGTGAGAAATGCATGGAAATAAATACAAATATGCCTAGTATTGGATCTGTAATCCTTGCGATAGACCTTGAAAGTTCGGAAAGGTTTCTGAAAGATCTGTTTTGTGTAATGGTAAACCAATAGCCGCGTGGAGAGTGTTAACTGGAATATTGTTTGAGACCCGGGTACACGTCCGAAGACAAGATTTAACAACTTGACGCTGTTCAGCTTAATTTGGTCGTTGACTTTGTCAAAAACGGTACGAAAAGCATGGGAGCGTAACATACGGTAGGTGATGGCAATTTGTAAGTGGCCAACAATTCACATCACTGAGTAGGAATCCAGTTCTTCACAACATCCGAACATCCCATAGTAATTATTTCATTCAACTGCAACCATCAAAAGATCATTACAATTGTTAGTTTATGCCACGAACTGTCACTTAATGGAATGCTCTTCATGAAAACATATCAACAACACTGCATGTCAACAATTGATAAGACGTAACTGAAGCAAGCTTTGACCAGGGAGGTGTTATTATTATGATAACATATCTCTGGTCCAAGAAATATCTATACCGTATTTAAAAAAAATAAAAAAATAAAAACAACATTGCAGTTCAAGTCTACTACCTGCGACGGTATAATGGGTAACATGTTTCCTACTTACTCTGTTAATTTCATCAACATATCTTTATCCGTTCTCGGGGAAACCTGTTTTTCACTTTCAGCGTATTTCAATCGATAAGCTCACACCAAATTTCAAAACAGCTGCATAAAGCACTCAGGCAGAACAATTCCTTCGACCCATTCAAATATGGCTTCATAAAACATCAGCAAATATTGATATATATATTTTTTTGTAGTGGAAATCAAAAGAGGACAAAGAAAATTACCTGTTTACCATTTAAATTGAGCTTTGTGCCGAGCATAGTCAATTATGATATGAGTTAAAATTAGGTAACTTTGGTCAAACTTGGAATTTCCCATAATTTACTAACGTGCCCATATTTTCTGTCAGAAATGTCCGATTTTTAAAATTCAAAATTACTCAGAAGCTAAATGTATGTGGATGTTAGAATCATAAGCATTTTGATCGATAACAAGGATATTCATGGCAAGATAAATGCACCTTTCCCGATATAAATCATTCCATAATAAATCATCTTGTATAACCACTGGTACTTATATCTCTATAATCCTGGTGAACCACCAGATCTGTCTAAACGGTGCCATAATTCCTTTAATAACATAACTGTAATATAGTTATGATAATAAAGGTTGAGCATTGGAGGCTTTTGGCGATCATTATGGCAACATATGTGTCCTTTTAATGCTGTAAGGAGCTTGATGTATCATATTTGATTTTGGTTATGGTAACATTGGCTGCGAGTATGAGCGGTGACTAAAGCAACAACGAAATGGAAGTCAAGTGGAGGTTATGTATACGAACCAGCTGTGGCATTCCCTCTGACGTCAAGTATTTCTAAACGACTTATTAAGATTATCAAGATGAGTGTTCAAGACTTTTGTGTTAGTATGACTTATAGCACGAGGCAGCATAGCTGCCGAGTGCTATAAGGAATTAATAGCACTCATCGACAGTGACTATTTTAGTGATGATTTATGTGGCAGAGCTCTACCCTACACACCAGATACACACCACTTTCACAGTAGGACACCTCTCACTCACCCAGACTTTTAGACAATCATCTACTATAAACACACACACACACCAAGTTGGCTAATAATTACAGTGCTGTAATTAATCTGGTTATTTACGATGTCAAATTTACAGCATTCTGAAGCTGTACAATAAGTGAAAATTGTGGAATTCTGGATTGGCTGTGTATGTGCTATTAGTATGACTTTTAGCACGAGGCAGCGTAGCTGCCGAGAGCTATAGGGAATTAAAAGCACTCATCGACAGTGACTATTTAGTGATGATTTATGTGGCAGAACTCTGCTGTACACACCCCTGCACAGTAGGACACTGATAGAACTTAAAAGTTTTGATTCAAGCAACTGTTGATCAAGATAAACAATCATCTACTAAACACACACATACCAAGTTGTGATATAATTAATCAGGTTATTTACGATGTCAAATTTACAGCACTCTGGAGCTGTACAATAAGTGAAATTGGTGGAACTCTAAACTGGCTGTGTATGTGCTTTTATGATATTTATTTGATAGCTCAATGCATGTAAACTGGACGTCACACATCATTCTATTGAATGGAGAATAGACCGGGTACGAACGGGTGCGAATCCGTTTGGTTGTTCGTTGCGCCTGGCTACATGCATATACCCTCTATTTATTCACAATGACTTCAACCATGTCACTCGAGTACTTCTATAGGTGATGTGTTCAACGGTTTTTGCCACTGGCCCCTCTATCACGATGATCCTGATTATTATACTTAACCACCAGGTCTGTCTAGACGATGCGATAATTCCTTTAATAACGTAACTACTGTTAGTCGTAATAACATGGTATCAAGGTTACCTTGAAAGCTTTTGGCGATCATTAATATGACAAGAAATATTCCCATTCGATGATGTATAAGAGGCGTGGTGTATCATATTATTTCATTTTGGTTATTGTAACATTGGCTGCGAGTTTGAGCAAAGAAAGATAAATCAACTGGAAGGGTATAATAAGATATTAATAAGATATTAACCATTGTCTACAAATGTATGAATACTCAGGCTCCTGAATACCTACAGAATCTCATAACTTTCAATAAGCCAACATATACTACTAGATCGTCACGTGATACCACACTCCTCTCAATACCAAGAACAAGAACATGTACTGGGGATAAAGCGTTTCAAGTAGCTATGGAACGCATTTCTATTAAAATGAGTGATCAAAATATTTGATCTTTTCATCGCGTATTTATGCTCGAACAGCTTTCATCGACCGTTTTTTCACCTGATTTTTGAGATTTCATCGATATTAAGTACTGATGTAATGTTATCGAAGAAATCTTATCGTATATTTTCCATCGAATACATTTTACCGATTGAATTTCATCGAAGAAATTTTATCGAAGACATTTTATCGAATCAATGTCATCGAAAATATTTCATCGTATAAATGTTATCGAGGAAATTACATCGAATATATTTTACCGATTGAATTTCATCGAAGAAATTTTATCGAAGAAATTTTATCGAAGAAACTTTATCGAAGAAATTTTATCGAAGAAATTTTATCGAAGAAATTTTATCGAAGAAATTTTATCGAAGACATTTTATCGAAGAAATTTTATCGAAGAAATTCTACCGAATCAATGTCATCGAAAATATTTCATCGTATACATTTTATCGAGGAAATTCCATCGAATATATTTTACAGAATGCATTTCATCAATTGAATTGTATCGAAGAAATTTTCCCGAATTAATGTCATCGAAAATATTTCATCGGTCTTTTGTCGTCGACGTCTTGATTGGGCATACAAGCTATCTTTAATACTTTCCACGCGGCAATTAGTTAGCCATTATACAAAACAGATTTTTCAGAAACCTTTCCCAATTTTCAAAGTATAGGACTGCCTCAAGGACAACAGAACCAAGACTAGGCATGTTTGTACTTCTTTCAATGCATTTCTCACATTGATTCTAAATAGGGTATTGAAAGTCAATACAATATGGGTTTTTTAAACATTTTGTGAACTTTTGGAATGTCGTCTGCAGACGCCTGCCGCGTGGAAAGTGTTAACATAGTTTCGTATGCATGGTATGGCGGGATGTTGAAGAAGATAACAAGTTTAATCAAAGATTTTAGTTAACTTTTAAGAACACGAAAGAAAATACAATTGTAGTTCACAGATTGGATGCATAAATATTTCTGTGCAATGTTCAATGTTGCTTCAGTCCTAGCAGGTGGCCAAACTGTCCCACCGATTTAGTGGACAAATTCGACCACCAAGCACAAAATGCGTAATAAGGGACCGTTCATTATTTATGGTGGAGGGGGGGGGGGGGGGGGGGGGGGAGGGGTGGGGTCATGTAACTTTCATATGTTGAAATAGGGGGGGGTTATGTAATATTTTATTCTTGAGCAGGGGGGGTTGTGTAAATTTGTTTAAACTATAAAGATGGTGGTGATTGGAGTGATTTTAGAGGCTATTTTGGAGTGTAAATGCCTTTTTTTTTCTGCGCTTCGCGCATATTTTCTTAAAACCTATCAACTTCAAAAACTTTTACTATGAGACAGACGACTTCTGGACAGCAAATCGACGATATGGTGGAAAAACATCTATATAATCGTCAACGGTCGAGACATTAGAGCCACAGGGTGTATGATGTTACAAAATCCAATTTTATGATTTAAAAATGTGATTTATTGCATGCTTTTCACCTCATCTCTGCTTTGCATCAAAACTAGTAAAACGTTTCACTGAATTATATGTTTCTGCTCAGAATGTTCTAACTTGTTCGGGTTATAAAGACTCACAAAACCACCCAAAATGTATAAATGAAGAAAAAAAATCCAACTCGCTACGCTCGCCATTACTCGGGGGGGGGGGCAAGGGCGGAAATTCCGGGGGGGGGGATGGGGGATATATCCCCCCCCCCCCACACTTTTTGACCTGGAGGGATGGTCAATGCAAATAGTGCGGGAGCGGGGAGCACCGCTCCCAGGAAATAACAGCTAAAATTGAGGAAATCATGCCATTGTCAAAAACAAACAAAAAAGGAGGAAAAAGGAGGAAGGAAAGAGGAAAAAGAGGGAAGAGGAAAAAGAGTGAAGAGGAAAAAGAGGAAAAAGAAGAGGGGAAAAGGAGAGAAAAGAGAAAGAGGAAAAAGGGAAAAGAAGGGAAATAGAAAAGAGAGGACAAGATGACGAATAGGGCAGGGCAAAGCTAGATTCAATTTGAAGTGAGGCAGTGAAGCCACAAACTGACGCATGTGGATGGAATGTATCATACAGGAAATCTCAAGACCTTCGAGGAACATTTACAATATCATCAGGGCAGGCAGTCAATGAAAAACAGTGAAAAGAAGACGAGTCGAGTCGTGAAGGTGGATCTGAGGAAAGTTATACAACGAGGGTTCCGAGCCATAGGAATTTTTCAATTTATCAATGCAGCACTAAAAATTGAAGGAAGAACTGTTGAGAACGACCTAGAAAACCTTGAGGAAATATTGGATCAATGAGATGTAAAGAAAAACCATAAGCACCTAACAAGTTGGAAAGTAGTATAGTTTGAGGAAATGGAATCATCAACATCTAGAGGAATAAGCAGTAACATGAATGGAGATGACTAAAAGGACAGCAGCTGACACCAACATCTCAGATTTGAGGACATCATATTTTTGCTAAAAGGATGAAAAGGGAAGACAAGGCCAAATTGATAGTCACATTTAAATAAACCCTTTCAATGCAAAAATAGAGAAAGTTAAAAAAGGAGATGCACATGATAAATACACAAACAGAGATAAATCTCAATAATTGTAATCACAAGCGTACAAATGGGACTACGGGCTGCCAGCAGGAGTTCAAAGATAAAAGTAACCAGTGGTCTCTTTACTCTCTTCATATCCATGTGAGTGATGCGACAATAAATGTTTGACAGCTCTGCTCATAAAGCTTGCTCGTGCAGATTTATATGCAAAGTGCATACATCTTGTGCCATGTAACAGAGTCTATAATTCATTCATGTACCATTAAGAGGATCATACCGTACTATTACTATCATTTGAGATCTGGTAAGGAAAATTATGAATATGGAAGCTTTCAAAATCAAATTTTTGTGTATGTACTTTGAGAATGACTTGTTACTGAATCATGAGGAAAATAATTGATCTGAGCAAACAGGTTTAACTTTAAACAATGAATGTTCAGTGCAGTTAACTACGGGTGTAAACTACCTCAAGTTGGAGTATATTATTATTTATGCTAACATGTATATTACAACCTATTCATAATCTGGTGCTGGTGTTTATGAAATAGCCCTTTCTGCATCAAAAATCTTGTTTGATTAATTTATTTTGCATGCTGAATTCAATTACTATGATATGATGGAGTAAATTGTCATGATTGTTGGGCTGGAATTTATTTTAGTACATTCAAATGGTAGACCTTTGTATTCGTTCATGCTCATTGTTCAAAAATATTATGAATTCAGATATAACATGGAATTGAATGTCAAACTTAAAACTATGTAATTGCATTGGGTTGTGAGTTCTTATAACTATGATGAGTGTTATTTTAAAAATGGTTTTGTAATTGCAAATCAATATCCCGACTGACACCCTGGCCCATAGAGCATGTTGTGATACAAATAACTGTTTATGTCTCCTTCATAACAAGAATTATCTTTAGCGTTGGTTATCAAATTTAAGTTTTAAGTAATGGCATTCCCTGTTTTACAGTGGTCCTCACCGTCTTCCAAGCACAAGTCATAGTTAACCGTGTCTCAAGTTCCGGATTCGAGCCTCTTTATACAAGCATTGTTCAAGAAAGATGTCCAAGTCAAGTCAAGTCAAGTCAAGTCAAGTCATCCCAGTCCGGTCAAATCAGTGGTTGAATCATGAATGACGTGGGCAAATGCATAGTTAGATAGAAAGCTGCAAACTGAAAAGGAGTACATTTATGGTACTATTGAATTACGGTTTGATTGAGGAAATCTTGAACCTTAGGACCATGCTCCTGAGGAAGAAATGACTTTTTGCACCCCTGAGTCAATGTAATCATCCCCCCCCTGATTTTTCACATCTACCAAAAAAAAGGGATAAAAGAAAGAAAAAAAGGGGAAAAGGAGGGGGGAAAAGGAAAAAGAGAAAGAAAGGCGGGCAGGGAGGACATTAGTCTACTCATATGCCTTGTATAATTTCACTGTCACACAATCGAACAACACCCCCTGATACTTCCCATCCGAGAACCGACCAACTCGTATGCCTTGTATAATTTCACTGTCCATCCGAGAACCGACCAAATACACTTTTTTCCCGGGGGTGAGATCAGAGGATGGGGAGCGGTCCATGGGGAGTGAGCCCTCTATCGGTACATGTTAATAGAGTGACAAAGAAAAGGAAAAAGGTATACTAAAGCAGACTAGGAGGACATAAGAATGTTTGGAGTTTATTGTTGTTTTGTACGTTGGTCAGGATACATACGCGTAGGCCTATACGTACGTTGACTAGAATCCATCTTTTGGAGGTAACTAATTAACTTCTTTCTGGCATAGGCCTATCTGCCTATTTAAAAAGCCAATATTGATCAGAAATTATTTTGATTGCTTTTCAATAAAATATTTGTCAAAAGTACACACCAAATCGCACCAAATGGGTTCGAAATTTTAAAAAAAATCCAATTTAGAATCCCCCTGTCATTTTCCACTTGCTTTGGCATCCTAAATCCCGTGCAACAGTTCTTTAAGAGTTTAATGGGTCAAAAGTCCCTTAAATCTAAGATGGTTGCTTTCGACCATCGTTGAAAACACAACTTTTAATATTTGTGGCAATGATTTTATGTATGAGGATGGATGACATTTAATTTTTTTATTGATTCTGGTGTATTAAATAACACTGGAATAGTTACATAGATTGAAACTCAAAGAAGGCAGCCATTGCCGACCATCAAGGAGAAAATTGGAATGGGTTGTATCTTTGCCACTATGAGTTATTTTTCTATTAATGTCAGCATAATCAACCCAGTAGAAGAATTACAGGCTCCACCTGACACCTCAAAATGCAAATAAAATGATGGCAAAAAGGATGTATAAGTTCTGATAAGAGTACTCAAGATATCTCCATTCATGTTACTGCTTATTCCTCTAGATGTTGATGATTCCATTTCCTCAAACTATACTACTTTCCAACTTGTTAGGTGCTTATGGTTTTTCTTTACATCTCATTGATCCAATATTTCCTCAAGGTTTTCTAGGTCGTTCTCAACAGTTCTTCCTTCAATTTTTAGTGCTGCATTGATAAATTGAAAAATTCCTATGGCTCGGAACCCTCGTTGTATAACTTTCCTCAGATCCACCTTCACGACTCGACTCGTCTTCTTTTCACTGTTTTTCATTGACTGCCTGCCCTGATGATATTGTAAATGTTCCTCGAAGGTCTTGAGATTTCCTGTATGATACATTCCATCCACATGCGTCAGTTTGTGGCTTCACTGCCTCACTTCAAATTGAATCTAGCTTTGCCCTGCCCTATTCGTCATCTTGTCCTCTCTTTTCTATTTCCCTTCTTTTCCCTTTTTCCTCTTTCTCTTTTCTCTCCTTTTCCCCTCTTCTTTTTCCTCTTTTTCCTCTTCACTCTTTTTCCTCTTCCCTCTTTTTCCTCTTTCCTTCCTCCTTTTTCCTCCTTTTTTGTTTGTTTTTGACAATGGCATGATTTCCTCAATTTTAGCTGTTATTTCCTGGGAGCGGTGCTCCCCGCTCCCGCACTATTTGCATCTCTGAGATATATCATTTGACGGTTTTTCAAGATGGCGGACAGCAGCCATCTTGGATTTAGGGGTCATCTGACCCCTAAAACTCTTCAATAACCATTCCATTGGATTTATAATGCCAAGATTAGTAGAAAATAACACCTCATTCATCATTCTAGCTCATCTAGTACCAGAGATAGAACATTTTATGTTTTTCAAAATGGCCGCCGGCGGCCATTTTGAATATTTGACCATAACCAGAGTTTGCCCGGGTTTAGAATTAAACACCTTATGCCGTTTTGAAGCTATATGTATCCTTTACCTAAATCAACATTCAAATTCTCTTCTTCAGCAAGTGTATACAGGTCTCTAGGGCAGAGCCTAGACTACTAGCCTGAATCAGTACTTGTGGCCAATGAAACAGTGGCGTAACTAGACTTTTTCATTTGTGTGTGGGGGGGGGGGGGGGGGGGGCAAGAAGGGGCAGTGACTTGAAATGGGGGAGCTCTTAAGACAATCCAAGTGCCGTACTAGCGCGGACAGGGGGGTGTCTGAGGGGAGAAGCTGAATTTTTTTTGAACTTTGAAGACTGAATTCGCGCGATTTGGTGTGTACTTTTTTTGTAAATTTCATTTACAGCTTTAGTTATTTTCAATGAATATTGCTTTTGTTTGGTATTTAGGCTCAATCATGCACCACTTCATAGACTAGAGTCGCTAGACGATGAAATTAGACTTAACACTACTTGCATCCATTCCACATTGATTGATTTTTTTGGGGGGCGGGCTAAGCAAAAGTGTTGTCTATTGTAAAAAAGGTTTTGTAGTGATGGGCGGCGCAACGATACCATGTGATTTTTGTAATAGGGGGGTTTGGTTTGAGGGGATAGGGAGGGTGTTTGTGATTGGGAAGGGGGTTAGTGATGGGGATGGTATTTGTGGTTGTGGTTGGGAGGGATTAGTGATGGGGAGGGTGTTTGTGGTTGGGGAGGGGGTTAGTGGTAGGGAGGGGTTGTGGTCGAGGGCAGGGGTTTGTGGGGGCGAATGGGGAAGGGATGGCCCTGGGGAGAGGGTTTGTGGTGGGGAAGGAGGATAGTGGCGTGGATGAATGGGTGGGGTGGGGTGGGTATTTGTGGTGGGGGAGGAATTTTGTGGTGTGGGAGGTGTTTTGTGGTGGGGAGGGGTTTGTGGTGGGGTTGGGAACTGGAGAGGGTTTAGGGTGGGGATTGTGATCGGGGCTGTGGTGGCGTGGATGCATGGGGTGGGGTGGGCCGTGGGTGGGTAGTAGGCCGTGGGGTGGGTAGGGTGTTTGTGGTTGGAGAGGTTTTGTTGTTGTGGTGGGGAGGGGTTTTGTGAATGAGAGGGGAGGGGTTTGTGGTGGGGATGGAAAAGAGAGGGGGTTTGTGGAGGGGATGGGAGGGGGAGGTGGTTTATGGGGAGGGGATTGTGGTGGCCGGGGAGGGGTGTTTTGTGACTGGGAGGGGAGGGTATGTGGTGGGGATGGGAAAGGGAGGGGGTTTGTGGTGGGGATTGCAGGTTGTAGGGGTGGTTTGGATGTGGAGGGGCATTGTGGGAAGGTGGAGTAGGTTTGTGGTTGAGTGGGTTTGTGGTTGGATGGGGGAGGGAGGGGTTTGTGGTGGGGAAGGGGATGTGTGCTTGGATGGTGTTTTTTTTGTTGTCAAACATTACTAAAATGATTTAATATATATGTTTGTGCTAATATAATTAAACATATTGAATAATATTTAAATATTAATAATTATTTTTATATCAAATTACATTTTTGAATACCAAATCAAATTCTTCATCTTATCCATTTTTAATAATACAAACAGTCAAAATTGTGACTGTATTTGGTATCCTCATCATTAAACAAGGTGAGTCAAAGTTTTGCTATGTCAATATCCAACAATTATCATTTCAATCAAATCTTGAAACAAATCAATAAGTCCAAAATGATTGATTTGTGGTGGCAAAATGACTGAAATTTAATTTATTTTCCATTCTAATAAAACAAATTATTTTTAGAAGTTTCACAAAATATTTAGGTATTAGTAAAGCTATCAGTTTTAATCCCTGTTTTTTAATGTAATAGTGCATATTCAATGAAAGCTTGAAAATGAAATTTCAAAAATAGTTTTTGCTAAAAATAACTGAAATTGCATCTTTTTTCTAGTAAAACGTAACCATGAATTGTTTCGAAGATTTTGAAGCGACGCAAAATATTTTGGTATCAAGTTCAGCTATCGACATATGAAGGATAGAAGATGCCATTTTGTGTTGTGTGGAAGCGCTACATTTGGATTAACTGTAAATACTGGCAAAATGTCCACTTGCCACAAAATGACTGAAATTTCATCATTTTTCTGGCAAAACGCAACCAAGATTTTTTGAAGCGACACGAAATATTTAGGTAGGGCCTATCTCTCTGTTAAACAATTGATATATGAAGGGTACAATATATCATTTTTACCACTTAGCGGGCATATTTGCCAGTGCACTAGCAAATTTGCCAGGGCTGGACAATTTGGCCACCTGCAAGGAATGGTCAAATAGGGGGGGGGGGAGGGGGGGGGGGTGGGGGGTTAGGGTCAAATTATGCCATCTGTCGATGGTTCTTTTAAACCAAACTGCCTCAACCTATTTCCAATGGTAGATTCTGATAAGTTCAATAAAGCGCTGAGCTCTCGCCGAGTGAATCCCATGTCACAAAAAGTTGACAAATCTTCAGCATTTGTATCGCAACGGGTTCTACCAGAGAGCACCACACCAAATCAATGCGCAATTCTTGTAATCCTATAATAGTTCCGGAAAAGCACGAAGACTAGGCTTGTAAATGTGAAGTTTTCGGGCAATTTGTTTCTCCGGGGATGGTATGTTTGTATTTAAATTAACGAGTGGGACCTATCCGTTGCACCTACAATGATAAAATACGATATTTTTAATTTATCGACCTAAATAGTGCCCAGGGCGTAAGCACCTGCCTAAATGGTGAACAGGCATGCCAGAAAACGTGAAAAAATGAGGGCGCTGTGTGCAGGTCCGTAGCGGAAAATTTAGCTTTATAACCCCCCATGAAACAAGGCTTAAATTAAAGTTGAGATGTTACTGAAAATGGTCATAGGTGACAAGTATGCAATAAATGTAACCGGAGGGTAGAAAAGGTGTCTTGAAATATGGCACTTTTACACGTATTTCAATGAGAAAGATATTTGGTGTGGTGCGCCCTGGTACCAGACAGATATTGTGACTATACACAGCCTGTGTGACTGGGTCATTGACCGCGCATCGATGTCTGAAGACCGATGTCTGAAGACCGATGAAATTTGTTCGATGAAATTTGTGCGATAACACTTGTTCGATAACATTTGTTCGATGACATCATCGACGACTCGACGACATTTCATCAACGACATTTCATCGATGAAATTTACTCGATGAAATATTTTCGATGACATTTATTCGGTAAAATTTACTCGATGTAATTTGTTCGATGTAATTTCATCGATGAAATTTACTCGATGACATATTTTCGATGACATTTATTCAGTAAAATTTACTCGATGTAATTTCATCGATGTTATTTCATCGATGTAATTTACTCGATGACATATTTTCGATGACATTTATTCGGTAATATTTACTCGATGTAATTTCATCGATGTAATTTCATCGATGAAATATTTTCGATGACATTTATTCGGTAAAATTTACTCGATGTAATTTATTCGATGTAATTTCATCGATGAAATTTACTCGATGAAATATTTTCGATGACATTTATTCGGTAAAATGTTTTCGGTGGAATTTTCAATAAAATTTTCGAAAAATGAAGTAAAAAGATGATCGATGAAAGCTGTTCGAGCATAAATACGCGATGAAAAGATCAAATATTTTGATCACTCATTTTAATAGAAATGCGTTCCATAAAAAACTCACTTGTTTGACTGATGGTTTTTTTTCATGTTCATGTAATTATGTATAGTTCTGGCTGTAATTTATGTATTATTGTATATGTTTTTTCTTGATTATAAAGCGCTGTGATCTTTGTAGGGCGCTATACAAATGTTTTATATTATTATTATTATTATTATTATTATATTATAATACTACACACAACCAATTACGGAATTCCCTTGGAAGAAAAATATGTGAACATTTATTATTAAGATTATCAAGACATGGGCAGCTATTTATTCCAAAGGGTCATTACTCTGAATAACTCATTATTGGTATTTCCATATCTATCGCTGAATTCTGAAATAACGAACCTTCTGGGTCCCATTTCCGATAAAAGGTTATTTTGTATTAAAGTCCACTTAAGAAGAAAAATGTGGGGGTCATTTTAGAACTCATCTAAGCCTTCATGTAGAACCAAGGTCTGCATTTAAACATAGATACTACTATTTTTATGAACATTGTATTAAGAATTCTTAAACATTATTCATATATCTTCGGGTATATAGCATAGCATAGTAAACGGATGTTGTTTCTGGTCATTTTAATGAAAATTGTCCAAGATATTTCAATAATAAGCCTATTAATTTTACTAAGTTCTAACATCGTCGTCGTTCTATGGATCATGGCTGATTCTTTGTGACCCTATTGATGATGGAGCGCCACCGTTGTCTATTTTGTGACATGCGATGTGCAGAGATAAGGGATAGACCAGTTGCTTCTTTAATGCCATCAGTCCAACGAAGCTTTGGTCTGCCACGTTTACGTCTTCCTTCGATAGCTCCTTGTATTATCACCTTTTCTAGATTGTCACCCTCTCGTCTAGCAATATGTCCAAAGTATTGTAGCTTGTTGCGCATGATTTTTGTATACAGAGAAGTTTGGTTCCCAACCTGGCTTCTGACAAATCCATTTGTCTTATGCTCTTTCCATGATATTCCTATAGCATCTTGCGCCAACACCACATTTCAAAAGCTGATATTTTCTTTGAATCTGCAATTCCGACTGACCATGTTTCAGCTCCATATGTTGCGACCGGAAAGATAAGTGCCTTCATAATACGTATTTTTGTGGCCTTTGTGATTCCTCTATCCTTCCAAATGGTTGATAAGGCATTTGCTGATGTTTTAGCCATTGCCAGACGTCTTTTAATTTCTCCAGAGCTTCCACCATCTTTAAGAATTAGTGATCCTAGAAAATTGAAGTTATCTACACAATCTACTGTATCATTATCGACCTTCACTTGTTGGTTGCTGTTTCCTCCGCAAATCATGACTTTGGTCTTCTTAACATTTAGGAAAAGTCCAAACTTTTCACTGGCTGCTTTCACTCTGTGTATTAGAACTTGAAGTTCAGCTCCAGTTCTAGCTATCAGGGTGGTATCGTCAGCATATCGGAGATTGGTTATGGTGCGACCTCCTACTGAAACTTGGCCTTCCACTCCATCAAAAGCTTGCCTCATGATGTACTCTGCATAAATGTTGAATAGGTAAGGTGACAGGATACATCCTTGGCGAACGCCTTGTCCAATAGAGTACCACTCACAATTGCCATTATCTGTTCTTACTGTAGCTTCTTGATCTTTGTAGAGGGATTTAATCAGCTCAATGATGTGAAGAGAGAAAACCCGTTCTAACATAATACTTGAATAATTTGACGTATGTTACTACTCATTGTTATTTGATTTGGTACCTCAACTCAAGATAATCTTTTATATAATAGGTTCGTGTCTACGATAAGTTTTTCACATTATTTAAAGCGACTGAGGCATACTAAAGCTACTGCTCTCCATTTCACTTTTATATCATCCACCTTTTCTTTCGAGAAAAAATAACTGTCTGAAATAACATACACACTTGATGGCTTTCATATGCGCTAAACGACCTTTCAGGCACATTTTGTAATAGTTTTAAAAGTATAATACCACTACAATTTATTGTAGTGGGCACACATTTTCCTGCTGGGGTGCTGTTGCGTACCGCTCGGACGCCAACCCCCATTTCTTCTTTTCTTGTCGTATGTATGTGCTGTTAATCAAGAGGTTTCAAGAGATCGACAGCTGAAATGCGGCAAAGTGTGATTTCCAAAATACTTTCAAATCCACGAAACCAACCAGTTGTCTCCACAAATATATCAGTATCGAAAAACTGATTCATTTCTGTCGGGCAAACGACAACGAAGACTGCTACCTTTTAATATTGTTTTGCAGTCAACAAGCTTCAATAGATCGTCTCATTGTTACCACTGTGAATTAAGATTATATACCGTATATAGACTGAGTCTATTTCTGGGTGACATGACACCAGAGTGTAAAAAGGTCTTTAAAAATAAAATCGCTATAGAACGGCTTTTACACTAGTTGAATTCAATTCATATCGATCTTGAATCCTTAATTCTCATACCTCTAAATCCCCTGTTTCTCGTTAGTGTAAGTGCTCTCATCGTTTCAGGCAGCAGCATAATATAACTGAACCGTGGCGAAAATGTGTTCCATAATGTGTTTCACGTTCATT
>CM069451.1:58218082-58440177 GCA_035610835.1 Ophiura sarsii
ACTGATTTTAGCCATCAAAGGCAAGCTGTTGATAAATTTGAGATGAACAATGTATCTTATCTTGGTGGTAATAATTCTGATATTTACATTTACAATCAGATCCCGTACACTATATCTCTTCGAGCTACAGTTTGACAAACATGATATGTTTTAGAAAAGAGATCGCGTATTGTCAAGAGAAAGTAGTTCAACACGAAAGTGCAAAACTCATCTTGAAAATTGTGAAGAGGTAAATCGGACTGCATACTGAAATGGAGAAGACGCTGTCTGTATGAGGTGTACAATTTCGGATACATTGTTCTACTTAAGATTCCATTTCTAGTTTGCGTTCATTGTAATTCTATACACAGGGTTTACATTACAGGCAATGTGTGTTTTGTCTATAATGTTTCATGCGTATACACCGTGACCTTAAGTTGCTTTCAAAAAAGTACACTCATTCAAATTCGTAACGGATAAGGCGGTTCAATGTAAGTAGATACACCTGAAATTACGATTGTTCGAGACTCCACACTCCACTCCGTGACACAGGATTAGTTGATCATCAGTCAATGGATTCAGCGCGTGGGTTGTGGATTCGTGTCTTCGTCCTCTATGTAAAGTATACATATACTCTAAGGCGCATGTTTGTACAACCGCTTTACTAGAAACGAGATCCTTATTAAGGATCCACCAGGGAAGTCTGAATGGTCTGAACTTAATTCTTTAATAACATTCAATTATAGCTGTAACAACATGATATAAGAGGTGGATTGGAACCCCCTGCTTGCCGACAGGAAGCCACATTTCACTATAGGGAGAGTGTCGGTAAATCTAACGTCTAATAAGTTGAAGGTGTAGCAATAAAAATCGCGTGGTTTCAAATAATTAAGTAATTGTACTTGACGTGTGATCAAATTGCAGTTTTTGTTCATGTTATCAATATGAGCCATTGAAATTTATATTTTGTATTGTATATTTGAAATATTCATTGAATATACACCAAAGTGTCGTTGTCTCAATTTTCTTGTTATACACCAGTGTTTTTTCACATCAACGATGGATTCACTTTCATCATGTTCATTGTACAATGTTAAAGGTATACTAAATAATAGTTTTTGATTTCTCATTGAAACGACCAGGTACTTTCGTCGCGTACAAGAAAATTCAGTAAGGAGAAAATTACCTTAAACTTACGACATGCCGTCGCGTTGTTGCACGTGACATTTTTGTTCCGGTTCTTCGGGTGCACCATGAAATAAAGAATATTGCCTATACGCTCACTCGCCAGACCTTAACATATTCAACGCGGCAAGCGTCTGTAGACGACATTCCAAAACTTCACAAAATGTTTCAAAAATGTCAAAATTGTTGAATTTCATTACCATTTTTACATCACCATGATAAATGCATGGAAATAAATACAAACATGCCTAGTATTGGTTCTGTAATCCTTGAGATACACCTTGAAAGTTGGGAAAGGTTTCTGAAAGATCTGTTTTGTATATGGTAAAACAATAGCCGCGTGGAAAGTGTTAACTGGAATACTGTTTGGGACCCGGGTACACCGAAGACAAGATTTAACAACTTGACGCTGTTCATTTTAATTAGGTCGTTGACTTGGTCAAAAACGGTACGAAAGCATGAGAGCGTAACATAGGTGATGGCAATTCGTAAGTGGCCAACAATTCACATCACTGAGTTGGAATCCAGTTCCTTACAACATCCGAACATCCCATAGTAATTATTTCATTCAACTGCAACTATCAAAAGATCATTACAATTGTTAGTTTATACCATGTAGGCCTACTGTCACTTAATGGAATGCTCTTCATGAAAACATATCAACAATTGATAAGACGTAACTGAAGCAAGCTTTGACCAGGTAGGTGTTATTATTATAATAACATATCGCTGGTCCAAGAAATATCTATACCGTATTTAAAAAAATATGAAAAATATGAAAACAACATTGCGGTTCAAGTCTACTGCCTGCGGTATAATTAGGAACATGTTTCCTACTTACTCTGTTAATTTCATCAACATATCTTTATCCGTTCTGATATGGCATGACATTATTAGAAAATCGGGGAAACCTGTTTTTCACTTTCAGCGTATTTCAATCGATAAAGCTCACACCAAATTTCAAAACAGCTGCTTAAGAAAGTATGATACATATAAAGAACTCAAGCAGAACAATTCCTTCGACCCATTCAAATATGGCTTCATAAAACATCAGCAAAAATGTATTAATTTTGTAGTGGAAATCAAAAGAGGACAAAGAAAATTACCTGTTTATCATTTAAAATTGAGCTTTGTGCCGAGCATAGTCAATTATGTTATGATTTTCAAATAAGGTAACTTTGTCAATTTACCTTGGAATTTACCATAATATACTAACGTGTCCATATTTTCTGTCAGAAATGTCCGATTTTTAAAATTCAAAATTACTCAGAAGCTAAATGTATGTGGATGTTAGAATCATAAGCATCTTGATCGATAACAAGGATATTCATGGCTAGATAAATGCACCTTTCCGATATAAATCATTCCATAATAAATCATCTTGTATAACCACTGGTACTTATATCTCTATAATCTGTCTAAACGGTGCCATAATTCCTTTAATAACATAACTGTAATATAGTTATGATAATAAAGGTTGAGCATTGGAGGCTTTTGGCGATCATTATATAGCAACATATTTGTCCATTTAATGCTGTAAGGAGCTTGATGTATCATATTTGATTTTGGTTATGGTAACATTGGCTGCGAGTATGAGCTGTGACTAAAGCAACAACGAAATGGAAGTCAAGTGGAGGTTATGTATACGAACCAGCTATGGCATTCCCTCTGACGTAAAGTATTTCACGACTTATTAAGATTATCAAGATGAGTGTTCAAGACTTTTGTGTTATGATATTTATTTGATAGCTCAATGCATGTAAACTGGACGTCACACATCATTCTATTGAATGGAGAATAAACCGGGTACGAACGGGTGCGAATCCGTTTGGTTGTTCGTTGCGCCTGGCTACATGCATATACCCCCTATTTATTCACAATGACTTCAACCATGTCACTCGAGTACTTCTAGGTGATGTGTTCAACGGTTTTTGCCACTGGCCCCTCTATCACGATGATCCTGATTATTATACTGAACCACCAGGTCTGTCTAGACGATGCGATAATTCCTTTAATATAACGTAACTACTGTTAGTTGTAATAACATGGTATCAAGGTTACCTTGAAAGCTTTTGGCGATCATTAATATGACAAGAAATATTCCCATTCGGTGATGTATAAGAGGCGTGTATATCATATTATTTCATTTGGGTTATTGTAACATTGGCTGCGAGTTTGAGCAAAGAAAGATAAATCAATATACTACACACAACCAATTACGGAATTCCCTTGGAAGAAAAATATATTTGAAAATTTATTATTAAGATTATCAAGACATGGGCAGCTATTTATTCCAAAGGGTCATTACTCTGAATAACTCATGATTGGTATTTCCATATCTATCGCTGAATTCTGAAATAACGAACCTTCTGGGTCCCATTTCCGATAAAAGGTTATTTTGTATTAAAGTCCACTTAAGAAGAAAAATGTGGGGGTCATTTTAGAACTCATCTAAGCCTTCATGTAGAACCAAGGTCTGCATTTTAACATAGATACTACTATTTTTATGAACATTGTATTAAGAATTCTTAAACATTATTCATATATCTTCGGGTATATAGCATAGTAAACGGATGTTGTTTCTGGTCATTTTAATGAAAATTGTCCAAGATATTTCAATAATAAGCCTATTAATTTTACTAAGTTCTAACATAATACTTGAATAATTTGACGTATGTTACTACTCATTGTTATTTGATTTGGTACCTCAACTCAAGATAATCTTTTATATAATAGGTCCGTGGTCTACGATAAGTTTTTCACATTATTTAAAGCGACTGAGGCATACTAAAGCTACTGCTCTCCATTTCACTTTTATATCATCCACCTTTTCTTTCGAGAAAAAATAACTGTCTGAAATAACATACACACTTGATGGCTTTCATATGCGCTAAACGACCTTTCAGGCACATTTTGTAATAGTTTTAAAAGTATAATACTGAAGTCTACAATTTATTGTAGTGGGCACACATTTTCCTGATGTGGGTGCTGTTGCGTACCGCTCGGACGCCCCCCCCCCCCCCCCCCCCCCCCATTTCTTCTTTTCTTGTCGTATGTATGTGCTGTGAATCAAGAGGTTTCAAGAGATCGACAGCTGAAATGCGGCAAAGTGTGATTTCCAAAATACTTTCAAATCCACGAAACCAACCAGTTGTCTCCACAAATATATCAGTATCGAAAAACTGATTCATTTCTGTTGGGCAAACGACAACGAAGACTGCTACCTTTTAATATTGGTTTGCAGTCAACAAGCTTCAATAGATCGTCTCATTGTTTCCACTGTGAATTAAGATTATATAAGTCTATTTCTGGGTGACATGACACCAGAGTGTAAAAAGGTCTTTAAAAATAAAAATCGCTATAGAATGGCTTCTGCACTAGTTGAATTCAATTCATATCGATCTGAATCCTTAATTCTCATACCTCTAAATCCCCTGTTTCTCATTAGTGTAAGTGCTCTCATCGTTTCAGGCAGCGGCATATATAACTGAACCGTGACGAAAATGTGTTCCATAATGTGTTTCACGTTCATTATGGTTTATATTATTCTGCCGATCACTCAATCAATCAATTGCAAATCCTATTGCTGTTAATACGGTTTGAAGTGAAGTGATAGTATTCGGTGTCGTACTCTAACAGAGGGTGGTTGGCAACCAACTTGGATTTCTCATACCTCTAAATCCTCTGTTTCTCATAAGTATATTAGTGCTCTCATCGATTTAGGCAGCAGAATATATAACTAAACCGTGACGAAAATGTGTTCCATAATGTGTTTCACGTTCATTATGGTTTATACTATTCTGCTAATCACTCAATACTTGCAAGAATTACTCTGGCGTTATGCAACGGATTGAATTCAAAATTTTTTGTTTTTTGTTTTTAAATGTTTCACTCGCTGTGCTCCACCACTACATTGAGGAACTTCTTTTCACTTATATGCCTGACAGGAGTGGGCTTCGCTCGAGCTCTGACACTAGACTTCTTAGTACACCTAAAACACGCCTTGTTTCCACAAGTAGGCCTAAAGGTTTCTCTGCCGCCGCTACTAGCTCTGGAACGAGCTCCCACATAATATCTGTCATGCTTCTTCTGTTCCCAGTTCAGAAAACTATTAAAAACACATATTTTCTTGCGTAATTTGTAATCTGTTCGGTTGTTCTTTTCATTAACTTGTTCTAAATGTGTTTGTATTTAAAACAAACTATATTGTGTATGTTATGTATTTTTTTTAGGTCCGGGGCTCGAGCCCCGGGGGCGTGGGGCCTTTGCCCCCTCGCTTTTTGGCCGCGAAATATATTCCTTTGGAAAAGGTGCCTCGGGGGTTAGGGTTAAGGAGCTATTTTTTTCTTTCACATTTTTTCTTTTTTCATTTTTTTTGGTCTCATTAACCCTAACCCTCTTGAGTACTACAAATTACTACGATGCGTTGTGCTTGTGTCACCCGGCGTGGCAGTTTTTCAATGAAAAAATGGCTTCAGGCTATATACTTGGCGAAGTATACTGAGCCAAGTATGGTTGACCCCCTTTTCCCCTCGCTTTTTGGTCGCGAAAAAAATCTTGAAAAAGGTGCCTCGGGGGTTAGGGTTAAGCTGAAAATAGCGATTTTATTAAACGGTTCATTGTTGAATACATGACCTGAGTCTCAGGTACACGAAAACGAGATTGTACACAGTCACTCGTGAGCTTAATCTGTCCAGAAGTTTTGTAAGTGGAATGAACGAGCAACAACAAATGTTCTGTCTCTAATGACCCTGGAATGGTACCTGGCAATAGGGTTATATCGTATTGATACCTCATAGCAATGTACCAACGCTTTAATTCTAAATACGGATGCAAGCAAAAATAGTTCCTGGGGAATCAATATTGCAAGAACGATAATGCCAATAGTATCTCAACTTACAGGTGTTAGTGGATATTACAATCAGTACCTCAATGATACGCGCGGAAAATGTAAATTATCGGTTACGTATTATATGACTGTTTTAATTTTATAATGCCACATAGGGTATAAGACCAATCGCACTATGAAAATAAACAAATTGTCATTATTCGCTGCATAATTCAATTGTGTCTTCCTCTTATTCACCTGGTTGTAGGTGTAAACATGCAAACTGGGTTACACGAATGTAAAGATGTGCTTAAAAGCGGTAACGTGATATTGATAATAAAATGGCTTCCACTTCTATTGAATTTTTCTAATACCGGTCTTGAATCCTTAAGCCTCATACCTCTGAATCCCATATTTCTCATTAGTGTAAGTGCTCTCATCGATTCAGGCGGCAGAATGTATAAACCTTGACGAAAATGTGTTTCACACTATGTTATTATTCTGCCAATCACTAAATCAATCAATTGCGAACCCTATCTGTAAATATATTCGAGTTATGGACATTTCGCAAATGATCAGCATTAATCAAAATTCGCGGCATAAGCATTTCGCAATGTTCAGCAATAGTTAGCATACTGACTAGCGGACCGCATTCTTAAAATTACTAGCCATAAAGTGAAGATGGTCAAATTGTCAAGACAACTGTGTGGAGTGCATGATCATTTAGTTAAGTATCGTGTTTATGACATATCATGTTAATTACAAAGGGATAAGCTCTTACCAACGCAACTTTAAAAGTGGAATAATGGCTAAATAACCGAGACGGACAACTTGAGAAGAATGTTGAATTTCAACTGGAAGAAGGACAAAAAGGACAAATATATGAACTTGAGATTAAGGCAGCAGGTCCAAGAAAACAGGAAACTGGTACTTCCTGTATTATATGTTGATAATAGGAGGGAAGGATTCAAGAAAAAAGAAAAGAGGACTTCAATAGAAACACTGTTTCGATTAAATCAGAAAAGGACTCGTATGCAGGTTATTGGCAAAGTCAGCAGAAGCGTATACAATAAGTATCATAAGACGGGGGAAATAAAGAGGAAAAGAAAACGAGGACTTACATTTACAATGGAACACTGGTTCGATTATATCAGAAAATGGTCTGATATACATGCTAAGTGTCTAGTGTAAGATGAGTAGTATGGAGGAAGATGATGCGGGAAATGCCAACGTATCATCCCATCTAAAGGAGGCCCATGACAAGGCATGGTCATTGGCTTACTTAAAGAAAACAATTGTGGCATGGAGTGGCTATAAGATCTCCCAAATATGCTATTCACACGGATTTCAAGAAATTGAAAAACTGCAAATATACATATAACAGTTTTCAGAAGCTTCTTTGGGAAAAACATTGCGGTTCAAACCAGTAAGCTGAAACATGTCGACTTTATAAACATTAAACGGGTTTATTGTTGAATACATTATTTAGTGTGAGTCTCAGGTACATTAAACGAGGTTTTACACAGTCACTCTTGTGCTTAAATCTGTTCTGAAGTTTTGTGTTTAAATATAATGAACGAGCAAAATAATGGAGACATTTTTCTTGACACCTGGAGTAGAATGAAGTTATAAAATATTATATATAAGATATATATCGTATCAATATCTCAAATCAATTTACCCATGCTCCAATTCTAAATACTGATTCAATCAAAGCAGTTCGTTCCGGGGGATCAACATTGAAAGAACGATAATGGGGATCAACATTGAAAGAACGATAATGCCAACAGTATCACGAACATTATTTACAATTTTCAGTAAATAATGCAATAAATACCTCAACAATGTACACCGAAATTGTAAATTATCGGTACACAATCAATTATATCAATTTGTATTTCAAATAACTGACAAAACACAATATCGTACTATGAAAATAAAGAAAAACAAACGTGTATTATTCACTGGATAATCCTCTTGATTTACGATGATATTGAAAACCTACGTCTCCTTCAAGGTATTTAATACTGCGAAACATTACCATCTTTTGTTTGTGATAACATCATCCTTGACTAAATTAAATGTCGAGCGATGCTTAACTTTTGTTACGAAAGCATTATAATTATGAATGCTTTAGAAAATATTGTTTTTATGTATGATATGTATCTATAAACGAGTAGGTGTATTCATTTGCAGATCATGTGGTACCACTGACAAGTAGAAGCAGTACAAATATTGCTGTGGTATTTGCGCTTAAAGATCTATGCTTTAATCATTTGTAACTAATACTAGTGCTACATATGACTTTCACATGTAGGTAATCAGGTAACGGATCATTTTACACACATTGCAGGAGAGAGCTCCGGAAACGGAAGAGGATGTTCTTTAGTGTTTTGATCTGACTGAATATTAAAATAAAATAAATGTTCTTCCACTATAAAGCGTACATTGGTTGGTTGGTACGTATCCGTCATGACTGACAGCTCGTGACGTTAGTGATGACACGCCATTTCCGTCGGTCTGCTGCCAGTTGGTATACAGGCTGTCCCAAAATGATTAGTACCCATCGATGCCCGAAGTTCAATAATTTTTGTCATCATCAAAATCGATGGAATTAGGTCCGTTGTTTTGACATCATCTTTGTCATACTGTACTATTTCATTAGCATTTTAGATCATGAATATCGGATTTATCAAACTCAAGATACACTCCATTATGTAAAACATGGTGATTTCACCTTTTTGAAAAGTGTTACAAATGTGTGTGCTACAGCTTGTTTGAAAGAAACTTGTGTATTCTCATAATCTCTTGTCTACTCAATATAATCTTGTGTGTCTTTCTGTTGTAACTGCTATTAGTTATGGGTGTTCAAATCATTAATGATTCTTCTCCTCAATTCAATTTAACGGGTAAAATAAGTTTGTCATACTTGAGTGACCCCATGCATTGTTTTATTTGACAAGTGTTTAGGGACTTCTAAATGAAGTGGTATTGGGTGAATCACCAGTGGCTTAGATTTCATTTTCACATTGGAGAATGGATTTCGTGAGGTTAAACACTAAGGGACTATATAATCTTGACCAAGTTTGTAGGAAATTGCATCCCCGATATGAAAAAGAATTCTAAGCCACTGCTAATTACTCATGACCACGTCTTTACCTGTTAAAATGTCCCTCAAGTTTAACCTCATTATAGAAACAAAGCTTGGGGTCGCTCATGCGTGACAATCCATTCTTACTCTTTAAATTGAATCAAAATGTAGAAGTATTAATGGTTTGAACAACAATATGATACAACAGCAGTTTAAAATAGAAATGAACCAAAGATATTAGCAAACAAGAGATTAAGAGAATGTATTAGTTTCTTTCAAACAAGCTGTTTAAAAACACTTTTTTTTTGCACTTTGCCGAAAAAGGTGAAATCATCAAGTCTTACACAATGGAGTGTAACTTCATTAAAATAAGTCCGATATTCAAGATTTAAAATTCTAATGGAAGGGTACAGTATAGCAAATATGATAGAAAAACAACGGATCTAATCTCATTGATTTTGATGAGGATTTTTTTGTATTGAACTTTGGGCATCGATGGGTACTAATCATTTTGGGATAGCCTGTATGTTAGAAGTAGGTTGCCCAAACAGGTATTTTATTCCGTCAAACCATTTTGATTTCGACCGGCCTGTTACGTGCCCCATCAATATTGCCATGCATTATAACCTTCTCTAGGTAGTTTCCTTGGCGTATGGCAATGAAAGTATGAAAGAGTGTGCGAGTTTATCAGCCCAAGTAATATTGTCTCTAAACCAACCGTCTGTATCACACTAGCAATAGTTTCTACCTGGTCCAGTTGATCCCAAGCATCTGGCGGCACCAACACCACATTTCGCACGCATTGATCTTGTTGCAGCTTGCAGCTAGTTAGTGTCCAAGATTCACAGTCGTAGGTTGAAATAGGGAAAATGAGTGCCTTGACCAAACGTACCTTGGTTGATCTGGTTATGCCTCTATCAGACCATAGTTTGGAGAGCTGTGTCATTGCGGTTCGTGTCATAGCTAACGGACGTCAGATTTCTGCACCACATCTTCCTTTCTTAGTGATGAGAGATACAGGCTGTCCCAAAATGATTAGTACCCATCGATGACCAAAGTTCAATACATTTTTTTCATCATCAAAATCAAAGAGATTAGATCCGGGTTTTTTAAAATCATATTTGCTATACTGTACCCTTTCATTAGAATTTTAGATCATGAATATCGGACTTATTTTAATGAAGTTGCACTCCATTGTGTAAGACATGGTGATTTCACCTTTTTGACAAAGTGCAAAAAAATGTGTTTTTAAACAGCTTGTTTGAAAGAAACTAATACATTCTGTTAATCTCTTGTCTGCTAATGTCGTTGGTTCCTTTCTTTTTTAAACTGCTGTTGTATCATATTGTTGTTCAAACCATTAATGCTTTTTCATTTTGATTCAATTTGAAGAGTAAAATGGATCGTCACGCATGAGCGACCCCAAGCTTTGTTTCTATAATGAGCTAGTTTTGAGGCTAAACTTGAGGGACATTTAAACAGGTAAAGACGTGGTCATGGGTAATTAGCAGTGGCTTAGACTTCTTTTTCATATTGGGGATGCAATTTCCTAAAAAATTGGTAAAAATGATATAGTCCCTTAGTGTTTAACCTCACGAAATCCATTCTCCAATGTGAAAATGAAATCGAAGCCACTGGTGATTCACCAAATATCACTTCAAATAGAAGTCCCTATAAAACACTTGTCAAATAAAACAATGCATGGGGTCACTCAAGTGTGACAAACTTCTTTTAGCCGTTAAATTGAATTAAGGAGAAGAATTATTAATGATTTGAACACCCATGACCAATAACAGTTACAACAGAAAGACACACAAGATTATATTGAGTAGATAAGAGATTATGAGAATACACAAGTTTCTTTCAAACAAGCTGTAATAGCACACACATTTCTAAGCACTTTACCAAAAAGGGGAAATCACCATGTTTTACATAATGGAGTGTATCTTGAGTTTGATAAATCCGATATTCATTATCTAAAGTTTTAATGAAAAAGTACAGTATAACAAAGATGATGTGAAAACAACGGACCTAATCCCATCGATTTTGAGGATGACAAACATTATTGAACTTTGGGCATCGACGGGTACTAATCGTTTTGGGACAGCCTGTATATACGAGCAAATTGAACTGTTGGATCTGATCCACACGTTGTCCATCAACTAGAAGATTTGTAGTGTTTCCATCATTATCGATGAACATTGTTTTCCCAACATATTCCCCGCCAATTGACTGTAATAGAGGCTTTTTAACAGTTAAATTAGATGGCCAGGGACTCCCTGAGATTGGAGCGCATTCCAGAGAGGACCAAATCTCCGAGTTAAAGGCTTTGGCATAATCTATATAGCAATGATACGCCTTTTCTGGTATTCCTTGCATGTTTCACTGACGTGGGGAATATAGGATGTGATATCTGGAGTTGTCAAATTAAGTTCATTTGTCAACTCTGGGAAATAACAGTCTCACTTATCATATCTTAAATTATTTGAACATAGTCAACCCAGGGTGATCTTTGCCGACATGTTGTCAAATTGAAGTAGTCAATCAAGTTCATTTGTCAACTCTGGGTAATCACAGTCTGCTTATGCACCAAATAGAAATTAATACAAGTCCAAAAGTTATAGTCCACGGGTGGGTTCACCCGGGTCGGTCTACCCCGGGTGAAAATGCATGGTTATTTCCATCGTTGCATATAATAATATGCAGAAATGGAAATGCTCATACACTTTTCGACCTTAGGTTACCTAACCTTAAGTTACCTAACCTCAGGTTGTATTCACTTTTGGGCTTAAACATTTTGGTAGCCAAGGATATTGGGAAAATGTAAATCAATTAGAATACTGCAATAAATAAACCTGAGGCTGAGAAAATAGTCAATACAACTACCCCAGGTTGAAAATCAATCCAATTAAACAACGTCAGGTTGTCGTGATATTCAATGTGAAAACCTCAGGTAGATTTTGATTGAAACGTGGTAAATTATAGCCCCAAATAAATCAGTAGTTACCCAAGGTAATAATACAAAACAAAAATCAAACACGTCTAAATTCAAAAATGTGTATTCAATATAATCAGAGTAAAGGTCTGGCAAAAAAAGGCCAAGGAGCAAAAATTCAATGAACAACCTCAGGCTGAAAATAAATCCAATTTGACAACCTCAGGTTGATAAGATATTAATTGTGAGAACCTGAGGTTGATTTTGACTAAAACTTGGTAAATTATAGGCCTAAAAAATCACAGTAGTAACCCAAGGTAATAATACAAGTCAGACACGGCTACAATCAAAAATGTGTATTCAATATAAACAGAGTAAAGGTATGTCTAAAAGGGCCAAGAAGACGGGAAAATAATGATACTAAATTAGAATACTGCAATAAGTAAACCTAAGGTTGAGAACATTCTCAATAAAACAACCTTAGGTTGAAAAAATATCCAATTAGACAACCTCAAGTCGTATAATGATTGAACGTGTGCACGCAATGCAGGCCTGCACACTTTGTAAACAATAAAACAAATGCTAAGTCCGAAAATGAATTCGACCTGAGGTTAGGTAACCTGTAGTTAGGTAACCTGAGGTCGAAAGGTGTATGAGCATTTCCTTCTCTGCGCATAGATATACATTGTAGTTGCCGATATCAAAAGTATAAGCCTTCAATGCGCGCCTTTAAAAATTTGATCCGTGACACCATAAAAGTAGAGTTTGCATGCGCACCAAGACGTTAGAAGCTTGACATACATATTCAGAAATGGGACAAGAGTTTGTAATGGGACATTGTCTCAATATTAAGTAAATTTCACATTCAGTGCATATTGCATTAATTATGTTACGCATTTTTGATGCATTTTCATTTTATACAAAGCTTGTATTATTCATCTTTACTATATATTTGTAGGCTATTATATTTCTCAGTATTTTTGTATGTTCTGTATTTGGAAATGTTTGTTTTATCGTTGCAATCCAACTATAAGTACTCAGGCGCCCTACGAAAAGCGCCCATTGCTTTAACGTAAATCTTCTTATTTTTACGGATATCTACAACAATGAGGATCATATTTAATTTCTTAATAATTTATAAATACCACATTTATCTAGTTCATGTTATTCTCTTCTATTCAATCCAACAACCCTTTCCATATTATGTGCTACATTAAAGTGCACGCGAGAGGCACCCAAATAAGGCAATACTACCCATACTACTCGGTCTTAGTTCATTCTTGCAAACAGCGTAAACGTTAACGCTCTATTTCTCCCCTAGGCCACTCATCCATTTCTCCCCTAGGCTACTCATCCATTTCCCATAACACTTTCCCCTGAACTATAGATGCAGTGATTTATGAGCTGTAATTCTTAGTTTGGCGATTATCATTACTCAAATGCAATCATTAATGGAGAGGGATCGTAGCTACTCTGGCGGAAAGACAACGCGGTTTAAATAAGCTTTTAACGTTTTAAGGTTCCTCATGAGAATTGTTAGGGTAGAGCTTTTAAACCTTTAATATTACCACGAACATGTTACCGGTACTATACAAATTGATCCCTCGCTAGTATTTCATCACTGCTGCGCGACAAGACATAGTTGTGTTTCTATCCATTCTTCCCATTTTGGCGAATTATAAGTAACAGTATGTTGATCACTTTCTATAATACGCCGGAGTACTTAGCGTGGCTACGATCCCCATTTAAAAGCCCGCCTGATCACGCCACACATATTGGGACTGGGAAAGCGAGCGCTACCATCACCTAGTACTGTAGTGTTTGTTAGTGTTATACTGTTAGGAAGGTAGGGTTATTAAACACCCAATACTAAAACTTAGTAGGCCTATGAAAAGGTGGTCTGAAAAAGAGTTTGACTATGCAATAAATGCTAATGCGGAGAACGTAACAAGTAGGCCTAGAGATTGTAATAATAATACCTTGATTTTCGCCTTAACGTCATTTACTTCTAGCCTTAACGTCATTTTAAACAAAAGACGGAAAAAACCCTATTGTTCTCTTTCCCCTTAATAACACTAATAAGCTAATAATGTTATATAGTGTAGGGAAACGTCAAATTCTAATTGCATAAATCAATATAAGAGGTTTTGATCATTATGTTAACCAAACCAATGCCCATTCCTTAAATTCGCCTTTAATTGTTTAACACCACTAAATTAGCCGAAATGTCGGATGGGATTATATAAGGGTGATTAAAAAGTACGCGTTAACGTTTAGCATGTTTAACACAGACTTAGTCAATAATACTATAAAAGGTGTGCAAGGTCTATTGCATATAGTGATGTTAAACAATACATTCGTTAATTTGGCTAGCTGAACAAGGGCGAAAACAGAAAACCGCTTGGTATTGTTTAGCATCTGTTCGGTTCTTTTTGTTCTTTTTTCTTTCGACAGATTTAAAAAAGGATTATTTATGCCTTCAATTATTTTAAAACGAGGGTTAAATGTGGGTCTCATGCGTGTTTGATATCGGTAAAAGTATAATAAAACCGTTAAAGATAAATGTTCAAATTCTGACAGTGGTTAAGATTAGATTCCATTGTCATGACTGTATTTGATTTGTATATTTTGATGTTTGTAATAAATGAACGTGTAAATTTCAAAAGTATTTTAAACGCTTCTTTTATATTATATATATTATATATATATACATACATAAATGGACCTGCCTTCGCCTGATGAGCTAATTCAGATTAGTGTTCAATGGTACAACCTAAGTTGAACAATACGTGTCGGAATTACCTTAAAATAAAATAATATCAGAATATTTTGTATGCAATATTATTAGTTATCCCCTGCATAATACTGAAATAATATTAATATAATCTATAATAATAATAATAATAATCTGGAATTATATAGCGCCTTTCCAAGATTGATCAAAGCGCTGTAATTTCGCTGCCACTGGTGAATCATCAGAATCAGATCGCATCAACTAGGGTGCTGCCAAATTCAGGCGCAAACCTATCCGCACTTAGATTGTAACATCCACCATTTTTCAGTGCAGCTCCCCAAATTCCATTGGGTGAAGGAGGTTGTTGATAACCGAAAAAAACCTGATCACCGATTGTGAAAGCAGGAGGAAACCGGAGATCCCGGAGAAAAACCTGCGAGAGCTTGCATGGATCGTGAAAAATCAAATGCACATAAAGCCGGCCGTGCACGGAATCGAACCCAGACCTCATTGGTGCCAGATTAGGGAACTACCGCTGCGCCAACACGCTCCCCCGAAATTACCCATGGTTTGGCACGTCATATCACACGAGGCCGCAGGCTATATTATAGGTATTTATCAGTATTGTGTGAACATGCAGGGGATAACGAATTTTATCATTATTCCAAAGGCCTCAATAAAAAAAATGGTATTAAAACTGTTCACAGGCCGGTGTTTGTAAAACACGTACGACAAATTTTGCCCCCCCCCCCCCCCCCCCCTGAAAAAAATCCTAGCTACGCCACTGCGTACGTACGTACATACGGTACATGTACATAATACTGTTCATTATGATCGTACATCATGAATAATGTATTAAATGATTATTATAAAAATTCTCCCAACCACACCTATTTTAGCGGCAGATTGGTTTGATTATGCGCGATGTCACGCAAGCTCCAATACAACGGTCTGAATCAAAAAGATGAATATCTGCCAAAAACATAATACGGCATCACAAAAACAACTTTGCAAAGCTGGAATGGTTCCTTTTGATGGTATTCTAATAAACTGCGCATGCTATTTATCATTTAGAAATTTCTGCTCATGAGATTTCCCAACAAGTTGATCTCAGTTGAAAATTCCCATAGCGTTACACTGCCGATAATGAGCTAATTAATATTCATGAGGTGATTTACTACGGCGATTTTACATAGGAATTCTGGCTTGCTCGTTAGATCAAGAATTGTTATGCTTTTAAATCACGAATCTTAATAGGAAACCTGCATTTATTGGTATAAAATGTACAGTGAACACAATGAAACGATAATGGGGTCTGATGGCTTAACTTTGTTGACAACACAGTGCATGATAACTTGCAAGCTTCCAGGGGGAAATGTTTTTGCGCGGCAGTGTAGCCCTGCGGGGCTCAATCTAAATTAGACCCTCAACCGACCAGCTGTGGTATGGGAGCCCCATTCCCCTTTGGTGCTCCGCACGTCGGGGTCTGCATACCTTGTCTATTTCGGTCTATTTCGGCCTCAGAATGTAACAAAAATCAACTCAGTTGCGTTTAAATCATCCGCCATTCTGTTTTTCTTTTATTTAGGCCTACGTGTCGTATTTTTAAGCAACTCTTCCACAGACACAAAACAATCGCTTTACACGTAATATCTAACCGATCATACCGCGTAAATGCTGGTAACGCTGTTAATCGACGATATGAAATATACACATGGAAAAAAGTATCGCACCACTTGTTGAAAAGTGCAAATGTGGCCTCGAATTTTGCCAACATGGTGTGATATTAAGGATCATTTGTTTGCGAAAACTGTTCAGCAAAATGTTATGCAATAAAAGGGCCACATTTGAGTTTGTGACGTAATCGATGTAATGTTTTTCAAGGCCAATGGGAAAATGCATAAAACAAGTTTGGATATAACGCGATATTGAGAGGCCCAATGATTAATCTCTATAGTTGTAATCCCTGGTAACACATTCCAGCCTTCCAAGGTCAAAGGTCATCTGGGGTCAAATTTCAAAAGTTGCCCGATTGTCCTCAAATATGAAAAAAACACCCTTTTTCGTACACCCAACGGTTATGGGGTCAAAGGTCAAAATAAGTCAAATTTTAAATATGTTCAAATGACAAAAACAATATTGCGGAAGTGTTGACCGAGGTCAAATAATAATACAAAAAACAACGGTGACCTCATCGTATATACTGAATTTATGAGCAACAAAAAATGGCATGTTTGGACTCATTCACTGCATTGTAGCCTATAATGTCTAAATGGAACAATTCTTGCACCAAATACAGAACTAATATAATGACTATTTTAAGTTTTTAAAGTCTATTCAATATCGAGTTATACCCAAACTTGTTTTATGCATGTTTTTGGACAAAAGCATGCATTTTCCCCTTGGCCTTGAAAAACATTACATCGATTACGTCACAAACTAAAATGTGGCCCTTTTATTGCATAGCATTTTGTAGGACAGCTTACGCAAACAAATGATCCTTAATATCACACCATGGTGGCAAAATTCGAGGCCACATTTGCACTTTTCAACAACAAAAAAGTGGTGCGATACTTTTTTCCATGTGTATATATCGTGTGATTTGACTATGTTTACACTATATGAACTAAGATTTCATACGTGTTAACCAATGAAATTGCAGTATTTTCACCTACTAAACGATAACACCCTACATTGTATGCGAAAACGTAACAATATCGACCTTACTTTACTTTAGGGGAAATATAAAGCCAATAATCGCAAAGAATATTGTATGCGAAGTCGATTCAGTAAATTCAATGTTTTCCATTTAGACTGATAAAATTACTTCCTACGGCGATTTTATCTTGTACGTTAAAACTAAAATTACTTCTGGGGAAAGCGGAAACTAGGGACGGACGGGGTTATAAAAGATTTAAACGAGTTATCTACTTGCACGGTCAAATCGATAATATATTTTTCATACGCAACAGAGGCATGTCTCAACTGATTCTTATTTTTCATGGCACCTATTTGTTTAAGAAATATTGATTGGCAATTAAAACTTTACATGATGAAAATGTGTAAAGATGTACACTTTTCAATTGAATCTAATTAAAAGACATATTTATTGATACAGTCTGTAGTGGTATTTGTATTGGGAACACTTTTTTATAACGTTTAGTCATCATTTAAAAAAATCTATTTGTTGGATGTTATAATACTTTTCTGTAAAACAGTTTAATTTCACGGCAACTTAATTTAGCGAATTAGCAGTTAGTCAACTTTTTGCGGCAATTTAATTTCACTAATTTATATCACCTTCCTATATAATATAATCATTATAAATAATATAATTGGCGTTAAATTTTATTTGGCAAATTTGATCTCCTAGCGAAATTATCGAAATTAAATTGCAAGCGAAATCAAATTGTTTTATAGTCCTTACAACTTTGTAAGCCTGGATATTTTCGTCGTCGTCATTTGCTCGCATGGCTCAATGTCCAATCATTACTTTCATGGTCCAATGTAATACAAATTAATGTTATAACTAACTGTGATAACTAGTCTCTGGCACAAACAGTTACCGCGATTGGCACAAACAATAACCGTGATAGTCATTAAACATATATTCCAAGTACCTTTTTTTATAATCTATAGGCTTTGCCTTGTACACATGAACTTTCAATTTCTAACAATTGTAAGACCTTTAGTCCAACCAACATTTAGTCCAACCGTAACATTGGTTAATTAAAGTAATCAAGGTATAAGTAACAGCAATCGGCCAACATTAAGTTAACATAGGCGTTTTACACAGCATACAGGACTTAAAGTTATAAGAATAAAATATATCAAAGATGCTTACCTTGTATGTAGGAGATAGAATACAGGCATAATATCCAACAACCTGCTAGCGAGGATGCCATCCTACAGTAGCACCGTGTCGTCTATGATCACGTTATTATTTTTCGCCAACCTCTTTCTTGCTTGTCTGCTCGCTATTATTTCACGCTAACCCCTCTTGTGCGCCGTCTGCGTTTGATTTAAAGTAAGATATGGATCACTGTGGGTAAAAAGAGATACATCACTCTCAAATACAGCATAGAACTTTGCATGCACAAACATGGGCACTGACAAAGGGTTTACGTCATGGTTAATACATAACTCAACGTATTATTTTTAACACTTATGAAAATATAATACTGGGTCCAGAAAGTGCTCTCGTACTGATGGTAGGTCATGTGCCTTTCTGTGACACATGCTGAATTTTGAAAAATCATGAAGGTTTTGCTTCAAACAATATAGCCTTAAAAGTAAAAATGAGAGTATTGGAAAAGTATATGACTTCAAATTATTTTTTGACCAAACAGGCTAGATAGACATTCGGATGAATCTGTTAGACCAACCTGGTACCAAACTTGCCACAAAACCCACAAGAACAAACAATAATAAGCCATGATTAGCCCCATTTCAAAAAAATCCGTGACGTTTCCAAATTCGCATTTTCAACACACTACGCGTAGAGAAAATGTTGTGTATGCATTGAATGACCTGCAAGACCTATCGATGACACATTGCAACCGTGCCGCACTACCCATGCATGACAGTTTGAATTTGAATAAGCCCGCGCAGGGGAAAGGTGCAGTGATCAATGCGGGACAATACGGCGACATGGGCTTGGTATAACCTTCGGTCTTTTCTCTCGCGTAGTGTATTGAATATGCGAATTTTGAAATGTCACGGATTTTTATTAACTGGTGCTTCATGACTAATCTTTGTTGTTTTGTGGCAAATCTGGTCCCAAATTGTGCCGAAAGATTCATCCAAATGTCTATATCGCCGGTTTGGTCAAAAGGTAATTGGAATTTACTCTATAGGTCATAAACAAAGTGTATGACTTTCTTGTATTGAGCACTTTAAATACCTGGTGGATAGGATGTTCATATTGACGCAAGATGTCCACCAGTAATTTACAATAATATTTGAACTAGAAAAGATAGTGATTATCTTAGTCTCAGCTCAGTCGGGTTAAACAAAACTTACGATGAGTAGATGCCAGACATTTTTTTATCAAATTTTGAAAAGGCCAGATACATCTAATTCAATTAATACAAACTCTTCAAATGTTTAAATAACGATTATAATGAGATAACAAATAGCTCAGAGATGCTATTGAGATCAGAAAGAGAGGGACCTCCACAATGACAGAGATAAGCATGACGAGAGGTAATAAAACCTCACCCATGTTTTCGACGATCTAGTCCAAATTCTCCAGATGATAAATCAACAGACAACTCCAAGACGGAAAAAAGCGCCGTCCGTCATCAATCAAGATCATCTCTACCAAAAGTGTTGACAAAGGATGCATACATACGTATCTGTAACGTACGCGTGAGTACCTTTACACTGGATCAGTAGAATGAACGTTCCATATCAGAAACAAACTTTTAAATTTAAAAGTGTTTCATTACTGTGTCAGTGGAATCGAATCCCCTTAAAATATGCACGTCAAGAAAAATTACGTCCAACACTTTAGCTATAGTTAGTAGCAGTAGCCAGAGTGTCTGAACATACTGAATGGGATGCTACTGTAAACATGCTTGCCCCTTAAAGGCATAGTATGTGATATTTTCCAGTGGGCGCCCTCTATTCATGATTTTTTTTTAAAGTAGATTTTCTAGCAGATTTATATTTCTGATCATAAATCATGAATATAGTCCGAGTTACAAAGCGATACGATTCCTAACTACTTTAAAATCATGATTTAAAGAGTGAAAATAAACTGTCAAGTCTGCGCGACAACTTATTTTTACTCTAAATTCACTCTAAAACTATGATTTTGAAGTAATAAGGAATCGTAATCGAATCTGTAACTGAGAATATATTTATGATTTATGATCAGAAATGTATATTTACTTTCTAAAAAAAATCATGAATAGAGAGAGGGCGCCCACTGGAAAAGATCATATAATATACTTTTAATGAACCATTATATTTTATTTCTTCGAAAATAAGGTCATAAGGTCGAAAATAAGGCCCGCTTAGCAGCGCTATAAATTGATGCCCTAAAAACCGTCAACAAGTTTAAATATTCGCCTTCCACTTCAAGCTGGTTGCTATATATGACATAATTCTCGTGTGCAACCAACCGGCTGTATTGAGTAGTTTAAAGGCATGAGCGTAGATGTAATTTACAACATAATGGAAACTTACCCATGCAGTTAGCCCCGAATTTAAATATATGCACTGGGTAATCCTCTCGTAGTATTGATAACAATAGGTTTACCAGAGCGAATTAATAGCGCTTCTAAGCGGGCAATTTATGTCATGGATGACGTAATTAATCTCGGAAGTTTACAATCTAAATTCTTCCAGGCTTTACCACATTGTGGTCAATGAATATCTTAAATAAATTTATCTATTGATTAGTTGACAAAATGTCACAGGACATCCTCATTAATATCATATCAACCGATGAGGATCCTTTGACGGCATTATCAGTGTCTTGGGAAGACACCAATTTATTACAAAATTTGAAGTAACTTGATATATTGATCGCATTGAACGCCAGTGACTCCAGTGATTGCCTCTACATTAAAACCCGCTGGTTAAGCATGGTAAGTGTGGTGTTAACCCTAATTATATGAAATTTAACAAGTGCTGTAACTTTTGAACTATTTATTAAAAATATACATTTTTGGAAAGTAAATGAGTCAGAGAAAGCATTTTTTGTATCAAAATTGTGATCATAAAATAACTTGTTTGGCTCGAAATGTTTCAGACGACGTAACAAAATTAGTTTTTGGTAAAACAATGTCGAAATTGCACCAAAAATAATCTTAGGATCGTTTTTTTGGATTTTTATAAAATCTTTATTTTTTTTAAATTTTGACCAAAAAGTGCCGCGAATTTGTTTTTTTACCTCATAATATTTAAAAAGTAACATTTAAAAAAAATTAGAAAGCTATCTCAGAGAAGTGTCTACCATTTTCTTCTATTTTGTTACGTTGTCTGCAAAACACGGTACGTGTGACTTTGCGTATCTGCCTCTTTTTCGTATAATTATCAATGTAATTTGAACTGAGACCAATGCAAATTAATGCAAATATTTGCATGGCAACGAACCATGCTGACCGTCATAAAAGGCAGGCCCGTAAGAAGGGGGGGGCGATGGTGTCGATCGCCCCCCCCTTTGAAAATTTTCCACGGAAAATGTGTACACAGATGAAAAAATTTCGCGCGCTACGCGCGCATTTGTCTTCCCAAAATGCAATATTCTTTGCTACAAGCTTGTTTAGAGCCAAAATGTACCTCGATCGTGCAAAAAATAGGTGCAAATTCGAACATTTTAGCGCGCTACGCGCGCATATTTGACTTACAATTTTTTTTTTTGAAAACGCCCCCCCTGTGTCTTACGGGCCTGAAAGGTCCGGAGGATATTAATAGAATAGTTATTACATTCATGTATTTTCATGCACGACGTTTTAAACAATCCTCTATTTTGAAGTAATTAGAACTCGTATAGCATTGTAACTTGGAAGACCTTTATAATGGCAAGATATGCTGGACAAATGTATTTATTTACTTTTGGTTATCTTAAAAAGGCCATAAGTATTTCCCCCCGTGAACGTATTTTACGAAAACACATTTGAAATTATAACAATAGACTAGCCTTTTATTGATATCATCAATAATACCCATACATCTACCCTAGCATGTCTAGCAACAGCGCCTCCCCTATCATTTTGAGCAATTCAAGATTCCCACTTACCCTCCGGCAAAACGCTATGTCAGATTGTCCGTGAGGTACCTATTAGATGATACGTGACCATTTGTGTCCAACTAGCCATAGGTTCGATACGTTTTTAAAAGATAATTATTTATAAGAAAACACTTTACATCGCCAGAGTCTTGCGGTAAAGATTTGAAAGGGTAGACCGAGGGCTCTCTCCTTGAGTTATCCAAATACGCACGGCAGTCAAAAACAATCTATACCATGTCCTGACTTTCCACAGTCGATGAAACGGACATATTCTATTAGCCACTTGTTAACCGAGCATTTTATATAGGGTGTCCAAAAATAAACGCATGTTTAAGATTCATACTCCGGCAAACAATACACACCTGCGTATAGTCACAAGTTCCTCCCTGGTTATTATTGTAACAAAGACGACGTTGATTAAACTAGTGTTAACAATTGTATGTGAGTTACGATCTATTCCAATTGCATCATTGAAAGGTATTTTAAAGCAACGTCGTGTAGTTAATGTTATAGCATGGTGATGACCCAATGGTATTTGGGGAGCTGCATTGAAAAATGGTGGATGTTACAATCTAAGTGCGGATAGGTTTGCGCTAGAAATTGGCAGCACCCTAGGTGATGCGACATGATTCTGATGATTCACCAGCAGCAAAATTACAGCGCTTTGAGCCATTTGGAAAAGGCGCTATATAAATACTGATTATCATTATTATTATTATTATTCCTTATCTTGCGTCTTTAAATCCCATACCCTTGCATCACCTGTGTCAAGTGTTCTCAGTGATTCGGGCTGCTGGACAGGCTGTAAATTGAACCGTGGTGATCATTTTTGCATTGGTCTGCTGATCATTCAATTGATCAAATTCCAAATCCAATACCATGGCTTACAATAAAGCAAATGTGTTAAAGAGGGAATGTTTCCAAGTGATAAGGTTAGGTAAAAGAGTAACCTATACCTGGTTACCTGAATAGTGAATGCGCTCAAGACAATTTCGAAAATCAATTTCTCCATAATATCAGGACAGCATCCACTTCACAAGACACCGATAATAGCTTGGTTATTAAAAATTGTTCTTGCTATGGATGATACTGCTCTTGTATGCATAGCCTCTTCAAATATAGCCTACACTTCTACACGTCACCCAATTCTTGTTTGTGACACCGGCATTCCTCCTAATCAAATGTCAAGTGATACTAAAATATTGTTATTAAAGCATAATGAATTATTCAGATAATCTTGCAACTTTGTTGACATATTTGAATAGGAATATTCGAATTAAGATCATATGATACGCGGTGCCATAATTATATATATATGGTTATTGATGAGGGTATTTGTGGTAAAGTGAATAATTTGAAAACATGTGCACTACATGTGACTAAGATTAGGCCAGGTTGCTACACCACCGACTGGTTTTCATTGATATGAAGTAAGTAACGTAACGTAGAAAAGAAGGAAAGAGAGTAGACGTGATAGGAGCGTTATTCAGCAATAAGAAAATTAAGGGCAAAAACGTGAAGGTGCAGAGAAATAAGTGGGAATAGAGAAGGGATAGAAAATGAGAAGTACGATGAACTTACTGAAAAAGATAAGGAAAAGCATGAAGGGGCGGTAGAGGAGATCGAAAAGAGCGCGGTCAATGTCAAAGGTGAAAAGAAGATATATATAAAGCTGTAGGAAATAATATCAGAGCAGGGGTACGAAGAAGAGGAGGGGAGAAAATTTAGCAGTATCCGGTATTAGATAGACAAACAAGGGTACTATCTTCAAATATTGCTGTGCGGAAACACACGTGACGGTATCAATATCAAAAATATTAACTTGGCTTGAGAATGATGATTCAAGGAAAGATTATCTAAAGGGAACTGACCTGATTCGGACAATGATTTAACGAAAAGAGGGACCATGTTGCCACAACATTTAATACGAGGGAAGATATCCACGAAACCAACAGGTTTATAACTTAACATAATCTCAACACATTTAGCAGTATCCGTTTATAGATAGACAACTATTAGGGTACTATCTTCAAATATTGCTGTGCAGAAACACACGTGACTGTATGAATAGCAACAATATTAACTTGGCTTGAGAATGAAGCTTTAAGGAAAGATAATCTAAAGGGAACTGACTTGATTCGGATAATGTTTTAACGGAAAGAGGGACCATATTGCAGAAGCATTTAATAAGAGGGAAGACATCCACGAAACCAATAGGTTTATAACTTTTAACACGTGGGAAGATTCAAGGAAATAAGGAAAATGAGAATGTTTTAACATTGGTTAAATTAAATCAAACACAGGTCCCGTATACAGGTTAGTGGCAGATCAAGACGAAGCGTACAGGCAGTAGTATTGTACAGGAGGAAAATTAGGAGAGAAAAAAACAGGAGAACTTACATTTACACACACTAAAAAAATGTTCGATTGCATCAGAATATGGTTTGATGTACATGCTAAGTATCTGGCGCAAGATAGAGTAGTATGGGGAAAGATGATACGGGAAATGCGAACGTATCATCACATCTGACGGAGGCCCACATTGGCTTGCTTAAAGAAAATGTTTGTGGCATGAAATGACTCAATATGTTCCAGTTACCTGTATATTTTTCGATATATTTTATAACAGGTTGACACACCATGAAGCTAGTACTCCGTGGTCACCCTGGAACACATGTCGGGACCTTGCATAGCCAAAATGCAGTCTACAGTCTTGCCACATGTCTTGCCACATGTTGACTTTCAAAACTAAAATCTGCTCTAGGTATACTATATCATGAATTTTCTAGAAACTGTTGATTTTACAAATCTGAAATAGCACTAGTTTTTAAAACAAATTGAAGTTCAAAGTTTGAATTTCGTAACACAACACCTTTCAAAAGTCGCAGTTTGGGCTCGTAGTTCCGCCCAAGAATTGGAAGACCCAACACCCATTGAACACATGCCGGGGACCATGTGTTTAGGCAAAAGGCAGTTTACAGTCATGCCACATGTCTTGCCACATATTGACTTTTAGCCCCCATATTGGACTAATTTTTAAAACTAAAATCTGCTCTAGGATACTATATTGTGACCTTTTTTCGAAATTCGAACTTTTGATTTTACAAAATCTGAAAGATCACAAGCATTTATAACAAATTTAAGTTCAAAATTTGAATTTCTAAACACAACAACTTTCAAAATTCACACGGCGGGCTTCTAGTTCCACCAAGCAAATTATCCAAGGAATGATGACCAACATCAATAAACAGGTGAGAGAAATGGTGTAGGAGGAGGAAGATTTATTTAAAGCTTCAAAAGCGTGGTTAGGATAGTCTCAAACTTTTAAGGGGATGGAATCGAAATGTATAATATTTCACAAATGTTCTATTCGCACGTATTCCATGAAACTAAACAAATCTAAATTCACATATCATTTTTCTACAATTCCCTTACACAACTTATTTGAAAAGGTAAAAGTGGTTTAAAACAATTCAATTATCGACTAATGAATTCAATGATTGTGCGTTTAAATTTAAAACGAAAAATATATGTATCAATTGTCTCAATCAGAAATCTTCGGTTTTACTGAAGGTTCACATTTGACGATCAAACCATTATTAGTTATGAGACAACAAATTGAAAACTCGTTTCTTATGTATTTTTTTAAATGGTTAAACTTGATGCGTAAATGCTTCAAAGGGGTACATAGAGATTTCTCAACAATTGAAATTTAACATTCTTTACCTTGTATAGATAGATGATATACTTGAGAAAAAAATCAGTAAAAATGAATAATAAAGACATTTTCTCAGCATTTCCGAAGGAATATGAGTGCTTTTCACCTTTTTTTTGTTGGTTAAAAACCACCACCAATTGAATTTAAAAAAATCAGTAAAAATGAATAATTAAGACATTTTCTCAGCATTTCCGAAGGAATATGAGTGTTTTTCACTTTTTTTTGTATTTTGGCTAAAAATCACCACCAATTGAATCAGGGAGGTCATGACTATGCATCACGCAACAAGCCATGGGTGGTCTTCAAGGTTATTTTAAATAAACATAAAACAAATAAGTAAGAAGCCATCTGTGGCCATTTATATGAATTTTGGAAACTCAAAACGCTATCATCACATGAAATACCGCAAATTAAGCTCTTTAATTTTAGGTGGTACTTAGCATGTACATGTATAATTATAAGCATTAGATATATGTAAAAAAACCAACATATGAATGGAAAATGTAAATTTTTCCGAATCTGGAAACATATTGCCTAACCAGGCAATACTAGGTTTTTTTAAACATTAATCATACCACATATCGCTCTTTTATTCGCCGTCCTTCCGTAGTTTCCGCTTTCCCCAGTAGTAATGTAAGATTCGACACACCAAGGTAATTTTTTTGCACTTTTTGGTCGATAATTCAAAAAATAATAAAGATTTTCAACAACAAAAAAATATTCCTGGGAAATTGTATGAGGAATATAATAAACTAGCATGACAAAATTTGACAAAATATATTTTGAGTTATCTTTGCAGAACCTAAAGTGGGTCAAAAAACGTGTTTTTTAATTTTTTTTTCTTCTTCTAAAATGGTCAATTTCATGATCATGGTTGGATTCATTGAACCCTTTCCTAAAAAATTGTATACTTTTATATAGATTAAATGAATAATGAAGAAGTTACGGCAGTTTTACGGAGGCTATACCGAGGGTGCACAGCCCCCTTAAATACAAATGCAGCGTTTATACGACCTTTATCGGTGCAACCTTGAATATTTCAGTTCCCTACCTAAATTCATATCATTATCTTTTAATATTACGGCAACATATTAACCTATGTCCTGTTTGGCGTAGTATTTATCTGAAATCGTTTCCAATGCTTCATCTAGATTTTACAAATAGGTTATAAATGTATTATATAGCTGACGGATAACGATCAGAAATGGTGTAAAACATATGACATTTATAGCTTTCATTGGAGACACAGGTAAGATATTGATATTTGCCTTTAGCTCTAGGAAATCATTACTAACATCAAATTTATATACCTTTTATATACCTGGTGGATATCATGTTCATATTGACGCAAGATGTCCACCAGCAATGTTATTATACATGCTATAATAATATTTGGACTAGAGAAGACTGTGATCATGAGTTCAACTATCGTGTATAATACCGGCGTAAAAGAATTTACTGTGAGCAGTTGCAAGGCTTTTTTTTCTTCAAATTAAAAGGTCCAGATACATCGTATTCAATTAAGAAAACACTCTTCAAATATCAAAGTTTACATCACGACATTAATGAGAAGCTGATCTTTTGATTTCAACACAAGATTACAAATACCTGGATTACTCATGATTGGCTTTTAACACTTGAACTCGAATACATCAGCCTACAGTGAGTTGCTACTTGAAACCTGTTTGCGAGTCAGTAAAGTTTCTACTAAAAATATGACCATTTAATTCAAATAGCAAACTTAATGTTTTCATTACTGTGTCAGTAGCAGGATTTTTACCCAGTTCAGTTATGTAACGCTAAATGTACATTGAAATTACGTTAGACACTTTAACTATAATAGTTTATAGCCGCAGTAACCAGAGTGTCTGAATTGGATGGTTTACCATGTTTACAATAAACATGCTTGGTGCTCTATGAATCAGTGACATTTTATTTCTTCGAAACTAAGCGACTCCAGTGATTGACTCTACACTGCAATAGGCGCTGATAAGGCTGCACTGCAAATCCAGTACATATGGCCATTAGTATTAGTATTCAATATTCCTACTTATCCTCTGGCAAAATGCCATTTAGACTGGCCGTGAGGTATATACCTATTTTATAGTATGGGACGTGACCCAATGTGTCCTGCTAGCCAGCTCTAGACACAGATTCGCTGCGGTAAGACGTTTTTTAAAAGATCAATTATTTATAAGAAAATACTTAGCATCGCCAGAGTCTTGTGGTAAGGATTTTAGAAGGTACATATAGACCGGAGGCTCTCTCCTTGAGTTATCCAAATACGCACGGCAGTCAATAACAGTCTTAAAGTGTATGCCATATCCTGCCTTTCACCAGTCAGTGAGATGGACATATTCTATTAGCCACTTGTTAACCGCGCATTGTATAATAGGGTGTCCAAAAATAAATGTATGTGTTTAAGATTCATACTCCGGTAAAACAATGCACACTTGTGACATGGTCGGTCATATGTCCCTCACTGTTTACTATACTGCTACACATAGACGTTTTTAAAACTAGGGTTAAAAGTATACGTGAGATACTATCTCTTCCAATTGCATCATTGAAAGTGTCTTTAGAAAGCAACGTCGTCATTTTGACATTATAGTATGGCATTTATCCCTTATCGTGCGTCCTTAAATCACACACCCTTGGATCCTCTGCCTCTCATTAATGTAAAGTGCTCTCAGTGATTCGTGCTGCAGAACAAATAATAACTGAATCGTGGTGAAAATGTGTTTATTATGTGTTTCACGCGTATTATTGTTTTATTATTCTGCTGATCACACAATCGATCAATTCCGAATTCAAGTTCATGATTTACAATAAAGCAAAAATGTCAAAGAGGAGACGTTCAATTTCAAAATTCCATGTGACAAGGTGATGTAAAAGATCAGCCAATACCGGTTTACCTGGATAGTGGGTGCGACATAATATCAGGACATATGTGACAAGGTGATGTAAAAGATCAGCCAATACCGGTTTACCTGGATAGTGGGTGCGACATAATATCAGGACATCCTCAATGTATGACACATTTTGTCTTGATTTAAAATGATACGGAAAACACTTCTTGTGTGCAATATGCCTTTAAAAGCGTTAAAAGAGACTATGATAGCATCTTTAAATGCTTTTAAAGGTATAATATACTGCGACACAGTACCCAATTCCTGTTTGACAACGTCATTATTGCTAATCAAATGTCAAGTGATACATGATCACTTCATGAGACTATCAAATTAGGCTACGTTGCTAGACAACTGACTAGTTTACTTTGATATGATGTATAACAGAAGTAAAAAGGAGCGGTGTTCAACAAAAGGAATAAGAAAAAGAACAAAGAAGAGAAAGTGCAGTGAAATAAGAGGGAAACGCGGATAAAGGGTAAAAAGAAGAAGTACAATGAATTTGAAAAAAATGAGAAAAAGCATTAAAAGCAGTAGAGGAGATCGAAGAGACAGAGACGAGAATAAAGATAAAAGCGCGGTCAATGTCAAGGTGAAAATAAGAATCTACCGGAGCACCTTGGTGGCTCGCCTCCCTGAACCTTTAGAGCTTTTAAGATATCGTAAAAGATATCTTCTTTTTGAATATGAACACACGCTTAGACAAATAGGAGGAGAGATCTCATTGAATCTTAATACGTTTATAATACCATATATTAAGGTCCCCCTGATATCTTTAGATTTTGTATGCAAAAATGATTTGGTTTTGGACACATAACTTATAATTATATTCAGTCAGTCAGTAAATCTTCAAGACGTGTGATATCTCAAATTAATGAGAGGAAATGTATTCACATTTTGATAATTCAATATTCACGTTGGAGCTATAGTTTTAGAGTTATGAGCATACAATAGTACCTGGTAAGTAACCTCTTTGAGCAGTGTATACTCGGCTCTAGTGCATTCTGGCACATACACGTTAACGCTCCGTTTCTCCCATCGGCTACATATTCATTTCCCGAAATACTACCCTATTCACTATAGACCATACTTAAAGAATAGATGCAGTAATTTATGAACTGTATTCTTAGTTCGAAGATCGTCAATACTCAAATGCCATCCTTGATGGAAAGGGATCGTAACGACCCAGGCGGAAAGACAACGCGGTTTAAATAGGTTTTCAGCAAGTTAAGGTTCCTCTTGAGAACTGTTAGGGTAGAGCTTTTAAACCATTAATGTAACCACGAAAATGTATCCCTCGTATGTATATCATCACTACTGTGCGACACCAATTAGCATGGGGCTGGTTAGTGGTAGTGCCAATTTGCGCAACTAATGTAAGCTAGTAACTGTTTATCGATCACTCATTATTCTATCTCATTATGTTCTCACTTCCTTAACACTTTTGGACCGGTGATTTGACATTTCGTCGGTAATAAATCTTCTAAGGATGTGTCTATTTCCACTATGTGGTCCAATTAAAAGACTGCAAAGGACATCATTAGGCCCCAAGGGCATAAACTAACCTTCATAACCCTGAAAATGGACCACATCGTCAGAGGTTGACAAAATCTTAGATGATTTATTACCGGCAAAATGTCAAAATCACCGGTCCAAAAGTGTTAAGGGATGGGAACATAATGTAATACGCTTTAGTACGAAATGCACTATACGATAAATGGATGATAACATGATAAGTTAACAATATAGTGGATGTTCCATGAAAATAAACATAGTTTGGATTGTTTGTTGTTGAGTCACGGAAATACAGCTTTTCAGTCTTTCCAACTTTTTGAATTTCACATGAAATACTGCAAATTAAGCTCTATAATTGTAGGTGGTAGTTAGTACGTAAGCATTACGTATACTGTGAAAAACCCGACTTCTGAAAAAAATGAGGCTCCCTCCATGAAGGATCTCTTAGTGCCCCTTTAAGTGTATTTACGAGTTTCTGTTTAGAACATACTTTAGTTCATCCAGATGAATGATCCATAAAGTAGTTCAGGTCAGTCAAATAAAGGTCCAAGTCAATTTATACATTCTTTAATTTGGTTAGTTAAATAAGAGAGAAAGCAGAAAACCGCATGGAATTATTTTGCGTCTGTATGGTCTGTCTTCTTTAGAAAGATCTGAACTAGGCAAGGCCTTGTCAATGGGTAGCATGCGGATTAATGTATAGGTAAACAAACCCTCTAGAATGTGTGTAGTAGGAAGCGTATAGGATGTCTCATAATATTCAAATGTATTCTTAATTGATGCTGTTCAAATCAATCCAGATGTAAATGCTTCTGATGAGCAAATTCAGATAAGTATTGCCTATAATACATATGAAGAGCTATGTTCCAAAAGGGATCAACTCCATATAAGTGAAATAGGAGAAAAGAAATGTTTTATACATTAAGGATGGTGCACTTCTTTGATTATGCTAATGTTCTGCCATATGAAAGATACCATACGTGTAAGCTTAAAATCAGGTTTGATTCCATTTTTTGATTTTCAATATATTTCCAATGTCATTCTTTATTTTCGGAAACGAGTGGATTTAGTGCCTTTTGGAACATAAATGTTTCGGCTAATTTTCAAAAACCACTTCATTAAACAATCGTTATTTTCAATTAAGGTACACCTTAAAGACATTATCAAATCACATTGAAAACAGAAAACCGCATTCAAATACCTCTTTTTAAATTTTTTAATTATGAAATATGAAAAAACTGAAATTTTGGACAATTTGGCACATTTTTTTAAAATAACAACACTTCTGTTTGTGTGAAATTCTAAAAACAATTATCCCATACATTTTTTCGTTTTCTTCAGGGCATTTCATTAAGGACATTCCTATCAATGTTTTACCATGATAAAAGAACCACATTTTTACCATTTTGACTTACAAAATAGTGAATTATATTCAAATTTCCGGAAACTTCCTGAAATTACTGGACAATTCCTGAAATTACCGAGGGCTATAACTTTTGACCCGAACACGCTAAAGATGTAGAACAAAGTTTAAAAGATGTATTTCGTAACTATATTTCATGTTCTGCACCTAACTCAATTTCGACAAAAAGTGGAGTTGATCCCTTTTGGAATAGAGCTCTTCATATGTGTAATATCACAAAGCAGTACCGTGGTTAAACATAACTTATGATCATCTTAAAATGAAATACCATTCAATGTTACAATACTTTTTATTTAGGTGAATTTTCAGAGCACTTAATCGCCCAGAGATGTGTATACATATAGTCGATTCAGGGTACTGCATAAGCATGATAAGTAAACTCCCTACGACCGACATAGAAACGTACATGAATACAGGGAATGCGAAAACTATTATAGACGGAAAGTAAAAGATTTAAACGGGTAATCAGCACGTACAGTCAAATCGATACTTTATTTTCATACGCATCAAGATCACTTCTTAATTAGCGAGTAGAGCTAACGTGTGCACGACGTTTTGGAAATGTGGGTGTACATACGTGTAAGTTTATCATTCGGTCGTGACATACGGTCAACAAAAAAGGAACTTATAGCCCTCACACCATGGCGTATGGCCTGAACGTATGCCGACGTATACAAAAAATAGCTCGAGAATTGTCAGAGTCCAAGAACGTCCAACTTCCCAACGAATTGCATAGGAAATATTGACATCGGTGTTGGAATGGACGTATCCATAGCGTATCCATAGCGTATGACTAACGTATTGATAGCGTATCACTAAACGTATTGATCACTAAAGGCCCTGTCACACCATAGCGTATGGCCTGAACGTGGCCTGAACGTATGCCGACGTCTTCAAAAAATAGCTCGAAAACTTTCAGAGTCCGAGAACGTCCAAGAACGTCCAACTTCCCAACGAATTGCGTCAACATCGGTGATGGAATGGACGTATCCATAGCGTATTAAACGCATACATAGCGTATGACTAACGTATTGATAGCGTATCACTAACTTATAACAAACTTATCACAGCGTATCACAGCGTATGCGATCGGCGAGCGTATGACCAACGTATTCGTAGCGTATGTCTGCCGTGCTCGACGTATCCTCGGCGTACAACGAACACGTGACTTATGCCGTTGCAGAAATTGAGTTTCGTACACGGCGGGACAAGTGTTGCCAGTTCAAGTAAACGCAGCCTAGATGATAACTATTAAAATATCTAGAAGGGTAAATCTATATGTCCAACCTATAACTTAAGACGATTAACGTACCTCTAACGTATGTCAGCGTATGTCTAACGTATGTCAGCGTTTGTAAACGTATGTCTAACGTACCACGAACCTATCGGGAACTTATGCAGAACGTAAGTTAAGCACACGTTGAGTACGTCGAGACATTTTGAACATGCTCAATAATTTTTCGCGGGCTCGACGTGTTCCAAATTTTCACAACGTATCACAGCGTGCTCTTAACGTATACGACGTATCCCAAACTTACCCCTAACTTGTATCAGCGTACACCAACGTACGCCAACGTATTTTTCGATATTTCGCATACGTTGTTATACGTTCAGGCGATACGCCATGGTGTGACAGGGCTACCGTACAGCTAGAGCGCATTCAGCGTTTTGGGAACTTATGAAGGGTTTGAGTATATAAATGGGTCCCTTGAGTATCTCATCCGCACTTCTTCATGGTCTGTCTTGGCCGTCTTGCTTTTTCCTCCTCCTTGGCCTCGGCCCCTGGTTGCTTGCTTCTTCTTGGGAGGCATGTTAACTGCTTGATGACATCGGCGGGAATGATGTCATGTGAGATCAGCGCGGTATTTATACGTGCTACAGCGGCATAATAAGCCACGTGTTCGTTGTACGTCGAGGATACGCTGACGATACGTCGAACACGGCAGACATACGCTACGAATACGTTAAGTATACGTTAGTCATACACTCGCATACGCTGTGATACGCTGTCATAAGTATGTTATAAGTTAGTGATACGCTATCAATACGTTAGTCATACGCTATGTATACGTTCAATACGCTATGGATACGCTATGGATACGTGACAGGGCCTTACACGATCGCCCGGCATAAGGTGAATACGTGAGAATACGTCGAAACTCGTTGGAAATACGTCAGGCATACGTTAGACATACGGCACATATACGTTATCAACTGGTTATCACTACGTTGGCTGTATGTTTCCCCCAGCCTACGTTCATCAACGTATACCAACTTACGAGTAACGTACGAGTAACGTACCACTAACGTATGTCAACGTATATTTAACGTACCACAAACTTACCGGGAACTTATGCAGAACGTATTAAGCACACGTTGAGTACGTCGAGAAATTTTGAGCATGCTCAATATTTTTTCGTGGTCCAAATTGTCACAGCGTATCACAGCGTGCTCTTAACGTAAACGACGTATCCCCAACGTACCCCTAACTTATATCAGCGTACGCCAACGTACCCCAATGTATTTTTCGATATTTCGCATACGTTGGCATACGTTGAGGCGATACGTTATGGTGTGACAGGGCCTTAACTTATAACAAACTTATGACAGCGTATCACAGCGTATGCGAGCGTATGACCAACGTATGCTTAACGTATTCGTAGCGTATGCCTGCCGTGTTCGACCGTAACCTCAGCGTATCCTCGGCGTACAACGAACACGTGACCTATATCGCTGTATAAATTGAGTTTCGTACACGGTGGGACAAGTGTTAATGCCATTTCAAGTAAACGCGGCCTAAATGAGAAAAAATTAAAATATCTAGAAGGATAAATTATTAAAGCAAGGAAACCAACAGGTCCAACCTATAACTTACGAGTAACGTACCTCTAAACGTATGTCAGCGTATGTCAACGTATGTCTAACGTACCACGAACTTATCGGGAACTTATGCAGAACGCATTAAGCACACGTTGAGTACGCCGATACATTTTGAACATGCTCAATAATTTTTCGCGGGCTCGACGTATTCCGAATTTTCACAGCGTATCACAGCGTGCTCTTAACGTAAACTACGTACCCCCAACTTAAACCCCTAACTTATATCAAGAGTCCATTAAGAAGAAACCTACACCCAACGTGCTCTTCGTTCACACATCGAATGAATACAACTTACGCGAAACACATTTTTTTTACAGTAATGATTAGAAATATTGGTGAAATGATTAATTTTGTTCTTGGGGTATAAACGTGTAGATTTACACATTTCAACTGAAAACAAATGATATTAAAGGCAATCAAATGAATTGTAATTTGACATTTCATTCAACAGACCTATTAGTCAAATGAAAATGATACGTATCGGCAAAATGGTATTCCTAAGGATTTTATTGGAAGAGTTAAAGTTTAAAAATTAAGATGATGAGTTAAAGAAAGACGTTATACCCAACGCACAAGAAATTGTATAGCGCATAAATGTTGTAAAATATACCTTACCTGGTACGTAGGTGACAGATAATAGCCATGATATCCAACAACCTGCTAGCGAGGAGGCCATCCTTTTAAAATAATACAGTATCATCAGCTACCGGTATTATTTCTAGCCAACCTCTCTAGCTTGTCTGTTCGCTAACCCCTCTTGTCCGTCGTCCGTGTTTGTTAAAGTGAGGTAGAGAGCACTATGGGTAAAAAAGATAGAGAGACATCGCATATCAAATACAGCATATAGTACTCTCTCTGTACAATGATAATGGCTACTGAGTGAGGTTTTATCTAACCACGGTATGATCTTAGAATATAATCAAGTAGATAGACACTGTTAATACTTTAGGATAGAATGTTTGATGGTTTGATGAAACAAGTTCTCTCATTATAATTTTAATGCTATCAGGTAGTTGGTAATGTTGTCCTTCATCATGTAATGAGAGTGACCGGAATGTTATGACAGGCTGTCGGGATCGAATTTCAAGTCACGTGACTTATGAGGTGTACGTGGTTTGTACTATACTCACTGTCATAGTCCCTTGGGCACAATTCGCGTTATTTTACGCGAGCTTATTCTGTTGTTGTTTGCGGGGCGCGGCTTCAAAATTCTTGACAGGCGCGGACAAAGTCACGCGCCGTCAATCAGGGCGTGTGACGATTTCACAATTTACCAATTAGGATGCGCGATTATTTGTTTAAAGGGACCGGTACGCACTTCCGTGTTTACGCACAATCGCACCTACGCATTGCAATGCGCACCTGCGCACATACTTACGCAACTCGAACGTACGCATGATTTGATGGAATTATGTCCAAGGCATTATGACAGGGAGTATAAGTATTAAATGTTTCTGTTATAGTTAACTAAACCTGTTTTAAATTTGATAAACTCGGCCTAAAACTTAGTACCGTACATTTATACCCTGCCACAACTTGTAATGTGACTTCACTTGGTGAACAATCCAATTCCCAATCGAAATTCATATCATTATCTTTCAATATGACGGAAACCCCCTTTTTTTGCATAGTCTCTATCTGCAATCGATACTATTATTTCATGTATGAAAATTAGTTTATAGCCGTACTATCAGTTTACGGATAACGACCCTAAATACGAGGGTCATTCAATAAGTTCTACCTCCTCACTCATAACATCGCTAATATGAATGTCAGCCTCATGACATTTGTCATGATTATAGCTCTGAATCATAGCTATACATTTATAGTAAGTGCTAATTTATATCTATTACACTTTTGTCATGATGCAATCAAAGCCAGAGAGAGATCTTGGACAACGGACACGAACAATTACCCCAAAGATGAATACATGTTTTTCGTTTTCTCTCCGTATTGTATGATTAGGTAAAACCGCCCGATTTAAATCCTGAAAATAGAAAACAATGGATGATTTTTGAATATAATGCTATACTATCATGTATAAATCAGATTGTAGGCAATTTTAACCTTTGTAGCTTGCAAATAGTATAATATCAACTCGAATGTATTGACACGCCTTTAGCATACCGGAATATTGACATTCAGTCAAATGTTCGTTGTTACAAGTCAAGCCACAGTGATGCGTCGAATGTTAAATCTTAACATGATAGTAACTTGATCAGTTTTCTTTATATGCAACATTTAGAATAGTTAATCAGGTAGTCAGTGATAGAAAAACGCTGGCGAATATATTCGAGAGACTTGAAATATGTCAATTTAGTCCTGTATAATGAAGATCTCTAAGTTCCTATGAAAAGCAAATATGACTTTTGCAGCGGTTCTCTAGGGTAGGGTTACAATTGATGGCTGTCCTGGTCTGGTTCTGGCTAATTAGAGGGTATTTTCCGCAAATAAATCACTCACTTGTATTGTTTTAAGTCTGTTCAAGAGATATTTTTAAATTTAGAACGAATGTAATTGACCGATAGGTACATTTTGTCTCTTAGAATTAGCCAAATGAATAGCACTTAGGAGATATTTGGCTGTTTTTTACCCGTTTCCGTCGCACTAAATGGAAGTTTGGTTTTTACTGCATATCCAGAAAAGTACAATGAGTATTCAGACCAATCTACTATGATTTTGTAGCTGAAATTCAAAGCTTCAATTGTGGAATATTTCATACGACTGGCTTGTATAATAGCAAAGTTATGAGGTAGGAGGTAGAACTTATTGAATGACCCTCGTATGTTGCCAAACACGTGACATTTCAAGTTTTTTTTTTATTCGAGACATTGTGACGGTATTGATCCTTGCCTTCCTTACCAACATGAGTGTTATTCACCGATTGCCGGATAATTTTGATTTTAGGGCCCAGATTGTCCTATTGGATATAATTTTCATATTACCGCACGATATACACTAGACAATATTTGCAGGACTCTCTTTATACATAGCTTTAGATTACAGTTATAAGGAATCATACAAGGCCTCGCTACAAAAATACCACGATGACCATTTATGTAATAACACAATTTTGATTTCAGGGGCCCAGATTGCCACGATATTGTGTTTTTAAATTCGCGCTTTGTCGAATGTGCCCCTGGTTTTACCAGGAATATCATACAAACAAAACACGTAAAAGTGATGGCGTATAATAAAAAACAATCTTCCCAATTGAACAAGAATTTAAAAGTCAAAACACAAGACTACACCCAGTGATGTTTTTCTTAACCAGGGTCGGTCAGTTTCTATCGAAATCTGCAAACAATCTCACCAAGAATTTGAAATGTTTCATCGCTTTGTATGTGGTCGGTATGTGTCCTGTGAAGCTACTCGGGATAGCGATAGTATCCCATCCATGAGAACATCAATAAAAGATACGTCAGACACTTCAGCTTTAGTTAGCAGCAGTAGTAGTTTCTGGACAAGCGATGGTACAGTAAACATGCTTGGTCCTCACTCAATGAACCTTAACATTTTATTTCTTCGGAAATAAGGCGCTGACGTAGGTCATCTTAGATTATATGAATTATTCCGAGCAGTTTCGTTAATTAAATTATTTTATTCTTCTGGTGACGAAAATATAAACACTTGTTCTACGGGAAAACGGATATCGGGTAGGGTCAGTCGAGCGTTATGGGGGTTTTCTTTTTTCTAAATTGTTGTGAAATTGTTTGTGAATGTTCAAGAAATTTCAAACATTTTCAAAAACATTTAAAAAAAGGGTCGCTCGGGCAGGTTTTTTTTGGCACCGTGTGGAAAGTCTTTCTTTCGATTGGTATAAACAATGTCAATGAACATTTTCCTTTTCACACCATGTGAGCTGCTACGCACTACTTTAATGATAGCAATCCTTCTATAGCTTTGAGATTTCCCTGGAGAGCAACAAATTACTACTTAAAACTGTTATTTTACCGCTGATGACTCGATTTAATCTATTGATTTGAAAGAAGACGCCACTGAGTCCGGTTATTGGCTCTACATCATTGCTACTTGTGATGTTTGATCATTCAATACATTGGTTTTTGAAAGTCCATCGAGAACGCTCGTCGTCTATTAAACGATAGAGGTAGAAATGTGAAATTACGACTTGATGCTTCTGTTACTACAATTACGTGCAGATTACACCGACTTGTATTCCCAATAATGTCTAGTAATTTGATTTACAATATATCACTATACTTGTGTATAATATGTACTAGAATCTCTTTAAAATGATAAATAAACGATCCTGTAACCAGTGGCGGTGGAAGCAGCAACATTTAGGGGAAATCAAATATCTCACATTTTGTTTTATAATGTTGAATCATGTAGGAAAATTGCGCGAGTGTGCGAATCTGATTCCTTTGAATATCATATGAACGTAACATACTCGTATATGGCGAGTGATGGCGCTTTAGTTGAAGAAAAAAAAGCAAAACACAAGACTATACCGAGCGCTGCTATGCACCAGGGTCAGACAGTTTCTTTCGAAATCTCAACAACAAATCTTAACGACAAACTAAAATGTCCATTGCTTTATATTTGGTCGTTAATTTGTCCTGTGGAGCTACTCGGGATAGCGTGACAATATCCCCTTTAAACATGTTAAATGAGAAAGTAAAGAGAAATTACGTCAGACACTTCAGTTTTAGTTAGTAGCAGCAATGGTGTCTGGACATGATTCAGTAAACATGCTTTGTCCTCTATGAACCTCTTTGAAAATAAGGCGAAGACGTAAGTCATCTCAGATGATGCGAATTCTTTCGAGCTGTTTCGTTAATGAAATACTTTTATACTTCAAAGAAAGTCTTAATATCTGTTGATCACTAGAAACAATGTCACTTAACATTTTTCTTTTAATACCATTCGAGCTGCTATACACTACTTTAATGATAGCAATCCTTCTATAGCTTTGATATTTCCCTGGAGAGAAACAAATTATTACTGTCCTTTTTGACTCGTTGTGTTCTATTGATTTTAAAGAGGCCGCCACTGAGTCTGATGATTAACTCTACATCATTGCTACTTGTGATTGTCGGTGCATTTAATACATTGGTTTTCGAAAGTCCATCGAGAACGCTCGTCGTCTACAAAGATTAAACGTTAGAGCTGGACATGTTGAATTACGACAAGGTGTCGATGCTTTTGCTACTTCAATACGTGCGGATTACACCGACTTGTATTTCCAATATGTCTAGTAATTGATTTACAACATAGCACTATACTACAATCTCTTTAAAATGGTAAAGTTATGGGACCGTGCCTTTATGGCCGTAATCATGCCGTCTTTATCCATCAAATGACTCTACAATAATGACGACTGAGAACATTACCTTTACAGAAACTCGTTGTTACAAATATCTCGGGCATAATAAGTAGTGAGTGATTGGAATTCACTGTCCTCACTCATTTGAGCCAGATCAAGACAGAGTTTCAACGAAGTTCTTATAATCTACCTGCAATCATAGAAAAAAGGTGTTCGAACACTGACCATTGTTTGCACCGTTTAATTACCATATAGTACGCATTTTTAGAGTCATGTGAAAATACCAATTTGCATCTGCTAGCCTGAAAGCTCCCCTTCAATATATACCCCCCCCCCCCCCCCCCCCACCAATCAATGTTGCTAGGCCACGGGCTGATGTTTGGCAAGTTGGGCGACTCAACATTGATCAGGGGGAAAGGGGGATAACTTTACATTAGGCCTACTAAGTGTTCGAACACCTTTTTCTAACATTGTGGTAAAGAAAACCCCTTACAACTATTGTCTAGAGATGGTTCTATTCTTACGACCTGACATTGCATCGAAAGGATGATGTCATCATCAAGAGTGTTTCAATGCTAAGTTAATTGTTGCTGGTGATATGAACGCTTGTACTGCTTTGGTTGCTGACTACATTGATAATGATGATCTAGACCAAGCACATCTTCCGAATTTTTATAATCTTGACAAATTTTCTTTACCAAGGATATCTTGTGAAAATGTTGTAAATAGTTTTGGTAGGATGTTGATTAATATGTGTAAATCACGTTGTATTCATATTGTTAAAGGAAGGGTCCTGCAAGCACAACATTGAGCATTATTTGTTAGAAACATAATTATCGAGCCGAAGTTACGTAATTATATAGAACAAAACACCGTAGTAGTGACAAAAATGAATAAAAACTGCCATCACTCAACATGCACTTTTTAAAATTCGCGGCGATTAAAAGTCCCGGTGTCGATGACGTCATTGGTATCGGTGCTCAAATTTGCGCATGTGCATTGTACAACTATGACATCATCGACACTGGGACTTTTGATCGCCGCGAATTTTAAAAAGGGCATGTTGAGAGATTGCGGTTTTTATTTGTTTTTGTCATAAGTGTGGTGTTTTCTTCTATATAATTACAAAAGTTGGGCTCGATAGTTATATTTCTAACATATAATGCACACTTTTATGCTTGCGGGACACCCCCTTTAATGGTAGAAAACCTGGTGATGATAAGGGAAACTTTACATAGTCTTGCATCAAAATGGTTCCAGTGTTGTTGATTATGTACTAGTCTCTTCATCCTTATTTGACCTTATAACCAACTTTCTTATTGATGACAGGGCAGAATCTGATCACATGCCAATCGTTTGTTCATTAAAATGTAACATTGTTCAACCTATATGTGATGTAACAGATTGCGCAATTCCACAATACAACATGGCACGCCGTTTGGGTCAAAATTAACATTATTTTTGTATATCAATTTGTGTTTTACATGTGTTTTTTTGTATATTAATATGTGTTCTTACGTGTCAGTTTTTTGTATATGGTGACGCGTTATGGTGGTGCCGTTACATTTTTTAGTCTCATTCTGTCATATTCCTCAAATATTTTTAAAACCACAAAAGCTATCTCAACAAATTTGGTATCATTTTAAAGCCCTAATAACAAGCTATCTGCCTGCAAAATGGCATTGGTATAGCTAATACAGAAATGGAGATACAGTTGTTTGAAGTTTTGGGACCAGGGTGGTGCTGGAAGGGGTGCCGCTGGAAGGGGTGCCGCCTGTACAAACTCAATGGGGATAATCCAATAATGGCGATAATCTTTGTTCTTCTTACAATAACTAGTCATCTCCTAATGTTACAAACACCATTCTGGTCCCATTTTAAAGGATATTTAGTAGTCTTTAAGTATGTGGTTCAACAGACTTGTCAACTATTTGTAACAACTCATTAATTATGGATAAGACCATGATCATCAGCTTTCTTCCTATTCACTACACAGTTAAGATGAATAATCAGCCTCAATTTACCGGATTTATAACAATGACTATAACAGAAAAAGTTTTCAACCTATGATAGCAAAAGTAAACATTTTTGGAAAGCTTGTAACTAGAGGAATTCAGAAATGCAGTTTATATCAGGGAAGGGTTCATCCTTAAACAAATATTTCTGAAAATTCTAAAAATATATAAAATAAAAATTGGAGATATTCACTAGCCGGTATAATTACCATACCGACGTAGTAACTTTGACAATTATATATCATCTAATGGGTAATTTCATGAGGAATTCAAATATGTAAAGTAAATAATGATAGGGGTAGGTATAAAAAATATTTGGATCTCAAATTAAAAATTAAAAAACTCTGATATTTGTCCGAACATTTCCGATCATACCATTTTAGTTCTTGGTCGTATTATAATTTTAATGGCATATTTGGTTCCTCATGCAATTTCCCTTCAGAAAATGTATACTTTTACTACCTCAGGGGGGTATACAAGCAAATATAAATGTGTAAAGTTAAAATCATGTCCCGAAAGCCAAAATCCGTGTGGAACGCGAAAGGAGGCGAGCTTAAAACACATGACCTCCAATCATTTACTATTGAATCGGGTCGTATAAATAACATTGAGATACGTAATCGTGTTTGCCCTTTGTGTAGTCCATTTTGTCCCGAAGCAATGGTCATGATGTCATATTTTAGTCGATTTTCTGAACTTTTGTATTGGATTTACGTGCAAAATATATGCCCTTGGCATCATACTTTCCCAGGTGTGTGGGTCCACGTTAAATTTCAGATTTTCTAAAATGGATGGATTTCTAACCAATTTGATAAAGAAACACACACCTCAGAATTGCAAAAAAAAAATGCTTAAACAAGTCCACTTTTTGTGCCTTTGAACAGAGTGTTTGCCGGGAATGTAGAATTACACAGTGCATTAACCCATGACCCCGGTGCATGTTCGCTGCGTATAACAGATCGTAACATGACTAATGCAACACGTCACGTCACGACATGAAGCTAAGCTTAGCTTCATGGTTCAGTCGCACACTGATTGTGGACCGTATAAAGGTAAGGGTATGGTGTATAAGTTCCAAGTATGCAAATGAGGATTATGAGATTTATTCCGTTGTTGAGTACTGGGTAGATGTGTGGTAGAGCATGACAGTGTATTCAGTGAGATCATTCGCATACTTGGGACTTCTACACCATACCACTACCCGTATAAATGACGCCATTTTTTGTGTTAAAAAATATCAACGTTTTTTTCTGTTCTTTCAAAAATAAGGAGTATAATCACATGACACATTTTGTGCGAGAGAAACACACAAATGTGGCAAAAATGGCACAATAAAAATCCGTTCGTTATGAATAAATGGTTATGGCTAAATAATAAAACTATCACAATTATACCCATCGGTCTCGGTGGCGTGCATACGTTGCCATGTCGTTGGCAATCGGCAATCACGGGTTTTAAACTTGATGGTGGATTAATGTAAAATCACTAATTAATTATGGATAAGACCATGATCATCAGCTTTCTTCCTATTCACTACACAGTTAAGATGAATAATCAGCCTCAATTTACCGGATTTATAACAATGACTATAACAGAAAAAGTTTTCAACCTATGATAGCAAAAGTAAACATTTTTGGAAAGCTTGTAACTAGAGGAATTCAGAAATGCAGTTTATATCAGGGAAGGGTTCATCCTTAAACAAATATTTCTGAAAATTCTAAAAATATATAAAATAAAAATTGGAGATATTCACTAGCCGGTATAATTACCATACCGACGTAGTAACTTTGACAATTATATATCATCTAATGGGTAATTTCATGAGGAATTCAAATATGTAAAGTAAATAATGATAGGGGTAGGTATAAAAAATATTTGGATCTCAAATTAAAAATTAAAAAACTCTGATATTTGTCCGAACATTTCCGATCATACCATTTTAGTTCTTGGTCGTACTATAATTTTAATGGCATATTTGGTTCCTCATGCAATTTCCCTTCAGAAAATGTATACTTTTACTACCTCAGGGGGGTATACAAGCAAATATAAATGTGTAAAGTTAAAATCATGTCCCGAAAGCCAAAATCCGTGTGGAACGCGAAAGGAGGCGAGCTTAAAACACATGACCTCCAATCATTTACTATTGAATCGGGTCGTATAAATAACATTGAGATACGTAATCGTGTTTGCCCTTTGTGTAGTCCATTTTGTCCCGAAGCAATGGTCATGATGTCATATTTTAGTCGATTTTCTGAACTTTTGTATTGGATTTACGTGCAAAATATATGCCCTTGGCATCATACTTTCCCAGGTGTGTGGGTCCACGTTAAATTTCAGATTTTCTAAAATGGATGGATTTCTAACCAATTTGATAAAGAAACACACACCTCAGAATTGCAACAACAAAAATGCTTAAACAAGTCCACTTTTTGTGCCTTTGAACAGAGTGTTTGCCGGGAATGTAGAATTACACAGTGCATTAACCCATGACCCCGGTGCATGTTTGCTGCGTATAACAGATCGTAACATGACTAATGCAACACGTCACGTCACGACATGAAGCTAAGCTTAGCTTCATGGTTCAGTCGCACACTGATTGTGGACCATATAAAGGTAAGGGTATGGTGTATAAGTTCCAAGTATGCAAATGAGGATTATGAGATTTATTCCGTTGTTGAGTACTGGGTAGATGTGTGGTAGAGCATGACAGTGTATTCAGTGAGATCATTCGCATACTTGGGACTTCTACACCATACCACTACCCGTATAAATGACGCCATTTTTTGTGTTAAAAAATATCAACGTTTTTTTCTGTTCTTTCAAAAATAAGGAGTATAATCACATAACACATTTTGTGCGAGAGAAACACACAAATGTGGCAAAAATGGCACAATAAAAATCCGTTCGTTATGAATAAATGGTTATGGCTAAATAATAAAACTATCACAATTATACCCATCGGTCTCGGTGGCGTGCATACGTTGCCATGTCGTTGGCAATCGGCAATCACGGGTTTTAAACTTGATGGTGGATTAATGTAAAATCATTGTTATGTCAATTTTTATAAAATAAAGACCGCCCATGCGTTTATAGTTTTCTTTTTATTTATTTATCTTATCTGTATCTAAACAATTAAAATGCGTAAACAATTATTTTATTGCTCGATAAATAAGTGATTTAAATTGAGTTCAGTTTGATAATGATAGCAAAACTAGTGGGAAAATCGTTTGACCAGTGTGCCCAACAATTTCTCCTTTACACACTTTGTTTATACATTCAGAGATGTCACTTTTAGCTTGTTATAGCGAGGCTTATATACAATTGTAAGCAAGTTTGCGACCTCTTTGATTTTAGTAGGCTGGTGACACAATCCCATAGTGCATTACGTTAAAACAGTGAATTTTGTTTGTTATCACGTGATAACCACGATCGTTTTTGCAAAATATCGCAAAATGTCGCGTTACCCCACCCCCCCCCCACCCCCCCACCCCCCCCCCCCCACCCCCCCCCCCACCCCCCCCCCCACCCCCCCCCCCACCCACCCCCCCCCCCCACCCCCCCCCTATCGTTGAGTTATCCAAATACGCATGTCAGGCAAGAACATACAGTTCCCCATTTCCTGCTATCTCAACGATTTTAATACAATTTGTTGATCTGATCGCTAATTAATAATAATAATAATAATAATAATAATATTTATTTCTTATATAGCGCTATTACATACATCAAAAAGAACACGCTTGTAATGGCGCTTTACAAAGATACATTAAAAGCGCGAAGGACCGTGTCACGGGAGCAATATATAGTTCAACAACTCCCCCATCCCTTAAGTACAGTAACAAAGCGTTGTTGATTTGAGATAAACCCATTCTTCATATGCAAATTAATAGGATGGCGAACCTTATTTGGAAACCATGCATCGATGCAAAATTGTAAACAAACAACAAATGTTCGCAAAATGTGTTCATTTTTCGCCCGTTTTTTCGGCGTATAAATGCATTTCGCCATGCGATCCTTAAAGTTAGCAAACAGCTTTATATACCAACATGTAGCTATATCCCTGAGGAAAATATTTTTGGCGAGGTCCATATGTCACGGATCATTCCTAAAGCCACAAATTTAGCCGGAACGGTCGCTACCCAGCACAAGAGAATCGCCGTTTTGTATCATCGCGCGGTGAAATGAGTTTCCTTTCATCATCTAATGGACCGTACCACTATTGAAATGGTGGGATGTGTTGTGATTTGATACAAATATTCTATAAACATGTATCAAAATGTGTTATATAAATTAAATGTATTCTTGATTTAATTCTTCTCTGAAGTTGAAGGTGGTGTGTGAATAAAATGCTATTCACAAAATATTTTAAATTCCACAATTACTTGCGCAATACTATGTCTTTTCTAATGTTTACCTTTTGTAACCCATCCCATTCAGAAGTTCCCTCGCCCATTTACAGGGCACGGACGATGTCCAAATAAGGGCCTAATTATAATAAAACGTAAACATTTTGTTCCGTTTATTAAAGAGCAGCTATTTTTTTTAATGTCAAAGTAAGCCTATTAAACCACGTTTTTTACTTGTTTTCATCAATTTTCCAAAATGCTATTCACATATGTTTGGTCGTTGTTGAACCGGGTTCAACAAGGCCCGTTCAACAAGGTCTTCGTCGTTGTTTATCTTGAATCGACAACGGTAAGACGGGTTTATTTTGCTCGGGCAGCTAAAGCTGCCCTCGCAAAATAAACCCGTCTTACCATTGTCGATTCAAGATAAACAACTCCGAAACCTTATTGAACCCCTAAATATACAATATTAAAAACACACTCTACCGATAACAACAAGATAAAATACTGTATGAATATTGCACAGTTAAGTCTAAATAAGAAGAGCAAGAACAGACGATGCACAGAACACATATTGCACAATCAGTATTGCATCAATATTAAAGCACGAAAAAGGGTGAATGTGCATTGCAATTACAATATTCCGTATTATTATTTATATCAGGTTTTTTAACGGTACAATAAAACTGTGTATTCAATATTGTTTAACCAAAGTACCCGGATGCATCCAATATTCTAAAAATATTGCCGTCCAATATTGTTTAGTCTCATACCCATTATTTGTTCGTTACGAATATTCGTCTATACTATTGTATACGAAGGAGCTCACGCAACTTTAGCGATTATTAAGCATGCAGTCGAGACTAATTTTCGCTGATTGCATGGGTTTCGCAAATACGTGTTATCGGGTTAATGAAGCAGGCTTACGTGGGGAACCACTACGAAAACAACAAATCAAAAAGTTTGCAAAATGTCGGAACCGCAGGAGACTCCCGGGAGATTCGCTTCTCTAAGAGATGATGATTTTAATGAACTTTTGCGGAACAAAGATTCTGCAAATACAATTAAATCAACACGCAACGCAACTATGGTAAAAGCCTGATATAAATAATAATTATTGGATGTCTTATTTTCGGGTGATACAAGAAAATATTGCACTCGCTATTTATAGCTTGTGCAATATTTTCTTGTATCACCCTCACAGCCATCCAATATTATATAGTTAACAACCTTAATACTACACACAGCAAAATAATTATGAGTAAACCTTGATGGAAATGTCCTAATGCATAATAATACGTAAGTTCTCTTTAAAAATTGGTTAAACCTCCCTTGACAATTTCAATAGCATTGATTAAGATGTCTTGAAAAAGCAACATTGCCAACATTGGGCGTTTCGTGTTATAGAAAATTTGAGATTGGTAGAGTTAGGGAGCTAATTGACTCGCTGACCGCAAACAAAAACCAGGTCATAGAATGGAGATCGTCAAGAAGATACTTGTATGGAGTGTACTCCTTTATCATGGTTTGTCCTGGAGGGATGGGATCTAGCCGAGGCAGATAAAAGTTGAATCGTGGCTGTTGAAATGTGGCTCCGGGGAAGAATGATAAAAGTCAACACGAATCAGAAGAGAACTAAACATTTATCCTGAGAGAACATGGCATGTAGAGGCAGCTGATAGCCAACCAAAAGAAACTGACCTACTTCTATCATCATATCAAAATGAACTGGTATGAGTCTGATAAGTGTCTGGCGTAAGATAAAGTAGAAAGAGAATACGGAAAGTCAAAATGTATTGTCAAACCTGACTAAAGCCCTTGGCTAGGCATTATCATCAGCGTGCTTAAAGAAAATGGCGTGGTGAAGTGGCATTTAAATTTGGCGAATGTGCTTTTCTCGCAAATGTCTTTAAACATGTTAAACAACAAGAAATCAAAATTCGCACGAACTGTACAACATCAACAGTAGTTGCTTGTATACACATTTCGCATACACTGAGTTGAATAACCATTATCCTCGAAAAAGTTTAGACAATAAAGTGCTTTTGTATTGTCGCCATAAAATAAAGGCTACGTTACGACTGTTTCAAGACTGAATGTAGGAAACTTGCTTTAAGGGGGTGTGGACTCTCAGGTACAGCCTCCGTAAAACTGCCGTAACTTCTTCAATATTCATTTAATCTTCATAAACGTATACAGTTTTTTGCAGAAAAGTGTTCAATGAATCCAACCATGATAATGAAATTGACCATTTTGGAAAAAATTATAAAAAACACGTTTTTTGACCCATTTTAGGTTCTGCAGAGATAACTCAAAATATATTTTGTCAAATTTTGTCATACTAGTTTAATGATAATCCTGATAACATTACCCGGGGTGCTTTTTTGTTGTTGTTGAAAATCTTATTTATTTTTTGAGTTATGGACCAAAAGGTGCCAAAAATGTGATTTTTTTACCTCCAAAATCATGAAAATCGCATTTTTGGGAGACATTTTGTTGGCACTTTTTGGTCTATAACTCAAAAAATAAAAAAGATATTCAAAAAAACAAAAAACACCCCGGGTAATGATATCACGATTATCATAAAACTAGTTTGACAAAATGTAACAAAATATATTTTGAGTTATCTTTGACAGTGCGTAAACCCTGAATTGTGCGTAACGCAAACATTAAACAAATGGGTCAAAAAATATGTTTTTTATAATTTTTTCCAAAATGGTCAATATCATTATCATGGTTGGTTTTTTATCGCCATCGGCGAAACATTTTAGGCCCTCCCATTAGTAGGACGAGGGGATTGTTTTAAAATATTGAAAACCTTCTTTGTGTGCAGTCTCTTCTCTTGATACTACGAACGATAACCCAATTAATGATTGTGCCACCGTCATCTTCGACTAACAAAGTGTCGAGCGGAATTTGTTGTTGTTCCTGCTGGGCTCGTCCAAATGGATAATACGCACGAATAACTATGCATAGTACATACTATGCGCGTGATGACCAATCAGGACACGCAATCATTTGTTTAATGTTTGCGTTACGCACAATTCAGGGTTTACGCACTGTCATGCCCAGGCACACGCATTGTTTAATTTTATCCATTTCAATGTGACGCTGACTGTTATAGTTCGCTAAATCCGCCAATTAGGTCTTTGATTTGCAGAATGATACGCATGGTACCATTTCTAAGTGGGTGGGTAGATCAATGATGAGGATTATTTCAAAATAATGTGTATTTCATATGACCATGGTGACTGTACTGAAAATTAACCCGGAGACAACTCCCGACAACTAAACTTTTCAAAAAGTATAACTACGTTTCCGTAATAAAGGCATTACCTTTCCTTACAAACACAGCTATTTCCGCTTTTGTATTAGGATAATCCGTATTGAAAATCATTTGACCCGCAAATTTGAGTGTAAAGCTAAAAAAATAAAAGAAGAATTGTGGAATATAGGAAGAGAAAGTACAGGAAGACAAAGAGTTAAAAGGTGAATGTAATCATGAATCTTCTTTTAGTATCTTGTAATTTTGTTATCTACTTTTTGTAAAGTCAACTTGGCAAGATAAGCTATCTCACCATGACGACATCTACCTTTTGGGAATTTCACTTGTCCAGATACTCTATCTCGCCATGACGACCTTTATCTTTTGGAAAGTCAACTTGGCAAGATAATCTATCTCGCCATGACATCCTAACAACCTTATTAAGTCAAGAAGGTGAGAAAAGATATATGACCATGTCGACATAATGTTGATAATATGTCGAATTGGCAACATAATTGTGTTGCCATCTGATGGCACTTTAAACGTTCCGTAAATTTCAAGTAATCAAGCACCCGTCATTGTTACTCTAATTATGACTAGATGATCCTACCATTGCTAGCTAAATGTGCCATTTCGGACATAGTCTATTGAATTTGCGACCCAAATGGCTAAGATCATTGTTATTGGTATGTTTATTAACGTTATAATTTATTTTCTATTTTGCTAGACCCTGTGACTTGTTCGCTCTTTTGGAATAAAATATATTTCCATACGCCTGGCATACATGTACATACGAAAAAGGAACTGATGATCTTAATTAACCCAAACAAACAATAAAGAGCGAAAGTGTACGAGTTAAGGGCCATTTCCCCTTTCAGCAGGCCTATATACCCACACATATAGTATTATGCCTTAAGATCACGATAAGGTCTTGATAGTTCCAATGACTTGGTATTAATTGTTTGAACTCTTAAGTACCTAATACACTCTTAAAATGATCTCGTCAAATTCACTGAATCAAAAAAGATTAAAGTGAAGTATGACATCCTAGTCAAATTTGAAGAAAGTCAGCCTCGTAGATATGTCTCCATACATGTATGGGTCTTATTATTAACTTTCATCTTTAAGAAAAAAAGATCATTTACATATTGCATTTTCCAAATAGTAATTTTATTAGTAATTTTCATAATTTTGGTATTGATAAGTTCATTTAAAGAGTGTAACTCTGGGAAAGTTTACAATAATAGTTTCCCCTTCATACAGGAGACATGTGCAAGTCAAACTTAAATTGGACGTTCGTGTCGTAATCATGTAAAATAAACCCGTAAACCTGTAAGTAAACTTGTAGATGTTTGTTTGGTGGGCATCACTTATTTGCTGATCATCATTAAGATTCACCGTGTTATCTCATTTGCTGATTTGATATCAGCTGAGTTGAACCTATATATCATGTTGTTCAAGCAACTTCTGTTTATGGCATATTTCAGCCTTAATCTCACGCAGGCCATAGACGTAAATTTGGATGTTGCGAATGCCTTAACCCTATCATCCGATTCCTACACAGAAGGAGATTTTGTATACTTTACATGCGAGCTGCTCAAACACGTCGAAAATGTCTCATTATCTTTCATAAAAGACGGAGGGATTCTCACAAGCGATGATAGATTCATTGACAAGGAGTTTGAAAATCAACATAGTTATATTTATCTCTATTTTCAAGGGGCAACTCTTGTTACTCTTAGTTTTTTGATAACCCGCGATGACAGCGGTTATTACGAATGCTGCGCCTCTCATGGTGATTATCTAGATAATCCACGCCTAAATTGTGACGGAGAACGCATCGAAGTGAAGTACACATCGTATCCTATCTGCACCCCATATGGTTTGGCACGCGTACATCTAGGTAACAAAGTCACTTTGTCCTGCGTTTCTGAAGGAGGAAACATACCAGTTGACCTGGAATGGACTAATGACAATCCGATCAATTCAACGGCAATAAGTAGCGTAGTCAGCACGCGAGAGAATGCCTACAATGTGGTATCAAGTCTTACTCTGAGCACATCACAAAAGGATATTAATGATGTTTACAGGTGTGAAGCATCGTATAGCGAGTTCGTATCTTTAAGGCAAATATGCGCAATATCAGTAAAAGCTATATGGCCTTCGCTCTCCGTATATCCTTCCGAAACCGTTGTAGATTTATATGATGATGTCATATTCACATGTCATTTCCCATTCCTGACCAATTATACCACGATTTTCGAATGGACCTCCGAGACATCAATCAACAAATCTCGCATTTTCTGGTCTGAGAATGTGTTTACAGTCATGGACGTAGGTTTTAATGACAATGAAACCATCATTTCATGTTTTGCGCTGTTCGAAAATCGATGGCTGCAAGCCACTGCAGTGTTGTACGTGAGAACGCCGGCACAGCTTCGTGATGGTGAACCTGGGTGTAATGGATGGATAATTGCCTTCTTTGTTGTGTTAGTTGCATTGGTTGCAGCCATTGGAATTATCATCTTCTTATCTCTGAAGTTTCGAAATATGTCCAGACATTCTGCAAATGTTTCCATTACAGGGGTCATTGCTACTGATAACAGAGGACCTACTGCTAATCTTGCGAAAGGCTCTTACATGGATCTAAACGCTCGTGAGAATGCTACGGTAAAGGATGACTTTATTTTATATGAAAACCGAAGATTTGTAAATGTCGGAGAGATTCGGTCAAATGAAAATGGTGACTCAATTTATGACTACCCAGAACCGAACAGTGCTTAGAGCTGTAAAAGGGCGAGACGAACTCGAAATAAATAATGAAATAACTCAGGATTTATATTTCGCGGCCCTTCTCGGAGCGTACTCAATGCGTTGTAAATTCACTGTTATGGTTGAATCATCATGTCTCAAGGCATTGTCTCAACGCGTTGTAAATAAGCTCCTTTTTGTGATACATGTAGATAGGAAGCCTATCCCTTCTCCATTGTAAATTGAATTATAAGGCGCAACGTGATATAATGTTTATTCTTTTATATGAGCACTTCTGTAAAATGTTCCTCTGTGAGGTTGAACCCGAAACCTCCAGTGGCGTACCCAGAGAGGGGGGGGGGGGGGGGGGGCTTGGTTGTGTAAAAGGGCTGACGAACCAATTTTACACCGTATATATCAGCTCCCTTGACGTATATTTTACTTTTAGTTGTATATATTAGTCTTTGTGTCGACCCAATTATAATGAAGTCCAAGTACAGGGACAAAGCCACATAATTACCAACTTGTTCATTAAGTTCTGCTTAACATTGTTTGATTGCTAGACTTTTCAGTGCCTACTAGTACTGAGCCTTTTTGTAACACGGTTTACTAAGGGGTATCACCCCCCCCCCCCTCCCCTAATAAAATCCAAACAGATGCAGAGACGTATGGCGTCATAATGTCGTCATAAACAAGGCCGACCTCAAAATGTCGTTGTATTGTACAGTGAAATATAGACCAAACCGCGAATGTTAAAAATTGCATGTTGAGAGATGGCAGTTTTTATTCGTTTTTGTGATAAGTATGATGTTTTGTTCTATATAACTACGCGATTTGGGCTGGTGAATTATTTTTCTGAAATAAATTGTACAATGTTGTGCTTACGGGACACTTCATTATACCATAACGAAAATTATTATCATTGACAACGATGTTGACATTGGTGATAGTTTAGTTAATTTAAGAGTCAAGTAATACCCCTGTCACACATACGACGATCAGGCCTTGCGCTCTCGTTGCCCTGAAAAAAGTATCAAAAAGTATCAAAACGCCATGCAAAACGCAGTAAGGTCTCAAAGAACCGATTGGGGACGCAGTGGACACCATCTAGTGCGGGGTAGGGTCCCCATGATCGCCCTTGAGTGCCATACAAAGCGCCGCGCTATCAAGCCAGCTCTTGTATCGCGCTTATAAATCTCTGTCTGCATATTAGTACCACTCAACACGTTTTCATAACGTTCTATTCGTCGGCGCGGAGAGTACAGAGCGAATGCACGTATAGATTAACAAACATAATAGAAATATTAGATACAGAAGGAATAACAATGATCCATGATAAAAGCTCTAATCACATGGCCGTTCTTTAACATTGATTGTTATTTAAATCCTTATAGAGCATAATCCTAGCTTAGCGTAATGCGATAATGCCACTTTTGTATAGCCATGGAAATAGTAGTGTGTCTTTTCGCGGGAGATTTGAATAGGTGCATAAATAACATTGCTGAATCTGAATACATTAAAATTATATAGCGATAGTAGTATCATGATGTGGCAGAGTATGTTTGGCTTATACAATCTGATTGTCTTTGATGCATTATAGTTGTGGCGGTGCACCCAATATATATATGGAACTGAGATACACAATTCCATGTTAATTTGTACGACAGATTATAATCTGTTAACCTAGATAACAGCATCCCATGTTTAAAAAAAATATAAAACACCTCTGAAACGATATTCATGATATAAGTTTTGGCAGAGTATGTTTGGCTTATAAAATTGTAAAATTGTATTGTTTCCTGACAGCGCAGTACCAGCGCATAAGGACGGGAGAGAGACGTATTGAGCGTAATAAAGTCAGAAGAGACATGTAGTGAGCGCCTCATTGATCTTACTGCAGTCATAGTTTATATGCGTCCTTGCTACGTCAACGGGACGCTCACGTTGCTCGCTTTGTGCTGCCACGGCGACACTAATGAGTCATTACAGCGCTCTGAACAGAACGCCGAACCTCAACGCTTGTTTTGTGCATGCACACAACAAGCGCGGTGCACTGGCGCTCAAGGGTGACCATGTGGATCCTCTCACGACCCTCTCACGTCCCAGCTAGTTTCCACTACGTCACCGAGGGGTTCAAAAAGATCTTGGTGCGCTTGGCTTGGCGTTTTGATATTGCTTCATCGTAATCCAAGCGCCGGCCTGATCGCAGCAGAATGTGAAAGGGTTTAGTGACCTTTTTCCGCGCTCTTATTGCGTGTTATTCATATTTGGATACTTTTTGAGCTCAGTGGCCTGGTCGCCGTAAGTGTGCCAGGGCTTTTAGCTTGACAATAATACTTGACTAAGAATTGAAGTCATGGTCTCATGGAGATTTAAAATTCCCACCAAATTTATTATTTTTAATGGTAAATAAACAGATCAATGTTCAACATCTGTGAGAGTTTAATGTTGACTCATTATCTTGGGATTAGGTTTGCCTGAGTGAATCCTTTAGCAAACAAATGCACACGTGGTATTTTGAAAGTTTACAGACTATCCAGTACAGGATTGTATTGACTATAATGAGCTTGATCAATTATTCATAAGCTTATAGTTCAAATGGAAATTCCGTTTTGGGATTTGAAGAAGGTAGATATTTTTTATTAATTGTAACTAATGTAGTGAAATAGGCAAATGTGCAGGAAACATGAACTAATTAAGGGTTTAGAAGAAATTAGAAAGGTTTCAGCAACACGTTTGTTCAAGATAGTGAACTATTGCTTATCTGGGATGATTTTGACACCATAATCAAGTCCTAATACTTTGGGTTGGTACATGCTGTACGGCCGAGTGCACCACCAAACTAGCGTAACTTAATAAGGAGGTAAGCTAGTAGTTATGCTCTAACTGTAGCGTAACTTACTAACGATGTAATTCTTAGAGCATAACTGGCGAGTAACACCAGAATAGTAAATAAGTTTATTTAATTATTTAGTTAGTCATTATTTAAAATCATTGGACAATTAGTACATTTTGGTCAAAATATGACCCAAAGTCGGTGCGATTAGTGTTTGAATGGGCAAAAGGAGTATTCACCAAATTGCATGAATGGAGTTTCAAAATATAAAATCTTTCAGCTTATGAGGGGGTCACATTCCACTTCAAATAGACACCCCCTGCGCAACGTTCACAACAAATTTACGCTACTGCTATATAGAATCGACTAACTTTTGTGCCATAAAACGTTATGCTCCAACTTACTCATGGGTCCGGTCAGATATAACATTTAGCGTAAATTACCCGCCAGTTACTAGCCTAGTAGTTTACCCCCCATTTGGTGCTCTCCAAATGTTGGGTTACGCCTCAGCTACTAGAGAGGCAGCGCTATTCTTCAGCTACTCGTCATTGGCGCACTCGGCCTATAGTGATTTTTTATTTTGTAAATACTCACCACTTTCAATTCATCCTAGAACGACCCCTGTAGCGCCTCTTTTTTAAGCGAAAACATTAGAGACTTAAGCATCCCAGTTACCCTATACGGCAAAACTCTATTTGAGATTTGAAGCGAGGTACCTATTTTATTGGACTGGACGTGATCCCATAGCCACAGTTGCACACTTTAAAAATATCAACTATTTAAAAGAAAACACTTTGCTAAAGTCTAGCAGTAAGACTTGAGGGGGTCTATCGGGGGTTCTCTCCTTGTGAGTTATTCAAATACGCATTGCAGTCAAGAACATTATTTACAGCTCACCATTTTCTACTTAGTCAATCAATGGTGTGGACATTTTCTCTTTAATAGCCACTTGTTTACCGAGCATTGTTTGTATGGTGTGCTAAAAGTAACGTATGCTAAATGCATTAAATGACAAAGACATTTTTTCTTCTTCTTTTCAATATGTCTCATTATAGCTAAGAACCAATGGGAAGCAGGACATGTTGTAACTGCACTCCACGCGCGCACTATCGCTCTATGTTTTGATTAGCTGTTCACGCAGCACGTGTTCGCCTATATTTGCTGCAGGTGCTTTCAAACTAAACATGTTCTTATCCGTTTTAAATCATATTAAACAGAGTAAAAGTATGCATACAATTGTAAATTTTGATTAACATTGTGTCGTGTATGAATTAGGTCAATACATGCGTATGTTTGTTTCTCAAAAAAGTAATGTACTTGTGCAAGTGTTGATATACTCATAATAGCACTCCCCCATGGGATCGCACCTTTATTCACATATCAACATCAGCGTATTTTTCATAATTTCTCTCGAAACCGGACATACGCATTCATTGACCAATAATTAGTGTAATGCTCATCGATTTAGGCTTCAGAACAATGACGAAAATGTATGGCACGCCGTTTGGGTCAAAATTAACATTGTTTTTGTATATCAATTTGAGTTCTTACATATTTTTTTTTGTATATCAATTTGTGTTTTACATTTTTTTTTGTATATCAATTTGTGTTTCACATGTGTGGTTTTTTTAAATATCTATTTGTGTTCTATACATTTTTTTTTTGTATATCAATTTGTGTTTATATGTGTCATTTTGTTTTGTATATCAAATTGACGTGTCGTTTTTTGTGTGTACATTAATTTGTGTTTCTACATCAAAATACCAATAGAACACTATCTGAAAACACACAATGAAAACAGCCTTGGAAAATTAGTTCAAGCAAACCGCGACATGTGTACAACGCAACGGCATGTGTACAACGCAACGGGATACAAACACAAAAACATATACACAACACAAACCGAATACGCGAAATGAGTCAGAAATCACGTGAGCAGTCCCTACGTGCTGTGAATATCGTCATGCTCCGTCAAGGGAGCACTGCACCAAATCAATGCGCAATTCGTGTAATCCTGTAGTAGTTCCGGAAAAGCACGAAGACTAAGGCTTGTAAATGTGAGGTTTTCGGGCAATTTGTTTCTCCGGGGATGGTATGTTTGTATTTAAATGAACGAATGGGACCTATCCGTTGCACCTGAATGATAAAATACGATATTTTTAATTTATCGGACATTTCTTGTTAGGTGTTGGGGGGGGGGGGGATGATAAGCAGTAGCGTAGCGAGTGGTGGGGGGGGGGGGGGGGAGTGGGGGGGGGGAATTGGCAAAATGGGGACGAAAAAGGCGGAAAATCATGTTAAATCAGCCTTTTTTTGACCTTGTTTCTTTGAAATAGGGACCGTTATGGGGATCTATGGGGATCTTGCCCCCCCCCCCCTGATAAAAATCCTAGCTACGCGCCTGATTGATAAGTGTGGCCCTCAAAAAATGAAAGTGAGTTGGTACCACCTATGCGGTGCAAAGCACCGCACTCCGAAAATTCAATTTTCAAACTCATTTGGTGCGATCTGGTGTATACTTATGACCAATATTGTATTGAAAAGCCATCACTTCATTTTCAATAAGGGGGGGGGGGGGGGGTGGGGGGGGGTGCCCCCTCAGAAGTAGAACATTTTTCAATTTTCAAACCCATTTGGTGCGAACTGGTGTATACTTTTGACCAATATTGTATTGAAAAAACCAAATAATTTCTTTTTAAATTTTTTTAAATTTTCGAACCCATTTGGTGCGATTCGGTGTGTCTACTTTTGACCAATATTTTATTGAAAAGCAATCACTTTATTTCTGATCAATATTGGCTTTTGAAATAGGCAGATAGGCCTATGCCACAAAGAAGTTAATTAGTTACCTCCAAAAGATGGATTCCAGTCAACGTTCTAGTACGTACGCGTACGTATCCTGACCAACGTACAATCAACTACAAACGTTCTTATGTCCCTTGCATGCCTCCCCTGCCCGCCTTTCTTCCTCTTTTTCCTTTTTTTTCTCCTTTTTCCCCCCTTTTTTCCTTCCCCCCCCCCCCCCCCCCCCCCTTTTCCCTTTTTTTTGGTAGACGTGAAAAATCAGAGGGGGGGGGTAGATGATTACATTGACCATCCCCCCCCCATGATTACATTGACCATCCCTCCAGGCGGGGGGGGGGGGGGCGGGAGCCACCCCTTCCCCCCCCCCCCCCCACTTGGAAACCCTTGCCCCCCCCCCCCCCCCCGCTTGCCCCCCAAATGAAATCAAGTACGGCTGTAAATGAAATTTACAAACAAAGTACACACCAAATCCCCCCCCCCCCCCAAAAAAAAAAAACAAAAACAAACATTCGTGTCGGTTGAGATTGCACTGTCGGTTCATTTGACGAAAGGAATCATGGAATTATGATGGTCAAAAGTACACATATGAACACGCGCATATGTCTTCCCAAAATGTAATATTCTTTGGTACAAGCTTGTTTAGAGCCAAAATGTAGCTCAATTGTCCACAAATAGCTGTAAAGTCGAAAAATTTCGCTTTCTACTACGCGCGCATCTCTTGACTCAAAAAAACTTAGGAGCCCCCCCATTTCAAGTCACTGTCCCTTCTTGCCCCCCCCCCCCCCCTCCCCCCCCCCCCCCCCCCCCCAAATGAAAAAGTCTAGTTACGCCACTGCTGTGTGCAGGTCCGTAGCGGGAAATCCCTCATGAAACAAGGCTTAAATTAAAGTTGAGATGTTACTGAAAATGGTCATAGGTGACAAGTATGCCATAAATGTAACCGGAGGGTAGAAAAGGTGTCTTGAAATATGGCACTTTTACACGTATTTCAATGAGAAAGATATTTGGTGTGGTGCTCCCTCAAGTCGTCAAGGGAGGGAGCACTACACTAAATCCTTAAATGCGTTTGGTTGTAGGCTATGGTTCGGAGAAATGGTACAACTATTGATCATCGTCCCTGGGAAGCAAATCGAAGTAAATCTCGCTGATTTTTTATGAACACGATAGAGAACCAGCATTGCTAATGTTGGTCAAATAATAATACTGCCAACTTTAAAACGAAGGATCCCCCCTATAATCCATGATGTGATCAATGCTAACTAGCAGGGGCGTCCCCAGACCTTTTGAATGGGGGAGGGGGGGGGGGGTGGGGGGGGGGGAGGCGGTAGAGTAGAGGTCCGATTACCGACACAAACTCCTCCCTCCCATTCACAAAATGCCTCCCCCAACACAAAACCCCTCTCCAACCACAAACACTCTACCCACCTCACCCATGATAGGCTTGCCCTCCCCACCCCATGCATCCACGCCACCAACCATCCTCCCCACCCCAAACCCCTCCCCATTCCCATCTCCACCACAAACCCCTCCCTCCAATTCACAAAACCCCCTCCCCACCCTTGCTACCACAACCCATTTACCATCACAATCCCCCCACCCTTCCCCACCACAACCCCTTCCCACACGGCGTTTTTTCCCCTCAAAAAACATCGATCGAAAGTTTACAAGTTTGTTGTTGAGCGAAATATGTATTTTCCAGTAAGGGATTCCGGTGATTACAACGATGTCCGCAATAACAAAGCGAAGGGGGTATCCCCAAACGGACGATTGACAACTTGCAAAACATCCCCACCAAAATGTCACGAAAATCAACGCAAGAACACATTACCAGTATCAGTTGCCCCTCAGTTAATAAAGAAAGATAATAACATTCTTATTTTAACAAAGAAACGACCATAAATGATTCGAATTTTAAGATCAAAATCCGACACCGCAAAAAGTTATTTTTCACGCAAACGCGCCATTTGAACTAGGCCTATTCGGCAAAAGTTCGTAAATTCAATCTTGATAAATTACGTTTTCTCAGAAACCCCCACCCCTTCCATCTCCACCACAACCCCTCCCCTCCCATTTACAAAAAACCTTCCACCACAAACCCCCACCACCACAAATTTAACACCCTTCCCACCTCACCCCTAGGCCAACTCTTCCCCACCCCGGCATCCACGCCACCATCCCCCTTCCCCACCACAAACCCTCTCCCCTTCCCCACCACAAAACCCCTCCCCCAACACAAAACCCCTCCCCAACACAAAACCCTCTTCAAACAAAAACACTCTACCCACCCCCACCCCCCACCAAGGCATACCCTCCCCACCCCATTCATCCACAACCCCCTCCCCATCACAACCCCTCATCCCAAACCCCACCCCCTTCCCATCCCCACCACAAAACCCCTCCAACTCACAAAACCCCTCCCCACCCCATGCTACCACAACCCCTTTTACCATCACAATCCCCACCCCTTCCCCACCACAACACCTTCCCCACCACAACACCCTCCCCTCCCATTCACAAAAATCCTCCACCACAACTGCCCCACACACCCTTCCCACCACCCTATATATGCTAACCCTTCCCCACCCAAATGCATCCACGCCACCATCCCCCTTCCCCACCACAAACCCTTGCCCTCCACCACAACCCCACCCCCACCACTAACCCCTCCCCAACCACAAATACCATCCCCATCACATCACAAACACCCTCCCTACCCCCACCTCACAACCCCCTATCACAAAATTCACATGGTTGCAACGCCCATCTGGTCTACCGCTACTCCACCTCGCCATATGTTCACAAAAACATAGGCTTATTCAACTCAAAAGTTCGAGAACAAAAATATTTTCCCCACATAGCCTAATTTAAATTCTGTGATTTTGCGGACTGCTGTTATTTACAGCTCGTAACTCTAGTCACGTGGATTTTGACCTCTTTGGCAAGTAAGTTTGTGTCGATCGTTTTGTGTCGACCGTTTTGTGTTGATATCATTCTGTGTTTATATCATTTCGTGTTTGTATACACACTACTGTGCCGGTCGTTTTGCGGTGTCTATACGATTTTGTGTTTGTTTAAACTAATTTACCAGTCGTTTTGCGTTTATCAAAATTCGACACGTCAAAACACAAATTGATATACAAAAAACGACACGTAAAAACACAAATTGCTATACAAAACAACACATATAAACACAAATTGATATATAAAAAATAGATAAAACACATATTAATGTACAAAAAACGATACATATAAACACAAATTGATATACAAAAAAAAACATGTATAAAACACAAATTGATATTAAAAAAACCCACATGTAAAACACAAATTGATGTACAAAAAAAACTATGTAAAACACAAATTGATATACAAAAACCATGTTAATTTTGACCCAAACGGCGTGCCATAAAAATGTGTGCCATATTGTGTTTCAGGTATAATTATTATTATTTTATTTATATTTGTTTCTATTTTGTTTTTGTTTTTAGACTTGCAACAACATGGAAGGACATTTACAGATACAAAACAAAAATACAGCGTGTAAGAGTTAAGCAAGTAACCAAGTGTTGCCATACAATTAAACAGAGCCTGCGTCTCGTTCCAAAACGAATTTGTTACATTACACTCATTGAAAAGATGGTGGATGGTCACTTCACTCTGGTTAAGGTAACAATGATCATCGTTTACAATATTCACCTTCAAAAGCCATGAATTGGTAGGCATTATATTGTCGATCACTCAATCAATCAATTCCAAATTCTATTTTGTTTCTAGCACATGACATATTCGCGGTTTGGAAATTTCGAGTTTTACTGCAAACATTGTTCCTAAACCGCGGCATGGACATTTCGCCATTGGCAGAGTCAGTTTAATGTATTGACTCGCTGACCGCAATCTAAAAACTGGGTGTATCCTTGGTGTAATTCATTTATGAGTTAGACTGGTGTTAAGGCTCTATTACTGAATAAAGCTGTCTAATCCTTTAATCCTTTAACACAGTTTAACACAGATTTTGTGCTAGGCTAATTCCGTGCAGAAGTACATGAAGGATAAACCAAAAACTGATCATAAAATGAAGTCAAGAACACACTTGTGAGGAACGCACTCCTTATCATGCTTACGGTCTGGAAGGATGGGCTTTTACCAAATCGAATCGAATCTTGGCAGCTGAAATGTGTATCGGGAAAAGAATACTGGTAATCCAAAACTTGGTTAAGAGGCACCTGGCAGGAAAGCAAATTAGAAGAATACTGATGTCATACTTTGGACACATCTTAAGAAGCGGCAGAAGCTTACTGCAAATCTTTATCCTAGAGAGAGAAGACAATTTAAAATGAATAATGGGTTGATAAAAACCCCAAATGGTGGTGACCATTTGGTGACCACATGGCACGTGACCACATGCAAGGCATGTTAAGGCAAGTGGATAAAGGCACATCTTGGAAGTATAATTCGCTAATATATCATAAATTCACGACATTACACACAAAAAAGCCGTTTATAATAGCGTTGTTCATTCGTACAGGTTCAATTATCGTGATATAGGCCTACATACAGAAATTCAGTGTAGAGTTGTTTCTACTAAACTCTCCCATGTTAATCATCGATGTATATAGGCATGATAGATGAGGCTATATTTCGCGATTTTAAGCCTAATATCCTCTATTCAGATCCTTAAAATAAATATTAAGAATATGTCATCACGATATACCACTTGACAAGACTAATATTTATCGGATATTCTAAAGATAAACTTCAAGACGATATTGTAAACCTTCTGTGTGCAGTGGTGTGTGTAGTCTCTCTCTGGGTATATTATATTACGAAACATAATCTAAAAATCTCAATTGATTAAAAAAGACTGTTAATTCCTTTTCACGTACCTTTTGACATATTATTATGTGCTGCTGCAGAAATATGGAGTGTACACGAGAGGCACAGAAATAAGGCCATGTATATAAAGTGCTCAACCAAAGAACATACACTTTGTTTATGTCCCAAAGAGAAACTTCCGATAATGTGTTGACCAAGCAGGCTAGATAGACATTTGGATGGATCTTTGAGGCACAATCTAATACCAAACTTGCCACCAAGCATGATTAGCACCATATAATTCAAATCCGTGCCGTTTCCAAATTCACATTTTCAACATACTACATGTACGCGGGGAGAAAAGACCTCATGTTACCCGTTCACAATCAAATAGCCCGCTCGCTCAGGCACAAACCAACGCAGTTTCACTGTGTGATCAATATCCCTTTCATTCCGGACCATTCAAGTGCATTTTCTCGCCGCTTGCGTGCGTTGAAAAAGCGAATTTGGAAACGTCACGGATTTTTATTAAATGCGGTTAATAACGGTTCATCTTTGTTTTGTGACATGTTTGGTACCAAATTGTTCCAAAAAGATTCATCTAAATGTTTATCCAGCCTGTTTGGACAACAACAAAAATCGGAAGACACTTTATAGCTCTAACGCTCTGTTCTCCCGTTCGACTACTTATCCATTTCCATCTCACTTTTCTCTTAAAGTATAGAATATCTTAAAGAATACATGCAGTGATTCATGGACGGTAAGTCTTAATTTGTGGATCACCATTGCTCAAATTCACTCATTGACGGGCAATGATCGTAGCGACGTGTGGAAAGGCAACGCGGTTTAAATAAGATTTTAGTATTTTAAAAGGTTCTTATATAGGCATCATGAGAGCTATAGAGCATTTCAAGCTTGAATATTATTAGGAAAAATGATCCCTTGATAGTATATCGACACAACATAGCAAGAGTTTTTTAATAGATGTGTTTCCATCCATCGTTCCTATTTTCACGACAGTAACAGCATATCGATCACTCTCTATAATACGCCTGAGTACTGAAATGGTGTGAGCTACGATTAATGGATGAGCAGATCATGATAAATTTGAGTTGAGAAACATACAGTTAACACAATAAGTAACTGACCAGGTAATAAATAGAGTAAACTCCTTCATGAACATATTAATTAATGAGGAAGTTACAATCCCAAATGTTAGGTCAATTCTGATTTTCGTTTTCATATTTTCCTTTTCAACACGGTGAGAGTATGACAAGTAAAGCGTGTGTGCCGTATTGATCGACTGTAACAATTCGGCCAGCCGACTATCCACAACCTGGGCATCGACCGGTGAATTAGCACTATCACTACCAGTAATCAATAATTTGCCGGTCTGAGTCCTCGTTTTGAAAAAAATGTGAAAATTAGAATCAGGCTTGACCTAACATTTGGGATTGTAACTTCCTCAATAACCAACCATTCGTAGCGTGTAAAATCTCAACTTCAATATGTTTATGCAGGAGTTATAATTTTAAAGTTATCAGCACATTTATTACCTGGTCAGTTACTTATTGTGTTGACTGTATATGAGTAAGACACGGATTTGCGAGGGTATTATTACAGAATTATTCCTTCTTCTTTAATTCAGACAAGCTTCTGCAGGCTCGATGGATTTTCATTTATTTTGTGAAAATACATCTTCAAGCCTCAGTAGATTAGCTCATTGGGTTTGCGTTTGTTTTGAGACAACTTAGTTAAGATAAGATGCTGCAAGAGAGAATGATTGTTGATATATAATTTTTACACTAGACGAGCATCTTTCAAAGGTATTGAGTCAGCGTCACATTCATAACTTGGTCATATTTAGATATCAGGCAAAATAATTTGCCTGCGCCATATTCCAAATAACATCAATTTTTATCTCTACCTTCTAGTTTTCTGCACGATTTATGGTTACATACGTCGACATGTCACCTCATTTACTAAACATGCTAAAGGAGAACTTCACAAGTACTGGTCGGGTATATACAGGGGTTACCGTGCACCCCCCCCCCCCCCCCCCCCCCCCCCGGACTCAGCGAAACCAACTTTTTTGACTTACTTTTATGGTCCTAAAACATATTCATGATGTTACCAAAAACAAACAAAAAGACATTTAGTAATCCAAATGTATGGTGAAAGTATAGTTTATATAGTGGGATGTATGCATTAGACCACTAGACACTTATATCCAGAACTGTTGCTTTGTTAACACAAAGATTGATTAAAAAGCATTACATTGACGATAAGTATTGTATTCATCTGATTTGAATAGGAAAGTCTAGCTCCCTATTGTTTTTAGATTGAGAAGAGACGGTGGCATAGTAGAAAAAGGATTTATAATGTCTTGGTATGTTATTTATTGAGCGGTCCTTTGTGAAGATGAACTAGTGGGAAATCCGTCGTCACAAAATAACTCTTATAAGCTGGAATGGTTCCTTCTAAAGGTATTCCAATAAACTGCACATGCCAGTAATCATCTATAAATGTCTGCACATGAGAGTTTCCCAACACCACTTAATTGTAGCGTTGCACTACCGATAATGAGCTAATGATTTACTACAGCGATTTTACATTGGAATTCGGACTTGCTCGATAAAATCATGAATTGTAATGCTATTAAATCATGAATCTTAATAGGAAACATGAATTTATTGGTATACTATATAATGATATTTCACTTGGCACATTTATAACGTCTAATTAAAGGTCTCGTGTTCTTTCTTTAAAATATGTTCTCATTATAATGTTATTATTGGCTTATGAAATTATGAATTCCTAATATAATGTCTTACTTTCCCAGTATGATTGTTACAGCATTCCTTATTCATCTATATTCAAATTTGTTTTCTTTTGCCAGGTCAGTTCATTGTATTTTCATTTCTAGAAAGCAAGAGAGAGCACAAATCCATACAGTGCACTGCAAGTACATTTTTTAATATAAGTTATTACTTTGTCAACAAGGACAGGAGATCTTCATTATAGCCATAAGATGTTTATTCTGGCGTACACCAACTGTGAAGGCATGACGTTAGTATGAAAATAATAGAGCGATTGAAATAACAACCTTTGGGAAAACGTGTAACAAACATAAAGAAATGGTCTGGGCTATATTTTAATATAGTTTACCCGAATATTTCTCTCGAGCCATGAGGTGTTCTTTAAAAATCTGAAGTAACTCCTACTTAATCATGAATAATAATATATAGGGGAGATGCGGGAGAGTTGAGCCACCGGGAGAGTTGAGCCACCCCCTATAACTCGAAAAGTAGTAACTTACTAAAATTTATATTGGCATATATTGTTATATAGCATCAATACGACATTCTTAGTGTTAAACTCTACTGTCATGTGTGCTCAGTATCAAAGATACCTAAACAAAATCATTTTTTTCACTTTTGAGTGAAAAATAGAAAAATAAATGTTTTGTCTTTTTCCCCATAGCAAGACTTAGAATATAATAGCGGTAATTTGTTTATTGAAGGGGGTATATATGACCAATATTTTAGAGAACTATTGTAAACTACCAAAAGTTCTACACCAGACAGGATTGGGTTATTTACAAAATGGTCACCATGAGGAGAGTTGAGCCATTGGTCATGGGGAGAGTTGAGCATAGGGAAAACATGTAGTAACATTTTGATTTTTGGACTAAAGGTGAAAAATGTATAATAAATGAGAGAAAATGTTATTTTGTGCCATGATAATAACAATTGAGCACCATATTTACTTTAAGGATTAATAAATCAAAAGTTGAAAAAATATGTTTTGGTTTTTTTCACCAGCCATTGACTTATCATGCTGGCTCAACTCTCCTGTAATGGTGGCTCAACTCTCCCATACTGTAGGGAGAGTTGAGCCACTTTACCAATTTTTTTCAAACCTTTTGTATAAATAAGCCTTAACTGCTATCCCAACTGTTATTGTTTCACAACGATAACAACACTCTAAAGTTTATCTTACACTAATTTTTTACAGGTTTGTACTTTTCTTCCGCATATGGTGACACAAAATATAAAAAATGGCTCAACTCTCCCGCATCTCCCCTACATTTAGAACTATAACAAATCAAAGTAATAGATCTTTTTGAAAAGAAGTCGGTTTAATTTTAAACTAGATCTTGACATGAACAATTTAATTTAATATGCCACATTGATATTGCTTCCAATGCAAATACATTGTGGAAATAAGACCCGCTCGTTCGCCCATTACGGGTAACTTTCGTGTCTAGAGGGTGAAGATGCAAAGGTACCTGTCCGACTCGCGGGTAACATTTTTGAAGCTCAAAGTGATAGTTTTCTGATTTATAATTGGATTGGATTTATACTATAATACTACAATGTGGAACTTTCTTGAGGGATTGGAAGATCACAGTAAACGCAAGGTGGCGGACAGTAGTGCTGGGGGAAGAAGAAGATGATAACTCTAGGAGTACGACGAGAAAAGGAAGAGAAAGTGGAACGATATAGCTGGAGGACAAGTGCAAAAACGGGGATGACAGATTATCTTGCTCAATCTGCAAGAAATACCCTGAACAGAAGAAATGTAATGTCGTGGTGAGGACTAAAAACCTCAACATTTTATGAAAAAACCTTGGACTGGTGGCATTTTTGTCGGGCAGGTAAATTCTGTGAGTAACATGCCCGACTGGCTAGTTGAAAAAAAATCTGAAGTTCCACCACTGGTTGGGTCCTTATTAATTTGTGTCTAGTGTCCCTCTAGCTCTGTGCATACTACATGTATACTATACAATAGTACAATAACCCAATCAAAAACAAATTGTCCAGCAATGCTGAGCACTAATGATAACATGAGATAATCATAACAGAATGCTACAATTTTGAATTTTATAGACTAATGTGATGGTTGGATTTTTAGACTGGTAAAAAGGCAATGTGAATGTAGCTTTGTATAATGTCCACACTGTAAAAAAATCTTAGTCATTTTGACCAAAAAAAATTAGTCCTCAACTATGTCTATTAGGAGCCATTTAAATTGGTCAAATATCTCAAGTGACTAACAAAAATGGGTCATCTATACACGAAGGTTGACTTTATTTACTAGTCAGATGACTTTTCTTATTAGTCAAGCAACTTAGACCATTAGTCAGGCGACCCTTTTTTCTTAGTCACACGACTTTTCATGTTAGTCACACGATTTTTCATGTTAGTCAGGTGACTTTTCTTGCTAGTCCGGTGACTTTTCTTGCTAGTCAGGTGACTTTTCTTGCTAGTCAGGTGACTTTACTTGCTAGTCAGGTGACTATTGTAATTAAGTCAGTCAATGAAAGGACTAAACAATATAGTTCAGGGTTGACAAATAAATATTAGTAGAGCAATCGATGTCTAAAATGACTAAACATTAGTCATGCACATTTCTCATTTAGTCAGCTATAGTAATGACTAACCATTTAAGTCATTATGATTTGCAGTCAGCTATAGCAGTGACTAACCATTTAAGTCATTATGATTTGCAGCCAGCTTTAGCAGTGACTAACCATTTAAGTCATTATGATTTGCAGTCAGCTATAGCAGTGACTAACCATTTAAGTCATTATGATTTGCAGTCAGCTATAGCAATGACTAACCATTTAAGTCATTATGATTTGCAGTCAGCTATAGCAATGACTAACCATTTAAGTCATTATGATTTGCAGTCAGCTATAGCAGTGACTAACCATTTAAGTCATTATGATTTGCAGTCAGCTATAGCAATGACTAACCATTTAAGTCATTATGATTTGCAATCAGCTATAGCAATGACTAACCATTTAAGTCATTATGATTTGCAGTCAGCTATAGCAATGACTAACCATTTAAGTCATTATGATTTGAATGGCTAGTTAAGAATTACAACAGAATATAGGTTGCAATAACCAAGTTAGGATGACTTTACTTGAATGGTTGTCATTGCTTTTAGGGATTTTACATTAAAAGGTTGTGCATGACTAAAAGCTGGTAATACTGATGCATCAATTCAATATGCATAAAACAGTAAACTGCATGCAGAATCAAAACTTGCATGTTTATTCACTGCTTTGACTGATTAAATACATGTCAACATTTTGGTGAAATCAGATAACACAACAAAAACAAAGAACACATTCTTTTGCATTTCAATTCTATTTGTCAGAGGCGTTTCTGCGCAAAGCATATTTGATACAATGTTCACATTCTAATGTTGTTAACAATAACATGAGCCTTTATGTGGACTAGGTTTATTTGATTGATTGATTGATTGATTGATTGGGAATAGGGAGATCTAAATTCAGTTGAAATTCAAAAGTTTATTTTTACTTTTAACTGTTAGTTTTTGGAAATAAAAAATAAAATAGATAGGCTAGGCCGGGGGCTAGGCCTACTACATCACGAGCTATTTTAAACGAGTGCATAGCCTGTAAGCTTATGACATACATCAACAGCATTCATTACCATGGTATAGGCGATGTTCGGTAATTTAAAAATAAGAATAAATGCTCAATTTCTTGACCTAAAATACCAGTAAATTAACATGCAAATCACGTAGGCCTACCTACGTGTATTACGGTACCATATAATACTAATAGCATAGGAAGTTGTACACGCAATTTGCGTGGTGTTTTATGGCGACAAGTTTCATGTCGATTCATCGCTAAAAACACAAATTCATATGACGAGAGACGTCCAGAAAGTTTCTCTTACCAGCCTACTTACAAGAGGAACCAGCTCGGATAATGTTTACATCGAAATTAGAGGCATAAAAGGCTTCTTTTTGGCCTGTTTTCTCGTCGGCTGCTCGCACAAATTCACCGCGATGATCTCTGCAAAAATAGTGTTGCCAGTTCATCGGTTATCATCCATCATGCAGTGCGCGACTTACGTCCAGGTACCTAGTAAATTAGTCAAAACGTATTACTAAGCCAAGTTCGTCACTTTGACTAATTAATCGGACTGAATGACTATTTTTATAATTAGTAAGCTTATGGCTAAGTACATTTGTTCATTGTGACTAATTTATTGGACTAAATGACTAACTAAATAAGTCATTGGAAATTAAAATTCGTCCAGGACTATGATATAATTAGTCTAAATATATGACTAAGAAAGTTCTTAATTTTGACCAAGACTCAGACTGAATGACTTATTGAATAAGTCACTAGACAATTTAAAATTAGTCCAGGTACCTAGTAAATTAGTCAAAACGTATCACTAAGCCAAGTTCGTCTGAATGACTTACTGAATAAGTCACTAGACAATTTAAATTAGTCCAGGTACCTAGTAAATTAGTCAAAACGTATTACTAAGCCAAGTTTGTCACTTTGACTAATTAATCGGACTGAATGACTAACTTATTTTTACAGTGCATGCTGTAAGTGGTCAATGCTGTAAGCGAACAAATTAATCCCAGCGTGAGTTTTTATATAAATATATAAGAATGGAATGAGAGTTTTTATACAGACTACATACAATAATAAGATACCCGAATAAATAATTAAATGTCAGCAATGCTTTGGTATGATAACATGCATTTATCATAGAATGCTGTAATTTTTGTGGTGATACAGTAAGACGGGTACAATTCTGTAATGTTTTATAACAAGCTCTGTATACATGTACGTCTATGCTGCAAGCGAACAACTGTTCCAAAACGTGCCGTTTAACAAAGCTAAATCAGTAACAACTTGAGTATAAAGATGGAAATGAGAGTTTAAAGAACAAACGCTTACGGTTAACACACACTTGGCTCGTCCAAATGAATGAAACCATAAAAGTGGGCCAGGTCTTCTGCATATGGGAGTTAAACAAAAATCTATTTATACGTTCGCTAATTTGGTTAGCTAAATAACGGTGAAAGAAGAAAAGCCGCATGGAATTAGTTTGCGTCTGTATGTTCTGTTTTCTTTAGAAAGATTTTAAAGACGCAAAGCTATGTCGGTGGGGTTGCATGGTTCTGTTGAAACTTTGGCAATAGGTATGCATGGGCCTTAGTGCCATGCGGTTTTTCGTATCAGTAAAAAAACCGCATCAACATGCTGATGAACTAATTTAGATTAGTGTTGTATAGAATAATATTCAATTCTAATAATTAATTATACAAAACTTATAGGAGAACTTGGTGAGCAATGAATGAACCTACATGTAGGTTGATGAACAGTTATGACTATACAATAATGTGCCAATTTTTCAGGTATATGGAAATAACCTTCAAAAATGTAAATTTTAAAATATTACTCTTTATTATTATTAATTTTCGGCGAATAAGATATAACTATCGACATTTCCATTAGGTTGCATTTTAGAGCGCGTATAGATCGCCAAGAGATATGTATTAATAGTCGATTCAGAATAATCAATGCTTTTCATCACAGACGGATAGAATGACGTTTACATCCTGGGGCGCATTTTGTCTTTTATACGTTGAAACTGACGCGCCTACTTGGAATGCACAAAAGGGACAGGGAAGAAAAAAGATTTAAACAGGTAATCAACTCGCCCGGTCAAATCGGCCATACGCAACAGGAGCATGCTCCTTAGCATTAATGATTATATAATTATAATTATTTTCATGAGGTAACGTATAGATTTACACATTTCAGTAAAAAAAAAAAATTAAATTCAAGGCAATACATTAATTTAATTATCGTCACGTTGGTATTTAAATTCAGCACACTTTATTCAACTAGAAACGATACGAACCATACGCAGGGGTCGCATTCTGACGCGTCTGCGCGTCCTAGACCTCTCACTTTCTTGTAGTGACGCGTCAGGTTTCAAATTGGAAAGACTTGCGGGTCCCGATCAAAATTGAAGGGACCCCTTAAATTTGACGATGTATGGACATGGAAACCTTAAGAAATTCTGTAAATAACATATCCATCCTTTGCTCACAATATCAATTCATTAAAACTGTCCGTAAAAAGGTAAAATTTTCAAATACCCAAACTTCAGGACCCCTCAATTTCTTGGGGGACCCCTTAAATTTGCCCAACTTATTGCACTTTTTCACCTAAAGGAAAAGGAAACATTTTACAGACCTACGTGTAATAAGCAAAATATGAGCTTTCTTCTGATCCTTAAATCTCAGTTTTGATGAGAGTCGTTGATCACGTTTAAGTATGGAAACCAATAATGAGTTAATATTTTTTGTAACGCATCATCTTCCTCTGTGTCTCTCACTATCGTCATAGTCATCGTCATCATCGTCTTCGTTATCGTCGTCGTATCATCGTCTCTAATTGTCATCAGCTACCTTTAAAACATTCCGAGAATATAACATTATATAAGGCGGTCAATAAGCCAAACATTTACCATTGTTAAGTATGCAATGTCTTTTATAGGACGATGTTTTATAACCATCATCAACTACTTGAACTTGCTTAGCTCGGAAGGCTCAATGTCCAATGTAATTCCAATTGATATGTGATAACTAACTCTGGCATAAACTTTTACCAAAGTAGTCATTGAACGTGCGTGACACCCTACACTGCTAAAATGGTGAGCAAAACACGTTGCTTAATTGCGTTTAATCATCTGTTGGATAAATGGTTGATTACATTTTATTCAACATGTAGAAATCTAGGTGTTGTATAAAAGTAAAAATTACCCAACGTTGAGCAAAACAATTTAGTAACAAGTTGGTTAAACCCCCGGTCAAAACTCATTTTGTTGCTTACATAAGTATTCAATTGGGTAACTGTTGAGTATTTGTCTCAGGCAATCACGCAACTTATGTTAAGATTTACTCATGTGGTTTTTATTGATCAACTGTTGCTTAAATCCTCGATTCTAATGGAGAAATATTCCACTTCAGCAACTGTTGCATGAGCATTGAGGAAAATCACGCAACAGCTGATGCAAGTTACGCACACGTGAATTTTAGGCAACTGTTGTCCAAAAAAGCCCATTTCGTGATACGCAATCGCATGCATACTAGTCTGGTAAATAAAACGGTGAATCCGCAGAATTTGTGACATCTGACAGGCGTTTTGTGAGTCCGGTTATCAAGGTTTGAAGCTTGGTCTGTCTAGAAGATGATGTGATAGATCAGTCTAAATATTTGTGGTCGTCCATAGGAATGAGCTTATTATCACAAATAAACAACAATTGGCATTAAAACACCCAACATATGTGTACATTTGATAAATCAAGCAACAGTTGCTATTCAAAAATGCTCAATATAATGATAAAAACATGTCACAAATAAGCAACAATTACCGTTTTCCAAAGCCAAAAACTATTAATTGGTAATCAAATATTGATTTTATGTAGAAAACAGCTGATAAAAATCCTATTTTATAATAGTGACGTATACATTATACGTCACCGTGTAATATTACCGACGAAATATCCTCATCAATATTTCTACTACCCACTTGGCAATGGCACTGTGTATCATATAATCTGCAATTGAATTGCCGCTCACCGGATTTGGCGAACAAAAAGTACATGGCTCTTTCTTAAACATTCAAATATGCTTTTACAACATCACTCAAGTATCGCTTGATATTTGAATAGTCATGGATGACGGTGACAGATACGTGAATTGGGTTAAGTTTCGTAGCATAATAACCCAGAAACAGACTATGTACACACATAAGGTTTTTAATATCATCTTGAGGCAAGAATAATACTTGGTTTTAGTGTTTGTATTTATGTTCAGTTATACATTATTATACATTCAGTCTTGAATTATTCTTGACACCGTCGTGATAATTATGGCGAGATCTAGTGCACGTACTATTATTGGCCTAGTCCAGGTAAACTAGGGTTACTTGATTGTTGACATCAAGCGCTGACATATTCACTTGAAGAATTTAATCACACCTTACATGCCTTGTATTTTTCTTTGTAATACTTTTAAATACCGTGAACACCCAGATTTTTTTTGTTCAACTTAAAATCTTCTTGTCCTCTATATGGAACCCTTTAGTTTAGAACCTGCTAAAATGGTTCTTCTTTAAAATTGGGGAACTCAAAAAGGGTTCTTAGAAGAATCAAACACGGTTGTTCATAACCTTCTTAGAACTCTTTCTGGTTCGATGAAGATCCATTAGAGGTTCCATATGGATGACAGTCTTAGAACCCCTTAAGTCCCTTTTTCTGAGAGTGTATAAGCTATGGAAATCATCGCCCTGTGACGGTAATATATGTAAAATGTACTATACTTAAATAAGAAGCAATTACAGTAAATAATCGCGTATACTTTGATTTCCTTAGTTCTTACGAAATTAGCGAGAAAAGCACATTCGTGAAATCATAAGGCCACTTCTTGCACAAACCTTTTCTTTTTAAAGACATGGCACGAGGTAGCTTAAACATGTTAAAAGCTAGCCAATGTTGGCATGGGCATCCGTCAGTTTGGATGAAACGTTCGCATTTCTCGTATCATCTTTCGCCATTCTACTCAATCTTGCGTTAGATACCCACCCCGTATAACAGACCATTTTGATTTTGTGATGTAATCGTGTTGTCTTCTTTCACCTTTTCGTTTTCTTTTAATCTTCTCCCTTTATGATACGTAATGCCTGTAAACTTCCACTGGTTCTTAGGTTGCACTGCAAGACAAGTACGTATAACCCATTATACGAAGACATTACGCAATAGGCACCAATTAATATCTTACATCCCCATACTTACAAGCACCCATTAACAATGAACTAGGAGCAATGTAAGTATTTCTATATTGTTAAGAAAAAACTTCAATCAGGTAACATTGTTAAAAGTACTTCTGTTTCCATCAATATAATACATATTGCGGAGTATTTTGTGTGCCCGTGGCAGACATGGTAACAACATCCATGAGCATGTTTTGAGTGGTTTACATGATTTGTGACGTTCTGTAAGGGTCATTACTCTCTCCCTGTCGCATAAAGTTTCTATTTAATGAATGTATGAATGCTTTGGACAGACCTGGAAATGGAGGCGACCCGTACTTAGCCACAATATTTGTGATGATGACATCACCGTTCGTTATTTCAGATCTCAACAATAGAACCCTTTACGGGCAATGTGTAAGAGATTTTTCAATTTTTTTGTTTTCATCTTCTTCGTAAGGCTTAATCTGCCCTGTGCTGACTCGAAAGAGTTAGAAATGCAAATTCAAATAGCTTCAAAATTCTTGGTTATTATTCGTTTTAAATATATACTCCAGATATTTGTGAAGCAAATAATCTCAAGTATAAAGATGGTGTTTTGTTCTCCGTCATCCGGTAGTTTGAAAATAACTGCTACCGTAACGTTGTGTGTGAAACCATCACACTTCATCAGGCAAAGACCAATTGTTGATGATGGGTCACGTAATGGAATACGTTTGGAATACACAAGAAATGGCCCGGTGCCATAATTATCTTTGAGTTTTGCGGGGGTTGTTGACCACAAGGATGCAGTCGCATGGTCAGAAGAAGCTATAATATTGGGAAAATTGTACCCGACCTTCATTGAACAAAAGAGAAGGACTACGACGTCAGATATCACACACATATGACCGGATCATTCGGTCGGGGTATTACAAGCTGTCTTCACCCATCGTATAAACCAAGATCTTCAGCGGGTCAGTTGCCAGATAAAATGTGGTAGTTCCACCCGCAACGTAGCAGTTGTAAAACGTACATTAGGTGTCTGTTTGATTCATCATTTTAAAGTGACTCTAGTACACAGAAAAAAATTACTGAGTCAAATGACTCATTTTGGTGAGTCTTTCAGTTGTCCATGTAGTGAGACACTTTGAAGTTAAACTGAGTCATTTGACTCATCCATAATGAGTCAATTGACTCACAAATGCAATTAGTGAGTCTTCTGACTCACCAAAAATGAGTCAATTGACTCACTAGTGACTCAACAGACTTGGTAATGGGTCACCTGACTCAATACTAATGAGTCAATTGAGCCTCCTGACTCACTTGTAACATGTCAATTGACTCAATAAGGAATCAAATTGGGTCATTTGACACATTTAAATGAGTCACTTGACTCACAGATAATATCAACTGAGTCGAATGACTCATTTTGATGAGTCTTTTGTTTGTCCGTGTACTGAGACACTTGGACGTTTTACTGAGTCAATTGACTCAGGTTGGATGAGTCAACTGACTCAGACTGGAATTTTCAGTTGAGCCTCAGAATAGCATTGTTTTGACAATTAAAGACTATCACAAACATGGGCGGTGATCTCCGAAAAGTGTTAGTTTCTGTAGACACTGTACGGAGCCCATTATTAAGCAGGCACTAAGTCCAACAAATAATGAAGTTAAATACATCCATAAGGTTACTGCAGTGTAACGACGAAGGTCCAACACTGTAAGCTTTAACTGAAGGTAAAAACACCGCCAAATGCAAAAAAGTTACTGTTCTATCAGCTCCAGAAATTCCACATATTACTTATGAGTCTATGCAGTGTTTAATAACAAAGAAGTCCAAAAGAAATGACACAATTTGAGTCTTCAATCACTAACATCATGAACATACGCTATATAGTCACCAGTCCATGTGCAAAACAAAATGGCAGATCTAATAAATAAAAACAGCCTCGCTTTCATTTCGTATTTGACTCATTATTTTTATGAATGAGTCAAAAGTCGATCTTGACTCATCTTTCCCTGACAAGTGAGTCAATCTGGCAATACTGTACTGAGTCACCTGAAATTTGACTCATTAACAGATTATGCGTGAGTCAACTATGATACACTTAGTGCAATAAGTGAGTCAATGTGTATGTGACTCACTTAAAATGAGTCAATTGACTCAGCAAATGAGTCAACTTATTGATGACTCATTCCAAAATTGTCAAAGTGAGTCAAATGACTCGGTATTTTTTTTCTGTGTATAGTAATACTGGACTGTTATAAATTAAATAACGAGACAGGAATTCTCGATGGACTTTCGAAATTAACAATATTAACCAATATAATGAATGATCACACATTACAAGTAGCAATGATGTAGAGCCAATAACCGAAATCAGTGGCGTCTTCTTTCAAATCAATTGAACCATTGGAGCCACCAGTGGTAGCAATTTGTTTCTCTCCAGGGAAATTTAGAAGGATTCTTTAAGTAGTGGATACCAGATCATATGATATGAAAAGGAAAATGTTAATTTACATTGTTTGACACCAATCAATAGATGATTGGTGTCTTAAAAGACTTTCCGTGAGGTATACAACAATTTAATTCATGAAAGTGCTTAGAAAAATATGTATTTAAAGCTTCAAAATCCGGTGAAATAACGCAGACTTGTAATTCAATATATCACTTTGGATCAAGTCGAGTCAGTGAAACATAAATGCGTCATTTAGGCGTTCTCATTGCTCAAATGCATGGGCTTACATGTCTTGAACAATTTTGTTTTTAAAGGTTATTTTGTACCAAATCTACTTTTTACGTATGTTCAAGTTAGCCTTTTTGTATTTGAAATAGAACCACTATCAACACAGGTCAAATTATGAGTCATTGGGCAGTCGAGTCTCGGTTCAGGTCGAGTTATTAGAGATTTGGGGCTCGGGTTTGTTAAAATATGAAATATTCGAATAGAATTATTGTTGGCATTACCGATAGTTAAAAATCTGTTTACATAACGATACTTGGCTTTGGTGCAATTATTTCTTTAGCCAGTTTTTTTTAAATTTTGTATGGCTCCAATGGAAATCTTACCATTCCTATACTGCCTCCTTAAAGGTATATTATGTGATCTTTCCATGGAACGCCCTCAACATCGAAAAAAAAAATTGAAAGCAGATTTTCTTGCAGATTTACATTTCTGATCATAAATCGTACATACATTCCAAGTTACAGGGCGATACGATTCTTAATTACTTCAAAAACATGGTTTTAGAGTGAAAATAAACTTATTTTATTCTAGTCTAAATTCACTCTAAAACCATGATTTTGAGGTAATTAGGAATCGTATCGCTCTGTAACTTGGAATGTATGTACGATTTATGATCAGAAATGTAAATCTGCAAGAAAATCTACTTTCTAAAAAAAAATCATGAATAGAGGGCGCTCTCTGGAAAAGATCACATAATATGCCTTTAAGACTCACACTTTGGGATCCTCGAAAATGTTGATCACTCAATTAATACATTCTAAATTCAATGTTATGATGTACTGATATTCGAGACATGGACAACATTGGCAATAATCGTTGTATGAAAATAATCATTTGTGTGATTCAGGTAGTATATTGACTCGCTCACAGCAACCTAACAGAGGGTTGGCTCTAACCAAAGCAGGACCAACATTTAATGTCCTGTGGAACTTGGCTTGTAAATGCAGTTTGTAATCAAAGGAAAACAAATGGACAAATGGACATACAGTAAGAACCAGTGGAAGCTTAAAAAGCAATATGGATTATAAAAGAGAGACGATTAAAGGAATAAGAAAATGTGGGATACACTTACATCAGAAAATGGTATATTATACGCGCTAAGTGACTTGAGCAAGATAGGTACATGTATGGAGAAAGATGATACGGGAAATACGAACTTATCGGCAAAGCTGATGGAGACCCAAGGCAAGACACGGTCATTGGCTTGCCTTTTAAAGCCACTTCGTGGCACATACAATTATTTTATAAAGGAAATGCTTGTGCAAAGAAGTGGCATTATGATTTCGCGAATGAGATTTCCTCACTAATTTCGAGACAAAACTAAATGTAATCTTACAACACACGATTTGTTATCAGTAATTGCTTTCTAGTAATCTATTTTAGGTATAGTACATTTCACTTATATTAATTTCACAGGGCGCCGGGCGACGATTTCCATAGCTTATTCACAGTAACTCTTATGTTTATGTTAAATCTCTCTTTTTCAATTAAAAAATTGCAAACCAGCAAAATATTTTCCAAAGAAAGGTATACCTGGCGTGAATTGATTCTTCAAATTAAATATGTCACCCTTTAATAATACGTACTGAGTAAAGACAACATTCCTTTCAGTGATTTAACTATAATTCAAGAATGTTTCAAGAAGGAGACCGTCCAGTTGAAAATTACAATTTATTTATGTCAAATATGAACCAACCCTATTTTACCTGAACTATTGGGTGCAATAACCCTAACTCTACTACACCCGACGGCAACTGTGCGGAAAAAGTGTTTCTATAACCCGGCGTGCAGGTTTTTTGGCTACAAAACGGACCCACGCTATATAACGAGGCGAATATACTCGCCGAGTGTCGACTGGGAGCCGTGGTGTAGTGGCTAGGATCTGGGCCCTGATGCTGGAGGTCCGTGGTTCAAATCCCGGGGGGATCGGGGTGACCTTTCTGGTGAATTTTGGGTGTCGGAAAAAAATTCTGTTGCCGTGTGGTGAAATAGAGTTAGGGTTAAGAACGTTTTGGACATTACATTCCTTCTCAATTCTAGCCATAATAATATCAAGATGGTATCAAGATTAATTCAATTCGGAGTATGTTATGTCCTGTGTATGTAATTATCCATAAAGGATAAACACACATCAATCCTATTAAGAGAACAATTGAAGAGAACATCTTAGCTCTAAACCACTGTTCATTAATCAAAACTTTGACATGTTGTTTCCTGTAAACCCATCATTAAGATGTTACTGAGAAACAAGGATTATCTTTATTGTTCATTGGTGTATTGTGGTTTCTAACAAAGTTCCTCTTTCATCCATACATTGACCCAAGGGTCAATGATCTACAAGTCACAGTGTAACTATCCATAAAGGATAAACAGGCATCAATTAGGCCAGCTAAATTAACATGCAACTTATTCATGCTCTGATTGGTTAATTCTGGTCACTGCTATTTTAGTCTAATATTTCCAGATGGGTTACATCCCAGTTATTAGATCAGATTCGTCTAGGACTTGATTGAGGCAACAAGTCATCATCTTGCCTCGCGGTCTCCGGTTCAATTTCCGTTACAATTAAATAATGGAGAAGTAACAAATAAATATATTGTAATAAGTATATTTGATGTGTCCTAGTATTTATGTTGAAGTCAACGCTCCTTGCAGACTACGTCTCATCTCAGTTATTTCATCCAGGGAAATTGGGTTGTTAGTTGGATTACTATCAATCTAGTTCTTTACATGGTGGCAGCTAACCTATACGAACCAGAACTTTTCCATCGAAGTTTCTCTACCACAACCTGATACCGTCGAGTGATTAAGATTTTGTTTCCTATGGATTTAGGAAAATTCAGCATTGACTTTTGCAGTGCAACGTCTTAATAGTGCGGCGATTTCAAGTTTTATGTTTTCCTGTGGATTCAGGAAAAATTTCAGCATTGACTTTTGCAGTGCGACTACAACCAGACAACGTCGAGTGATTAAGATCTTTTTCCTATGGATTTAGGAAAATTCAGCATTGACTTTTGCAGTGCAACGTCTTAATAGTGCGGCGATCTTCAAGTTTTATGTTTTCCTGTGGATTCAGGAAAAATTTCAGCATTGACTTTTGCAGTGCGACTACAACCTGACAACGTCGAGTGATTAAGATTTTTTCCTATGGATTTAGGAAAATTCAGCATTGACTTTTGCAGTGCAACGTCTTAATAGTGCGGCGATCCTCAAGTTTTATGTTTTCCTGTGGATTCAGGAAAAATTTCAGCATTGACTTTTGCAGTGCGACTACAACCAGACTACGTCGAGTGATTAAGATTTTTTCCTATGGATTTAGGAAAATTCAGCATTGACTTTTGCAGTGCAACGTCTTAATAGTGCGGCGATCCTCAAGTTTTATGTTTTCCTGTGGATTCAGGAAAAATTTCAGCATTGACTTTTGCAGTGCGACTACAACCAGACAACGTCGAGTGATTAAGATTTTTTCCTATAGATTTAGGAAAATTCAGCATTGACTTTTGCAGTGCAACGTCTTAATAGTGCGACGATCTTCAAATTTTATGTTTTCCTGTGGATTCAGGAAAAATTTCAGCATTGACTTTTGCAGTGCGACTACAACCAGACAACGTCGAGTGATTAAGATTTTTTCCTATGGATTTAGGAAAATTCAGCATTGACTTTTGCAGTGCGACGTGCAGTACGACAAAGTTTCTCTATATGACGAGCTATGGTTGCGGAAATACATCGCCATATCCAATTTTTTGTACACACGGTAAATACGCGATTGTAAACACAGTGCTTTTAAGTCATACTTTGGTATAACATTGCATATTTAAAATGTCATAATACCAGGTAGTAACATTTTATACATTTGTACGTAATTTCAAGATTTTATTCTGTTTATATTCAAATCTATTGTCCTTTACCAAAATGAAGAAACATTATTTTGATACGATATGTGAGGGTATAACCATTCCCCCTGGGCTCCCGCGAAATATGTTGATGGAGCATCTCACCATGCAAGTGCAAATAAAAGCTGACATAGAAAAGGCCAAAATTAATGCTAATCACCAACAAGCGATAGCGAAAATTAAGGATAACTATCAACAAGCGATAATTAAAGCACAAAAGTCTGCTAACCCAGAATACTGGGCAAGAAAGGATGTGAATCGACTGCGATTCCAAACAAATTCGGTTAAAGGGCATGGGGAAAATGTATATCAACATAGGCCTAATGCCAATGATAGCACCTCCCAAGTCAATAGGCCTAAAACTAATGCGCCGGATAAACAAAGTAAACCGGTTAATCATGATGTTCAGCAGTCTACACCTGCTGACATCCACTGCTATAAATGCAAAGAGAAAGGGCATATTGCCAACAAATGTCCTGAAAAGAGTGGGGGAACCCATAGGCCTAATACCCGCGGAGCTAATACAAAGAATGCATTTCAATGCGAAGCTCTCCGTTTAGGACAAATTCAAGCAAATGACTCAGACGAAACGTGTGGTGACACACTAAACGAACAAATCTGTGTTCCATCAAGGCAACAGGCCGAGCAAAAACTTGATGAAATACATCGTGCTGAAATTGCATTGCTGGAAAATCCAGTAAAACTTAGGCCTATTCCTAAACACACAGATGTACCTCAAATAGACAGTGTTTATACAGCTGATATAACCCTGTTAGAGAATGAAAACAAAGAAAGCGATCCTATTCTTAAGCCTAATACAAATGTCATGCCTGATTACACCTCATCTGAGGGAGTAAACACATTAGAAAGTGACCTTACGCATAGTGTCACTAAGTTTGATCAAATTGAGGACCATTCTACACAGGTGAATGACCACGCATGGCCTGATGTAAACAAAAATACTCTGCGTAACATGCAGCATGAAGATGACACATTGAAAGAAGTCATCGAACACATAGTTCCAATAGGTGAAATAGATGAGCACCGAGTGTGTCTCTACAACGAGGCGGGTATCATAATGAGGAAATATAGGCCCAGAAGTGTTGAAGAAATTCATCAAGTGGTGCTTCCCACTAAATATAGGCCTAATATCTTGGAAACAGCCCATGACATATCAATGCCAGGTCACATGGGTGTTGAAAAAACCAAACCGCGCATATTATTAGCTCACGTTTGGCCAGGTATATTTCAGGTTGTCGCAAAACATTGTAGAAACTGTCCTACATGCAAATGCCAAATGATGGACAAAGGTAAAGTGAAAAGAAAAGCTCCACTAAGCCCTATGCCAATTATTGACACGCCGTTTAAACGGATAGGAATTGGTGTACCTGATTTTGCGAAACCATTTATCTTGCAAACTGATGCTCCAGATTTTGGATTAGTTGCAGTATTGGCCCAAAATCATGAGTCTGGGAATGAAAAGCCTATGTTATCTAAGCAGAAAAATGCTTGATTGAAAATTGAGGTACACAGTTCCAGAGAAAGAATGCCTCGAAATTGTATGGGCTATTGGGAAATTACAATATTATTTGTATGACCATTTATTCACTGATTATTCTGATCACCAATACCCATAATTTGGTTAGAAAGAAACAAGTCAACTATGCTAGACTTGCACGTTGGTTCCTAGCACTACAACCCTATAAATTTACAGTCATGTACAAAAAGGGTGTCATAAATACCAATGCAGACGTTTTGTCTAGATGTTGATAACGGATTTTTTTCATTTGGATGACGAAAAGTTCCTTACTTTTACATGGGAAGTGTATCATTGTATATAAAACAATGTGTTGTAGTGTGTCTTAAGGCACTTAGATTATAAAGGTTATAATACATGTATGTAGTTAAAAATTGTTTGGCAGGTAATTATTTCAAATTTCATTGCTATAAATAGTGTTGTGCATCTTACAAACCACCAATTATTTCAGATAAAATTCACTCTGAAAATTGTGGCACACACATTAATTATATACCATAGTATATATAGACAGTAGTTTATCATTGCAAATTTAAAGCAATGACATTTTTATTTGTGCAGTGTTTCATAAGTGTTGTAGTGTACGTAATGAACAAATAGGCCACTTTTTAATACTAATGCACTGGTGTTTACAATCTACTACTCAACTAACTATGATATAAACTGTTGTTATCTGTTATTTCATGTATTTGTTCGTGAATAACAGTACCTGTAAAAACCTGATGGTATCAATGGCATAGAGAAAATCTTCCCTGCAGCATTATGATTAAGGAAGTGATTATCTGTGATGAATGAACTATTATTTATAGTTATATCTACATGTACATTTGTCACTTGAATGCACCATAATAATGTGTATGACAAAAGATGTATATATATATGAGGAAAAATCATGCCTATCATTCATCAGTTGATCTGCAAACAAAATGAATGTAACGCGACCTTCAGACATTATTGACAATAACAAATTAACAATTGGTCAATTCAAACTGTATCAACAAGGTATTCCCTTCTACGTCATCATATTCTTATGACAGCTAGTAAAAAAACCAAGGAATCTCCTATTCTGTCTATTTGACAGCATCGCGACAACATAAACAGTTGGATCAAGGATCTTCATCATTTCTATTTTGTGCCAGTATCACATACAGTCTATACACATAGATATGGACAGAAAAGACTGAACTCTAGCACATGCTCAGTTTTATGAGCATATTGACACTTATTAAACCATTTGTGTGTTGTTATGAACATTCATGTGTTGTTATGAACATTTTATGTTCTTATATTATGTGAGGTTAAGGGTATTGACTAACCTTGCATTTCATCTACTACTAACCACTGTTTACTTCAAAGATTTACAAAATCTTTATAACAAGGAGGGGTATGTTATGTCCTGTGTATGTAATTATCCATAAAGGATAAACACACATCAATCCTATTAAGAGAACAATTGAAGAGAACATCTTAGCTCTAAACCACTGTTCATTAATCAAAACTTTGACATGTTGTTTCCTGTAAACCCATCATTAAGATGTTACTGAGAAACAAGGATTATCTTTATTGTTCATTGGTGTATTGTGGTTTCTAACAAAGTTCCTCTTTCATCCATACATTGACCCAAGGGTCAATGATCTACAAGTCACAGTGTAACTATCCATAAAGGATAAACAGGCATCAATTAGGCCAGCTAAATTAACATGCAACTTATTCATGCTCTGATTGGTTAATTCTGGTCACTGCTATTTTAGTCTAATATTTCCAGATGGGTTACATCCCAGTTATTAGATCAGATTCGTCTAGGACTTGATTGAGGCAACAAGTCATCATCTTGCCTCGCGGTCTCCGGTTCAATTTCCGTTACAATTAAATAATGGAGAAGTAACAAATAAATATATTGTAATAAGTATATTTGATGTGTCCTAGTATTTATGTTGAAGTCAACGCTCCTTGCAGACTACGTCTCATCTCAGTTATTTCATCCAGGGAAATTGGGTTGTTAGTTGGATTACTATCAATCTAGTTCCTTACAGAGTACATAACGAAACTTAAGATTATAATTATAGCAATGTTATTGAAAAACATCAATACCAACCTTATACCCTAAATAAGTATTATTTTTGTCTTAAGGGCCGTTCCGGATCTCAAGTGTTTGCCCTGGGCAAAAGTCACATGACACGATATGAACCCGAGTCGACACTGTCCATCTAAAATCCCATGGTGCAATATATGATAAATCACGTGACATAATATTGGCTGTAATATGTTTGACAAACCTTGCGTTGAGATCACGTACGAACAAAATAAATGGTCTAGAATTATTTCCAAAAGTAGGATTATTCATTACATTTCAATCATAATTAAATTCTTTTACGAAATAGAATCAACTTTTGGGCGAGAACATCTGATAAAAATGTATAATAACCGAAATGTAAGGCATTTTATTCCTCGAATGTAGCGGGTAGTGGGTATGGTCAACAATATATAGATTTGTTTCAGATTATTTACCGTCGCCTCGGCTAGCTCAGTGGTAGAGCGTATGGCTCTGAACCAGCGGTCATGGGTTCGACTCCTACCACGGGCAACCATTATTATTTTGATTTTTTAGTAGTTGTTTGTTGAGATCGTATATTATCTATCATGAACCCGATCCTGATACTTATTATTTGTCCATATTTTCTTACTTTAATTTGGAATGTAAAATTAGTAATGCTTTCACATGAGTTTGACTGCCCGTATACTAGGCCTACCACCTTCCTGGTACCAGTCAATATTACTATCAGACACTCGCACGCACGTACTACAGTTTGTACATGTTGTAAGTGTTGTAATCGATTGATAGCAAACCATTGTTGGTAAAGAAATCAATCGGCTAATGTTTTTCATAGACATTCTTGATACGGCTATGTTCTAAACTTTTAAAAAATTGAAATGGAATCGTTTGTATTTTTAAAATTTAATAAATGGCGCGGTTCACTGATTTCGCGGTTAATGACACGGAAGCAGTATTCTTTTCGGAATTAATAATTCTTATGTCAAAACTGTATCTATAACTTTTTGTCTTTTGCATAAATAATTTGCACATTTTACCTATATAAAAGTTTGTTTGTCGTTTGTTTGTTTGTTGGGGGTGTTGGTTGATTGTTTGATTGTTTGTTCTTGTTTCACCTCATAATTATAATAATTTCATTACGAAGATAATCACATGTGATTGGACCGCGGTGTTATGGTCGGTGTATAATATCGGCTATGTTGTCTAGTTTTTTTCCAAAACGACTAATTGTTCTCTTCCTTTCCTTAATCATACAAATGATTCAAGGGTTGGAACTTTTCGGATTTTTTTTCAACCAGCCAATCGGGCAGGTAACTTCTCACAAAAATACCTGCCCGACAGAAATTCCACCAGTCAGTATAACTCACACTGTGAATTAGAAATATTTTACCAGCCAGTCAGGCGGGTTTTCTTGTATCGCCACCCGCCCAACGAACGCAAAGGTTACCCGCTACGGGCAGGTGGGCAGGTGCTATTTCCAGGCCTGAATTTCTGAAAGTATTCATCATAATGTCTGTAATGATGATATATACAAGTTGGAATTAATGACACCATCGTTGAGGAGTGATACATGTACATATTTTTTGCGAGATTATTTTTTTATCAACTTGCCATGTGCCTTTTTCTGGGCTGATTTAACCCGATTGCTATTGGTTTATTAGCTCATACCTGACCTGTAACTGGCTATAAATTATAGGTAATTTTGATACTAAACCGCCAACATTGTATTGGGGGAAAATAGTATGGTTAGAGCTCACTCAGCCTCGATGGAATCCTCCCTATCCCTGGTATCCCCCTTCCGACCACAATTATCAGTGATTGAGACACTCTTACTCATCATTATCACCATCCGTCGGCTGCAGAGCAGACGACTACAAGATTTCTCCATGCACGACGATCGGTAGCAAGTGCGGCAATCTGTTTTTCCTGGATTGCGCCTTCATTGTCCCCCAGTAATTGTCTTACATATGTAAGTTATGAAGTGCGTGGTCGACTTGGTCTCCTTTTGCCATGCGTTGGTATGTATGAGCATATCTTTTGGTAGGCTCTTCTTCTGGCAGCCGGAGGATGTGACCCAGGCCTTACCAAATGAATAAGTGGCTCTTACTGCTTTCGTTTAAACATTCTGAAATGTTTTAGACATTTGAAAGGGGATGGTAATACCTCTTGGATGATTGTCACTTTTGGAACTGGGCCTACGACCATTGAAATGACAATAACTCCACCCCGCAACATCGTATCTCAACAATCGAGGTGTCCAAATACGCAGAACAAAATTATGCACTGGGTTATTTGCTTCGATTAATCCATACCTTTTCGGGCCGTTAATTATTGGCTCATTTTTAAGTGTCTCGATACTTTTTGTGATGATTTAATACTAATAATCATGTTTAGCAAACAAGCCATAAGATTTTTTTTCTATCCATCTATAGATAGATAGATCATAATTCCATGATTCCTCTTGAAACGACAGTGCCAATCTCGACCGACAGACAATCAATACCCCCCCCCCCCCCCCCCCTCTGGTTACGCCGCTTGGCTGGCAAAATAGTCAGTACGCATGGTAAGTTGGGTCAAATAGTGGTCAAATTCAATTATTTCGTGACCATGCTTTTGGGGAGCGAAGTTTACATCACCATTGGTATGATCTTATCTAAAAGATCTAATTAAAATTGTATGCGACAGTGTCCCTCGCAAGGGGCTATATCATCTTAAAACAGGGTAAAATTCAAAAACTGTGGAAATCTAGATAATTGCCACACCTTTAATACATGATAATAAGTCCAGTCTTTGTATTATTCATAAAAAGTATATAGTCAGACTTATCTTGATGTACCGTTTTCGAGTTATACGCATGCTAAGGGCATACACAATCATAAGCCTCCATGGAAACGTGTGCAGGACCGAGGGTGTTCACTGTTATCCCTAAAAAAATCACAGATTGCAGCTTCAAATGTGAATTTTTACGCCGAGTGTATTAAAATGTTGTAACATTCACGTTTGTAATCAAACACTTGCGAAATATTCTTGGGCAAAGTCTTGTTTACACATGTGAAGAGGTATAATCCGAGTATTAGGCCTATGTCGGGTGGGGGTTGGGGGTTGGGGTCTAAAATTAAAATCATTATTGAAAAAAATGAGATTGTCGATCGTATGAAAAACAGATGTATTGAAAGGATCAACACGAGGTGTATTGTACAAAACTAATGAAAATCCAGCCTTAAAAAGGGGAGCCAGGGGAAGCGATTTGGAGACCCGATGTACACATGTATTCCTACCTAATTAGGAAAAAGGTCAAAGGTCACCACATATAGGTCTTTATCTTCATTAGTATAGGCATCACATTAGGTCCGTTTGCTGTTATGTTCCCATAGCATTGTAGTATAGTCATGGTAGTGGTATTGCCAAATAGACAAAGGTCAATAAGGTCCATCCAAATGGGATCAGAAAATAAATGCACAGGCCTACCCAATTATCCTGATAATGAAACCAAATATGAATGATTGAAATCATTTTCATCAAAATCGAAGCATTATTTCACATTTGACCTATGTAGTGAACGTTGACCTTTTTGCTTAACAGATTGAAGATAGGTCAAACTATACTTTTCCGAAACCTATTTTTTGAATTTTACCCCTGTATTAACGTTGACCGCCCAACTTTCGTAAGGGACATCCAATGACATTGTCAACCCTTTTAGAGGACAAATCAATTGATGAATGAACCTTACAGCTCTCCACGACTGGTCAGGGTTACCGGATTTGACCCAATTGATTGAAGCAGGGTTGAAGTGTACATTACATCTTTTTGCAACTGCTGACGTAAATAAATGGGCACCGTAATCTTCCATCACCACACTGGCGCCGTCAACCCAAACACTTTTTTTTTTACTAGTAAACATTTGTAAAATTTATTTATTTCGTTTTAACACGGAATAAAGCAAAACTCACTGAATAAAATGATTTTTCACAAAAACAAAAAAAATCAACTGATTTTACATGTGAGCCCATTCAAATGTTTACTAGTAAAAAAAAAATCGCGTCCCGGTATAGGTATAAATGGGAAAACCCTTGCTATACTCTATTTTGCTTCCTGGACAGTGGCGTAACTTATCGGGCGCAGCTTCTTACGCACGCGTATGTATCAAGTTCACAGGCACGCGATTTTGGCCACACGCACGCGGCCCTCATGCGCATGAACAGTACGTTTATGTAAACCTCGCTGCTGATGCTTGTTGCCTTCAGGAGCGCTCGCGTCCATATGTACATCACTGCTGTAAGAATTTGAAGCAGGCTTTGCCAATTAGGAGCTGATCGAACTATAGTTCCATTGCAACTTGTTTGATGCATGGGTCCTCGAGGTCCCGTTGCCCAATACACAGAGAGTATTAATTCGTCAAAAATGTGGTCTTATTTGACAAATTAAAAACTTGTCATAAGAAATGGCAGGTTTGTGATTCAAGAAATATTCTGTAATGGTACACATTTATTTGTGATGCTAAAAGAACAATTTAGAGTGTTTCTAGTTAATTTTCATCGTAACAAACATGTCCTTGACTGAAATATGTTTAACTATTAATGACAAATTAACAAATGACAATTGAAATAACAAATTAAATGACAAATTATCAATGAAATAACAAATTAAGATTAGTCATTTTAATTTGTCATTCACATTAAATGACGAATTATTGAGTAAAATTATTCTTTTAATTTGTCATTTAATTTGTCATTCATTCATTTGTCATTGAAAGTCAAATATTTATGAGTCGTGTAAATATTTGCTATGTTAAAAATACTACTAATTGGTAATAATATCATTAGAATATAATTGTTTTGCGTTACAAACTATTTTTTAACTGACGAACCTTCCATGGCATAATTTTTATGTTTAATTTGTCAAATAAGACCCACAGCTTGAGTAGCCAGGTTTCTAGAGTTCAGAAGCCTACAGGACGCCTCATATTATTTGCATGGGGCTTTTCCCGACATCTTGGTTTGTGACAGATCCTGATTTGTCGACATGCTGTCGAACTTCCCATGAGAATCCTCCACCGGCGTGTATGGGACATAAGTGGGAATAACATTATCAAGCATTCCTGGGTTACCATTTCTATTTGTCGGGCTCGAATTATACAAAACGATTATTAGCCTTTAGATACATAAGCAGTCCATTGTTGAAATCTGCAAGGCTATTATTTGTCAATTTGGGAAACAAGTTTGTCTTTCCCAATTTATTTGAGCTTGTTATGTGAAAGTTCTCATACGTACATGTACAATCCACTCCGTAATCAAATATGTCAATGATTGTCAACTGTTCCTCACATTTTTCATACACTACCAATTTGTAAATAAAAGGTTCCAAAAAGTCACTGAAATCTTCTCTGTTATGTCATGGTTATATGCAGTAATGGGCTAAATACAATGCAAACAAAGTTTAGAATTCGTCCACAAGCCGTCTAATTTATATCGTTGAAATGAAGAGTACGAATCACGTGCCAAATTATCCTGAAATAGAGATAATCATTGGATTGAAGAGCAGAATCTTAAACAAAACGTGAAAACATCGATGACGATAATTACTTTATTAGCTTATCAAACTAGGCAAAACCATAACTGCGTCGAAAATCACGAAATTGGTATTTCGTGTTGCATTTTAAATATGATCGCTCTGTATAACACTATAACCTCACCCTTATCTACAATCTTTTTTATTTAATTTAATTTAATTCAGCCTGCGTGTCTTTTCAGCCTGTCCCGAGCAATTTGCTTGAGTCAGATCCCATTAGATCCCACGTGTTTCCATGCAGATCGACCATGTAAACAAACAAACAGACAAACTAACAAACACCCCAACAACCAACAAACAAACATTTGTAATCAAAATTATCCGACAATTCACAGCTATTAAATGAAAACATCAAACATCACCAAATTCTTAAAAAAAGGAATGTCCTATTGGTATCATAATTATGTCATACGTTTTTTTGGGAGGATTAGTATCATAGAACAATATACTATAATGTGTCCTCTATTCATAATACAACGGCGGTTTTCATTTTTAATGTCAAAACATTGTTGTCTCAGCTGATAAAACGCTTCAAATGTCATTCTCATTTTTGTCTGAATCCAATTTCCAACTGGTGCTTTGGATATTCGCCTTGCAACCGCGAAACCCGTGAACCGCACAAATAATTTAGATACAAAATGATGATTCCACGCCCGATATTTCAACGAAGCTGAAACAGATAATAATGTTGATACAAGAGTATGACCAGTCAGTAGGGAGGTCACGCTGCATGTCATATTTTGTTATACGCAAGAAAACAATGGAGTAACAGTGACTGCAATATTTGCTAGATATAGCTTCGGAAAATGGTCTATTTGGGCATCTCAAAAACTGAGAAACGTGCTAAAAATCAGGTAGAATTTTAGAGGAGGGTCAATAACATCTGCAGATCGGTAAAATGTATAGTATTAAACACGTTTTGTGACCAAATTTATGTCGTACAATGTTGGAAAATTCACGTTTTGAAAATCTGTGGTCTTCGAAATTACAGGAATCCTAACTCATTCTAAACCTCACCAAATCATGAAATGAACCCTCGTCCACAAAAAATTCCGTGTACGTATTGCTCTATCTGCTTGGAGATAGCGAAGACCACGGAAACTTCATAGCGTTATACCACGGAATGAAATCCGCCATTAGGCGCCATAGATATTACATGGCGAACATCGTACAGATTTGCACTGCAGTCCTCTGTGTACGGAGTTTTGACAATAGCAAGGTCGTTCGACTATTGTGTTTGTGCATGTTTGTGACTACTGACCCCGTTTAACAATCTTCATAGCTTTTATATAGGGCTTGGGTGACCTAACTATTGACTGTGACCGTATGTACACGGAAAATAAGAATATCGATTCAAGGACCATTGACTTGTTCATAATGGCACAATTGGCCTTGGGGTGTAGGGGAAGGTGGGGTAATGGCGGACGCGGGGTAATGGCGGACAGGGCTGTATCTAAAGGAAGGTGAAAGAAGGTGGTATTTTGCCACCCTATGATGTTAGGTGCCTCTCCATTGAAATCACACAAAACCTAAATGGGATGGTTGTCTCGCAAATTCTTGCGAGAATTACAAAAATCACTTTTTGGGCAAGTTGATATTTTGGTGCATTACTTTCTCTTTGAAACTGGTATTTCTACATCAAGGAAAACAAAGTCTTATTATTTTTTTATTTAATGTATGATACCTTCTGATAAAAAAGAAATGAATTCGGAGTCACAATGATGAGCATAATAATAAGAGAGGATGTGCCCATACATTGTACATGGATTGGGGTAATCCCGGACATGTACCGTTTCCATGGTAACCAATATGGGCGTGGTCAATTTAACATCATAAATCGGTAATAGTTGTTGACCATATAAATATGTGACATTGTTCTTTGATTTCTGCTACACTTTTAAAAATGGTATTTTTTAACGCCCATTGAAATACTGTATTCCAATAAAAAGAGGGCTGCCATTGACAAATACGGTCCGGGATTACCCCCAGAGTGTGGGGTAATGCCGGACGACGCCATTTTTTTTATTGCGTCGTAGCTTCGAATTTCAAAATGATGAGTTGATAAAAACTTGATAAAAGGTAGAACCATCACAGTGCTTTGTGTTTACATGATTTTTATTGTTATATGACGTATTATATGTGTGTTATACCTCTCTGACAAAAGGTGTCCGCCATTACCCCACCTTCCCCTACAGCTTATTGTGGTCTCAATAATTCAATTTACGCAACGCTGAACAAATAGCGTAAGCCTCCTACATTCAAATTAAAAGCTCCTCATTGAATTTGTCAGACAATCATTCCAAATAAAGTGAAAAGTTTCGTGTGGATCCACAAAGATTATGGGGGAACGATTAAAACAAAACCAACATTGCTAAATGTAATATGATACTAACGGAAAAAATAGGTTCCCGGTGGGATTCGAACCACAGGCCTTTCGATCACAAGTCAGATGCGCTACTGATTGAGCCAATGGCGCACTGTATAACGATATGACAACAGAAATGCATTGAAATATCCTTCGTGAACATTATTCCATAAATCGGAAGTTAAAATGCTTTATATTTATAGTTTTTGTATGTTTTTAAGATGGGTTCTCGCCCAAAAATTGATTCGAAGCTGCTTTATATTGTAACCCTGGTTTCATTGACATGAATAGACTGACTTTTCGAAACATTTCTAGACATGGATTTCGTTCATATTTGCTGTTTGTAGCCGGTCTCACTTCGGTATTGCATCATGGGTTTATATTATGTGTACGCGGAGTTTCGGGTATGTAGCGAGTCATGTGACTTTTGCCCAGGGCAAACACTTGAGATCCGGAAAGGCCTTTAAGAAGATATCGAAAACCTTATTTTGTGTACAAAGTTTCTTTGTGGGTATATACTACGCAACTTCACCCAATTCACGTATCTGCCACCGTCATCCCTGACTGTTCAAAGGTTAAGCGATACTTGAGTGTAGTTGGGAAAGCATATTTGAATGTTTAAGAAAAAGCCTTGTACTTTTTGTTCGCCAAATCCGCTTTGCAGCTATATCGAATTTCATATTATATTATACGCAGTGCTATAATTGCTAAGTGAGTAGAAAAAATATTGATGAAGATATGTGTGGTATTCTTTTAATCAGTTTAAGATATGGATACTACATGCGACTAAACAGTATCAGTTGTAGACAACTGATCGAATTATATTACTAGTGGGGAACGCAACGTGGAACTCAGACATAGAAGATAGTGTAAAACATGGACAATATTGGGTTATCCATGGGCATTGGATTTTTAGAATCGCAACCTGTCTCGATGAAGCCGACAAGAAATGTGAAGGTAAAAGAGGAGGCAAAAAACAATAACAAAGCCTATCGCTTGCACAACAACAAAGGCCAAAAAATCGCGGACATCAAGCCAGAGTGTTGATTGGCCCGGCGCCATGTCCCCAAGACACACTGACGCAACGCCAGAGGGCAACTGTCTGCTCCAGTAAATAATTTGGTTTATGAAAGTAGGGGCTTTCATAAACTTTATTATTTACAGATAGCAAACACAAGAGAAAAACATTGAGTGTATCGCTCGTCGGCTACAACGAATTTATTTCTTGATACAAGAGCACTCTGTGCTCCAAAATAGAATTATTTTCTATTCACTATGATACAACATGTAGACCATATACAATTTAATGTACCAAATGAATTATTGATTTTTCTACGACCAATTTAAAAAAATTAGCATCATTTAAATTATTAATGTCATTACATATAGTTGTACCTCAATTAATTAACACAAATAATTTTATCATGAATAAACGCTCGTCCATAGATACAATAGGTGACGAAGCTCGTTTGTATAATTAGTAATAAGCCTTGACAATGAATATTCACATTGACCATGTAAGATGGTTTAACTTTTGAAGGACCATAAACCATTAATACAATCATAACCATAAGATTCCAAGAATGGTAAAACTACCCTTAATCTTATACCCTAGAGAATTGCTCATAAAGAAATCTACCTATGGCTAAATTATTCAAATAATATAGGACCATAAATCCATTTATACAATTCTCCATCATATGCAGGCGCGTGCCCAGGGGGGGGTGGGGGGGGGTGGGGGGGGTGGGGGGGGCTCAAGCCCCCCGGGTCCCCAGAGGGTAAAAAAAAAAGAGGGGGAAAAGGGAGGGGAGGGGAGAGGAGGAGGAGGGGAGGGGAGGAGAGGAGAGGAGGAGGGGAGAGGAGGAAGGGAGGGGAGAAGGAGCCGGGGGCACTGACATTGTAAAAAGGGTATAGATATAATAAGGTATGTGCCGCGCTGAAGACCCCCTTTTTCACCCTCTGCTGCTTTCTTATGACACCCCTTTTGAGCCTGCATCAGTTCTTAGGACTCCAATTTGATTGAAAATTCAAAAATCGCGAACATTTTGCGTTCCAAACCCCATTTCTTTGAACATTTTGCGTTCTTAAGCCCAGAAAAATCGCAAATTTGCGTTCTTGCTAATCAAAATTGAACCATAGGCCAGTTCTCAAGACCTACTTTTTTGAAGAAAAAAATCAGTTCCTAAGACCCTATTTTTTGTCATAAAATCCACTCAGTTCAGTTCTGTATCCCCCCCTAATTGAGACTCTGGGTGGCACACCCCTACCCAAAAAAAAGTTGAGTGCCCGGGGAGGAGGAGGGGAGGGAAAAGGAGAGGCCGGGAGCTTTTATTAGTGTCTCTCACTTTTTCTCTACGTCTCTGAACCACCATGTGAGTGTTTTATAACGAAAGTAAATATTGATAGGGAGAGTTTTAGATCATCCAGGCAAGTTAAAACCCTACAACTCGGCCCTCTGAATCACCAGTGGCGTAACCAGGGAGACAGCCCCCTCCCCCCCCCCCCCTCCCCCCACATTTGCAAAAGAGTAAAAAATAAAAAGGAAGATAAGGAGGAAGGGTAACGAGCATAGACAGTGCAAGCGGGGAGTGCTCCCCCCCATCATTGTCAATTTTTATGATTCTCCCATCATTGTCACGGTGATGACGATGCGCAGAACACCCCAGTGCACCGCCCCCCCCCCCCCAAAAAAAAGCCATTTTTGTGCGCGAATTAGTTTCAATAAATTAACTATTCAACAGTGGGGGGGGGGGGGAGGGGGGTGAGTGAGGGTGGAAGATCGCCCCCCCCCCCCCCCCCCCCCCAATATTGACGTCGGTTCATTTGACCACAGGATTCATGGAATTATGATGGTCAAAAGTACACAGATGAAACATTTTCGCGCGCTCGAGTCAAAATGTACCTCGATCGTGCCAAAAATAGGTGTAAAAGTCGAAAGATTTCGCGCGCTTCGCGCGCATTTCTTGGCTCATAAAAGTCGTTGTCGGTTCATTTTCATTTCTCGCCCCCCCCCCCCCCATATGAATAACCTACCTATACGCCATTGCTATTCAAGCTTAACAACATGGTTTTAATAACGTTTTCTGGACCATTTTAGGGGGAAAAACTAGAAATTTTGGCGCGCTTCGCGCGAGTTGGATTCAATGTTTCTTTATTCAAGTTATAAAAAGATGGCTTAAGGAACGTTTATCTGGACCATTTTAGTTTTAAAAAAGTGACAGTTTGTACGCTCAGGAACGTTTTTCTGGAGATTTTTAAGTGTTAAAATAGCAGACTAAGTGTATCTGCTCCATTAGTACTATAGGATGCTGTGTAATCCTTCTTCTTAGGTCTCAGGTTGCTGGTGTGTCCACACTTCTTCTTGCGGCAGTTATGGGCACGGGGATGCAGTCTGGCTTTGCGCGAATAGCTTTCAATGTTTATTCCAGCTTTATAACAACGTTGCAACATGTTTCATGGACCATTTTAGTTAGTAAACTAGACATTATTGCTCGTTTCGAGCCAATTGGTTTCATTTTTTATTATTCAAGCTTAAACAAAATGGCTTTAAGAACGTTTTTCAGGACCATTTTAGTGTTAAAATAACCAGTTTTTGCACAAATTATTTTCAATGTTTTATTATTCAAGCTTAACAAGATTGCTTCAGGAACGTTTTCAGGACCATTTCAGTGTAAAAATAACCATTTAGTAGGCCTTTCATTAACTTTAATATTGAACGGTTCAGAAGTATGAAGCATTATTTTGTTATGATTAGTGCAAAGTTCACCACATTGAAAACTACATCACTCTCGTGTCGGCTACATCGTTAGCCTCGTCTTCGGAGCACTAATTGCCCTGAGCATGCTCAGTTGGATAGCACGGCCCTCTTTTGACGTAAATGGGCCAATTATAAATAACGTCTATTAGACGAGACTAAGAAATATACGATGCATGTAGTAAAACAAAACGTGTACAAGTCCTAGGAATTTAAGTTATAGTACCTTTAAATTCATTAAATCAGCAAATCGTGATATGCCGGTATGTCAGAACACATAATTGTGTATATACACACACAAGACACTATGTACACAAACTAAGGTTTTCAATCTCTTCTTAAGACAAGAATAGTACTTGTTTATGGTATAAGGTTGGTATTTATGTTTTTCAATTACATTGCTATATAACTTTGCCGTTAAGTTTCATGATGCACTCAGTATTGAATTAATCTTGACACCGTTTTGATATTATTATGGCGAGAATTTGGAAGGAATTTATTGTCCAAAACTTTCCTAGTGCATCCAATAGTTCAGGTAAACTAGGGTTGGTTCAACTTTGACATAAATTAAGAAATACTAAGCTGTCGTACGCCACAATAATTAGTGCAATATCTCATTGATTAAAAGAATTTCTTTCTCCAAAATGTGTAAGAGATTCAACTTGGGACATAGACTGAGAAAATCAACTTATCTCATTTTCTTGTCAAAAAATCATCAGACGCCGGTATGCTAGAACAGTGACGAAATGTTCTTGGTTCATGGCATGTGAATGCACTTGATCCATGGTAATAGATGAGGCCATAGAGCGGGCCAGGTGAAGTTAAACAAATACCTATGTATACGTTTGTTAATTTGATTTTCTAAATTAGGGTGAAAGCTGAAAGCCGCATGGAATTCTTTTGCGTCTATTCTCTCTTGTTTGGAAAGATTTAAAAGAGGCCAGGCCCAGTCAATTCAGGCTTTCAACGGTGTTAACACGACGAACATGACATTGGTATGCAAGGGCCAAATGGTGGCTTGCATATGATTGTGTAAACATGTAAACAGAATTCGTACACCATTGTGTACACGGTGTATGTAGTTGGAAACGTAGTAAAGTATACATAATGACTGCAGATGAAATTTCGGCCGAGTGAACCACCAATGACGGGTAGCTAAAGAATAGCGCTACCTCGCTAGTAACTGAGGCGTAACCCAAAATTTTGAGAGCGCCAATGCGGATTAATTTACTAGGCTAGTAACTGGCGGATAATTTACGCTAAATGTTATACCTGACCGGACCCAAGAGTAAGTTGGGGCATAACATTGTATGCCTCAAGTCAGTCGATTCTAGCAGTACCGTAGCGTAAATTTGTTGTGAACATTGGAGGGGATGATTCGCTGATGCTGAAGGACCAATTGCGCTTGCATGCCCAGGGGGTGTCTATCTGAAGTGGAATGTGACCCCCTCATAAGCTGAAAGATTTCATATTTTTGAAAATCTATTCATGCAATTTGGTGATTTTTTTTAGTCAAAATTTAGATCAACTCCTTTTGCCCATTCAAACACTAATCCAACCGACTTTGGGTCATATGACCAAAATGTACTAATTGTCCAAGGATCTTAAATAATGACTAAATAAATAAATAAACTTATTATTGTTTTTATTAATTAAAAACTTTCAACATTATTGTGAGTGGAAGAGTAGAACTAAAAAACGAGAAGGAAAAAAGAAGCATATCGTGCCGTGCGTGGTCTGGGGATCGAACCGGGGTTCTGCGGTTATCAAGCGAAGGACAAGGTATCCACGCCACGGAAGTATTTGTGTTAAGAGATGTGTTATAATTCTATATAATTGTTTCCATCGGGTGCTTGTGTTTTTCATTAAAATTGTGCGTTTTGGTGCAATGTTTGTATGTGCCCCTCGCCCAAAATATGTTTGTAATGTCATGATAGTCCTTATTTTTGAAAAAGCGATAAACAAACTTCAAAATTTTTGGCCATAAAATGGCCTCATTTTTTCCGGATCGCAGGCCGACTCCACGTGATTCTTGATTTACACTCACCTATGACCTAGCGAGTGACGACACGTTTTTAATATTACGGAGGACCATTCACGTCAGAATTTTACAGTAAACTATAGGTTAACACTTGGCATATGCGCCAATTAATTTTGTAAGGGGACGATGCTGAATAATGTGGATATTTACCTCGCTAGTTGCTATTCTGGTGGTACTCGCCAGTTATGCTCTAAGAATTACATCGTTAGTAAGTTACGCTACAGTTAGAGCATAACTATTAGGGAGGTAGCTTACCTCCCTATTAAGTTACCCGTCATTGGTGCACTCGGCCGACGCTTGTACTTTCAACAAACTGGGTCATCAGTTGATATTCACCTGTCTTCATGGTCTTGGGAAGTTTCGGCCGTCTTATAATTAATACTCCCTCGAGGTAAGAGGTCAGCAGTGATGTACACTACCTTCCGTTATTAGGTTATGAATATAATAACAAAAAATCTGCTTCTAGCATCTGCTGCTCATACACATAAATAATGACACAGGCTAGCCAACCACAAGAAGACTTACGGCCGGCCGAGTGCACTGAGGAATAGCGCTACCTCGCTAGTAAGTGAGAGGTAAATCATAATTGTGAGAGTGTCACTGGGTTATTTTCCTTGTGATCAATTTGGCTCAATTTATCTAGTAGTCTATTCATTCAATTTGACAATGCAAAATTGTTGTATAATATCCGTAAAATAATATAGATTTATTTGTAACAACTCTTCTCTCTCCTCTATCGGTCTTTTTTTCTCTCTGTGTCTTCCTTATGACAATGTTACAAATCTTACTTAATATATATTTAAAAAAATAGGATCCTTTTACTGGCCGGCAATATTGACACAAAGTTGGATATTGTGATTGTCGCTCGGTTATTATAGATATCTAGATGTATAAGTATTAAGATAATTTGAAGTCTGGTACGTACCTCAAAATACAACTTTTGATAAGGTATTTATTATGTTTTACCAGATAGTCGGCATCAACCGCATGTCCATGTATCTTATTCTATAATATTTAATCTCAGTTCTTAACATTAATTCCGTGGTATAGAGTTCTGTTCTGTTTCTAAAACTTGGTTGGTTATCTTCACGGATTGTTGCTAGATTAGTCTGTCCATGGACTTGGTCTGTCCGAAGGATCCATCCCAGTAAAATGTAACGCAAAAGGATAGGTGTAGTACCGGAAAAGCTTGGTACGGAACCAAAAAAGGTGGCACTATAATAAATAGAAAGATTACCAAAAGACGTTTGTGATAATCTTTCCTCATGTGCAAATGATTAATTTTAAAAGCATTCTTGGATGAATACATAAATAATAAGTTTCGTGGTAAACTTTTATGATATTTCAAAATATATACATCTGTCATGCTCATCCTTTTTATAATATCAATGTAGAAACTATTTGGGATCTACTATTTGAAAACTCAGGTAACATAGTTTGTGAAATTATGCTTGCCTACATTCTGTAGCTTGCACTTAATTGTTCCTTCAAATCATCAAATATTGTTGCATGTACGGAACAATTGTTTTGGATTGTAAATGAAAATGTCTCAAATTCTCAAGTCATACAAATTACACATTTCATATATAAATTACTACAAAATTAATAATACAAAACAGTACTTACATGGTCCGCTCAAATCATAAGGCACGTTCAAAAACATATCTCCAAAGGGCGAGGTCTGCACACTGAAGACATCAGAAGTGTTGGTCCGTTTCTCCCAACAACAAGTATGGTCGACGTTACTGTACCCCCAAGTACAATGTCAAGACTGAATACATTATGTCCTTGCTAGCACAACAAAATCACATTTATTTTCTGTGCAACAGCATCCCGGCTTATACAAGTTATTATTCTTGCGCCATGTATATCAAGTCAAACCATGATGTCTGCAAAAACCTAAAACCCTGATTCGGAGTACATGCTATATATACATGTCTACTCAATGATGGTAAAGTGAGGAATGGTTACATTAACCCAGCCCTACTTCCAAGAGAGGAATTATACAATTCAACAGGTGATGCAATTCTACACCTGGTTTTGAAATGATATAATTATATACTATTGATGCATCAACTAAAAGTTTGTTATGACTCTCTATTCAATAGTCAATCTTAAACCATCCCGAATTTACATATCAATATACCCTCTATAGTCACCATCCTATTGTCCACATTTATCCAACTCTGATCCCACTCTGAGTTAACGCATGGGTGAATATCATGGTTTACAAAAATGTTAAGGGTGTAGTCATATTTTATGAGAGTATATTAAGGGAACGGTCAAGATTATAACACATAGGGTTTGAAATAATCATAAATCATTATTTAATATCAGAATGATTTATAAAATGGGTTCTAATGTGACAGAGAGCTCCAAACCGGAGTAAGCTACTAGGTTAGTACTTAGTTAACACCGATTATTTACGCTAAATCTTATACCTGCCCATACCCAAGAGTAAGTTGGAGCATAACGTTATGCTGCTGCAACTATCGATACTAAATTGTTTGCAAGGTGTATGCTGACATAGTTATGTCGATGAAATAGGTGACTTTAATCAAAACATTTGCTTGGATTAACTGAACACTGAAGTCAAATCAATTATTTATCAAGCAATAATAATATATAATTGTAGATAGAAGTTAAATAAAGCAATCAAGAGATAAATGATAGATAAATAAATAGAAATAAAAATAAAATATGAAGCATATACCTTTATAATGTATAAACATTTGACATAAAAATGATGTTACATTAATCCACCATCAAGTTAAAAAACAAATTCAAATTCAAAAAACAAAATCAAATTCAATGAAATATAAGGAATACACGGAGGATCGAACCCGTGTTTGTCGATTGCAAGTGACACGTGCAACATAAGCACGCCAAGGATAACGACGAGTGTATGGATGATAGTTTTATAATTTAACCATTGATCCATTTATTTAAAACGAACGGATTTTGTCGTGACATTTTTGCCATTTTATACCATATTTGTATGTTACTCTCGCACAAAATGTGTTTGTTGAAAGAACGGTAACAAACTTATTAATTTTCGAACACAAAAAAATGGCTCGACTGGACGCAGTGTGACGTGTTGCATTATTCATGTTATTTAAATCAATGTTTGACATAGCGACTGACGACACATTTTTATAATTCTTTACGGAACACCATTTACGTCATTATGATACGTGTACTCGACAACTTTTTTTTTGAAATGGGATGATGTTAATTTGTTTGGATATTTACCTCTCGCTAGAAACTATTCCGTTCTTTTATTCTCCAGTTTTGCTCTCAAAATTACAACGCTAGTAATTTACGCTGTAGTTAGGGCATACGTACTAGCGAGGTAGCTTATATCGCTCTTAATTTACGCCAGTGTTGTGCACTCGGCCGTATAAAGTACCAATTTGCACCCATACTATTATAATAACAAATCATGAAACTTTACCCATGTGGATATACGCCATCACCGTCAAACGGGGACCTCAGATATAAGGCGCCTGTTTGATTTGAAGAATAGAGCAAAAGAGAAAGCATGGCTCTCTGACCTTCCTGCTCAGACTGAGTCATGGCAAAGAAACCTCATTTTGAGACATTCTTCTGAATGTAATTGGACCCACCCCATGGCGATACTGATTTTGCTGCTCTGCAAACTGACTTCATCGCTCATCTTTTGAAGCCTAGATCTTGCAACCACTTGTAACGGTAGCAAGAAGCCATCCAAAATCTTTGCATTCTGCTCCCAACTCTGAATACTTTGTATTTTTTTTCTTTCATGAGATTTGTATTTTCCCATGAGACAGTCAGCTCACCGATGATTACCTCCTTTTCAGCCTCTTGCCATATGATAATATCTGGACGTTATGCTGTTATCAGCATCTCTCCTTGAAATTCTCCTTTGTCATTCGGGTCGGCCCTAACGCACCAGTTGTTAAATGAAGACAGGGCGTTCACTCTTGCTCTGGGATTGCCCTCCTTCACAAATGATATGCAGTGCTTGATCATTGTTGTTTGGAGCTTGTGACATGTTGATTCGATCAACTTGTTAACTTGAACGACTAACATTGGCATGCAAGGGCCGAAGGGTGACGTGCGTGCTTTAAATAGGTAAACACATTTCCACATGATGTATGTCGTGGTAAGCGAATAAGATTTCTTGTACTGTAGTATTCAAAAGGTGTTGTTTAATCGAGATATTTAGTGCCTCTGCCCTAGCTCGATGAACTAATTCGGATACATGCTCCTTAAACACAACTTCTATACTAAAACAGAATATCAAGCAATACATGACCTTGGTGACCAATGAACCGAAGTTGATAAACGATGATGTTAAAATTTTGTGCGAATTGAGTTTCAGGTATTATTAAAATCACTGGCATTTATACTATAATATCAGAATACTACTTTACAAGATATTACAACCGAAATTGCTTTCATTTAGGTACATTTTAGAGCCCGTATACATGGTATATATCGCCATGAGATATGTATAGTTGATTGCAGTTTAATCAATGTTTTCTACGCCAGTCTGACAAAATGACTTCCCAAGGCGATTTTGTCTATGCGTGTATTTGTAACTTTCGTTTCTACATACTACGAATGAGGAAAGTAGGGACGGGGGAATAACAGAATAAACGGGTAATCAACTCGCCCTGTCACATCGATAATACATTTTACATAAGCAACAGGGCCGTATATTGATTGGTAATTGATTAGATAATTTACACTTTTTATGATGTACCTGTATTAACGTGTAAAGATTTGCTTTTTCAATTTGAACGGGATTTAAGGACAAATTAATTTAACGCCACGTGTTTATTAAAGCACACTACTAGTATGTAATTTGAATTCAGCACACACGTTGGCATTCTAGCTATCAGAGTCCATATTTCCCCTAATAAATCAGTCAATGTCAATGTTATTGTCTATAATTTGTTACAGAGATATTTAAGATTTAGAAAGAGTGCACGTGACCGATATGTACGGTTTTGTGCCTTAGAATTGGCCACATGATCTGCACTTTGGAAATCATCCGTTTCCGTTACATATGGACATTCGGTTCTACTGTATCGCCACAAAAGTATAACCAGTACTCAGACCAATTTACTATGATTTGTTGCTAAGATTCAAAGCTACAATGGTGAAATATTTCATAGGACTGGCTTATATAACAGCAAAGTTATGGGGCAGGAGGTAGAACTTAAAGCGGCATTGAGAGATGCGTATGGGAGTGTGCCCTCAATTCGCAGTATATCGTGTAATATTGCACAATTTTTTAATTTCGATGTAGATCACATCGAAATTAACTGCAGAATTCGGCACAAACATGGCTTCACTAGAATGTTACGTGTCTGGGTTCTATTATACCTTACAATTGAAACTTTTCATTTTTTTTTAAATTTCATTTTTATCGCCAATCTCTCCGTGCCCCTTTAATGACCGTCGTATGTCAACACAAGTGATACCAATTACCTGCAGATACTGTGAAAATAAACAGTGTATGACAAGTAAGCCTATATAACTTAGGGTTAATGTCCCATAATTAGCAGCATGGTTATGTTTTGACACTGGCGATCTTTACCATCGACAACTATCTGAACATGGTAATGTGATAACTATTTTGGCACAAACATATCACACCAGTCATTGAACATGCGTACAATGAAGTATGCCCAGAAGCCTTCATTTATCTAATACATTATGCCACGTGTGGTACAACTTGAGCTACCTATCTCTTGTCTGTGAACCCTAACGGCTAAATCAACTTGTTTCATCTACTAAGGGAAACCATTAAGCTGAAATGGTTTCTCAACTGGACGTAAAACCTTGTATGTCACGAGTGGCCACTATGCCAGGCCGGTTATAATGTGCACTTATGTACGCAATTACCGACTTTCCTGTTGGGACGAGCATGCTCTAAACAAACAAACAAATATACCTGACACCAAGGTGTAAAATTCTTACTCAAATCAACTTCAATTTACTACAGACAAGACAGAATAGATTTGTTAATCAAACTATGCATCAATGATAGCTTTTAATTACTCTTTAATTTTAATTTTATATGCAAATACTTGTTTCCAAAGGACCAAAAACATAGGTTGTGTTAATTAACCACCAATTAACACCTTGTAGTCTATACCTCCTATTGGTTAATCAAAGTACAGCAATATACCCTCATAAGTAAATACAAGTGCAATGCACAACACACAAGAAAAGTTTAAAAAATAAACATTGTAAAATGTATGTTTTACCTTCAACATAGACGATAGAAAAAAGCCATAATATCCAACAACCTGCTGGCGAGCATGCTAATCCTGTGGTATTTACACACTTTAAATTCGTCGTCCGCGTTTATTTAATATAAGGTAGGGATCTTTTTGTTGATAAGAAGTAGAGAGCGACGTCTCATCTCTAACTCACCCCAGCACTGTGTGTGTGCACAATGATGGGCACTAACCAAGGTTTTCCGCCCATGGTAAAAAGAAATCTCATGTATATAGTAAAGTAGATAGACACTACTAACACTTATTAGGATAAGTCGCTGGCTCAAGATATATTCTCTCATCATTATGGTAATGTTTTCAGGCGGTGATGTTATCCCTCATCAAATATACCCGTTACCGGCTTACTGTTGTGTACAAGTAATGTGAGCGACCGTATGTGTGCTGACATTATACGATACGATGAATTCATTATGTTCCCACTCCCTTAACACTTTTGGACCAGTGATTTGACATTTCGCCCCAAGTGCATAAACTAACTAAATTTCATAACCCTGAACATGCTGAAAGTGGGCCAGATAGTCAGCGGTTAACAACATATTAGATGATTTATTACCGCGGCAAAATTTCGAAATCACCGGTCCAAAAGTGTTAAGGGATGAGAACATAATGTTTATGACAAAACTCACTATCAAATTCGAACTGGCAAGTCAAGTGACTTACGGGTGAATCCTTGAACTAAGCATCCAATGCATAGATTATAGGTAACTTATCCCATTTAATTTCATAAACCCCTTTCAAACGTTCATTGTACTAGAGTAGCGTACAAAATCCGAGCTATACCTGAAAATCATAATATCATGGTAGAATGGCAATATTCTGTTTGAATGCTATCTACCAGAAATCAATTCCAGTTAGTCACATCTTGAAGAAATGGGTTGTTTCGTATTTCATTTACGAATTAAAGACTTTGTAAAAATCATGTGGCATTTTCAAGGTTTCTTTTGAGACACAATAAAGATATTGATCTCTGCCTGAAAGCTATAGGAAATCTACCGTAAGTTATATATTTTTACCTGGTGAATATCATGTTCATATTGACGCACAATGTCCACGAGGAATATTATTATATGAACTATGATGATATTTGTACGAGAAAACAATAGCGATCGACTTAGACCTGAGAAAGATAACTCTGATGAGAAGCTGTAAAACTATAGTAATTGGGCCAGGAAATTCCTTAATTCAGTTCAATTCAAGTAACAACTGTTCCAAAATCAACACGCTTTTGCAACCGTGTTGTCGAATGTGCACCTAAGTAGCAGGCATATCCAATGACGATACGATAGACCAGGCTAAAAATGAGCACTTGGAGGCGTTCTTTATCTCATGTGGTTTTTCTAGGCAAAAATTGTCAAATTCCATAAAATAGCATAATATCAACCGGAATGTACGATGAAAATAAACTTTCAACGAGAGATGTATGTAATAATCCAAAATCCAAAATAGCTGCCAAAATGGGTCCCAAAATTGCTGCAAAAATTGTCAAATTCCATAAAATGGGATAATATCAACCTATATGTATGACTAAAATATAGTTATAATGATGGGATGTATTAGATGTTATTAGACCACTAGTTACTCATAGTATTTTTGTTTTGTTAACACACTTAAAAATCCAAAATGGCCCCCAAATGGGTCCCAAAATGACTGAACAAATTGTCAAAATTCCATAAAATGGGATAATATCAACCAAAATATATGATGAAAGTATAGTTTTAACATTGGGATGTATGTATTAGACCACTAGTAACGCATATCCAGTATATTGCATGGTAATAACATACTTTAAATCCAAGATGGCCACCAAAATGGCCGATGTAAATATAAAAAATAGTCTATACATGAGTGTATGATAATCCAAAATAGATATTGTAAGAGTTTATATTACATCACATTCACCAAATAGTATGTTCAAAACTGATAAAGCTATTGCTTTTAGATATAAGGCTAACCTCTGACCATTTTGATTCAGTATCACTTTCTAAAATGGCTGCCAGAATGGATAAGTTGATGTTAAATGACCTAACACAATTATTTGTATTGCAAATGGCCATACTATGTACTACCAATACCCCCAAATATAATGGGACAGCATTCACTACATGTCTATGATAAAGCCTAGGGGCTGTAGATCTAGTTTGGGTATTCTAAAATATCAAATATCCAAGATGGCTGCAAAAGGTTACATTAACTGAAAAACAGTATTGTTATTGTTAGTGGTACATTAGATATAACCAAATTGTTATATCTACAGCTTTTAATCCATCCAGTAAACATATTTGTATATGTGACAAGGTATGATTGAATGGTATAAACTCCATTTTGACAATGTGATGCTATAACCTCCAAATGGTCAATGAAATTACCTCCAAATTGTCAAAATATTTACCACAGGTGGCCACCAATTGTCCAAAATATGACCAAAATGGAGTCTATACCATTCAATCATACCTTGTCACATACAGTTACGTTTACTGGGTAGATTAAAATCTATATATATAATATTTTGGTCATATCTAATGTAACACTAACAATAAACTAATACTGTTTTTCAGTTATTTTAACCTTTTGCAGCCATCTTGGGTATATCAAAATAAAAACTAGATCTACAGCTCCGAGGCTTTATCATAGACATATATTGAATGCTGTCCCATTCAATCTGTCCCATTAAATTTGGGGGTATTGGTAATTGGTATTACATAGTATGGTCATTGACGATACAAATCAATTGTTTTAGGTCATTAAACATCAACTTAACCATTCTGGCAGCAAATTTTGAAAGTGATACAGAATCACAGAATGATGTGGGCTTTATATCTAAAAGCTTAGCAGTTTAGAACATACATTTGGTGAATGTGATGTAATATACACTCTTACAATTTCTATTTTGGATTATCATACACTCATATAGACTATTTTTTTACATTTACAGCGGCCATTTTGGTGGCCATCTTTGATTCAAAGTATGTTAATACAATGCAAATATACTGGATATGAGATATTAGTTGTCTAATACATACATCCCAATGTTAAAACTATACTTTCATCATATATTTTGGTTGATATTATCCCATTTTATGGAATTTCGACAATTTGTTCAGTCATTTTGGGGGCAATTTTGGATTTTAATGTGTGTTCACAATGCAAAAATACTAGATATGAGTAACTAGTAGTCTAATACATACATCCCATCATTATAACTATATTGTAATCATATATTTAGGTTGATATTATCCCATTTTATGGAATTTTACAATTTTTGCAGCAACTTTGGGAGCCATTTTGGCAGCTATTTTGGATTGTTAACTATGTTAACAAAGCAAAAAATACTGGATATGAATTACTAGGGGTCTAACACATACATCCCATCGTTGAAAGTATATTTTCATCGTACATTTCGGTTGATATTATGCTATTTGATGGAATTTGACAATTATTGCAGCCAGTTTGGGACCAATTTTGGGGGCCAGTTTTCAGATTTTTTTTGGGACCCCCTGAAAGAACCCCCACGGTTAGGGCAAAGTTTATAGAGCAATGATATTGAAAAACATAAATATCAAAGTTTTACCCAAAATAAGTAGTATTATTGTCTTAAGATGATTTTGAAGAAAAATAAAATTTAAATACAAAATAAAAAATAGAAAAAGAATAGAAATAAATATATAAAGAAACGGTCGGGACTGCAGTACACGGTCGGTCGGACGTGGTGGGGGGGGGGGGGGGGCTAATGGATGAGACCAAAGAGCGAGCCAGGTAAGATTAAACAAATATATATTTATACGTTTGTTTATTGGATTTGCTAAGTTAGGGTGAAGCAGAAAGCCGCATGGTATTCTTTTGCGTCTGTTCTTTCTTGTTTAGAAAGATTTGAAAGAGGCCAAGCTCTGCTAATTCAAGCTTCAGACGGTTAAACGCCAAGTATTTGCATGCGGCCAAATGGTGCCCTGTCATTTCTGTATAGGTAAACCATATTATATATAACACCTCATTCATATTTATAAGGGTATCCTCATTTTTGATTGGTTTATTTCTGACAAGGTCGGATAAATTAAGAAGCCTGCCGAATGCTTGTTTGTTTTTATACTACTACCAAACATTAGGAAGTTTTGACTACCGTCCCGCTAATCAACACCGTTTCCCGAAACAATTCTAGAGCTTATCAATATTACATACATATTAAACGGTGACATGAAGTACGAGGTTGACAACAACAAACATGGGGATATGCTATCACCGTTAAACGGGGATCTGTGCCTATGGTCTATGGTCTCTCCAGATGACCAACGTAGCACTTATCAAACTGCATTATACATTTCACGGACATAAATTATGCTAATGAGCTAATTCGTGAAGGGCGCCGCTCATTAAATGACGTCACTCACATCATCGATATTTTCGGAACGGCAAATTTGTAGGTTTGAAATTCTAGGTCGAGTAAAATGATGTGCTTATTTGTTGTCTGTGAGCTTTTGTGAATTTTTTCCCGAATTGGAATATTTTTTTATTGAAAATAGACAGTTCAAATTAAACGTTGGTTCCAAGTTCAACAGACAGCACATGTATTTAAGTACACAGCAACAACAATATTCAGGCAACATTTGAGAAAAAACGATGCCCGGCTTTGCAAGGGAGTGTACGGGGAAGTGTATGGGTGAACATGACAAACCAAAACAGCCTAGTAAATACCCGCCTCCGTGGCGCAATTGGTTAGCGCGTTCGGCTGTTAACCGAAAGGTTGGTGGTTCGAGTCCACCCGGGGCGTTGTTTCTTTTTGCATTTAATGCAGATCGACAAATCACAGTAAAAATCTAATATTGACAAAATCACAGACCACTTACACAAAAATCGCATCTGCGCATGCTCCTGTCGCGATCGAAATCCAACACACAAGCAATGGGCGAGTTTTATAAGTGCGTAGTAAGCGGACGGGATCTAGCCCTCCTCGTAGGGCCACTATCACTATCCAGGGAAATACTATACTAAGATAGAATATAGAAACACTATCAGCCATCCTAGCCGAGTCAAAAGAGTGGCCCTCCAGTTTTGGACAAATGTGTGCCGAGAATCCGGCACTAGACCACAATGCAACACGATACCCGATGACATCATGCACACACTGGCCAATAGCAGTGCCAAGGAAGACAAGACAGTAGCCAGACCACATGTGGTGATGATAGGGTTCGTCAAACCGCAAAACGCGCAAGGTGTGAAATGTCCATTTTAATCACAGATCTTTAATTAGTCCCTCATCCTGTGTGTATTTACTAAAACCGCAATTTATAGCCCAATTTGTGTATACGTTTGACACCAATGTAACATCTTGTTCAATTAAAACTACAATGTATGTAAGAAACAAATAAGAAATTGTTTGAGCCATTTTGGCAACACTTATTCACATTAGATGGACATTTGATAATAATTTTAGATACTTTGACAGTATAGTTCAACAGCACTTAGGGACCGTTCATTATTTATGCTGGAGGGCGGTTGGGTAAACTATAGGGGGTCATGTAACTTTCATATGTTGAAATAGGGGGGAGGTTATGTTACTTTTATTCTTAAACAGGGGGGGGGGGTTGTGTAACTTTTTTTAAAACTATACAGACGGTTGTGATTGAGGTGATTTTAGAGATTATTTTGGAGTGAAAATGCAAATTTTTTTCTGCGATTTGCGCATATTTTATTAAAACCTATCAACTTCAAAATGTGTTACTATGAGACGACTTCTGGACAGCAAATCTTGTCTGTGCCTCGGATGATGTGGTGGAAAAACATTAATATAATCATCAATGGTCAAGAAATTAGAGCCACGGGTGTATAATGTAACAAAATCCAATTTTATGATTTAAAAAAATGTAATTTTTTCCATGTTTTTCACCTCGACTCAGCTTTGCACCAATGCTCACAAAAGTAGAATGTTTTACTGGATTATACGTTTCTGCTAAGAATGTAGGCTAACTTGTTTGGGTTATAAAGACTCACAAAACCACCCAAAATGTATAAAATATGACACAATTTCCGCTCGCTACGCTCGCCATTACTACTTTCACACAATAAAAAAAGGGCAATCATAAAAGAATTATTGCCCGTTCAGATAGGGCACAAACAGAATTGGCCAACATATCCATGAACAAAATTCCAAAGGTAAAGACAGCCCCTATAAGTATGTGACAAGTTGAGTTTTTCAGGTAGGAGGGGGGGGGGGGGGGTGTAAAAAGCAACTGGTTAGCAGGGGGGTCATGTCATTTTCATTTTCAGCTGTAGGGGGGTTAGGTAATTTTAACATACAAGTCTTGAATTTGTCCCACCCCCCCCCCCCCCCCCCCCCTCTACCATAAATAATGAACGGTCCCTTAAGCCCTGTGCTTTTTAAAAATTTTAAATTGAGTTGGAACATTTCATTTTTATATGTTTGCATGCTAAACAAAATAGTGTCCATCTAACTGATGGCAATGGCATCTTTCACAGATGATGATATAAGACAAAGCATCTTGTCTCAGAAATACTTTGGTGGGGGGCTGGGCAACTGAAATTTGTCTGTGTCGAAACATTTTGACCTCTCCTTTACAAATTGCAAAACTTTTGTGACTCCCTTTAACTATTTTTAATATTTTTTATTGACCCCCCCCCCCCCCCCCCCCCCCCCCCCCCACACACACACACACACATACCTTACTATTTCATGTAGAAAAAGACCTGTTGGCTTCTTTTTACGACGCTGGCGGTCCGGACCATCCCACAATGTACAACATTTCAGATTCACTCAACATGAATGCCTCTTTTGCTTGAAAATAAAGGTTGCATGAAAATTTGCGCGTAGCGCGCAGAAATTTGTGTTTATCTCGTTAATGACCAGCTTTTTCAACAGTACTTTGTTGAAATTGTGGAAAGTTTCATTTTGTATACAAGTTTCATTTTGTCGCACAATTTGCAGTGGTTGGTCCGGACGTTGCTATGATCTAAGTTTTATTTTACACCCCAAAATGAAAATGTCCGCTTCACTCTTTAAATTGTAATGTTTCTAAAATAAAAGTTCAAAAATATTCGTGTGTAGCGGGATTTTTTTGTTTTGCTACACAAATTGTCTTTTTACACCTATTGCCTTTTAAAAACCCAGGCGTTATACTATGGCCACCCTTTTTTGACCCCCCGCCCTTTATTTACCAAAACCTTTTTGATCCCCCCTTTGGGCAATTTGAAACTTTTTAGACCCCCACAGTTTTGGCCAACCCCCCCCCCCCCCCCCCACCCACCAAAGTATTTCTGAACACTCCCTTACTGTTGTAAATGTTTATACGTTTAATCATGTTAATAGGTAATAAAGGCGAGTGCTAAAGGAATAAAACCAAACAAACCTGTTAAGGGAGTGTTCAGAAATACTTTGATGGGGCGGGGGGGGGCGGTCTAAAAAGTTTCAAGTTGAAAAAAGGGGGGGGGGGGGACCAAAAAGTTATGTTAAGTGCTAAATTTAATGTTGTCTGCAGACAGTTAAAACTCTGGAAATTAGTGTGGTCACTAAGTATCCAGGTTTGGAAGTATTTGTATGGGGTGCTATAAATTTGTAAGTCTTCACCACTACGGTGTGGGGTCAAGGGGCCCTCCAGGGGCGAAGCCCTTGGGGTAGGAGCCCCTGAAGCTGTTGGGTTTTAGCATGTTTGAATGGCCTAGAAAAGCTCTCCTTGCTATGAATATTTACATTTATTTTGTAATAAACTTTGACTTGGTTCAGAGACAGTATGGGTTCAGGGGGCAAAGCCCCATAAAGCTGTTGGGTTTTAGAAAGTTTGAATGGCCTAGGAAAGCTCTTCCTTGCTATATGAATATTTACATTTATTTTTAATAAACTTTGGCTTGGTCATAAACACTCTAAAATACGAGAGACACTATATGAAAGATTAAAAAACTACAACGCGCGAAGCGCGCAAAAAAAAATCCATTTTTATAAATGAAATGGTCCAGAAAACGTTCCTGAAGCCATCTTGTTTATGCTTGAATAATTAAATATTGTACACAATTTTACGCGCGAAAGGCGCAAGAATTAGCAGTGTTTTAACTACAATGGTCATGAAAACGTTCCTGAAAGCATCTTGCTATGCTTGAATAATTAACATTAAGACTAATACGTGCGAAGCGCGCCCAAATTTCCACTTTTTACTAAAATGGTCCAGAAAACGTTCCTAAAGCCATCTGGATATGATTGAATAATGAAATATTGAACATAATTATGCGCGAAGCGCGCAAATATTTGCAGTTTTTCTAACTAAAATGGTCCAGAAAAGTTCCTGAAGCCATCTCCATCTTGTTATGCTTGAATAGTTAAATATTGAATGTCCAGTTTTTTAAATAAAATGGTCCAGAAAACTTTCCTAAAGCCATCTTGTTATGCTTGAATAATAAAACATTGAAACTAATATGTTTGAAGCGTGCAAAAAATCCCGTTTTTTAACTAATATTGGACTGACGCTATATTTTTTCAAACATCTTAAAATCTTAGTGATTTTTGCAAGATTTTGCTAGCTTTAAAAACATAAAGTGATGTTTAACATCACTGTTGGTCCATAATATCAATATCATATCATAATCGACCATTTTAACGGATTTGTGTTGTCATTTTGAAAAGGGTTTTCAAGGGGAAAGGGTTCATATAGGAGCATGTACGAATAACTGCCCCCCCCCCCCCCCCCCCCCCCCCCACCCATCACACACACACACCCACTGACTGTCAGAGGAGAGAAATACTTGACTTTGGTATATCAAATTGGTGTGTTTATTACCCGTTTTATACCAGTTGTCTTTTTTCGGAAAATTGTTTTCTTAAGGAAGAGGTCCATATAGGAGCATGCACGAATTATACCCCCCCCCCCCCCCCCCCCCCCCATACACACCGTCCTCACTGTCAGAGGTGAGAATACATGACTTTGGTCATATTAAATCTAAGGGGGTGTTGTGCACCTCTTAATTTATTATTGGACTGACAATGTATATTTTTGCAAAAATCTTAAAATCTTAGGGGTCCCTCAAAAAGACCAGGGGGGGGGGGGGGGTGCTTGTAAAGTATCCGTGATCTGGAAGTTGGTCTAATTAACTTGTAATGACTCCGAATGATTTATTATGCATTTTCTACCAATGAAATAAATTAGGCCACTGATAACAACAAGCGATGATTGGGATCAAACAATAACCCTAACCCCACTAGACCATACAAAATCATCCAAAATAAAACTATACGCGCGTGCTGCTGCATTGGCTCGATAACGTCACCTACCGCAGGCATATGTGGCCACGAAGTTGTGGCCGCATGTGCGCTGGGGAGTTAGCTCAGTTGATAGGGGCACAGACTTGGGTGCGAATAGTCCCGGGATCGAATCCCGAGGGGTGCTCGGTGATTTTTCGGTTAAAAAAATGGTACTTTTTCCCCCTCCCCCCGATACACGCAAAAACATAGCCGTGGGAGTTAGGGTTAAGTTACGCCAGTTTGGTGCACTCGGCCGTATATGTGTTATGTGTACATTATTCAATCAAATACCAATTATATTTATAAACAAATAGGATCACGAACAATAGTTGAGAAATGCTCCTGTTGGGTATGAAAAATATATTATCGATTTGACCGGGCGAGTTGATAAATTGTGTATTCCCCTGTCCCCTAGTTGCCCTATTTCCAACATTCAAAGTTTCAAACACGTACAAGACAAAATCGCCTTGGGAAGTCATTTTATCAGACTGGCGTGGAAAACATTGATTATAACTATATACATCGACTATAATGTATGTATAGCTCTTGGTGATATATGGGCCCTAAAATGTTCGCCAAAGAAAGCAAGACTGTTTGATGTTATTATTTGTTTCCAGTAACGTTATGGTAATATTGTATTCTGATATTATATTATTTTAAAGGTGATTTCTATAATAGCTGAAAAACAATTCGCATACGATTTTCTTAATCCCATTTAATTTTAAAAAAAGAAGCGAAAAGTTTAAATCTTTGCACGTTTGCACAATCTTTGCATGTCATATAAAGTGTGAATTATCCAATCAAATACCAAACAAGGGTGCCATTAAAAATACATTCAGTTGAAATATGCCCCTGTTGCGTAGTATTGGTTTGACCGGGCGAGTTGATTACCGGTATAAATGATGTATTCCCCGTCCCTAATTTCCCTATTCCCAGTATGTAGACACGAACGTTTCAATACTACACGCACACAACATCGCCTTGGGAAGTCATTTTATCAGGCTGGCGTGGAAAAACATTGATTATATCATGATTATACTGAATGCTTAATACGTAGCCGTATACATATCTCATGGATTCATTCGATTTGATGTATTTTACCGTAACGTTATGGTAGTGAAGTAATCTGATATTATATTATTGAAGGAGGGGATTTTCATAGTAGCCGAAACTCAATTGGCACATAATTTTATCATCAAAAACCAGCATGGCACCCTTCGGCCCTTTTTTTTCCTTTTCTTCTTCTCCTTTTTTCTTTTAAATTCTTTACTTCAATAACATAACTATACAATAACATCAATATTCACAAAATTTAGGTAATAATAATATTAATAATAACAAGTATGTACAATGTGACAATCGATTAAAAACACTGAGATATAATATTTAAGATTAATTATAGGTCAAATGTCATACATACATATAGTATCACGACAAAATAGATATACATGACATAGTTATTACAGTGACAAGATTTGGGTGGTTGCCATATCTAAACTTGCTTATGCACAGTTTACAAACGGCGATGATGTAGTTAATAGATTTTAAATAATTATGGTCATAAATGATGTTGTGATAGTTGAATATAACAATTAATTGGTGAATACATAATACAAAACATATAGGCCTAGACAGTGTACGCGAAATGACTAGACTATAGCTGCTTAACGCTATTACATTTGAAAAAAGAAATGGTCGATATAATCAATTACATTGCATGTGTGACAAATATTATTATCTACTTTGCCCATCTTACATAAAAGTACTTTAGTGGGATAAATGTTGTGAAGGATTTTCCAATTTAATGAGATCAACCGCGCTTCATCGGTGCACTAGGTGATCCAAATGTTGGTCCAATTGAAAAGTAATTGGGGAACCTGAGTGACCAGAGGTTTGTACACAGAGGAGGAACATACAAATTATTAATTATGGATTTTTTAAAACTTTTGTTTTTACAAGTATCAAAAGAGACTGAATTAAAGGGACATTAAGTGGTGTTGAACATTTTAAATGTTTAAAAATTTACTTCAGAATTCAAGATAAACACAGAATTCAAGATAAACATTAAAAATTGCCATTATTGTTGTTTGTAACAAAAACACAGCAAGACTTGATTAAAACAATATCATCGCTATTTATGGAAAAACGCCCTCTATGCAAATATGGTTCGCGTGCAGGGGGATACTGTCGGACGTAAAATGCTCGTTGCGGCTCAACGATCATTTTTGAATCGACGTTTTCTTGTACAAAGAGGGCTGATTTTTCTTAATCCTTATAGGTGTAAGTTCATACATGTAATATAATTATAAAAATATACTAATCCCAGTTTTTATCATAATTGAGGGCGCAGCCTCCAACACATCTCTTAGTGCCCCTTTAAAGCAAACATCTTCTCCGTTGTTGTCAGGAGTCTTGGTATTGTCATCAGGTGTCTGTGCTAATTTCCAATCAATAGGAGCGCATTGCGGAGAGCGTAATAGTATATTGTAAAATTACGGCACCCTTATGATTTAGACGATTACGGAAATAGTTAATGGAATAGAATGAACCACCATCGTCGAATAGGTCACCAACGAAAATAATTCCTGACTTAATCCAGTCTATGAAGAATAGTGTATTGTTTTTCAATTGGATAATATCATTATTCCATATAACTTGATTACCAGTTGAACGAATCAAGCGAGGCTCCAACCCAACACCAAGTAGGGGTACTCATAGGTGAAGGAGGGCTTCAGTTGTTTATTCATTCAGTTCCATTTCAAAAGTGAACATCCTCTCTTCAGCTAAAACAACTGGTGCAATAGGGCGAACCTGGATGGCAAAGGCGGATTTCCAAGAGAGATACTGACCACAGATTTTAACATATGGTCAGAGGCTGAAAAGGCGGTAGTCATCCATCGGAGAGCTTACTGTCCCATGGGAATAACAACTTCTGAGGGGGGCACACCCCCCCTCAGACACCCCCCTGTCCGATCATAGCTCGGAGGGCGGTGCTTGGATGGTACTGGCAAAATTTCAGTTTTTGGGCCCCCCCCCCCCCTAACATTTTCCTGGATCCGCCACTGATAACATCAATAAATCTCATGGAACAAAAAAGGACCAAGTATTCAGAGTTGAGCAGAATGGGATACAGATTGGAAGGCTTATTTCTACCACTTCAAAGTAGACTGCCGCTCACTCTTAAGAATGGTTGCGAGATCTAGGCTTCAGCAAAAGAATGGTTAATGTAAGTTTGTCGGGCAACATCAGAGGTTGCAGAATCAGTTAATTGCTTATTTGATTTGCTAAATTAGGGTGAAGCAAATCAGGATGTTGTGGGTATACATAAGAAGAATACATATTCTGAAAAGGAAGTTCATCACCCGTATCCACAGCCTGAGTAGGCACGTCGCGCATCAGTCTGTCATAATTATCTTTATCTTCTTCTCTTGTCTTCAATATCCGATAGCTAGGGTTATTGATTTTATTAGCATGGTAGGGTTTAAAGGTCCCGGATCCCGTCTAGTCCTACCTTTAGGACTACTCTATCTATACTAATACTAGAAAAAATGCTCCCCATCCGAGAACCGACAAACCCGAGAACCGAACTCGTGGAGTAGTCCTACAGTTTTGGAACTAACCGCCACCCCCCCCCCCCCCCCCCACGGTGCGTAAAGAGCCAGTCACCGACATGACATCATACATAAATGATACACTCCATATATGGACCATCACATTTATCAACAATGTGGGACTGAACTGTCAACACCTCACGCGCGCGCGCGCGCCAGAGCACTATGCAAGGTCATGCTTGGAGTCATCTGCTGGCTGCTGATAGCTAATGTACATATATGTTTGGAATAAGGATTTAATATTAAATTCTGTATTTTGATTTCATCAATACTATTATAGGCCTATGATATTAATTAACCCTAACCCCACTAGACCATACAAAATCATCCAAAATAAAACTATCTCCACGCGCGTGCTGCTGCATTGGCTCGATTACGTCACCTACCGCAGGCATATGTGGCCACGAAGTTTGTGGCCGCATGTGCGCTGGGGAGTTAGCTCAGTTGATAGGGGCACAGACTTGGGTGCGAATGGTCCCGGGATCGAATCCCGGGGGGTGCTCGGTGATTTTTCGGGTTAAAAAAATGGTACTTTTTCCCCCTCCCCCCTATACACGCAAAAACATAGCCGTGGGAGTTAGGGTTAATTAACACAATTTTTCAATGTTCCATAATAGGGAGGTAAAGTTCTTCTACACTTCCACTCACATTAATGTTGAAAGTTTGGCTTTATCTGTTTTTAATTAATAAAAACAATAATAAGTTTATTTATTTATTTATTTAATCATTATTAAAAATCCTTGGACAATTAGTACATTTTGGTCAAAATATGACCCAAAATCGGTGCAATTAGTGTTTGAATGGGCAAAAGGATTCGATCTATATTTTGAGTATTCATTAAATTGCATGAATGGAGTTTCACAAATACAAAATCTGTCAGCTTATGAGGGGGTCACATCCCATCTCAGATAGACACCCCCTGTGCATGCAAGCGCAATTGGTCCTGCCGCGTCAGCGAATCATCCTCTTCAACGTCCACAACACATTTACGCCACTGCAACATCGATTGACTTATGGCATAAAACGTTATGCCCCAACTTACTCTTGGGTCCGGTCAGGTATAAGATTTAGCGTAAATTACTCGCCAGTTACTTGCCTAGTAGCTTACCCCGGTTTGGTGTTCTCAAAATGTTGGGTTAAGCCTCAGTTACTAGCGAGGTAGCGCTATTCTTCAGCTACTCGCCATTGGTGCACTCGGCCAATAATGACATAGCATGTAAAGATCTAAACTTTCCAATTTGCTTTCTCAATTTAAATTAAATGGGATTATGGGTAATTAATTTGATTTAAGGACATTTCTTAAAGCACACATAGTACGACATTTTAATTAAGCAAATGTATTCTCGAACCAATAAATCATTATCGTCATCGTTGTCGTCATCGCTGTCGTCTTCATCATTGTCGTTGACGCGTCATCGTCGTTGACGTCATCGTCGTCGGCGTCATAATCATCATTTTAACTACCTTACATTCTGAGTAATATAATGTCCCATAGTGCACATAACCAATGTTTTTGCAATACCGATGTTTACCATCAACAACTACCTGAACATGGTCGGCTCGCAAGGCACATGTCAAAAATAATTCCAGTTGAAAGGTGCTAACTATCTTTGGCACAAACGTTTACCGCAATAGTTATTGAACATGCGTAGAATGTATGCCCAGTTATAGCCTTCCTTTATCTAATACATACGTGGCACCCAAGCGTAACATTCTTACTCAAATCAATTTAGGTACTACAGAATACATACATGTATAAGTATTGCAGATTCCTGTCTCCCCCCCCCCCCCCCCCCCCCCCCCCCCATGGACCCATAATAATTAGCCTTCAATTAACACAAGTCTATCAGATGTCTTGTAGTCTTTTCGTCCTATTCATATTCTATTCAATAAGCCTAATAAGTAAATACAAGTGTGATACACTGCACACAAGAAAACTTAAAAATAGGGCTAATAAACATTATTAAATGTATGCTCAACCTTCACCATAGATTATAGAAAATAGCCATAATATCCGACAACCTGCTGGCGAGGATGCCATATTGTAATAGCACGGTGTCGTCTGCTAAGAAACTATTTCCCGCAAGACCTCTTTTGGTCGTCTGATCACTTTAATTTTCCCCAATCTCACTTATAGCCCGTCCGGTATGGAGCACTCATAGAGTTGCGATAAATAGAGAGAGACATCTATGGCAAGTATATTGCACAATAGAACAGAAAAACCTGTTTTTTCGTCGATTAACCTGGTTTTTCGATTCAAATCGAAAAACCAGGTTTATCAATTCGATTGTCATATTTTTTTGATAAACTTGGTTTTTCGGCTGATAAACCAGGTTTATCAAAAACTATGACAATATTATCGATAAACCTGGTTTATCAATCGAAAAACTAGGTGTTTCAATCGAAAAACCAGGTTTTTCGAATTCGATTGTCATAGTTTTTGAAAAACCTGGTTTATCGACCAAGAAACCAGGTTTTTCAATTCGATAGTCATAGTTTTTTTCTCATAAACCTGGTTTTTCGATCGAAAAACCTGGTTTTTCGAATTCGATTGTCATAGTTTTTGAAAAACCAGGTTTATCGACCGAGAAACCTGGTTTTTCGCCGTTAAACTTGGTTTTTCAATTCGATTGTCATAGTTTTTTTTGATAAACCAATCGAAAAACCAGGTTTTTCAAATTCGATTTTCATAGTTTTTGAAAAAAACAGGTTTATCGACCGAGAAACCTGGTTTTTCGCCGATAAACTTAGTTTTCAATTCGATTGTCATTTTTTTTTGATAAACCTGGTTTTTCGAATTCGATTGTCATAGTTTTTGAAAAACCAGGTTTATCGACCGAGAAACCTGGTTTTTCAAAAAACTATGACAATCGAATTCGAAAAACCTGTTTTTTTAATCTAAAAACCAGGTTTATCAAAACAAACTATGACAATCGAATTGAAAAACCAAGTTTTATCGGCGAAAAACAAGGTTTGTCGGTCGATAAACCTGGTTTTTCGATCGAAAAACAAGGTTTTTCTGTTCTATTGTTTCTGAGTTATTATGCAACGTATCTGTCACCGTCATCCATGACTATTCAAATATCAAGCGATACTTGAGTGTTGTTGTGAAAGCATATTTCAATGTTTAAGAAAAGAAGAAACCTTGTACTTTTTATTCGCCAGATCCGGTGAGCAGCTATATTCGATTTCAGATTGTATGATACGCTTTGCCATTGCCAAGTGTGCATTCTTGCAAACAGCGTATAAACGTATGCTCTGTTTCTCCCCTCGGTTACTTATCCATTCCCGATCACATTTTACTCTTCACTCATGTCACTATCGAACATACTTAAAGAGAAGATGCAGTGATTTATGAACTGTATTCTTAGTTTGAAGAGTATTATTACTCAAACACACTCCTTGATGGAAAGGATCGTAACGACACATGGGGAAAGACAACGCGGTTTAGATAAGCTTATAGCGTTAAAAGGTTCCTGAGCTTTTAAGCCTGTTATGTGTCCACGGAAATGGATCCCTCGCCAGTATACAATCATTGCTGCGCGACACAGATAAGCATAGGTGGGTTTTTTTGTGGTGGCCCATTTTTTACAACTTGAGTAACACTCTGTATAATACCCCTGAGTATATGGTACATGAAAAGGTAGCTCATTAACATAATTTGCGTGATCAGGCCCGTAAGAAGGGGGGGGCGATGGTGGCGATCGCCCCCCTTTGAAAATCTTCCCCGGAAAATTTGTACACAGATGAAAAATTTTCGCGCGCTACGCGCGCATTTGTCTTCCAAAAATGCAATATTCTTTGCTACAAGCTTGTTTAGAGCCAAAATGTACCTCGATCGTGCAAAAAGTAGGTGCAAATTCGAAAATTTTAGCGGGCTACGCGCGCATATTTGACTCACAAAAATCTTCCGGTGATTTTTTTTTGGAAAACGCCCCCCCTTTGAAAAAAGTGTCTTACGGCCCTGGTGATACACATCGTGTTGGAGCATGCGATTCATGTAGTCGTGTAGTATTTGTCCTCCCCGATAGGAATACCGCTGTTGGCAAATTAAAAATGTCATTTAGTAGTCGATTCCTTTATCCATTGTTTCAGTGAAATCGATTTAATACCTGCAATCATACAATCATAAAATAACGCTAATATGTCAACAGCATCGGTACCAAAAGGAAATTGAATAGGAGTGTTGCTGTTTTGATTCCACATAGTTCTTATTGTAGGATAACAAAAATCCACCAATGTACATGTAGGCCTATGTATAAAAAAAATTAAGTAAAGACTCACGCCGAGCTTCTTAAGCTCGCGCGCGGAGTGCCCATCTCTCTTTCATTAGCGTTTAGGCCAGACTCCCCGTGTAATTTTTGGCTGTGTGGGGTTCACCACTCCTCCCGCACAGCGAGTCTGTTTTACTTCCCAACATGAATTAATGCCGGTACCCAATTATACACCTGGGTGAAGCGTGGCAAGTGCGGTAAAGTGCCTTACCCAAGGACACAACACGCTGGCAGCAACGGGGATACGTCGCTACGAATACGTTAACGTCGTTAAGCATACGTTGGTCATACGCTCGCCGATCGCATACGCTGTGATACGCTGTCATAAGTTTGTTATATGTTAGTGATACGCTATCAATACGTTAGTCATACGCTATGTATACGTTTAATACGCTATGGATACGTCCATTCCATCACCGATGTCAACGCAATTCGTTGGGAAGTTGGACGTTCTTGGACGTTCTTGGACTCTGACAATTTTCGAGCTATTTTTGAATACGTCGGCATACGTTCAGGCCCCACGTTCAGGCCATACGCTATGGTGTGACAGGGCCTTTAAGCAATAATCTAGTTGTTAAGCTGGGCTTGCCATACTGTTGATATTAATAGACAGTGTGGTACAGCATGTGGCTAATACTGAACTTAGCATTAATAACACATCATGTTTCTGACGTTTTTTATCAGGTTCTTGGAATATTTTTTTGCCGTTATAACAATTTTTACACAAAAACAATTCCAACTACGGTATTTGATTTAATTGATAAACTGTGCCTCAAAAAGTGTTTTGTTAATAAATCGAAGTTTTACATCCACTTGCATCAAGCATCTTGGACAATAATGTAACTAACTAATAATAAATAATGTGTTGCGCCCGTTCGCAGGGAGGTTGTGGTAGGCGGCCACCTTACCGTCTAATAGAAAAACAACAGAGTCCAAACAATCAGTAAAATGTCAACGGGCGCATTGATTTTTTTTTTTGTGGTCACCGGGTCCATACCGTTATATACCAGGACATTGCTTGAATGTAGTTCAAAACTTAACAGTTCTTTTTAAAGACGTGGGGTCGGGTATGTACCCTCAGATCGTAAATGACGTGGGGTCAGGACTATCATAATTGATGAAAAATAAGTAATGTTGGTTGAAATGGTGTGATTTCACAACACAACACAGGTTGGGCGGTTTTCGTTTCCGTGGCAAAATAATTGTCTAAAATTTCTTTTAAATTAGCATTTTCAAGAAAAACCCCATACAGGGGACAACATAAAGTTGCAGGAGTGAAAGTCCTAGGAGAAGTGTTATGAAACAAATGAATTAAAATTGGCGTCGTCATTTATGTGTAGTCGCCGTCCTGCCTTTGTCTATGTTAGGCTGGCTCATTAACAAGAATAAATTTGGGTTATAAATTAAAGTATTGCAATTCATGATACATGTTTTCATGATCAATTTCAAAAAGTTCAGTGACAAGGTTAAATCTTGGTGTCAACAATTTCTGTCATTTATATGCTAAAGTCCATCCTAACTTAATGGTAGGTTGGCATTGCATTCACTGTTCTTCTCATCACAATTGTGCATCATTGTATGCAAATTTAAATATGATACTGAATGATATAAATGAATGATAAAAGAGTTGATACTGAATGATATAAATAAATGATAAAAGAGTTGTGGTAGGCAGCCAAATTGCTACCAATACCAGATCGGTGTTTTGTATCTCAAACCTTTCTGTGGGCAATTAATGTTAATTATGTTATAAAATAATGAAATGGACAATCCTCGATTCGATATGCGTTGATATTGGTTGCGACCACTTGTTTTGAAATAACGGCGATAAAAGATAATTAAATAATTAATTTTAAATGTCACCTTTTCAAACTTGAAACAGTATACTCAGAATTTGAATTGGCCTTATCGACAAGTAGCCTTAATCAGGCTTCTAAAATTATTCAGACAAATGACAGTCCGATCTCGTCCGTAACTAGCTGGCGTACAATTCAGAGTCCAGTCCCTCCGTGCCACACTTCGGCACACATAGTTGAATACAGTAAGTTAAGACGAATGACTTTGGATTTACGAGCGAATAGCTGCATACCGGAGTGAATATTCTTAAAACGAGCTCGCGTCTATTTCCTCCAGAAATATTCATAATCAATGGGAATCGAACTCGAGGTGGCAACTCAATTCAATAACGACACAAAGACACGCGTTAATGGGTTCGCCATAAATTCAATAATGTAGATAGATAGAATAGTACATACTGCACTCAATTTAGGTATTGGCACTTTATTTTGTTTAATTAGAGCTAATTAGCACACAATTTTAATTTGCCAACAGCGATATTCTTATCGATGAAACAATACCCCCACATGACTATACCAATCGCATGCTCCAACACGATGGGTATCACGAAATGTCGGGAAGCACTTTTCTCGGGTTTTACACTGTACCAATAGTGAGTGCTAAGATAAATGTATGGGAAAATGTTAAAATGATGAGACTAGACTATTAATTCATGAACATACAACAAGTCGAAGGACAGAAGACACCCATAACCACAAGATGTTTGCTGGTAATACTATAGGGCTGTCACACCTATCAGGCGACCAGGCCTTGCGCTTGCGTTGCGCTGAAACAAGTATCACAAAGTATCAATGCGCCAAGCAAACGAATTAAAGCCTCTTAGAACAAATGTAGAACCGATTGAGGACGCAGTGGACACTGGCTAGAGCGGGAGAGGGTCCCTATGTAAGCGCGGAAAACTGCTCACGGACAAGGTAGTCCTTAGTACGCTCTCCTATCCCGCTTATCACATTTTCACGGCGCTCTTATTACGACCCATTGTGTTTCTACTTTAAAGTCTCACGGGCTCTCACTGCGCTTCCACTACGCGGAGAGTATAGAGCGATTGCACGAAGGTAATTAGATTCAAATCATCCCCCAAGTAGAATACCAAACAACTGTTCAACTTATTGATCCAAGTGATTGGACTCAATCCATTCATATCTTCGTCCAAAGGATTATTTGAACTAATGACCCACGTGCAATCGCCCTATAAAGAGAGCCATCTGCCTGCTCAGTCTTATTTCGGGGTTTGACAAGTGAACAACATACATAGAACGACATAGACACTATAAGACTCAAAGGCAAGGCTTCGGCACCCAATGGTAGTGCTCTGAACAGAACGCTGAACCTCCGCGCTTGTTTTGTGCATGCACAACTGGCGCTCAAGGGACCCTATCACGACCCTCTCACGTCCCATCCAGTTCACAGTGCGTCACCTAGAGGTTCTTGGAGACCTTGATGCGCTTAGCTTGGCGTTTTGATAATTTTCCAGCGTTTAGTTTAATATTTTTAGCGCAATACAATCGGTGGCCTGATCGTCGTAGGTTTGACAGGGCCTTTAATACAAATTGTGACGCCATGACAGAAGTAAAAAATAATATGGAGAAATTGCAACATCAACAACCCCTGGTAAAACGTGTTAGGGGCATTAAAAGCTGGTCTTGACTCACGTAACAGTCAGTTTACCCATCAAACAGTTATATAACCCGGCATTAAAGCAAAGATCGACAAAATGCTAAGCACTACTTAAGATTGATCTAAAGAATATTAAAACCCAATATTTATCATATTCATGGCATTTCTTTCTTTCTTTTTCTGTAAGCCATTATGATTAAACAGTAAGTATTAGTGATTGAACAGTAAGTATTCGATATTTATAAAAGCCCTCTCAAATTGATGTAATTTCTCAAACTAGTACATTAAAATATGGTGAATTTATCTTTCTAAATTTGACTTGTCAATATTTGTTTAAAACAGGAATTTAAGTCCTTAATCCGGAATACGTTCACGAGCAAACAAAACCCTTTATTCCCATCGCAAGTAGTTTAGCATCTTCAACGCTGGATAGTAAGACACATCCAATACTGAAATTAATTATTTAATTATTTCAAGGTCATCTAAAAAGTATTGCAATTGGTCGTTTCCTGATCTATCTAGAACATAACAAATAGGGAAATGGCGTATGGGAAAGAATACTCTGAAATCGAATCGAAGTCAATAATTATTTGTCTAGACCATTATACACTGTGTGATCAAAGCGATGCCCATTCGTTAAATGTGACTTTCAATGATTCCCAACTTGATAGGCTAGTGTTAGAATAGAATGGAAATGTTCTTGGTTCATGGAATGTGAATTCATGCTAATAGATGAGACCAGAGAGCGTACTATTAAATCTTTGGCAAATTGTGAAGTTAAACAAATTAATGGATCTATTTATGGGTTTGTAAATTTGATTTTCTAAATTGATGTAAAAGCAGAAAGGCACATGGAAATATTCTGTATATTCTTTTTTTGTTTAGGCCATACATTGTATGCAGTAACCCGAAGGGTGTTGTGCCGGTTTTGTACGGGTAAACAAAACTACTACATGATGCGTACACTGAAGAAAAAATGGGGTGTAACGTGACACCTTATAAAGATATTGACACAAAAAAAGGTGTCGAAAGACACCTCTTGGGGAGTCATTTTCCCTATTTCGATAGCTTCTTGAGAATTCAGCATACTACTTGTTACACCTTTATGGCTTTACTAGAAGTTTTGAGAATGCAAAGGTTTCAAAAATACTAATTCGGGTGTCAAATTTCACCCAAAGGGTGACCTTTGATTTTCTTCGTGCTATTTCTCTGAAACCCCAACACCCCAAAGGTGCCATCGTAGCTCATCGTTGGTCAAAATGTGACACTCCTGGATGGCACTTATGACACCCTCGAATGTATATTCACCATTAACACCATTGAATATATATTTGTTAGATTTGATAGTCATATTTTTCTCACCAATGTTTAAGACGTCACTACCTTAGAGAAGTGATTGTTCACAAATTAAATGCACATTATGTTGTATAAGACGGTACTACCTTAGGGAAATGATTGTTTTCAAATTAAATGCACATATGTTGTACAAAACACCTTAAAATGGATCCTCGGGCAAACATCCAAAGGTGTCAATTGACACCCTAAAGACGTCACCTTAACACCACTGAAGGTGTCATGTGACACCCGTAGAAATGGGTCCTCAGGGGAACATCCAAAGGTGTCAAGAGCAAATCGACACCCTAAACAGTCACCTTAACACCACTGACGGTGTCATTTGACATCTGTAGAAACGGGTCCTCAGGCGAGAGCAAATCGATACCCTCTAGGTGTCTTCCTGTCACCTTTGGATGTTCACCTGAGGACCCAAATCTTAACACCTCTTAACACCTTATTTGTCAGTGTATAAAGGAAACGTAGTTAAGTGTAAAGTATGACTGCTGATGGTATGACTGCTGATGGTCATGTACTTTTAATGACAGTGTCATCCGTCGATATTCAACTGTCTTGAGAGAGTTTGACATGGATACAGTGGGCGAAGTAGCCCCCCCCCCCCCCCACCCCCACCCCCCACCCCCACCCCAACGTAAAATTTGCAAAGAGAGGGTGAAATGGAGAGAGATGGAAAGAGGAGAAAAGAGAAGGGAAGAAAGGAAAAGAGGGGAAGAGAAAGGAAAAAGGGGAAAGAGGAAGAGACGGGAACTTAGGAATTCAATAAAAAAAGTCCCAGGGAAGCTTTCCTGAGCATCTCAGAAAGCCTATAACCAGGAGCTTCCGGGGGCTCACCAGGGCCCGTGGATCCTACTCCGTGAGACGCTCCCAGAGATGCCACATTGCGGGGCAAAAAAGCAAATCTACAACAGGTGAGCAATTACAAAATGATAACTAAAAGGAATTCTAAATATTTAGAAAAACACTGAAACCCTAAAGCTTCCAGTTTTCAGCCCATGGTAGAGGAACCAGGGGCATCAGGGGCTATTGACTCCACCCCCCCCCCCCCCCCCCCCTCACACACACCCCCACCCCACACCTTTTGAGTTGGGGTATGCCACAAATTTGTTGCTAACCTTAAATACTTTTTATGATATGAGTTAATTAGATCTGCAATGACTTGGAAACGCCCTCAGAGAGCATCTAAATTCAAAATTAAGCGGGGCCTTTAAGCGGGTCCTGAAACCCACGCCGCATTATGTTTACTCATTACCCAAACACCATGAGTCTAGAGGGGGACCCAACTTTTGACACCCAGCTATATCTAAGCAGAAATGCCGGGAAAACACGTCAGAAAAAATCCATGAATGTATAAACATGGTAAAAGTAAAATATAAGTAAATGAGGTCTGAAATGGCTTAGAAACGCCCTGAGAGACGATCTAAATTCAAAATGTTTATGAGGGTATATAAGTACACCCCACTTGCAAATTATTTCAGCCCCACCGTAAAGTTAAATCCTGGTCCGCCACTGATACACACTACATAAGCAACAGGGGCGCGACTCAACTTGGTCTAATTTTCGTCAATTCGTCATTGATTGGATAATTTTAAATGATATAAAATGTAAAGATTTTAACTGTCCAATTTGATATTTTGTTTCAATTTAAACTGAATGAAATTAAGGACCATTGAATTATTTTAACGACATACCGTATTTATTAAAGAACACTAGAGCACGTCATTTGATTCAGGACACGTTAGCCTGGGGGGGGGGGGGGGGGGGGGGGGGGGGGGGGGGGGGGGGGGGGGGGTGGGGTACCGCGCCATTTTGTCCCGAAGCAATGGTTATGACGTCATATTTTTGTCGATTTTCAGAACTCTTGTATTGGATTTACGTGCAAAAAATATGCCCTTGGCATCATACTTTCCCAGGTGTGCAGTTCATTTTAAATTTCAGATGTTCTAAAATGGATGGTTTTCTAAACAATTCGAGAAAGAAAATCGAACTGCACACCTCAGAATTGCAAAAAAAAGCATAAAACAAGTCAACTTTTTTGTGCCTTTGAACAGAGTGGCGGCCGGGAAACGTGGGAATGATAATTTAACACAGTGCATTAACCCATGACCCATGATATAAATAAATTATTTGCTCATTTGATTTTCAATTAGCACGTTTAGTGTAGTGGAGAGAACGTCGTCTTGAGAGCGAAAGGTTGTGGGTTCGAGCCCCATTAGGAGCACTTTTTGTTTTATATGCTGGATTTGCTTAGCCTGCCGGCATCATCTGTATGCTTGTCCACACGGACTGCTCGAGTTTACCGTATCAGTTACGCCATTTTTTTTCTCTCGAAAATGTCAAACAAAATTACCGTTCTTTTAAAAATAAGGATTATAATCAAATTACAAACACATTTTGTGCGAGAGCAACACACACATTTGGCAAAAATGGCACAATAAAAATCCGTTCGTTATAAATAGATAGATATGGTTAAATAATAAAACTATCACAATTACAGTCGTTGATCTCTGTGGCGTGCGTAGGTTGACCATGTCGTTGGCAATCGGAAATCACGGGTTCGAATATTCCTTTTATTTTTCTATTTTTTAAACTTGATGGTAGATTAATGTAACATCATTGTTATGTCAATTTTTATCAATTATAAATGCCGCCCATGCGTTTATAGTTTTCTTTTTATTTATTTATCTATCATAAATGTATCCTTGATTTATTTAACTTTTTGTATCTAAACAATTAAAATGCGTAAACAATTATATTATTGCTCGATAAATAGAGTGATTTAACTTGAGTTCAGTTTTATTAATGATAGCAAAACTTGTTGTAAAACCATTTTTACCAGTGTGTCCAACAATTTCTCCTTTGCACACTTTGGTATACATTCAGAGATGTCATTTTTAGCTTGTTATAGCTAGGTTATAAGCAAGTTTGCGACCGGGTTTGCGACCTCTATGATTTTAGGCTGGTAACACAAACCCACAGTGCATTTCGTTAAAACAATGTAAATTATTTTTCCACGATACGTATCACGTGATAACCACGATCGATTTCGCAAAATATCGAAAATGGCGCGGTACCCCCAACCCCCCCTAACGTTAGCCAAAAGAAAATGTATCTTATGTCTAGTTATCATTCGAAGAAGAAGAAGAAGAAGAAGAAGAAGAAGAAGAAGTGTCATTCAATTAGTTCTTCTCCTCCCATAGTAATAACAACGCTAAAAATAAATATGAAAGTTAGCCTTTTAACATCTGTCATGATTACAGCTCTGAATCATAGCTACACGTCTATTGTAAATGATAATTGATATGTTTCCCTTTTGTTCTGATGAACCTTCAGAATGGTCAATCAGATAGTCAAATAGAACATCATCTCTTGAAGAGACGTGGAATCCCTCAATTAATTCCTGTTTATTGAAGAGCTCTCAGTTCTTAGGAAAAACCAAATGACTTTTGCAATGTTCCCTACGAGAATGTTAAACTTAATGGCTGTCTAAATCCTGAGACTAGTATACTAGTCTCAGTCTAAATCACTGAGTCTATTTTATTATTTACAGTCTGTTAAATTTAGAGATGACCAGTAGGCACGGTTTTGTGTCTTAAAATTGACCCAATGATCAGCACTTGGGAAATCATCCTTTCTTCCTACATTCTTACGTCAGAAAGTGCATTTCTCTTCTATTTTGCCCTTATGCAACAAAAATAAATACACAAGAAAAACAACAACATTGCTTTTGATTAACGATTGGTAAGAGTCGGATGCACGTAACCTTGTTTCTGTCCCACTAAATGAGCATTTGGTTTTCACTGCATATCCAACAAAAGAAAACCACTACTCAGACCAAGTTACTATGAATTTGTAGCTAAACTTCACAGCTACAATTGTGGAATATGTAATAAGGTTTATATAACAGCAAATTTATGAGGTAGGAGGTAGAACTTATTGAATGACACTGTGAAAAAGATGCTAATGCTAAAAGAGGTAATGTCCCATAGTTAGCATGGTTATGGTTTTTTTTTAATATGACGATGTTGATAATCATCAACTACTTGTACATGGCTGGCTCGCTAGAAACATTGTAAAATGTGATTCTATTTGACATGTGATAACTATATTGGCACAAACATTTAACGCACCAGTCATAAAACATGCGTAGATTTTTAAGTGTGCCTCTAACAGCTACCCATCACCCTTGCGTAAAATTGTTACTCAAGTCAACTCAAAATATACTTTTGAATAGATTTGTTAATCAAACTAAGCATCAATTATTAGGGGTGAGCGGGGAGTGATCGCCCCATTTTCATTTGAAGAGGTCTACAGACGCCAATTTTAAAGGTTGAATGGACCTATTGATATCATGTGAAAGATTAATATATTGGCTACATACGACCATGATCTCAGTACTCTAGGCCTTACTGTAAAGGCAAGAGTAAATGATAAAGACAAGTGTCTCAAAAGGGCGAACTTGCCCGACGCCGGGGTAGTTTCGATCATAGGCCGGGGCAAGTTCGCCCTAGGCTCAGAATTAGTCTACACAAAGTACCATAATATCCAATACATATAGATTCGTTATTCTTCGTTATTTTATTCCAAAATAAAATTTAGGGGCCCAAAATATAGGGGTGGGCACTTTTGCGGAACATACTCGATAAGAATTTAAAAGTAAAAAAAAAATACCACATTTTGAAATATTCTCCTCTAATATTAGTGTTACTCAGTTCCTGATAACTATTTTTATAATTACAATTATCCTGTAAGAGGAAAATTACAATTTTGAAATTATAACTATATAAATCCCTATTGGCGAACCTGCCCCATCATCATATTGGACGTATGTGCTCCATATAGCGCAATAAGTGCATTGACCTATACCACGGATGTCCCACATACATTGATGGGTTGTTAACTGCATCAAATCCATAATCAATCCCATACCTACCTAATGATAATTTACATTAAAACCTTTTCTGCGAATATCTTTGGAAAAAAATCAATATGAAAAATGGAAGAAAATTCACTTTTGCGAGGCAAAACTGGTTTTTGGATGATAAGTTGACAAACATGTTACGGTGATCTGTCACGTTAATGTGGGAAGCTTGCAACATAATACTGTATCTATTGTGTGTTCGCCAAATTCAACCAGCGGCCGCAAAGTTGAGAATCACGTGGTGGGCGAACCTGCCCATAGGGCGTACACTCCCCGCTCTCCCCTACTTTTTAATTTTTGTCTTGCAAAATTTGCCTTACAAATTCTTGTTTCCCAATGACCCCAAATATAGGGTTTGTTAGTTAACCTCCAATTAAAACATTCTGTTAGACCTGGTAGTCTATTGGTAAATCAAAGTAACAGCAATATACCCAATAAGTAAATACAAGTGTAATACACAACACACAAGAAAAGTTAAACAATAAACATTCTAAAATGTATGTGTTACCTTCAATATAGATGATAGAAAATAGCCATAATATCCCTCAACCTGCTAGCGAGCATGCCATACTGTAATAACACCGTGTCGTCTGCTGCTAAATATTGTATTTCCCACCAACCTCTTTTGGTCGTCTGCTTACTTTAATGTTTCCTTTAACACACTAATAATTCGTCGTCCGCGTTTCATTTAGAATAAGTTATGGAGCTCTTTGAATTTAGTGACGTAGAGAAAGTCGTCTCATCTCCAACGCACCCCAGCACTGTGTGTGTGAAGAATGATGGGCACTAATTAAGGTTTTCCGCCCATGGTAAAAAGAAATCACATGCAGTAAAGTAGAAAGACACTGCTAACACTTATTAGGATACATTGCTGGATCAAGATATTCTTTCATCATTATGGTAATGTTTTCGGGTGGTGATTTTATTCCCTCGTCATATTACCGGCTTTACTCTAGTGTGCAAGACATGGTACGACCATACGTGTACTAACGTTATGCAGAATGAATTGAAACGAGAATATAATGACAAACTCATTAAGTCACGTGCCTTTCGAGTGATTCCATGAACCAAGCATCCAATGCATAGATATTATTATTTATTATTATTATTCAAGGTTTATTCAACAAATGTACATAGCAGCCAATGACACCAATTATATATATATATACAAATAAATATATTACAAATAAAAAGGCAAGCAATTAAAGGCAACAACCAACTATTATACAGAGACACTCAATATACCATACACCCTTACACTTTCGAAGCTTCTGCATTCCACAACCTGACCATGTACGGGGTGGGACTTCTCGCGTATCTTTGAGTACGAGCTTTAGGGACAGATAGGAGGTTAGAGTTACGCAGAGACCTGTCATTATCCTCCCCTCTTGTCTTGGGCACCCAGCTGCGGAATGCAGGAGTCTTCAAAAGCTTGTCCATGAAATGGAGGCAGATTTGCTCACGACGAGACCTGAGGTTGGTGAGCTGGCACTGGTCAAGAGCATCTACATATGATAATGGTTAATCCAATTTAATTATATAAACCCCTCTAAACGTTTATGGTCTGTATACATTGTCTACAGAGTAGCGTTCAACAAATTCGAGCCACACCTGAAAGTCATTATATCATGGTAGAATGGCAATATTCTGTTTGCGTGCTATCTACCAGAAATCAATTCCAGTTACTCACATCTTGAAGAAATAGGTTATTTCGTTTATTTCATTTACGAATTAAAGACTTTGTAAAAATCATTTGGCATTTTTAAGGTTTCTTTTGAGACACAGGAAAGATATTGATCTCTGCCTGCAAGCTATAGGAAATCATAACTACCGTAAGTTAATATCTTTACCTGGTGAATATCATATTCTTATAGATGCACAATGTCCACAGGAAATATAATTATACGAACTATGATAATATTTGTAGAGAACAAAATAGTAATCGGCTTTGACTACCAATGCCTTTGGGTGAAGGGATTATGTAAGGCCTGGGAAAGATAAATCTGAGATGAAAAGTGGTAAAACTATAGAATATGGACCTGGAAAATCTTTAGTTCAGTTGCCAACATCAAGATATATCACTCAATTCGACGGTGGTATAACATAATAACGTACGGTGTTTTGGGCTGTTATCACATAGTGGCGGTAAAGTGATAGCAAAAGTATCGAAAACATTGACTTCAAAAATGCTCACAACATAAACTGTACTGCTTGTGATGATTGCGTTTTATTGTTTGTGGTGGGGGTATATGTATCAATACAAATATAAAGTAGACATAGACATGGAAATTAGTTTTACGATATCTAAATATTGTGTAATCTTGTTTTAATTATTGTAATAGCATTCCGAAAGCTATACGTCACTACGTGATTACACTTTTTTCACAATTTGCACTAACGCCACTAAAGATCTTGACGAAATTTAATGATACGTCACTTTGTTATACCACCGATGATCCATCTTTTTAACAGCACTCTTTTGCAATCTTGTTGTCGAATGTGCACCTAATTAGAAGGAATATCCAATAACGTGATGCATGCGACTTAACTAATATTGATATACACCTTAAGCAGGGATAACATTACCAAATTTATTGTGAATCACAAAAAGGGCTTTATAACATGTAAGTAATACCAACGAGTACCACGCAAAGTATTAAATATCCGTCCGACTGCCTCGTTGTTGCCAAGCATGCCTAGCAAAATTAATTAGCCCATTTTGTCAAGAACATTGGTTTGAAAGGGACACGTGAACAGGGGCCAATTCCAAAAAGAATTACATTACAATAATTACTTTACAAATAATTACAAAGATTGAAACAAGTCAGTTCGTGATATATTGATATGGAAACAGGTTTTACTTCAATTGTTCTTAATTGAATCGTATCTAGTGCCCTTGTAAGTAGCAGGTTAGTAATCGGAGATTTGAGAACACCGGATTTCTTGCAACAGTAGTGCAGATAAATTTCTCGCGATATTCTGCGATACATGCATTTATACATGTGATTTACAGGACAGATTAGGCCGACTCGGTATTTCTCCTTGAAGCTAAGCATTTTTTGAATCAAGAGTATTAAATTGAAAACATCTGTTATTTACTTGCGCTGTAGCAAAATCTTTTTAACGTCATCGATAAAACTTCACTCTTAATCCCAAAGTGATAGCATTTTGAAATCTGTAACGTGAGTGCTGAACTCTACCAGGGAGAAAAATGAAGGCTCTGAAAATATTTCTTTGAAGGGGCCCTGAGAGATGTATTGATATACTAAATGAGCAAATAACGTAAAGATAATCAACATACCCTAAATCCAAAATATCATACAATTCCGACATCGCCTTCATGCCAAACTAAGCAAATAACGGCACTTCCGGGTTGAGATTTACCGCGAAAGTCCGTGAGTAAAACTTAGCATAACTTCCGAATTCAGCACCTTAGTTTCGATATGATCATATCGAAACTAAAATAATCATGAAATTTTATATGATCAACGGCGAATGTTGGTAAACTGTTTCAGATGGTAGTTAGTATATGCCTAAGTATTACTTTGATGCAAAAAATACCCTGATTTCCAGGATAATTGAGAGCGCACTCCCATACGTATCTCTCAATGCCCCTTTAAGTGAAATTAAAACTATAATCGATTTAATTCCTGTATTATTCCGGTTTTATCATGAATCACATGGTTGCCGCGAAGACAATTTTAAACACTGTGCCATCAGCAGAGTTCGATATGGAATTCTTGTTTACCTCAATAACCAAATCGATGAAGTACCCCTGGCCATGAGGTTATTCGCGGTGTTTTACTTTCATTCATAATAAACTACGAGGGACAGACATGTACTAATATAAAATGATGAAAGAAAAAATGAAAACATACCGTAGTCGAGTTCATAAAATGTCATGAAGGGTTAGAAAATTAGAATAACTAGCGGGCATCCGCGCTTCGCGCGGACCCGCTAGAAGATTTCACGCCTCCCATGTGACCTGAAATGCAGGTACCCATTGTCCCATTATATCCAGGGACCCCATCACAGGTGCCCTTAATGGCACCGGATACCACATAATCCAGGTACTACAGTGTGCCGTTATATCGAGATACCCAGGTGCCTTACTGTATCATTCAAGTAACTTGAATTAATCGCGGGTGCCGAAGATAGCGGGCAAAAATAGTCATACCACAATATAGGCAGAGGTGAGTAATATCAAAGCGTTATAAATGTTTATATAAATATCAAGAGTTTGTCCTTATTCAGATACCCAGGGCAGGTACCTAAAGTGCCCTTGATATAATGTAAGTGACATGGTACCCTTAATACACCATGCGCCTAGGCCCAATGTGCTCTTAAATAATACAGATACCCATGTTCCTAATCCAAGTACTCCACGTGTTCTTAATACACCGGTTGCCCATAGGCCTAGGCCCTACCCCTCACAGATGGCCTTAATAATTCATTTTAGTAGGGGAGGATAAACTGGTGAGTGCAAATAAAGATACGCCGCCCCGCCCTGTTAATCCGTGTAGATTCAACTCGTTTTAAAAACTCTCAAGTAGGTGAATTTCATTAATACAAACAAATTGAACCAGCGACCTCAACCTTTCATGATTTAAAGTTTATTTTGCCGGATATTCGAAGTTTAAATAAAATATTGTAGTTTCTTGAATCGCCTGAAAGATTTGAACTCCATAGGCACTGTATCATTTTGGATACCCTGTGAAACCTAATGTTATGATTGGTAGTTAACAAGTGGCAAATAGAAAAAAGGTTACAATTATTGAAAAAGGTAGGTAGGCCTGTAGTAGAACTGTGGCAGTGGCGTAGTCCAGAGGGCGACCGGGGCAATCGCGTCGGTTGAGTCTTAGCGGTTAAGATTGGCGCTGTCGATCTCTCACCCCATCTCACCCAATCTCTCTCTCTCTCTAGTTTATGACCTCGGCGGCAACCCTCAATAGTTACAGCCTTAACGCCCCCCCCCCCCCCCCCCCCCCCCCAATATGAAAAACTTAGCTACGCCACTGACATGACTGAACTGTAGAAATGTTCTTGACTGCCATCATTGCTGCCATTCGTATTTGGATAACTCAAGAAGAACATGAAGAAGGAAGTGTTTTCTTATAAATAATTGATCTTTCAAAAACGTCCCGCTGTAACTACGGCTTACAGTACACATGAGATTACGTTCCATTCAATAAAAGTGTACCTCACGGCCAATCTCAAATAGCGTTTTGCCGTAGGGGTAAGTGGAATGCTAGTCTCTAATTTTATCTCGCTGCAAATGATAGGGGAGGCTCTTTTTAGGTTATTGCTTTGGTGAATTGAAAGTGGTGCGAATTTAAAATATGACTCTAAAAATGGGTCTATTAACATTTTCTCCAATATGATTTTGTAATCACCAAGTGTGTCAACACCTATGTTCTTTTAAACTACCAAAATAAGTAAATCAATAAGATTATAGATACAAAATAAAAGTATGATAACAATGTGTGAATTATAAATTATGTTCGACATGGATGGCCCTGCAGGGATACTATCAATTTTGGGATAGAAAACTCCTACACTGCGCATACGTAAATAACAGGTCGCGTTTTCTGATTATTGACGTCATTAATACAACAGCGGTCAGCGCCACGTATAGTGTATACGTCACTATGTTAAAACAAGATTTCTATTAATTTTTTGTACACCAAATACATATTTTGATTAACAATTAACTGATCAATTTTTGGCTTTGATACTTATTTGTACAAGTAATCTAAAAATATATATTTCAAAACGAATAGGTTATACATCGCAAAAAAGACCAAAGTTTACCTATTTTCAATATGTAATACCGCCGGTCATCCGTCACTAATGCCACTGCCGATATGGTACGCTTGTGAATGTGAGTGACGTGTTCACCAATCAACAGATATGAAGATTTGCATGAGTTACGTGTATAAAACAGTTCAGTATAATAATCAGTACCCGTAAAAGAGATGAACACATTGTGTATCGTAAATTACCAATCCTAAGATCAAGTACGTCATCTCCTTATTTTCAAAGCTCGGAATTACAGTTCATTGAGGTCTAAGTATGTTTACTGTACCATCCAATTCACTATGTACAGACCCTCTGTCTGCTGCTAACCAAAGCTAAAGTATGTGACGTAATTTCTCTTGACGTACTTATTTTAACATGCTTAAGGAAATTTGACATAGTGATATCGCTCTCGGCGGTAACCTCCAATTCCTGACCACTAAACATGGGGATTTTGATAGTAGAAATCGACTCTCAAAATGATTAACCAGGCGTAACATTCTTACTCAAATCAGCTTAGGTTTACTACAGAATGCATGCAGATTCCCTTCTCCCAAGGACCCATAATAATAGGTTTTGTTAATTAACCTTCAATTAACACAAGTCTGTCAGATGTCTTGTAGTCTGCTGTTCGTCATATTGGTAAAGCAAAGTAACAGCAATACCTATTAAGTAAATACAAGTATAATACACTACACACAAAATAAACTTAAAATAGGGCTAATAAACCTTATAAAATGTATGCTTAAAGGGGCACTAAGAGATCCTTCATGGAGGGAGCCCTCAATTTTTTCAGAGTTGAGTTGTTCACATATACGTAATGCCGATATAAGTACTAACTACCACCTAAAACTATAGAGCTTAATTTGGAGTATTTTATGTGAAATTCATGGATTTGATAGCGTTTTGAGTTTCGATGTAAATCACATCGAAAATTACCCAAATTCATCTAAAAGACCACAGATGGCTTCTTACTTATTTGTTTCATGTTTATTCAAAATAACCTTGAATACCACCAATGGCTTGTTGCGTGATGCATAGTCATGACCTCCCTGATTCAATTGGTGGTGATTTTTAACCAAAAATACAAAAAGAAAAATGAAAAGCTTCGGAAATGCTGAAAAAACTTTTCGTTTTTACTGATTTTTGTTGTAGAAATCTTACATGAGAGGGTTTCTATGTATATCATCTATCTAAACAAGGTAAAAATGATGAATTTCATTTTTTTGAGGTGCCCTCTTTAACCTTCAACATAGATGATATAGAAAATAGCCATAATATCCGACAACCTGCTGGCGATCCAGTAGGCGAAGATGCATAATGTAATAGCACTGTGTCGTCTGCTAAGAAACTATTCCCCGCCAACCTAATTTGGTCGTCTGATTGCTTTGATTTTTCACAACCTTACTTATAGCGTCGTCCGGTATGGAGCGATAAATACAGAGAAACATAATATCTCCAACCAATGCAGCATTATATAAAGCACTGTGTGCGCACACACCCCGGCACTTACCAAGGTTTTACGTCAATAGTAAAAAGAAATCTCATGTAGATAGACACTGCTAACAATTAGTAGGATATACTGCTGAATGAAGACATTCTCTCATCATTATGGTATGTTTTCAGGCGGTGATCTTATCCCTCATCATATATTACCGGCTTACTATTATGGGCAAGTGATGTGAGCGACCGTACGGGTGCTGACGTTATACAACAAATACAAAATAAACTGCTACGAATAATATAATGACAGACAAACTCATTATCAGATATCGAACTTTCAAGTCACGTGACCTACGTGTGAACATCCTTGAACTAAGCATCCAATGCATAGATTATAGTTAGGCCTGACTATACCCGATTAAATTGTATAAACCACTTTATTAGCTCCGTCCATGTTCGACACCAGCATATATAGTACTGAAGTATCCACTATAATTTGATTCGGGTCAAAACAGGTCAAATTATGAGTTTTATGAGTCTCGATCCAGGTCAAATTATGTTTTTTATTTTTGTTGCAGTTAAGTCGAGTAGTTCGATGCGGAATATCGGATAAGAAGACACTTACATAATAAAGTTTGCGTTGTGTATGAAGCCTAACTTTATATTGGGTGCAGTTTCTTCATTTAGGTTGCCTGCCGATCGCGTAAGCTAAGAAACCTAAGGATCAAACTGCACCTTATAGCGTCAGTTTCTCCAATAGTTAAAAGAGCTGGTTGCATAACTTACGATACCCAGCTTTGGTGCAATTGATTTTCCAAATGTGCATGTTTAAAGTGTCTTTAAAAGAAAGCTTCGTATATATTGATATTAGAGTGGCTTTCTCATTAGTGTAATGCTCTCAACGATTTGGACTGCAGACCAAACTACATGTATAACTAAACCGTGACGAAAATGTTTTTTAGAAGCACATTATGTTATTTTGCTAATCACTCAATCAGTCTATTCTAAAATCCAATTCTGTGATTCACTGGCTACATCAGAAGATGGTCTGTTATCATGGTTATCGGTTATACGGGCTTTTTAGGTCACTTGTGCAAGATAGAGTAGTATGGAGAAATATGATACGGGAAATGCGAACGTATCAGCAAAGCTAACGGAGGACCAGGGCAAGGAATGGACATTGGCTTGCTCTTAAACCACTTCATGCCACAAACAATTCATTTAAAAGAGAAAAATATTTGTGCAAGAAGTGGCATTGAGAATTCAAAAATGTGCCTTTTTCTCTAATTTCAAGAAACAATTCACAAGATTTATTTTGTTTACAGTAATTGCTTCTGTAAATTCCTCGCATGCATTGAGGTTAATTTAGAAATAATCTTCCATGTTAGTCTCAAGGAACTACCAGGTGATTTGCGCGGGAAAGCTTACACACGGTTTTTCTTATGTTTAATTCTGTCCTTAAGTTTTAATTTTAAAGAAATGAACGTGCAAAAATAAAAACACAGACAGTCTTGGTCTATAAAGTTCCACGAAAAATACTAAGCGTAGAGTAAAGTTTTATTTATAAATTCTTCAAGTCCTTTAATTGTCAACGCCTCAAACGTTAAATACTAATTAAAGAAAAGCAATTTGTTCAGGGAATTCATCTTTAATTCAAGAACAATGATGACCAAAATGTGCCAAGAAATGTACTTGTTATTACAAGTTACAAGCAATAAGTCCGGCTAAGCCGATAGATCAACCAATCCTGGTGCGAAGAAATATGTTTTCTCTATTAATCCTTTTAGATTCTCATGACAATATTATGGCAGTGTTATGACTATTTCAAGACTGAATGTATAATGAAACTTCAAAGGCAAAGATGGTCTTGCAAGATTATTGAAACGCATACATACAAACACTATACCCTAAATAAGTATTGTTCTTGCCTTAAGATGATATTGAAAACCTTATTTGTGTACATAGTCTGTTTCAGGGTTATTATACTACGAAACTTAACCCAATTCACGTATCTGTCACTGTCATCCATGACTATTCAAATGTCAAGCGATACTTGAGTGTTGTTGTGAAAGCATATTTGAATGTTTAAGAAAAGAAGAAGCTTGTACTTTTTATTCGCCAAATCCGGTGAGCAGCTATATTCGATTTCAGATGTATGATCATGATGATCGGCTTTGCCAAGTGAGCATTCTTACAACAGCGTATAAACGTATGCTCTGTTTCTCCCCTCGGCTACTTATCCATTCCCCATCAGATTTTCCACTTCACTATAGAACATACTTAAAGAGTAGATGCAGTGATTTATGAACTGTACTTCTTAGTTTGAAGAGTATCATTACTCAAATACACTCACTGATAGAAACGGATCGTTGCGACACATGTGGAAATACAACCCGGTTTAGATCAGCTCCCTGAGCTTTTAAAACCTTTTGTTTCCACCGAAATTGAGCCCTCGCCAGTATACAACCATTGCTGCGCGACACAGATGAGCTTGGGGCTTTTTTGTGGTGGCCCAGTTTTTATAACTTGAGCAACACTCTGTATAATACCCTTGAGTACAGTGAGTGCTACGATAAATGTGAAGATGTTAAAATGATGAGAATCGCAATTAATAGTAAGATTATAAGATCTTTTCAATATGCTCACAATAATCAGTGAAAAAGGCATATCAACTAACAATCCTTATGTATCATGTTTATCACGTACAGTAAATCGATATCAAAAATTCAACCATCATTTTCAAGACGCTCCTTTTATCTTTGTTTTGTGACCAGGTCAGTTTAATTGTCTATATGTAGCAAAAAGCACAATTCCACGACGTACATTACATTGCAGGTCGGTTATCCGACATGCTATTAGTTCATGAACATACAACATGTCGAGGGCACAAGACACCCATAGCCACTAGCTGTTTGCTGGTAAATAAACTGTGACGCCATGACGGAAGTATAAAAATATTATGGAGAAATTGCAATATCATCAACCCCTGGTAAGACGTGTTAGCCTGTTAGGAGCATAAAGAATCTAGTCTTAACTCACGTAACAGGCAGTTACCCACCAACCAGTTATATACCCCGGCATTAAAACTAAGATCGACAAATTACAGTCCTTAAAATTGATCTTTAAAAAAATATATATATTTGAATAATCTTCATGGCATTTTCCTTTCTTTCTGTAAACCAATAGATTGAACAGTAAGTATTCGTGATGAACTGTTAGTATTCGTCCACCGGAAGTAGATGGTTATGAAAGCCCTCTCCAATTGCTGTTATCTCTCAAACTTGTACAGCCTAAATATGGTGAATATATCTGTCTAAATTTGACTTGCCCATATTTGTTTAACCCTCGTCCTCCTGAGACGTTTTATAACACTGCTACCTAAAAAATCCAAACCGAGATGCACAGTATGTTTATTTTGGTACCATGCACTCTTAGAAGGTCAGGATCAAATATGAGACGAAAAGGATCAATTTTGATCCAGAAGCGGTATCACATATGAGCTTACCCTTTCCGGATCAAAGTGATCCGACAAGCAGGATCAAAAAGTTTGATCCGAAATGGGATCAAATATTTCTGTCAAATGATACTGAAACGGATCAAAATAATGATCCTTAATCGGATGTACCTGTAGCTTATGATCCTACTCCAGGATCAAACTGAATCAAAGAAAAAGTGAAAACATAGGGGGTCATCGGGTGACAGATTGTAAAAACAAGCATGCATGCAAGGGTCTTTCGGTGACACCGGGCCAAAAAAGGGGGGGTATTTTTGATGGAGCCTGGTGTGAAACCTAATATTGATTGAGTGCCCCCACCCCCGGGTGCACACTGCAGACTATATATCGAGTGCAGTAAGCTTACTACATCGTGTAGGCCTAGTACATCGCAGTGATCGTGACATTTTGTGAGGAGCATTTTGACCGAAAATCGTACTGATGGCACTGGTCAGGTACAAGAAATTTGTTCACAAGAATAGAGCATGTTCAAACATAAAAAATAAAACTACTTTACCGACAAAATCATGTAACATTTTACAGATTAGACTGGATAACTTACCGCGGTATTTCACCCTTGTTTCAACTGTGGCGACCGAATTCAAAAGATCGTCTGCTTGTCGTCTATCGGTTTGCAAAAGAGTGACGTCAGTCACTCATTGACCAATGAACTGTTTCATCGAATTGATCCGGAAATCAGATCAAAGTTGATCAAGGTGAATTTGATCCGTTTGTTGATATCTATCTGGAAACGGATCAAAACGATCCGAAAATGATCCTTAAAGGATCAAAACAAAGTGAGCCGGAAATCTACTCATGTATTTGATCCTGACCTTCTAAGAGTGTGGTATCATAGCTAGAGGTCGCCTCTTCCCATACATACAAAAAAAAAGTACAAACATCTCACGCATGACGTCACAATGACGGGATGCAGAGTATGCTTATTTGGGTACCCTGGTATAAATGTCCCCTCTTTGCATAAATACCAAAACAAGTACAAACATCCCACGCATGATGTCACAATGACGTCACTTAGCATTGCCGACCTCTAAATCCCGCCGTTTTCGCTGCACAGTGATATAGAGGCCAAAATTGAAACTGTCTCCACAAAAGTTCCTAACATATAATATAATATTCCGGACCATACAAAAAAGATGTTTTTCAAAATGGCGATTCAAAATGGCGATTTAAAGAAATGGAAAGGTGGCAAACAACCCGCCACCCCCCCCCCCCCCCTACTATCGTACTTTGACGGCTTAGGTGGTACCCTCAATTCTTTTCGTCAATATGAGCGTAAGCGATGTAACAGCGATCACCTAGTAAGACACATCTAAAACTAAAGTTAATTATTTACTTATTTCAAGGTCATCTAAAAAGTATTGAAATTGCATTTGGTTATTTCCTGATCTATAACTCTGAAATCGCATCAAAGTCAATAATCATTCGTCTTGACCACACTGTGTGATAAAAGCGATGTGACTTTCAATGATTCCCAACTAGGCTAATGTAGTGTGGGAATGGAATGGAAAATTCGTTCATGAAATGAGAATTCATGCTAATGGATGAGACCAGACAGCGTACAAAGCCTTTGACAAATGGTGAAGTTAAACAAATAGATGGATCATTTCATATTAGAGATATTTATATCATAAGAAAGCTAAAACTGTGCTGATTACAGAACTGTTTCAATCATTTTTCTACGATCACTATAAAAAAGTTATGAGTGAATGATGATTGTGATGTCATCAAAAGCTACAAAACAAGAAATCATGAAAACAGGCCAAAACAGATACATAATTCAATATAATAACATTAGAAGGTTAATAATAAAAGTGACTTAAGTAAGTTTTTGAAGGTGAAATTTCATGAAAGATGATCACACAAAGTATTGGCAACTAATTTTCTTTAACAAAAGAAGAAGAAAAAGAAAAAAAGTTTTTTATTTTTTATTTTTTATTATTTTTATTTTACCCATAATCCCTAGTTCACATTTTGCGACATCCGACGGGTTTTCACAGATCGCATCACAAATGGTGAAGTTAAACAAATGGATGGATCTATTTATGTGTTTGTTAATTTGATTTTCTAAATTCAGGTGAAAGCAGTAAGGCGCATGGAAATCTTTTGCGTCTCTTCTTTATTTTTTAGCAGCCAAACGGTGCATGCCGGTTTTGTATAGGTCAAACTACTACATGTATGATACTTATAATAGAAACGTGTAAACTATGACTGCTGATGATATTTGTCATGTACTTTTAATAACAGTGTCATCCGTTGATATTCAACTGTCTTGAGAGAGTTTGACATGGTAAAGGGGCGAAGTAGGCGCGGGCACCCCCCTCCCCCACTCCCCGAAAATGTTACAAATAGAGGGAGAGATATGGGGAGAAAGAGGAGAAAAGAGAGGAGAAAAAGGGAAAGAGAGGAAGTGAAAGAAAAAGGGGAAGAGGAAGAGGTGGAATTTAGGGATTTTATATCACCCAGTATGGCGGCCATATTGGAATTGGCCAATATGGCTGTCCCAGAAGGCGTCGGACATATTCTAAAATGTCTGTGTTACCTTCAATATAGACGATAGAAAATAGCCATAATATCCCTCAACCTGCTAGCGAGCATGCCATACTGTAATAACACCGTGTCGTCTGCTGCTAAATATTTTATTTCCCACCAACCTCTTTTGGTCGTCTGCTTACTTTAATGATTCCTTTAACATACTTAATTCGCCGTCCGTGCTTCATTTAAAGTAAGTTATGGTGCTCTTTAAATTTAGAGACGTAGAGAAAGACGTCTCATCTCCACAGCACTCCAGCACTGTGTGTGTGAACAATGATGGGCACTAATTAAGGTTTTCCGCCCATGGTAAAATTAAATCACATGCAGTAAAGTAGAAAGACACTGCTAACACTTATTAGGATACATTGCTGGATCAAGATATTCTTTCATCATTATGGTAATGTTTTCGGGTGGTGATTTTATTCCCTCATCATATTACCGGCTTTACTCTTGTGTGCAAGACATGGTACGACCATACGTGTACTAACGTTATGCAGAATGAATTGAAACGAGAATATAATGACAAACTCATTATCAAAATCAAACTGTTAAGTCACGTGCCTTTCGAGTGATTCCATGAACTATAAAGCATCCAATGCATAGATTAGAGTTAATCCCATTAATTGTATAAACCCCTCTAAACGTTTATGGTCTGTATACATTGTCGACAGAGTAGCGTTCAACAAATTCGATCCACACCTGAAAGTCATAATATCATGGTAGAACGGCAATATTCTGTTTGCGTGCTATCGTATACCAGAAATCAATTCCAGTTACTCACATCTTGAAGAAATGGGTTATTTCGTTTATTTCATTTACGAATTAAAGACTTTGTCAAATCATTTGGCATTTTTAAGGTTTCTTTTGAGACACAGGAAAGCTATTGATCTCTGCCTGCAAGCTATAGGAAATCATAACTACCGTAAGTTATATATCTTTACCTGGTGAATATCATGTTCTTATTGATGCACAATGTCCACAGGAAATATAATCATACGAACTATGATAATATTTGTAGAGAACAAAATAGTAATCGGCTTTGACTACCGATGCCTTTGGGTGAAGGGATTATGTAAGGCCTGGGAAAGATAACTCTGAGATGAAAAGTGGTAAAACCATAGTATATGGACCTGGAAAATCTTTAGTTCAGTTCCCAACATCAAGATATATCACTCAATTCGTCGGTGGTATAACATAATAACGTACGGTGTTTTGGGCAGTTATCACATAGTGACGTATAGTGATACCAAAAGTATCGAAAACATTGACTTCAAAAATGCTCGCAACATAAATTGTACTGATTGCGTATTATTGTTTGTGGTGGGTATATGTATCAATACAAATATAAAGTAGACATGGAAATTAGTTTTACGATATCTAAATATTGTGTAATCTTGTTTTAATTATTGTAATAGCATTCCAAAGCTATACGTCACTATACGTGATTACACTTTTTTCACAATTTGCACTAACGCCACTAAAGATCTTGACGAAATTTAATAATACGTCACTTTGTTATACCACCGATGATCCATCTTTTTAACAGCACTCTTTTGCAATCTTGTTGTCGAATGTGCACCTAATTAGAAGGAATATCCAATAACGTGATGCATGCGACTTAACTAATATTTATATACACCTTAAGCAGGGATAACATTACCAAATTTATTGTGAATCTCAAAAAGGCTTTATAACATGTAAGTATATACCAACGAGTACCACGCAAAGTATTAAATATCCGTCCGACTGCCTCGTTGTTACCAATTATGCCTAGCAAAATTAATTAGCCCATTTTGTCAAGACATTGGTTTGAAAGGGACACGTGAACAGGGGCCAATTCCGAAAAGAATTACATTACAATAATGACTTTACAAATAATTACAAAGATTGAAACAAGTCAGTTCGTGATATATATATTGATAAGGAAACAGGTTTTACTTCAATTGTTCTTAATTGAATCGTATCTAGTGCCCTTATAAGTAGCAGGTTTTGAGCTAGTAATCGGAGATTTGAGAACACCGGATTTCTTGCAACAGTAGTGCAGATAAATGTCTCGCGATATTCTGTGATACATGCATTTATACGTGTGATTTACAGGACAGATTAGGCCTATGTAATGTATCCGTGGTTACAAACACGTATCGCATCGGAGATGGCCGACTTGGTATTTCTCCTTGAAGCTAAGCATTTTTTGAATCAAGAGTATTAAATGGGAAACATCTGTTATTTACTTGCGCTGTAGCAAAATCTTTTTAACGTCATCGATAAAACTTCACTCTTAATCCCAAAGTGATAACATTTTGAAATCTGTAACGTGAGTGCTGAACTCTACCAGGGAGAAAAATGAAGGCTCTGAAAATATTGCTTTAAAGGGGCACTGAGAGATGTATTCATATACTATATGAGCAAATAACGTAAAGATAATCATCAACATAGCCTAAATCCAAAATATCATACAATTCCGACATCGCCTTCATGCCAAACTAAGCAAATAACGGCACTTCCGGGTTGAGATTTACCGCGAAAGTCCGTGAGTAAAACTTAGCATAACTCCGAATTCAGCACCTTAGTTTTGATATGATCATATCGAAACTAAGATAATCATGACATTTTATATGATCAACGGCGAATGTTGGTAAACTGTTTCAGATGGTAGTTAGTATATGCCTAAGTATTACTTTGATGCAAAAAAACCTGATTTCCAGGATAATTGAGAGCGAACTCCCATACGTATCTCTCAATGCCCCTTTAAGTGAAATTAAAAACTATAATCGATTTAATTCCTGTATTATTCCGGTTTTATCATGAATCACATGGTTGCCGCGTAGACAATTTTAAACACTGTGCCATCAGCAGAGTTCGATATGGAATTCTTGTTTACCTCAATAACCAAATCGATGAAGTACCCCTGGCCATGAGGTTATTCGCGGTGCTTTTACTTTCATTCATAATAAACTACGAGGGACAGACATGTACTAATATAAAATGATAAAAGAAAAACTGAAAACATACCGTAGTCGAGTTCATAAAATGTCATGAAGGGTTAGAAAATTAGAATAACTAGCGGGCATCCGCGCTTCGCGCGGACCCGCTAGAAGATTTCACGCCTCCCATGTGACCTGAAATGCAGGTACCCGTTGTCCCATTATATCCAGGGACCCCATCACAGGTGCCCTTAATGGCACCGGATACCACATAATCCAGGTACTGCAGTGTGCCGTTATATCGAGATACCCAGGTGCCTTAATGTATCATTCAAGTAACTTGAATTAATCGCGGGTGCCGAAGATAGCGGGCAATAATATTCATACCACAATATAGGCAGAGGTGAGTATATCAAAGCGTTATAAATGTTTATATAAATATCAAGAGTATGTCCTTATTCAGATACCCAGGGCAGGTACCTAAAGTGCCCTTGATATAATGTAAGTGACATGGTACCCTTAATACACCATGCGCCTAGGCCCAATGTGCTCTTAAATAATACAGATACCCATGTTCCTAATCCAAGTACTCCACGTGTTCTTAATACACCGGTTGCCCATAGGCCTAGGCCCTACCCCTCACAGATGGCCTTAATAATTCATTTTAGTAGGGGAGGATAAACTGGTGAGTGCAAATAAAGATACGCCGCCCCGCCCTGTTAATCCGTGTAGATTCAACTCGTTTTAAAAACTCTCAAGTAGGTGAATTTCATTATTACAAACAAATTGAACCAGCGACCTCAACCTTTCATGATTTAAAGTTTATTTTGCCGGATATTCGAAGTTTAAATAAAATATTGTAGCTTCTTGAATCGCCTGAAAGATTTGAACTCCATAGGCATTGTATCATTTTGGATACCCTGTGAAACCTAATGTTATGATTGGTAGTTAACAAGTGGCAAATAGAAAAAAGAAAAAAAAGATACAATTATTGAAAAAGGTAGGTAGGCCTGTAGTAGAACTGTGGCAGTGGCGTAGTCCAGAGGGCGACCGGGGCAATCGCGTCGGTTGAGTCTTGGCGGTTAAGATTGCCGCTGTCGGTTATCGAACTCGATCTCTCACCCCATCTCACCCAATCTCTCTCTCTCTCTCTAGTTTATGACCTCGGCGGCAACCCTCAATAGTTACAGCCTTAACGGTCCCCCCCCCCCCCCCCCCCCCCCCCCCAATATGAAAAACTTAGCTACGCCACTGACATGACTGAACTGTAGAAATGTTCTTGACTGCCATCATTGCTGCCATTCGTATTTGGATAACTCAAGAAGAACATGAAGAAGGAAGTGTTTTCTTATAAATAATTGATCTTTCAAAAACGTCCCGCTGTAACTACGGCTTACAGTACACATGAGATTACGTACCATTCAATAAAAGTGTACCTCACGGCCAATCTCAAATAGCGTTTTGCCGTAGGGGTAAGTGGGATGCTTAAGTCTCTAATTTTATCTCGCTGCAAATGATAGGGGAGGCTCTTTTGGGGTTATTGCTTTGGTGAATTGAAAGTGGTGCGAATTTAAAATATGACTCTAAAAATGGGTCTATTAACATTTTCTCCAATATGATTTTGTAATCACCAAGTGTGTCAACACCTATGTTCTTTTAAACTACCAAAATAAGTAAATCAATAAGATTATAGATACAAAATAAAAGTATGATAACAATGTGTAGATTATAAATTATGTTCGACATGGATGGCCCTGCAGGGATACTATCAAGTTTGGGATAGAAAACTCCTACACTGCGCATACGTAAATAACAGGTCGCGTTTTCTGATTATTGACGTCATTAATACAACAGCGCCTCGTATAGTGTATACGTCACTGTGTTAAAACAAGATTTCTATTAACTTTTTGAACACCAAATACATATTTTGATTAACAATTAACTGATCAATTTTTGGCTTTGATACTTATTTGTACAAGTAATCTAAAAATATATATTTCAAAACAATAGGTTATACATCGCAAAAAAACCGAAAGTTTACCTATTTTCAATACGGTCATCCGTCACTATTGCCACTGCCGATATGGTACGCTTGTGAATGTGAGTGACGTGTTCACCAATCACTGAACAGATATGAAGATTTTCATGAGTTACGTGTATAAAACAGTTCAGTATAATAATCAGTACCCGTAAAAGAGATGAACACATTGGGTATCGTAAATTACCAATCCTAAGATCAAGTACGTCATCTCCTTATTTTCAAAGCTCGGAATTACAGTTCATTGAGGTCTAAGTATGTTTACTGTACCATCCAATTCACTATGTACAGACCCTCTGTCTGCTGCTAACCAAAGCTAAAGTATGTGACGTAATTTCTCTTGACGTACTTATTTTAACATGCTTAAGGAAATTTGACATAGTGATATCGCTCTCGGCGGTAACCTCCAATTCCTGACCACTAAACATGGGAATTGTGATAGTAGAAATCGACTCTCAAAATGATTAACCAGGCGTAACATTCTTACTCAAATCAACTTAGGTTTACTACAGAATGCATGCAGATTCCCTTCTCCCAATGACCCATAATAATAGGTTTTGTTAATTAACCTTCAATTAACACAAGTCTGTCAGATATCTTGTAGTCTGCTGTTCGTCATATTGGTAAAGCAAAGTAACAGCAATACCTAATAAGTAAATACAAGTATAATACACTACACACACAAAAAAAACTTAAAATAGGGCTAATAAACCCAATATAAAATGTATGCTTAAAGGGGCACTAAGAGATCCTTCATGGAGGGAGCCCTCCATTTTTTCAGAGTTGAGTTGTTCACATATACGTAATGCGATATAAGTACTAACTACCACCTAAAATTATAGAGCTTAATTTGGAGTATTTTATGTGAAATTCATGGATTTGATAGCGTTTTGAGTTTCGATGTAAATCACATCGAAAATTACCCAAATTCATCTAAAAGACCACAAATGGCTTCTTACTTATTTGTTTCATGTTTATTCAAAATAACCTTGAAGACCACCAATGGCTTGTTGCGTGATGCATAGTCATGACCTCCCTGATTCATTTGGTGGTGATTTTTAACCAAAAATACAAAAAGAAAAATGAAAAGCACTAATATACCTTCGGAAATGCTGAAAAAATGTCTTAACTTTTAGTTTTTACTGATTTTTGTTGTTGTTGAAGAAATCTTACATGAGAGGGTTTCTATGTATATCATCTATCTAAACAAGGTAAAAATGATGAATTTCATTTTTTTGAGAAATCTCTCTGTGCCCTCTTTAACTTTCAACATAGATGATATAGAAAATAGCCATAATATCCGACAACCTGCTGGCGATCCAGTAGCCGAAGATGCATATTGTAATAGCACTGTGTCGTCTGCTAAGAAACTATTTCCCGCCAACCTAATTTGGTCGTTTGATTGCTTTAATTTTTCACGACCTTACTTATAGCGTCGTCCGGTATGGAGCGATAAATACAGAGAAACATAATATCTCCAACCAATGCAGCATTATATAAAGCACTGTGCGCACACACACACGGGCACTTACCAAGGTTTTACGTCAATAGTAAAAAGAAATCTCATGTAGATAGACACTGCTAACAATTAGTAGGATATACTGCTGAATGAAGACATTCTCTCATCATTATGGTATGTTTTCAGGCGGTGATGTTATGTTATCCCTCATCATACATTACCGGCTTAATATTATGGGCAATTCCGCAAGTGATGTGAGCGACCGTACGGGTGCTGACGTTATACAACAAATACAAAATAAACTGCCACGAATAATATAATGACAGACAAACTCATTATCAGATATCGAACTTTCAAGTCACGTGACCTACGTGTGAACATCCTTGAACTAAGCATCCAATGCATAGATTATAGTTAGGCCTGACTATACCCGATTAAATTGTATAAACCACTTTATTAGCTCCGTCCATGTTCGACACCGGCATAGTACTAAAGTATCCACTATAATTTGATTCGGGTCAAAACAGGTCAAGTTATGAGTTTTATGAGTCTCGATCCAGGTCAAAATATGTTGGATTTTTTTATTTTTGTTGCAGTTAAGTCGAGTAGTTCGATGCGGAATATCGGATAAGAAGACACCTACATAATAAAGTTTGCGTTGTGTATGAAGCCTAACTTTATATTGGGTGCAGTTTCTTCATTTAGGTTGCCTGCCGATCGCGTAAGCTAAGAAACCTAAGGATCAAACTACACCTTATAGCGTTTTATTTCATTTGGGTGCAGTTTCTCCAATAGTTAAAAGAGCTGGTTGCATAACTTACGATACCCAGCTTTGGTGCAATTGATTTTCCAAATGTGCATGTTTAAAGTGTCTTTAAAAGAAAGCATCGTATATATTGATATTAGAGTGGCTTTCTCATTAGTGTAATGCTCTCAACGATTTGGACTGCAGACCAAACTACATGTATAACTAAACCGTGACGAAAATGTGTTTTAGAAGCACATTATGTTATTTTGCTAATCACTCAATCAGTCTATTCTAAAATCCAATTCTGTGATTCACTGGCTACATCAGAAGATGGTCTGTTATCATGGTTATCGGTTATACGGGCTTTTTAGGTCACTTGTGCAAGATAGAGTAGTATGGAGAAATATGATACGGGAAATGCGAACGTATCAGCAAAGCTAACGGAGGACCAGGGCAAGGAATGGACATTGGCTTGCTCTTAAACCACTTCATGCCACAAACAATTCATTTAAAAGAGAAAAATATTTGTGCAAGAAGTGGCATTGAGAATTCAAAAATGTGCCTTTTTCTCTAATTTCAAGAAACAATTCACAAGATTTGTTTTGTTTACAGTAATTGCTACTGTAAATTCCTCGCATGCATTGAGGTTAATTTAGAAATAATCTTCCATGTTAGTCTCAAGGAACTACTAGGTGATTTGCGAGGGAAAGCTTACACACGGTTTTTCTTATGTTTAATTCTGTCCTTAAGTTTTAATTTTAAAGAAATGAACGTGCAAAAATAGACACAGACAGTCTTGGTCTATAAAGTTCCACGAAAGATACTAAGCGTAGAGTAAAGTTTTATTTATAAATTCTTCAAGTCCATTAATTGTCAACGCCTCAAACGTTAAATACTAATTAAAGAAAAGCACTTTGTTCAGGGAATTCATCTTTAATTCAAGAACAATGATGACCAAAATGTGCCAAGAAATGTACTTGTTATTACAAGTTACAGGCAATAAGTCCGGCTAAGCCGATAGATCAACCAATCCCAGTATACCTGAAGAATGTATGGGTGCGAAGAATTATGTTTTCTCTACTAATCCTTTTAGATTCTCATGACAATATTATTATGGCATTGTTATGACTATTTCAAGACTGAATGTATAATGAAACTTCAAAGGTAAAGATGTATTGCAAGATTATTGAAACGCATACATACAAACACTATACCCTAAGTAAAAGTATTGTTCTTGCCTGATATTGAAAACCTTATTTGTGTACATAGTCTGTTTCAGGGTTATTATACTACGAAACTTAACCCAATTCACGTATCTGTCACTGTCATCCATGACTATTCAAATGTCAAGCGATACTTGAGTGTTGTTGTGAAAGCATATTTGAATGTTTAAGAAAAGAAGAAGCCTTGTACTTTTTATTCGCCAAATCCGGTGAGCAGCTATATTCGATTTCAGATGTATGATCATGATGATCGGCTTTGCCAAGTGAGCATTCTTACAACAGCGTATAAACGTATGCTCTGTTTCTCCCCTCGGCTACTTATCCATTCCCCATCAGATTTCCCACTTCACTATAGAACATACTTAAAGAGTAGATGCAGGGATTTATCAACTGTAATTCTTAGTTTGAAGAGTATCATTACTCAAATACACTCACTGATAGAAATCGGATCGTAGCGACACATGTGGAAATACAACCCGGTTTAGATAAGCTCCCTGAGCTTTTAAAACCTTTTATGTTTCCACGGAAATTGAGCCCTCGCAAGTATACAATCATTGCTGCGCGACACAGATGAGCTTGGGGCTTTTTTGTGGTGGCCCATTTTTTATAACTTGAGCAACACTCTGTATAATACCCTTGAGTACAGTGAGTGCTACGATAAATGTGAAGATGTTAAAATGATGAGAATGGCAATTAATAGTAAGATTATAAGATCCTTTCAATATGCTCACAATAATCGATGAAAAAGGCATATCAACTAATCATGTTTATCATGTAAATCGATATTAAAAATGCAACCATCATTTTCAAGACGCTCCTTTTATCTTTGTTTTGTGACCAGGTCGGTTTAATTGTCTTTATGTAGCAAAAAGCACAATTCCACGACGTACATTACATTGCAGGTCAGTTATCCGACATGATATTAGTTCATGAACATACACGGACAAGGACACACGACACCCATAACCACTAGCTGTTTGCTGGTAAATAAACTGTGACGCCATGACGGAAGTATACAAATATTATGGAAAAATTGCAACATCAACAACCCCTGGTAAAACGTGTTAGGAGCATAAAGAATCTAGTAACAGTCAGTTACCCACCAACCAGTTATATACCGGCATAAAACAAAGATCGACAAAATGCTAAGCAATGCTTAAAATTGATCTAATAAAAATTTAAAAAAAACAATATGAATATTCTTCATGGCATTTTTCTTTTCTTTCTGTAAACCGATAGATTGAACAGTAAGTACCGGGAGTAAGTATTCCTGATTGAACTGTTAGTATTCGTCCACCGGAAGTCGATGGTTATGAAAGCCCTCTCCAATTGATGTAATCTCTCAAACTTGTACAGCCTAAAATAAGGTGAATATATCTGTCTTAACTTGACTTGTCAATATTTGTTTAACCCTCGTCCTCTTCAGACGTTTTTATAACACTGCTACCTAAAAAATCCAAACCGAGATGCACAGTACATGTATGTTTATTTTGGTACCATGGTAAAGCTAGAGGACGTCCCAATGACGGGATGCAGAGTATGCTTGTTTGGGTACCATGGTATCATAGCTAGAGGTCGCTTCCATACATACCAAAAAAAGTACAAACATCCCACGCATGACGTCACAATGACGGGATGCAGAGTATGCTTATTCGGGAACCATGGTATAGATATCCCCTATTTGCATACATACCACAACAAGTACAAATATCCCACGCATGACGTCACAATGACGTCACTTAACATTACCAACCTAAAAATCCCGCCGTTTTCGCTGTACACTGAAATATAGGCCAAAATTTAAAATTGTCGCCACAAAAGTTCCACAATTTACCCCGCTTTTTTGCTTATAAGTGAGGGAAATGGTGTTTCTCACATATACTATAATATTCAGGACCATACAATCACGATATTTGTCAAAATGGCGATTTAAAAAAAATAAGGTGGCAACCCCCCCCCCCCCCCCCCCCATACAATCACGATATTTTTCAAAATGGCGATTTAAAAAAAAAAGTGGCAACCCCCCCCCCCCCCCCCCTACTATCGGACTTTAACTGCTTAGGTGGTACCCTCGATTGTTTTCGTCAATATGAGCGTAAGTGATGTAACAGCGATCACCTAGACGCCCTAGGTCACTGTTCTTTGCGTTTTAGCGCAATCGGCGAACATTCTTAGGAGGGGGTAACCCTTAGGAGGACGAGGGTTAAAACAGTAGTTTAAGTCCTTAATCCGGAATATCATGCATTCACGAGGAAACACAACAATGTATATATTCCCATGGCAAGTAGTTAGCATCTTCAATGCTGGACAGTAAGACACGTCCAATACTAAAATTAATTATTTACTTATTTCAAGGTCATCTAAAAAGTATTGAAATTGCATTGGTTATTTCCTGATCTATAACTCTAAGTCAATAATAATTCGTCTTGACCATTTGAGGTTTAGACCACACTGTGTGATCAAAGCGATGCCCATTCGTTTAAAGTGACTTTCAATGATTCCCAACTAGGCTAGTGTTGGAATGGAATTGAAATGTTCTTGGTTCATGAAATGTTAATTCATGCTAATGGATGAGACCAGAGAGCGTACAAAACCGTTGACAAATGGTGAAGTTAAACAAATGGATGGATCTATTAATGTGTTTGTTAATTTGATTTTCTAAATTCAGGTAAAAAGCAGTAAGACGCATGGAAATCTTTTGCGTCTCTTTTTTTTTTTTAGGAACCAAACGGTGCTATGCCGGTTTTGTATAGGTCAAACTACTATATGATGCTTATAATAGAAACGTAGTTAAGTATAAACTAAGTTTAAACTATGACTGCTGATGGTATTTATCATGTATTTTTAATGACAGTGTCATCCGTTGATATTCAACTGTCTTGAGAGAGTTTGACACATTTTTTGTCACAACCCTGTTGCTTAGGCCAAACCGCTATAGTCACTAAATGATTTCAGTCAACGGCGGCAGAGCCTGGGGGCACCAGGGGGCATTGACCCCTCCCCCCACACTTTTTGAGTTGGGGGTATGCCCCAAATTTGTGGCTAACCTTAATCCCTTTTTTATAATAATGAGTTAATGAGATCTGAATTGGCTTGGAAACGTCCTTGGAGAGCATTGAAATTCAAAATTAAGCGACGCCCTTAAGCGGGTCCTAAACCCCACGCCGCATTAGGTTTACTCATTACCCAAACACTAAAGGGGAAACCAGCTTTTGACACCCACCTATATTTAAGCAGAAATGCCCCGAAAACATGTCAGAAAAAAATCATGGAATACATCAACATGGTAAAAGGAAAACATAACAACGCTAAAAATAAATATGAAAGTAAGTCTCATAACATCTGTCATGATTCCAGCTCTGAATCATAGCTACACGTCTATTGTAAACGATAATTGTCATAATTGTTTGCCTTTTGTTATGATGCGGTCAAAACAAGAAATATATTGGACAACGGAAACGTAACCTTTAGAATGGCCAATAAGAGAGTCAATAGAACACAGGGCTGATAGTAACCACCCGCACACCCGAGGCGAGTACATTTTTAGTCGGGATCTTTTCAAATATCTTTTCAAATATACACGCCCGGCTGGCCTGTAAAGAATTTTGCTGTTGGTAAATATTTTGGGGTCCGCTGAAATGATTATACCCCTTGTACTACACAAAATGCGTCCGACATATGATATATCTTGGACGCGTAGAAAATACGATCTCTAGCAATTCGTTTACAAATTCTATTGTAATAATTCCTTATTGAAAATGAATATTATCTATTAATATTATTTCAAAACATTGGTCCCTTAGCGTGAGCATGTGCTTCTATTGTTTCCGTGCATGGCTGGACAGATATTAATAGACTTTTGTCAAGTCTGTGCACAGTTGTACAGTTGTATGAAATACAGGGTGCCCCAAAAGTATATGCACAACTTTGAAGCTTTGTATTTCACAAAATATAAGTCGTATTGAAAATATGAATACATATTTAGAAAGAGGAGATGTGGGAAATAATGTTGATACCAAACATTGGAGTAACATCTGTTTGTAATGCCACCCTAGAAGTAAAAAATGTATTACTGCAAAAATGTAATTTTATACTTCGGAGGAATAAAGTTCATAAATCCATACCTATTGAGATTAACAAAAATACGGGTAGAGTTGCTTACACGGAAAGTGATCCGTCAAGTGATCCTTGTATGGAAACTTCTTCAAGTCCTTACGCAAAATTTTGTGAACAGTTGATCTTTTAATCTTGTTTTCTGCGGAAGGTCGGCGAATAGATCTCTTTGGACTTTTAGCCTCTACATGTCTTATGACTTCAATGTGACTTGTTGATCTACCAGTCTTTCTACCACATCGATACAAATCATGCACAGTTCCTGTGTTCAAAAATGTATCCACCAACTTCAGAATGGATATTCTTCCTGGTGCGCGTTTCACTTTGAAATTTTTTCTGAATTTTTGTTGAGTAAGTTGAACTGAATTTGATTTAGCGTAGAACCATATACAATTTGTATTCGCTTATCTATGCTGTTAACCATCTTGAATGAAGACTTTTGCTGTGCAATGTTGTCTACTACGCCTATTTATGTTATGAGTGACCGAGTTTGGTAATAACATTAATGTTGCAAGGTAAGCAGTGAACTGTGACTAATGCGCAACGTTGCTTTCATACTGTCAATTCATGCGTACTTGATTTTAGCAACAATGTGTGGTACTTGGTATGGGTTGCTCTGGCACATGGCCAAAAACTATCAACCATTTTCATAATGTTGTGGGTTCACCAATAGGGTTGTGTTTGGTATTAAAATAATTTCCTAAGTCTCGTCTAGCAAAATATGGTTAAATGTATACCATATGATTATATTTTATGTGATATGACTCTTCAAAAACGTGCATAGACTTTTGGGACACCCTGTACCTGGTTATTGAAAGAAAAGTTGCAAAATTAACGTATCTAAAGTTTTGATTAATATTACAGAAAAAGACAAATGAAATTGAGAAATGTGGCTTGACCATTTTATTAAGCATAATTTAAGGATTAATAAAGGGGTTCAAAATTATTCCATTTAATGCCTAATTTATTGATTAATTACGCGCATAAATTAATTACACAGCAAACATGTTAACGAATGGCTTGACAAATTTGTGTGGCTAACCATGAACATCTTTCTCTGTGATTATAGTGTTTATGCATGTATAATTCATGAGAAAAATACAAAAACACCATTTGTGGTTTTTAAAAATATACCAAATGTTTGGAGGAAAATATTATAAATACTAAAGGGATATTGAATTATCTGCTCAGACCATTTTTTTAAGCACATCCTTACCTTTAATTTGTTAGCTTGTAAGTCTGGTTTGGATACGTAGTAATACTTAATAATTTCTACGAGTTTGGTCATTAATTAAACTTAATTAAGACAGATTTTGGCTTTTTTTTAAAGTAAAAATAATTGTTAACTTTTTCTCAGACAAAATTGTTGACAATGATGGGAACTTCATATCCTGTGAATTTAGTGTTAATGGCATGTATAGCTTTTTCTGTAAATTACAAAATGCTAATTTTTAATGTATTTCTTTATAATATGCTAATTATATGCAAATAAGGTCAAACCATTTTTTTCTCTATGACATTGAATCACCAAGCTGTATTCTACAATATGGTAATGTCTCCTTGTTTTACATATGTTACTTTTTAAATTAGAGCGTAATTTCAATAACATGCACTTTTGGTAATTTATGTTCAGTTGCACTGTAGTAATCGGAGATTTGAGAACACCGGATTTCTTGCAACAGTAGTGCAGATAAATGTCTCGCGATATTCTGCGATACATGAGTTTATGCGAGTGATTTACAGGACAGATCATCCCTATGTAATGTATCCGTGGATACAAACACATATCGCATCGGATATGGCCGACTCGTTATTTCTCCTTGAAGCTAAACATTTTTGAATCAAGAGTATTATATAAATGGGAACAATCTGTTATTATACTCGTACATGTATGCGCTGTAGCAAAATCTTTTTAACGTCATCGATAAAACTTCACTCTTAATCCCAAAGTGATAACATTTTGAAATCTGTAGCGTGAGTGCTGAACTCTATCAGGAAGAAAATGAAGGCTCTGGAAATACTGAAAATATTGCTTTAAGTGAGAAAATAAAACTAGAATCGATTTTATTCCAGTATTATTCCGGTTATATCATAAATCACATGGTTGCCGCGTAGACAATTTTAAACACTGTGCCATCAGCAGAGTTCGATATGAAATTCTTGTTTACCTCAATAACCAAATCAATGAATTACCCCTGGCAATGAGGTTATTCGCGGTGTTTTACCTTCGTTCATAATAAACTACGAGGGACAGACTGACATGCACTAATATAAAATGATAAAAGAAAAACTGAAAACATAATCAAGTTCTTAAAATGTCATTAAGGGTTAGAAAAATTAGAATAGTAACATCTCGTTGATCATGTTCAGACACTTTGGCTACTCAAAGCTTTGATGGCTTTGATGGCTACTGCTGCTAGCCATAGCTAAAGTGTTTGACGTAATGTATCTTGAGGCACTCATTTTAATAATACTTAAGTGTATGCTATAAGGTTAGGAATACTCCCGCATTTAGTGGGCATTGCTAAAATGAGCGCAATATATGTTTTCAAATGACTACTAGAAGCTGAATTGGTGTAGCAAGAGACATGCCCGGGGGATGGGTACTTAGTGGATATGAGGTTACGGGATGTGCCCGCAAATAGGGTACCATTTTTCACCCTCTGGTAACTGGGTAACCCCTTTTCAAAGCCATTTTTGGTACATTTATGGGACTAAAATCCTTAATTTTGCTGGTTTTTTTCGAAAGTTTAGCAAAATCTGTCAAATATATAGGACAATTATGGGTTTTCCCCTGGGAGGATCGGCAACAGTCCGCCATGTAGAGTAAAGTTTAGGTATAGGGCACTCAACTCATCTCTCTCCAGCAACACTAGTGTCACGATTCATTTCGTATATGTATATGGAGGCCGGCCTATAACTCCATGGGGACTATGGCTCCTTTCACACCCTTGTAAAGCAAGTTATGTAAGAGTTTTTAGTGCCGATTTTATTTTGTACCAACGCCCACCTTCCAAACTGTCCCAGCCTAGATCGACATTCCAGTCTTATCGTTACGTTGTAGGCATCGGAGTCTGAGTAATCATGAAATTTGTTACATTTGTAATTGCACCATTTTGATGAATCGTTATCAATGTTAGACAAATGAAATCTTCTTTTTGATTGTTTTTTTGCCGATACGCACTATATAAGATGAGACAATGGTATACAGTTTGAGGCGGGGCTTTTCACTCGAGTAATAATACTTTCGGTGCGTATGGTCACGCGTTAGCGTGCCCTACACAAAGTCGCCGGCGTATGCGTTGTGCGTATAACGCAACGTTGCCATGTACGCATACTCGTATGTGTGCTTGTGCAAAAACGTGATTAATTCGAAGCAAGAAGCTGGTAAACGTTAAACAGCTCGCTGGATTCGCCGATTTACTATTAAAGGGGGACATTTGTTGTTGTTTGATTTTTAAAAATCTAACAAAATGCGTTATTTAACAAAATAATCTAAAAAAATGCGCGTCGTGTATCCAAATATGGTACAGCCTGTATACATTATAAGACCATCGTATATAGCGTATAGCTACGAACTATATTTTATGCTCTAGGTGTGCCCTAAAGGTGTCTCATTAAACACGTTGTGTTGAAATAGAGTCCACATAGTCTTAGGACTTAAAATCTCTTAAGGTGCATTTCTTAAGCATTGTAAGTTGAAAAACAAAAGAATTCATTTTAGTAGGGGAGGAGAAACTGGTGCAAGTGCAAAAATAAAGGTACGCCGCCGCGCCCCGCCCCTGTTAATCCGTGTGGATTCAATTCGTTTTAAAAACTCATAAGTAGGCCTAAGTGAAATTCATTATTACAAACAAATTTGACCAGCAACCTCAACAATTCATTATTTAACCTTTATTTTTTGATATTCGAAGTTTTAAAAATATATTGTAATTTCTTGAATAGCCTGAAAGATTTGAACTCCAATAGGCATTGTATCATTTTGGATACCCTGTGAAACTTGATTTTATGATTGGCAGTTAACGAGTGACAAATAGAAAAAGATCCATACAGTTATTAACACATCTAGGCCTTAAGTAGAACTGTAGCAGTAGCGTAATCCAAAGGGCGACCTGGCCATCGCGTCGGTTTAGTCGTGGCGGTTGAGTTTGGCACTGTCAGTTATCGAATTTGAATTTTCGCGCCGGTATTAGCGCCACAAATACACCCCCTCTCTCTCTCTCTCTAGTTTCTGACCTCGGCGGCAAACCTCAACAGTTACAGCCTTAAGGGTTTCCCCTCCCCCCCCCCCCCCCCCCCCCCCCCACCCCAATATAAAAAACCTAACTACGCCACTGACATGACTGAACTGTGGAACTGTTCTTGACTGCCATCATTGCTGCCATTCGTGTTTGGATAACTCAAGAAGAGAAGGTTTCCCCCCTCAAGTATTTCCTGCTAGCCAATCGCAATGGAAAGTGTTTTCTTATAAATAATTGATCTTTTAAAAACGTCCCGCTGTAACTACGGCTCACAGTGCACATGAGATTACGTTCCATCCGATAAAAGTGTACCTCACGGCCAATCTCAAATAGCATTTTGCCGTAGGGGTAAGTGGGATGCTTGAGTCTCTAATTTTATACCGCTTCAAATGATAGGGGGGGCTCTTTTCGGGTCAATGCTTATAAGTGAATTGAAAGTGGTGCGAATTAAAATTATAACTGTTGAATATCAACAGTTGCTTTCTTAATATTCATAAAATGGGTCTATTAACATTTTCTCCAATATGATTTTCTAATACCAAAGTGTGTCAAAACCTATGTTCTTTTAAACTACCAACATATGTAAATCAATAAGCAGGCCTGTCAATAAGATTATAGATAAAAAATAAAAGTATGATAAAAATGCTTAAATTATGTTCGACATGGCTGGCCCTACAGTGATAATATTAATTTTGGGATAGGAAACTCCTATACTGCGCATACGTAAATAACAGGTCGCGTTTTCTGATCAATGACGTCATTAATACAACTCATCGCCACTTCATGAGTACACACAGAATAATAATTCCATTTAAATGGAAATGTGGCGGTCAAAAGGAAATGGCGATATGAGGCAAATAGAAAGAGCCAAAATAGCAGCATTGGTAAATACGGCTTGTAGTTGCGAACGTTGTGTGGCGTGGCAGCAGAAGAAAACAAAATAAACAAATGAACAAATATTGTCCAAGAAACAAGATTTTTTATTATGGTCCAAACATTTCCGAGAAGTAAGATTTTGTCAAGACCTTAATTTGCAACCTTTCCCGCTTCGCGATCCGCCCCCTAAAATAGAGACAAAAGAGAAACGCATTTTTGTATTGTGACAAAACAAATAAGAGAAACAAGATTTTTTTTATTATGGCCAAATTAACCAATATTTTCCGAGAATCGTTCCGAGAAACAAGATTTTTTTTAAAATTATGGCCCAAAAGAAAATGAAAAGAAAATTAACAAATATTTTCCGAAAAACAAGATTAAATTATGGACAATATACTAGTAAATATCCCATAATAATCGCACACCTTAACATGGGCTATATCAAATTTGTCGATGTACAAATGCATTATATTGCCGTTTTATTTTAATTATCATAATTATCATAATTATCATAACTTCCGAAATACTGCACCGTTTTTCCTCGTTCGACCTGTTTTCTGATGTGACATAACCATATTTCTCCCATTTTTGGCACTAAAATACCCAACAAAAACTATAATATTAAATGATGGACAATATACTAAAAACATCGCGGCCTCATGTCTGGAAAGACCTACATTTGCAACAGTCCCAAAACCATGCTAATAGAGTGACGGCTGCGCCGCCACCCAATAAAAGGTCTCATCAACGAAAATATGTATATAATGTAGACTAGCATCAAGTCCGTCAGACGCAAACAACGACGGTATGGTGTATCAGCAGCATTCGACACCGAATGTTTATATACTTTGCCATAACTGAAATTCAACCCAAAATTGCCGTCAATATTCTTAGGGAGCAGTTCCATTTGTACGCGATAAAAATTGCGAGAATGTTCCGGGCCCCGATGAGTTTTTTATCAGGCCCCGATGAGATTTTTATCGCGAACAGTTGCGAGTAGCAAAGGATTATTTATCGAGTAGCGTATTACCGCTTGTTTAAATATAACGAAAGATAAGTGGTCGGTATGTAAATAGAGCTTCGGGTTATTTATTCTAGTTGTAAGGTACAATTCAGCATTTCATGTTTTTAGAGATAATGTTATTGATTATGGATGTTTAACGTAAATTGTATTATCCTCGTGTATTTGCTAAACAATGTCCCGCTCTATTTGCTAAACATACCCCAGGGTATGGCAGAGGCCTCGTATCGGGCCCCGATGTCTATTTTATCGGGGCCTGATGACTATTTTATCGCGGATCAACTTGAAAAACATCGGGTCCAAAACATATCAGGCCCCGATACAGTCGCGATAAATTTATCGCGTATAAATGGAACTGTTCCCTTAGATATAAACCGACATAATTTAACGTTGTGATTTTGTGGTATATTATTCGGCTCTCATACGCGCATGCGTTTGCGATCCACAGTGTCAGTTTTTCAATAATTATGATTTCGCAAAGCACTCACCTTTATATTACTTAAAAAATGGAAAAATCAGCTTTTCGGGCAGCTTCACACGTGTGATCAACAGAAGATTTTCATGAGTTACATGTATACAACAATTTGATAAAGCAGTACCCGTAAAAGAGGTAAATTACCAATCCTAAGATCAAGTACGTCATCGCCTTATTTTCAAAGAAATACAGTTCATTGAGGATGTTTACTGTACCATCCAATTCACCATGTCCAGACCCTCTGTCTGCTGCTAACTACAGCTAAAGTGTGTGACGTAATTTCTCTTGACTTACTTAATAATTTAACATATTTAAGGGAATTTGATATGTGATATCGGTCTCGCCGATTAGCTCCATATGCCGCATTTCCTGATCACTAACCATGGGAATTTTGATAGTAGAAATGCTCATACTGATTTTGTACAACACTCGGTATTGTCTTGGATTTTGGTTTTTATATTCGTGTCCCAACGGGGAGATCGTTTTCGACTACGCGCTATCATTCTTATGTGTTTATGATATTCATCGTTATCATGTGCGCTCACATTCGGCACCATGCAAAAGCGCGGGGTTAAAAACACAATCGGGATAATTGATATTCAAAGAACTTTCCCTTTTATTAAACGCAATTAAGGGGTCTTATGGCCCTTAAAATCTAAATGATGTTGCAACTGGTCATCGCAAAGAATATTTGTATACATGCTTTACTCTCCAACGTGTCAGTATAGTCTGCTGATCATTATCTAGTTTTCCCTATGGCAAATGTTATTATAAAATGTCTCCTATTGACATCACACGTCAATACGAGTACCGACTATGCTATCCACCAGATGAATGGAACATCATTTGGATTGTTGTCATGATTTCCTAGAGCTTGAAGGCAAAGATCAATATCCTCATCATGTCTAAACCTTTAAATGTCACATATGTTTTACAACATCATATTAATGTCGTTATTCCTATATAAATATATATAATATTTCCAGATGAAATACTTGAATTGATTTCAGATAGAAGCTAACGTGAAACAGGAAATTGAAGTCTTTTTGAAAGATATGAGCTTCGAATTGTTCAACGCTTCGCCGGTACAATTCACATTTATATTAAATGTGTAGACGGACAAAATCGGTGCTTTTACCTTCCAAGTCACGTGACGTGAAAGTTGATTCAGATTTCTTATAAAATGTTAGATTCATGCATTCATAGTTAAATTCATTCCTGCATATTATAATTTATGCTTGAAAACTGATTGACATCGTCTTGTCCAATTCAAATCTTAACCATAAGAAAGAACAGACACAAAGATTCCCATGCGAGTTTCTGCTTCCACCCTAATTTAACTAGCCAAATAAACAAACGTACAAATAGATTCTATTTTGTTTAACTTCATCGTTAGCCAGAGACCTGGCCCAGTTTATGGATCACTCATTTCGATGAACCAACCGTGTGATCACTTGCATTCACACACCATACTCATGTTTAAATTGAGACTATTTTAGCTGTGTAGAAAAGTCACATTAACCCTTAACCAGACAGATGGTTTCTAGAAATTAAGCTAACAGGAGGAAAACTTAGGGTAATATTGACATAATAATTAGGGTGTGCCGCACCATGGGGTTCGAACCCAGGTCGCGGCAGTGGATTCAAAAAGATGAGCCTATATACCGTTCCGTGATTGCGCAATGAAAGCGGGGCCACACACCGGCGCTCCCCTTCTGTCTGATTGTGTCTAATTTGTTGAAATGGTTAGGGCTATATAAATGGGAATCGCATCGGTTACAACGTGGTGACCGTTATGGTCAAGATCATCGAATTTAGAGTTATCTCCTATGATACTGCAAATATCACTAATTGTAAACATGCACAAACAGAGCTTCATAATAGTTTTGACCAATGGTTACGTTTTACTACAGAGGTCTGGATTGACCAATCGTTGTCGTTTAAACACTTTTGGCAGCTTGAAAATCCATTGACATAGGCCTAAACTTGTTTTCTCAAACTGTCAAAAGAAAAAAGGGAGAACTTGGAGAATATAAGGCAAGGTGTATTTACTCTAAAGCTAACCAAATTAACGAACGTATACATAAAATAGACCTTTGTTTAACTTCCCCATGTGCCAGAGACCTGGCACGCTTGGATCATTCAGTTGGATGTGTGCCAAACGTAAACACGAATTTTAAATCACTTTCATTTGTATTCCATTCTCATATTCAAGTTCTGACTTCTATAGTTTTGTTGAAAGTCACATTTAAGAAATGGGCATCGCTTTGTTTCCACTATGTTTGGGACCAGCTAACCTACTTAAGATACTTCTTCTTTACAGTCAGCGGCGGCACCCCAGTCAGCTTAGGCCCTACCCCATATTGTCCCCCAAACAATCAAAAATGTTGGCTTTTAATGTCAACATTAAATAAAATTAGCTTAAAATGTTTAATTCAGAACAAATTAAGCTAATTTCAGACAATTTTACAATAAAAGCCCAATTGTTCGCGAAGCTTCGCGCGCATTTGGCCAACCCCACAACATTTGTTTCCCCACATCCCACCAAAAATATCTAGCCCCCCGTCCCCCCCCCCCCTCCCCCTCCCTCTCCCAACAAAAAATCGATGCTAGTACATCAGACATATTTATATAATAATTGTTTCAAAATCTCTCCGCTTGCTAATGCTCATGAAGCACTAGATTATAATAGCTATCAAGTTTAAATGATTATGGTCATGTATGACAACTAGAACTTGTCAGATGACCTTGAAATACTCGTCATATAATTATATTTTGTTCTCATTCATTAATTTCTTAATGAATACGTTCAAAATGAAGAACAATAATTTCAAGATTAACTATGACCTTCAAATTATGCTGTTTCTAGCAGATCTTCAGATGGGTTAAACAGACAAATGACCATCGATGGTCTTTGACCGAAACAACAGTTTGTACGTAATAAACAAATACCAGGAGCCATTAAGCTGAGTAAAAATTATCTTAACTTATAAATGTTTCAGTATCGGGTATTAATTCTGCAATGTATTTCATAGCTTCACCTTTATTACTGTCGTGTTCATTGAAAACAAAACATCGTTAGGAAAATTGCTTATTTACGACAACATTTTATTCATATATTTGCTGACATGAATAATTCATTGATGGATTAGGCCGTACTGCAAGATTTGTACGTATTCCATTGTGTTTCTGCAGAGCCAGATGATGTAACTTTTTCGCAGGGCTACTTTGGCTGTTGTGTCCAAGATGTGTTTTCTATGCCCGCTTGACAGCAGAATGGTTATCTTGCAAAAGAGGGTGCAGAAAGTTCTTGAAATAAATACATAATACTTAATTGTTCGTGTTTCTTATTAAAAATGTAAATCCATTTTATCTTTATCTGACACCCTGTATGTTTTCATCTCATGTTTTATAGAATTCATGTTCTCAACTAAGAGCGTGTTTCTACTGGGGAAGAAACCGATAATAAATGGTAAGTTTGCCCAGTAGAAACAGGCAAAACCCGCTAAGAATCGGTATTTTTGGTAATCCCAAAAACCTTCACAAACCAGGTTTGGAACCGGTAAGAATCGGCAATAAACCCAATAGAAACAGAAAGGCGAATAATCTGAGCGGTTTGTGCCGTGAACCGTGTCACGCTGGGTTATACACATTGTGAAGCAATCTTTTTCAGGTGCGGTGGCATGTGGCAAATGTCGTGGCCCATCGACTAAGATCGATAAACTTATCGGTAACTTTTCGCGAGTAGAAACAGGGATTAAAATAAAAAAATTACCGAGTAAATCTTAGCGTTTATTAGCGTTTACTATTAGCAGTGCCCCAGTAGAAACACGCTATAAGAAATACAGTTCATAAATCACTGCAAGTAGTGTTTAAGTATGTTCTTCAGTGAAGAGGCAAGTGTGATGGGAAATGGATAAGTAGCCAAGGGGAGAAACAGAGCGTTAACGCTTAATACGCTGTTTGCAAGAATGCACTAAGATCGAGTACGTTGGGTGCGCCTCTCCGTACACTTACTAGTTGCAGCACATAATATGTTATAAAGGGGTTAACAGCTTCATATCGGATCGAAAAAGGGGTTTTATGGACTAGCTAAATGTGATATATAAAATGAAAAGTTTTTAAAACTTAAAAAATCGCATTATTCTCATTTTCAATTCGATTGTTTAAAAACAATGCGGATCTGTTAATGCATGGGGCCCATCTTTACGTGCCTATATAATGTAGTTACGTATTAACTTTCACTTATTACTGTCTATATGTGTGGGCTATCTCTGCCATATACATACATTATAGTAGACATTAATTATTTTAAAATGGTTAAAAAATACCAAATATCGCTTGCAAATTATGTACATAGTTGCTCTACGGATTCTTACGAACAATAATAAAAGATTTTCTATAAAAAAACATACAACTCTTGAGGATTACTTGACATTTGGAAATGTTGCGTAGTTGAGTTGCGTAGTTGAGTACACCCAGAAAGACACTATGCATACAAAGAAGGCGCAATATCATCTTATGATCTTGAAGCAAAAGGAATTATGCAGGGAATTTGATAAGATTGAATGTGTTTCTTTTCAAAATATCCTATAAATATGTCTTTTCAATTGCATACAGTATTTGCACTCCATAAATGAGGATTATTTTTAAAAACAATAGTTGTTGAAAACCGCGTATAAACACAATTTCGCCCAGATCGGGGATGACGCACGTGGGAAAGTATGGTAAAATTCTATTGTGTTCTGAGTTTCTGGATGTAGATCACGAGGGTTGATCCTTGATAGGCCACGAAAATGTTCTACGGGGAAACGAACCTCTCAGGTAGGTCGGTCGGTCGGGCGGGATTTGTTGGGTTGTTCTTGTTTTGTTTTTTCAAACATTTCGGGAAATTTATTTTTGAATTTACAATAATCTTCAAAATATTGGCCAAACAAAAATCAAAACATTGTCAAACAAAATTGCGTTTGTTTCTTGTTGTTTAATTCGAAGAAAACAAATGGGTCGGTCGGGCCCCAGGAACAGGGTGTTTTGTGGCGTCATGAAACATGGTAATATAGCCATTGTAACATATTTAAGGTATATTTGGGTTACAAACAGGCTTCTAAAAAGATATTTCTTGCGCACGTCGCGCGAAAATGTGCTGGTTTCGATTCCCCCGACTGACGTCTTGAAATTGGATATCAATTAAGGTAAAACAAGTGGCGGCACTCCCCCCCCCCCCCCCCCCCCCCCCCGTGTCGCAAGCTGTCGTGTGTAGCAGTGGCGTAGCCAAAGGGGGGGCGGGCGATCGCCAGGGCCGGACTTACCATTGATCCAGATGGGCCCGGACCCCCAAATTCAGAAAAATAAGATAACAATAAATTGCCAACACTAAACACTAAATTAGGCCTTAAAAAAATGGTTTGATTGGCCTAACATGACAAAAACAAATAGGGTAGGTCGGTCGGGATTTTTTTGATTTTTTAAATCATATACTGTGGGGACTTAAAATAGCCGAAAATGAAGGCAAACAGTCAGAAACTTTAATACTTTTTTCTTTTTTTTTAATTTAAAATATTTTTTTTATTTTTTTATTTTTTCCTCCCTCAAAATAATAAAAGATATTAACAATCGGCCATATATTCGGTCGTGTTAGGCCTTAGGGAGCAGTTCCATTTGTACGCGATAAAAATTGCGAGAATGTTCCGGGCCCCGATGAGTTTTTTATCAGGCCCCGATGAGATTTTTATCGCGTACAGTTGCGAGTAGCAAAGGATTATTTATCGAGTAGCGTATTACCGCTTGTTTAAATATAACGAAAGATAAGTGGTCGGTATGTAAATAGAGCTTCGGGTTATTTATTCTAGTTGTAAGGTACAAATTCAGCATTTCATGTTTTTAGAGATAATGTTATTGATTATGGATGTTTAACGTAAATTGTATTATCCTCGTGTATTTGCTAAACAATGTCCCGCTCTATTTGCTAAGGGACGCACCATTAGATTTTCAGGGGGGGGGGTAGGAAGTTTTCGGAAGAAAAAAAAATTCCCCCTCTATGCAGGCCAAAAAAAAAAAAATCACCCCCTGATGAGTAAAAAAAAAATAAAAAAATTCTACCCCCACCCAACTCAATATGAATGGATACATTAAAAAATTTAAAAAATTCGCCGCCTCCGGCGGCGCAAAAAAAAAAATTCACCCCTTACGGCGGCCAAAAAAAAAAAAATCTTCCCCGAACCCAACTTCCTACCCCCCCTGAAAATCAAATGGTGCTTCCCTAAACATACCCCAGGGTATGGCAGAGGCCTCGTATCGGGCCCCGATGTCTATTTTATCGGGGCCTGATGACTATTTTATCGCGTATCAACTTGAAAAACATCGGGTCCAAAACATATCAGGCCCGAAACAGTTGCGATAAATTTATCGCGTACAAATGGAACTGTTCCCTTAGGAAAGCGCAGTCAAATTTTGCTCCCAAATATTAATTTTAGAAGCCAAACTGTACCTGAATATGGCCAAATCAGTGTAAAATAGCACCATTTTCGCACGCTACGCTCGCATTTGGTCAATTTAGGTACCGTACTTTTGTCATCAAATTGGCAATTTTCGGCCAACTGTGCTTCCACATCCTGGGTACACCACTGATATTATACTGGCTCTTTAGCCACTTAAGGGAACATGGTTCCTAAGGCTTACAGTGAGTTGGAAGGCCTCCAAATTTTGGCCTGGCCCAGGGCACCCAACAGGGTAAATCCGGCCCTGGCGACGCCCCCCCGCCCCCAATTTTGACTGTCGTGTCGGTTGAGATTGGCACTGTTGGTTCATTTGACATGAAGGAATCATGGAATTATGATGGTCAAAAGTACACAGATTTCATTGATAAAAACCAAAATATTGATTCGAAAAGAAGAGGTGGCTATACAATAAAAAATTGGTCAAAAGTATACACCAGATGGGTTCAACAAATGTAAATGTTTCCAATTTTGAGGGGGCGCACCCCCCTTCCCCCCTCATACTCCCCCTGTTCGCGCATACTAAACTGACTCTGCTATGCGCAATAACGAATGTCCATGCAGTCAGTAGCCTATGCAACCGCGCACAATGCCGTTGTTTTTCTAACCCACACACAGCGACCCGGAAGTACTCAATAGCGATACGGCTTCGTAAACAGAGTTGACCTCGTGATAGCACGATGTAAACGATGTAAATGAGCTCTTTTCATGAATATAGTCACTCATTTCAAACACATTCGCCATGAAATTGTAAAATAAAAAGGCATGTGATGCAAATAATATATCTAATATTATCTGTGAACTTCATGACATGTTGGATTTTCGGTGCAAATTATTGCCATCACACAGACCCGAATTCGAGAAAAACTTGACGAAACTAAAGACAACTCCACGGTAAATTATTCCCCTTTGTAGAATCAGGCCCCAATTTTATCCATGGTCTCCTAATATTCATAGTCTTTTGTAACTAAAATTAGTGTGTCCGGTCAAGTGAATGGGTATAATATAGCTGCCCGAATCTGGTCTCGAGCTTAACACAACTCGCGTAAATAACAGTTTCCAACGACCTTTACAAATTCATTTCGTAGCGTCGATTGGTTGTTATTGATCACGTGGTGCGCTTTCAGACAGGATCGTACGCTTCAAGTTAATTTTTAGATTTGGTATTGTGGTTTATTTATTTATTACTAAATCAAGCATGGTCGTTCTAAAATAATTAAATAACTTTCTACAGTATTATTAAAATTCATATTTTAATAATATCAACGAAAATAAACTGAACATACGAAATGTCAACAGATTATGTTCTGAATTATCACTAAAGCCCAACTAAACTTGGGCCCTTGCATGAAATTGATGAAAAATGTCATGATCAAAAAGAAAATATATTATTTAATTGTGGGCAAGAAAAAACAACTGGGGGGATGGGTAAAATACGCAGGAGTTTTTAACTTTGTGTAAAACTTGCCTGAATTTGCTCTGATTTAGACATTTCCGACCAAATAAGCTAGTTGTATCCATGTCACAAACCTGGCACGGAAATCCAAGTCATCGATTCTAATAAAATGGATCCGAAATAGCGACATTCGTCAAAAAAACTACTCCTCCCACTTCCATTGTAAATTGTTGACTATAAGGATTTATGTCAATAAGAACCAACGGGCGACGAGATTGTTTATTTTATACAGAAAGTCAATACACCGATGACCCAAGCCTTCGTGCAGCGATTCTGGCATGTCCCCCAAAATGTTCAAGAGTGTTTGGGACAAAATAGAGTGGGGTTGTGCTGACTTGGGGAGGGGAGACAAAAAAGAAAGTGACTTGGAGCCCCTCCCCCTCGTTACTTTGCAAAAAGGCAATGTTAGTGACTTAATTATAATTAACTTGTAACATGTTGATATTTCGCGGGTAGAGTGGATTTTCTTTTCCTCTCTGCGACTTTTACCGATCTCATTTGGGGGGGTGGGGGGGGGGGTCGGGCATGAGGTGGGAGAAAAGGTTATGAACAAGAGAGCTCATTTAAGAATGTAATAAACAATAAATAATACCAGGATTGATTTCATTGGCGTGCGCAGGATATTGAAGTGTGGGAGGAGGGGGCACCTGCTCTATAAATGAAATTCACACGACTATATAATAATAGAGATACCGTAAAGTACCTTAAAGGGTGGGATCCCGGGGCCCGGTATAGGCCCTGGTGGGGGTCAATGGGGCAGCGCCCCCTGACACTTTTCAGCGGTTAAATAGCCATAGGAAACCGCAAGGTCACTCATTGAAAGTGATCATTGCGTTCTGACTGCATGCAAAACGCTTAATGTCCTAATCGCGAATAATTGTGGTATTGTGTAACATCAGACACATAGCTGGATTTGCGATTGATTGATTGAGTGATCGGCAGAATAATAAAACAATAATAATGCGTCAAACACATTATGGAGTACATTTTCGTCATGGTTCAGTTTAAATACATTCCGCCGCCTGAATCGATGAGAGCACTTACACTATAAATGAGAGACAGGGATTTAAAGGTATGAGTGAGACTGTAAGAAAACGAGATGGTTATGTTAAAAGTATATCTGATGTCAAAATGTTTACTTTAAATTTGCAATTCGATAAAGAAAAAAGTATTAAAAGATATAGTACCCGTAATTTAGTATAGATAATATTCAATGAAATTCCAACATTTTGCTGTGTTTTTATCCACAATCAGTATGATATAGGCCTAAAGCAGAAGATGCAGCATGAACCGCGGATTAAAGGATTTTTTGATTTACAACGTTTAATGAAAAACAATATACTTTAAGACACTGCTCTCCAAGTAAAATGTCGCTGTTTTTGTTGCTACGTTTTTGTTGGTTACATTTTGACAGGCCTTAATATAATTATTCGATATTGAAGGCGATGGAAGAAGAAAAAAATGGTTGCAGTTTCAAATTAAATGTGACAAATTTCATGATAAAATGGTACAATCCAATAAAGGCACAGAATAGATGTGACGTACTTTACCGGAATCATGGCGATTTTCTGAACCTTGTTTACAAAAACCTTAAAAAACTATAAATTCCATTTCTTTCTTGCGAGTTTACATCACTTTCAAAACTGCCGCGTCAATTAAAAGAATAAACTGAATTGGACTGTAATACGCCATGATTCTTGTTAATAAAGCATGATTGATCAACTTTCCATCTGAGTTGACACCATTCTTGTGATCGATGAATGGTCAGATGTTTGTTTTGTTTTTTGTTTTCGGATTTGGGGAGTTTTTCGCCATTTTTTCTTCTTCTTTGTTACACTCACGTTGTTCAAAAGTAGCTATACTAATATGTTTCATACAGTGACGTATCCCGCCCGGTCATTCAGATAGGGTAAGACCCAAATTGTCACGATCAGAAGGTGAAAAGGGTCCCAAATGGGCTGATTTAGCAAGGTTTGTAATACGTACCTTTCAGCCCGATTTTTCTTTGAAATGTTTTCAGAGGGAACGTTCCCCTGCCTCTCCCTCTGCCCCTAGCGTCACCAATGGTTTTATAGCAATTATTGCAGCAATGTCTAGCCATACACGCGTTGTTCTGCACATTCCATAATAAGTAAGACTTGCATAACCAACATCAATGTTAATCTCAAAACGGCTTGATAACATGTAAACCTATACCAAAAGTACCACACAAAATATAGAATGTCCGTCGGTGTTGCCAGCAAAAAGATATTAGCCCATTTTAAAGCACATTGGTCATGTTTTAAAGGGACAAGCAAACGTTAAAATAGGGGGAAATTCTCACCCAAAAAATACTTAGTGAGTAGAATAACGGTTGTAATTCGTTGTTAAAATTCATATATTTGAAAATATATGATAAGGGTTTTGGTTTGTATCAAAGAAGCAATGCATGTGACATACGACTCATACCACCAGACACTCATACTGAAAGGTGACGTCAGTGCCATCCTTCTAGTGACCGTATCATGATATCGAACGTGTCACTCCAATCATGGAACGTCAATGCTCCAATGCAGTAAGGCCTGGTTCAGAGCGACGTTTCTGCTGCTGTGAATTTGCTTGCTACCAGATTTGAAGAAACATACCTATATCCAGCGCCATTAGTCATATTACGTTATATCCCTCTTATGTTGGTGCACAATAAACATTATTTTCAATGATTCGGGAATGAGTCGGTTTGTAAAACAATATTGAAATATGAACCCATTTTACTTTAATTTGAACGCATTGTAAGGTTTAACTGGTGTACTAATAACACCTGTTTGGGCTTCTAAACGGAAGTGTTATATACACTGTAAAACTAACTCATTCGTGTGAGTTATGTACATGATAGTGTATGTAATATATCCGTAGTTACATTGTATAAACGATAAACCAACACGAGGATGGCAGATTCACCATTATACCTTTATTGAAGCTAAACGTTTGTGAATCAAAATTATTGAACGGGAACCGTCATTGATTATAAAAGTGCTGTCACCAAATCACTTCTTAACTGTCACTCTTTATCCCACAGAGACAAAATTGACGATTCAAAATTTATATATAATATGAGTACTTACCTCAATGTGAAGGCCTAAAAGTATTTCTTGCAGTGAAAAAATGTGTCGATATTCATCCTGCAGGAGGAGGAAGGGGAGAACTACATTGAATTTAAGTTACTCGACTACATCTATAAATATTGCTTGCATCTGGTGTTTTTCTTTTTGTTGCGAGTCCCTCTCCACCCCTCCATCCTATTACCCTTAAGACTCAAGAACAAATTCATTAAACACACTACCATACTGATTCTTACATAATGCATTACCATGGTAACGGATGCATAACCTATACTGTAAAAGTGGAAATGTTCGCGCTACGTTTATATGCGCGAATATATTCCTTTTGTATGTAGGTCTATGTAAGGAAGCTCAAAATAGCGAAAATAAAAGCAAACTTGTTCAAAATGTGTGAAGCGCGAAAATCTACACTTTTACAGTAGTTAGCAAGAACATAGAGACGTTAATAACTTAGCAAAATAAACCTTAGACAGAAAATGTCCCTTGTGGCTGTTTATAGAATTAGTATGACGTTGTGATCATAAGGATATATGTAATACTATCCTCGTCTCTCATCTTCGATCATCTTTGTTATTTTTATGTCTGCCCGATGTCCGATGATCTGAATCCCCACCTCGAGTTCAGTGACGTGGGTCTCAGATAATACGTGACTGAATTGATAACACGGTAGGGCATGTCTAATAGCGAGAGCTAATTTGCAAGGATATAATTTGAGAAATTCTTATGGATAAATTAAAGTGCACAAATATACGGCTTTTTTTTTTTAATTACGGCTTTGTGGTTTTAAAAAATCTTAGCAAAATCTTAACAAAAGTCTTCAAACATTCCCGCCATATTTTGGAGAAAAACAGCAGCAAGAGTTTCTGCTGTATTTCTAATTAATATAAGAATACTAGTTTTGTAGAGAGGTTGTAGCTATAAATGATATAATGATAAAAAGGAACTCGTGGATTTTGAACCACATAAGGACGAATTTTAATTTTACGGAATGTAAATGTGCTGAGAAAATAACGAGTGTTTGGCGGAATATAGGTAAACCAGTAGAATGTTTAGGCTTCTAAACGGAAATGTTATATACACCAGAAAACTAACTCATTCGCATGTGTTACGTACATGATATTAGTGTATGTAATATATCCGTAGTTACATTACAAGCATTGTATCAACGATATAGCAACAGAAGGATGGCATATTCACCATTGTGCCTTTATTGAAGCTAAACGTACGTGAATCACAATTATTGAACGGGAACCATCATTGATAATAAAAGTGCTGTCACCAAATTACTTCTTAACTGTCATCAATATACCGCCACTCTTTATCCCACAGAGGCAAAATTGACGATTCAAAATCTGTAAATATAAGTTCTTTAAAACTCAATGTGAAGGCCTAAAAATATTTCCTGCAGTAAAAATATGTATCGATTCATCCTGCTGGAGGAGGAAGGGGAGGACTATTAAATTTAAGTTACTCGACTACATCTATTATGTTGCTTACATCTGATGGTGTTTTTCTTTTGTTGCGAGTCCCTCTCCACCCTTCTATCCAACCTCTAGGAATCAAAAACAAATCCATTAAAATACACTACCATACTGATCCTCACATAATGCAACACGGATACATAACCTATATACACTAGCAACCAAAAGTATTAGGACACTTGGTTAGGGTGTCAAAATCATCCCATATATTGAATTTGCAATATTCACTTCGAGTTGAATAAATGCGTTGCTAAACCTCTTCTCATTTATAAATTCATGTTTCCTATAACAACTGCTCAATCAATTCCATGGAATTAAAATAAACATAATATGCTTTCTTCAAATCCCCATACAAATGTCCCATTGGAAATAGCTCATGAATAAATAATCAACCTCACTATAGCCAATGTATTCCTTAGGTAAGCAGTCTGCCAATGTTGACTTCCTTTCAAGAACCCATCTCATTTGTTTGTCAATGGAATTACTCAAGTAAAACTAATCCCAGTGTCGTCACTAGTCTTTAATCTCTCACAGATATTGACACTTGATCTCTGTTTTCATCTTACAAATACGATATTTGGGATGGAAGTTTAGTTTCATTTTAACACCTTAATACTTTCATATTTTAAATGAAAACCATCAAATTCTATGTACTTTCTTATAGCATCCACATAACCTGTGCTTACTACACAGTTCTATTCATTTTATCATAACTTAAGATTTTTTTTGCCAAGCTAATTTTACTCCAAATCAACCAAATATATCAATGCAAAAAACTTAGATCACTGATATATTGTTATAATGTTTTCCTTTTAATAATAATGTTTCAAGGATACCTATATACATTTAACCACATTTAAAGAAGGGTCCCGCAAGCACAACATTGAACATTATTAATATTTGTTAGAAAAATAAATATTGAGCCGAAGTAACTAGTCACAAAAATGAATACAAACTGCCATCACTCAACATGCACTTTTTAAAATTCGCCGCGATTGCAAGTCCCGGTGTCGATGACGTCATGGGTATAGGTGCTCAAATTTGCGCATGTGCATTTTATAACTATGACATCATCGACACTTGGACTTTCGATCGCCGCGAATTTTAAAAAGTGCATGTTGAGAGATTGCGGGGTTTTTTTGTTGTTGTCATAAGTGTGGTGTTTTGTTCTATATAATTACAAACGTTGGGCTCGATAGTTATATTTCCAACATATAATGCACACCTTTATGCTTGCGGGACACCTCCTTTTATTTTATAACCCTAGAATACCAAAACTCTAAAACAGTAGTTCAATGGATTCCCGGTGTTTTCTCTCAACTTGCAGCTTCCAAAGTGTCCTAATACTGTTGTTTGCTAGTGTATATACATTTGGAATAGCAAGAACATGTAGAGACGTTAATACGTTAGCAAAATAAACCTTAGACAGAACATGTCCCTTGTGGCTGTTTATATAATTAGTATGACGTTATTGTTATGATCATAAGGATATTAAATACTATCCTCGTCTCTCAGCTTCAAACAAATTTGTTATTTTTATTTCTACCCTATGTCCGATTATCTGAAATTACCCAGATTCTCCGCCTCGAGTTTAGTGACGTTGGTCTCAGATATAATAACTGAATTTAAAAAGGCATGTTTAGAAGCGAGAGCTCATTTGCAAGGATATTATTTTGAGAAGTTATAATTGATAAATTAAAGTGTAAAATTATAGGCTTGCACGACGTCGCCATTAGTCGGGGTCTCGACCATTGGTGCTAGTCGCGACTGCGACTATGTACCTCGCAATAGTCGACTATAGTAAAGTGTACTTTTGGAAGTCCGAAACATGCACACAGTAAAATAGATATCAATTATGATTTACCATAAATGTGTAGCTATAATTTAGAGAGAGCTATAATCATGACAAATGTCATGAGGCTGACATTCATATTTGCAATGTTATGAGTGAGGAGGTAGAACTTATTGAATGACCCTCGTATATACCGAGTTTACATCATTATACAGGGTGTATCCAAAACGAAAAGGACTCTCTTTCAGCATGGAATTAATCCTTATTAAACCCACTGAACCATGACAAATTTGATTTCATTATCAAGTACAACTAATAAAGTTAAAATCCTGAAAAGATGAGAAAAAATCCATCACCAATTACGGAAAGTGTGACCAACTAGGCAAGTCAACCCATGTTGCAGTATGTACAATGGCAATTCACACAGTAAAGGTAGAGTAACATGACAGTGGAAGATTACATTTTTAAATAGGCTAAAATGGAAATTATTCTTATTCTTATAAAGTTAAATTATTAATAATAATAATAATAATAATAATAATAATAATAACACTAATGATAATAATAATAATGATAATACATGTAGGTTATGTTAGGGTTATGTGGTTTGGGATGGGGTTAATAAAGAAATGTATTATTATATTGCGTAACGATGGTGTCAGATGTGACACGCGGGCGAACAAATATTGGAGAAATACGCCGCGCTACGGGGGATGGTTAAGGTTAGACCTTGGCGTTGAGATAAGCCGCGGGGTGTGGAACTTTGGGCATTGGGGTTCTGATATGTCACGGGGCGGGGCGGGCGGGGGCGGTGACGAATGGGGGTTGTGTGTTATGATGTAATCATGGTAATGTGGTTTGGGAGACAGGGGGTTAATGAAGAAATGTGATGCTAAATCGCGTAACGGATATGCCACGGGGCGGGGGCGGGGGCGGGGGAGTGACGGGTGGGGTACGGGAGATGGTTAAGGTTTAGGCCGTGGGAGTTGAAATATGCCACGGGGCGTGGGCGTGCGGGGGGTCTTTTTTAATTGAAATTTGAAAACTTTTGAATTAATCCTACTACAAAACCTTTTGATTTAAAACAAAAATGTTTTAGATATTGTTCTATTTCTATTATGTGTTTCGTTATAAATTTTCCAACACTTTAAGTTGTTTCATTTTGTAGGTGTTCTATCTGATAGGCCCTACTCCCTAGCGGGAGAGCCCGTCCGAAGGACGGGCGTCGCGCTAGTTAATAATAATAATAATAATAATAATAATTAGTATTTATATAGCGCCTTTCCAAAGTGATCAAAGCGCTGTAATTTCGCTGCTGGTGAATCATCAGAATCAGGTCGCACCAACTAGGGTGCTGCCAATTTCTAGCGCAAACCTATCCGCACTTAGATTGTAACATCCACCATTTTTCAATGCAGCTCCCCAAATACCATTAGGTCAAGGAAGTTTTTGATAACCGAAAAAACTAATCACAGATTTTGATTTTGATTTTGACAACTAATCACATAATCACAGATTCTTATTCTTATCATGCTTATGGCAGAAATTGAAGTTGACTTAAAGGTCCAATTTCTAATTCTAAATGTCCTTCTCTGCCAATGATTGGTATTTATAAGCACACTTTTGACATGATTGGTGCTTACCTACCACAACTCTCCTACATGCTGAGGCTTTCTCATGAGAACACTGAGCGACATTGAACATTGCATAGAAATATTCATGCATCAGATTTGTGGAATATGTAGCTATTTGATTTGTGCCAGAATTAAGAGGAATACCAAACTAATCTTTGCTATTGTTATATAGATGATTAACAATATTTATGGATGCAAAGTATTGAAATGTAAACCATGACATTTTCTGGTTGGGGTGTGTGTAAATCCCATTGTCATGATTGTACAGACTAGTAAATGGTATGGTTTACGCAACTTATGCTAGCGGTCTTATTTTTCATTGGATTCATCTCAGATTTTCAGAATATTATCATTAATAATGACGATTTTTTTCTTCAGCTGAAATCTGAATAAATCGCTTTTGCTCACGGCGCAGAGTCCCGTCCCTCTGTCAACTTGAGTCTCTGTTTCGCGGGTTTTCCTCACCTGATTCCACAGTAACAATAGTTAGGCCATTCCTTTTGTGTGCGTCCCTCCCTGCGTGCTTTGCGAGCAGCAATCAGTTTTCCTTACTGATTCATAACCTCCGTTGTCGGCATCCGAAGTGGTCGTTCTCTTCTTGGACATAAATTAATTTTTTCCCACCCACCTCACCCGTCAGTTGTTTCACCGTACTTGCTAATTGCATGTCTTACAGGTAGGCTTAGTGCATAGTTTCTTTTTTCTTTTGACAAACTAGTGAATAATGCATAGCTTCCATGTGTTTTGGGCTCACAAATCCTATAATAATTTTATATATAAATCATGTCACATCATTTCATGTAATTAGGCCTACCAATCATATGGATAAATTGATTTATTGAGAGGTGATTCTCCTGCCACCGCCTAGCGCAATCAATCAGTTGTGTTGTAAAATTCAGAAATCTTATATCGGAATTTGATCCCTTAGTGTATGCGTGTCATAGCCCCGGGGTAGGAGTTCGGCGACTCCATTTTGCCTCCTCCAATTTCATTTCCACCAATTTCTTATATCGGAATTTGATCCCTTAGTGCGGCCGTGTCATAGCCCCAGGGTAAGAGTTCGGCGTCTCCATTTTGCCTCCTCCAAATTCATTTCCAACAATTGGTTATCTTAAGAGTTGATTCTGAAAAATGTGTGTAACACTAATGTGTTCTATTATTATGGAAAAGTTTGATTTGTTCAAATGAATAAAATGTTCTACCTCTCGTTTGCTTTCGGAGGCAATAGCACACCTCTTGTCGTACCTTGCTTTTCCTCGATGTGTCTGTAGGCAATTGAGCTTTGCACTGACGGTGAATTGGTCATGGTCCAGTGGTTTAGAAAAAGTAAAAAACCGCCATGATACAAAGTCCTATTTTTGTTGATACACCCTGTATATCGAGTTTAGTTCACTATATGCCGAATTTAGCTCACTATAATATCGAGTGTAGCTCACACTATATACCGATTTACCTCTCACTATATACCGAGTTTATTTACTACCTCACTCGGCGTGAATTGGTAGTTATAAATTCGAGTTTCGAGTTTATAATTTCGAGTTTCGAGTTTATAAATTCGAGTTTCGAATTGATAAATTCGAGTTTGTAGTTTTTAATTTCGAGTTCCGAGTTTCGAGTCTCGAGTTTATAGCTTAGAGTTTCGAGTTCATGAATTCTATGTTGCAGCGAAGTCATAAAACAACGAGTTAAAGCAATTCGGGAAAAGATTGAAAACACGGTTTTTTTTGCCATTTTGAATTCTTTGCTGGTATGAGAGATCGGTTATATTGACATGTTTAAACCAATGTTAAACATAAATAATATGAAAAAAACTGATTTATTTGATCACTGTGTATAGTAAATAACACACCCTCACGTGATTGAATTTAAATCAAGCGAAAACTGGTCGGAATGTTACCAAACCGGAAATTGTGAGGAACCTGATATATTGGCTGAATATCATGGTGGCACTGCTTAGGCCTAGCGCAAAAGTTTATTTAGATTGGTCACCAAAAATAAAGTTTGAAATCAAACTAAAAACTCGAAAGTATGAGCTAAACAGTCGAAGACTCGAAATTACAAATTCGAAATCAGTAACTTGCAACTCGAATTCATAAACTAAAAACTCGAAACTAAAAACTCGAAACTCGAAATTATAAACTCAAAAGTCGGAATGATAAACTCGAATTTATGAACTCGAAACTATAAACTATAAACTCGAGAGTCGACATTATATACTCGAAATGAAAAACTCGAAACTTGAAACTATAAACTCGAAACACGGAACTCGGAATGTGTGTGAGTATAAAAAGAAGTGAGTGTAATGATATGGGTTCTGAATCAAATTTGCATTGGGAGTCATACTTTTTGGCCGAAGGAGCATGGAGAACGAGCTATGCGAGTGAGTCATGCGAGAAAGGTTGAGAAATTATGGTTCTTGGTTCAGAACCCCCATTATTTTACTCTAGTGGGGGTCAAAAAGTATTAATGCACGTATTTAGAGGGGACACATTTCGGTGCCAAAATTTACATTTCCAGCGCCCCACCACCACCGCCACCAATTAAATTACAGTATTTATGAATGCTCCCTAAAGGCCCTGTCACACCATAACGTATCGCCTTAACGTATGCCAACGTATGCGAAATATCGAAAAATACGTTGGTGTACGTTGGTGTACGCTGATATAAGTTAGAGGTACGTTGGGGACACGTCGTTTACGTTAAGAGCACGCTGTGATACGCTGTGACAATTTGGAACACGTCGAGCCCGCGACAAAATATTGAGCATGCTCAAAATTTCTCGACGTACTCAACGTGGGCTTAATACGTTCTGCATAAATATACGTTGGCATACGCTGACATACGTTAGTGGTACATTACTCGTACGTTACTCGTAAGTTGGTATACGTTGATGAACGTAGGCTGACGGGGACAAGGGCGGAAATCCCGGGGGGATGGGGGGGATTTATCCCCCCCACTTTTTGACCTGGGGGGGATGGTCAATGTAATCATACCCCCCTGATTTTTCACATCTACCAAAAAAAAAAAGGAAAAAAGGGGGGGAAAAGGAAAAAAAGAAAGAAAAAAGGGGAAAAAGGAGAAGAAAAAAAGGAAAAAGAGAGGGAGGGAGGGACATAAGAACGTTTGGAGTTTATTGTACGTTGGTTAGGATACATACGCGTAAGTACGTTAAGAATCCATCTTTTGGAGGTAACTAATTAACTTCTTTCTGGTATAGGCCTATCTGCCTATTTAAAAAGCCAATATTGATCAGAAATAAAGTGATTGCTTTTCAATAAAATATTGGTCAAAAGTATACCAGATCGCACGAAATGAGTTTGAAAATTGAAAAAAATTCTACTTCTCAGGGGGCATATCCCCCACCCTCAGACGCCCCCTGTTGGAGCTTTTAAACCATCTATACTAAAATCAAGAATATATCAGTATAAAAATGCTCAACTTCTTTCGTGCATTGATAAAACACAAGATATTTATTGAAAATGAAGTGATGGCCTTTTTATACAATATTGGTCAAAACTCAAAAGTATACACCAGATTACACTAAATGAGTTTGAAAATTGAATTTTTTTCTACTTCTGAGGGGGCACATCCCCATCAGACTCCCCCTGTTGGAGCTTTTAAACCATCTATACTAAAATCAAGAATATATCAGTATAAAAAATGCTCAACTTCTTTCGTTCATTGATAAAAAAACAAAATATTTATTGAAAATGAAGCGATGGCTTTTCAATACAATATTCATCAAAAGTATACACCAGATCGCACCAAATGAGTTTGAAAATTGAAATTTTTTCTACTTCTCAGGGGGGCACATCCCCCCTCAGACTCCCCCTGTTGGAGCTTTTAAACCATCTATACTAAAATCAAGAATATATCAGTATAAAAAATGCTCAACTTCTTTTGTTCATTGATAAAAAACAAAATATTTATTGAAAATGAAGCGATGGCTTTTCAATACAATATTCATCAAAAGTATACACCAGATCGCACCAAATGAGTTTGAAAATTGAAATTTTTTCTACTTCTGCGGTATCCCCCCCACACCTAACAAGAAATTTCCGCCCCTGGACGGGGAAACGTACAGCCAACGTAGTGATAACAAGTTGATAACGTATATGTGCCGTATGTCTAACGTATGCCTGACGTATTTCCAACGAGTTTCGACGTATTCTCACGTATTCACCTTATGCCGGGCGATCGTGTAAGGCCCTGTCACGTATCCATAGCGTATCCATAGCGTATTGAACGTATACATAGCGTATGACTAACGTATTGATAGCGTGTCACTAATTTATAACATACTTATGACAGCGTATCACAGCGTATGCGAGCGTATGACTAACGTATGCTTAACGTATACTTAACGTAGCGTAGCGTATTCGTAGCGTGTGATGATGGGTTGATGTGTTCAGCACGACAGACCATGAAGAAGTGAGGATGAGATACTCAAGGGACCCATTTATATACTCAAACCCTCCATAAGTTCCCAAAACGCCAAATGCTCGCTAGCTGTACGGTACATACGCTAGCTGTACGGTAGCCCTGTCACACCATGGCGTATCACCTGAACGTATGACAACGTATACGAAATATCGACAAATACGTTGGCGTACGTTGGTGTACGCTGATACAAGTTAGGGGTAAGTTGGGGATACGTCGTTTACGTTAAGAGCACGCTGTGATACGTTGTGAAAATTTGGAACACGTCGAGCCCGCGAAAAATTATTGAGCATGTTCATAATTTCTCGACGTACTCAACGTGTGCTTAACTTACGTTCTGCATAAGTTCCCGATAGGTTCGTGGTACGTTAGACCTACGTTTACAAACGCTGACATACGTTAGAGGTACGTTACTCGTCGTAAGTTATAGGTTGGACCTATATATTTACCCTTCTAGATATTTTAATAGTTATCATCTAGGCTACGTTTACTTGAACTGGCAACACTTGTCCCGCCGTGTACGAAACTCAATTTCTGCAGCGGCATAAGTCACGTGTTCGTTGTACGCCGAGGAAACGCTGAGGATACGTCGAATACGGCAGACATACGCTTCGAATACGTTAAGCATACGTTGGTGTCACCGTATGGTGCAGGGGATACTCAGAATGGACACTATATGGGACATTCAAGACAAATTAGTTTACAATAACAATGTATTTATTTCTCGGACTTTCCTCGAAGAACATAATATATATAACAAAAATTAGTTGCAACGTAGATGATTAACTAAGAGCTCGACACGCGGAACCGGTTTTATTATAAAGTTATGTTGTATTCCTCCGCAAATGTTCGTAGCACAACGATGATGAAATTATACGCGGACGACGGTTGAATTCTCTGATGATAGGATTCCCTTCGAAAAATGTTCCATTTCGGGAATTATTACTGACGTACCTGGATATACTGCTCAGTCAGAGTTCATGGGTTTTTATCATATCACCTTGATTCTACCAAAGTAGTGTTATACGCCTATGTGTCGGTCCATGCGTCATAAAGCATATGTTCGTGATTTATCCCACACACAACAGGTATCCGTTTCAGCCCAAAGTAAATAATCCCAACACCAACCAAGTAGTTCAGACCAAGAAAGCTACAGATAAATAGATAAGATACCGAAATGTCTAATAACATCTGTAATATCTTAATCCATTTGATTATTATGCACATAATTTCTAGGATGTTATCATGCCAAAATGTATTTAAAATACCACCCTTTTTAATACCAAATCTTTTTGGGTTATCCCATTTACTAACATTGAACAACTTATCAATATCAAAATCATGTATTCCGTTTATATCAAAATGTTTCCAATAGCATGGCTCATTGTATTGAAAATTCGATTGTTGCTCAAAACATACTATTTGCCTTAGCATTAAAATATCGGAACCCACAATCTTCTGCTTTCTTTTCAGCATAGATTAAAATAAAATATGTCATATTTAATACCTGGCTGTTGTATTAAACATTATTATTAACATGGAATTTGGTTTCTGAACTGCATTGCGAATTGGACATGTTCAAAGCTGCCACGCCCATTTTCTGACATGGTCACATGGACATGTAGTATTTCTTTAAATTCCATAAACATACATTTATAATATCATCATTATTCTCCAAATCACCCAATTATACTCTAATGACAAAGGAATTGAAAAGTTTAACTCACGTCATTTATCCATGAAAAATTGACTGCAGGATGGTTTCCACAACAGGTAATGTCTCGGCATTCTCCTCCAAGAACAACGACGTCACCATGGGCACATTTACACTACCACCGCAACACTGGCCTTCCAAAATGCATAGCAGGCGCATGCTAAATTCTAGCCCCCATACTCATGCCTTTTATAAACTATGTTTATAAAATTATAAGGCCCAGTAAGTTGAATTGGTCGCACCCATTCGTGTGTCTCAAGAACACTCCCTATACCATCGATGTCATGAACTGCAATACCTCAAAACCCAGAACAAAATTATATCTTGTATAAAATTGGATCAATAAAATACTCAGCTGCACACTGTATTGATAACCAAAGTAGGATTATGAATCTATCACAATAGCCACTAGACTTTGGCAAGTCTTAACACTATACATAGAAGTCCTAGTCTTGACAAAATGACAAAATAATATTTTGGAATTTAAAAACTTCTTGGACTTAACCCAAGTCTCAATAAATTAATATACTGAAATATTGGGGTATTCCAAACTGCCGTGACAGTTGGTCATACGCTCGCCGATCGCATACGCTGTGATACGCTGTCATAAGTTTGTTATAAATTAGTGATACGCTATCAATACGTTAGTCATACGCTATGTATACGTTTAATACGCTGTGGATACGCTATGGATACGTCCATTCCATCACCGATGTCGACTTTTCCTACGCAATTCGTTGGGAAGTTGGACGTTCTTGGACTCTGACAATTTTCGAGCTATTTTTTTAATACGTCGGCATACGTTCAGGCCACGTTCAGGCCATACGCTATGGTGTGAAAGGGCCTTTAAGCAGATACCAGGCATAACAATAACGTTGTAACGTATACCTCACAATGGGAAGCACGTCTTACACAACATCTTAGTAAATGCCCGATATTTACTCTACCCAACTTTGCTTAAGGCTCCGAAATTCATGTGGCATGAAAATGCGATGTTATTCTGTCTGCATTCAAGCCACAACATGATTACAAAACCACTTTAAACACTTTGTAGTAGAGATGTTGGTCACAGTTGTGTTGATTCAGTCACAGTCATTGTTTATCAGTTTTTTTGTGATAGCACACTCATGCAGGTAACAACTTGTAGATTTTTCAAACCGCGACAGGATGCTATACACAATTTTTTTTTTTTTTAAACCTCTTTGTGCATGAGCTATGAGCAATGGTTATAAAAAATGTAACAGTACCTATGAGCAGCGTGTTGGTGTTTAGGACATGGAACAATTTTCTTGACACGATGACTCACAGTCCGCTGTTTACTCATCTGATGCAAGCAGTAGACACAGCTTGCTGATTGGACGTATCAATGTTGAAGACCTGGTTTTACCTGCACCTGGCGAACGAGTCCATCTTTGGCAGGCATTGTTGCGATGATCCTTCCCAGCTGCCATGAGTTTCTTGGTCGTGATTTATCGATAATAAACACATTCTTGAAATTGTCTTTTGGACGTACCCATTTCTGTCGCTTCTGTAGTTGGTACAGGTATTCACTGCTCCATCGCTTCCAGAACAGGTCTGAAAGGAACTGTACTTGCTTCCATATTTTTCTTGAGTGTGGTCCAGTTTCATTAGCCAACACAGGGGGTAGCGATGGTTTCCCTTTCAGAAGTAATATATGATTTGGTGTTAGGGCTTCCAAATCATTAGTGTCAGGAGACGATAATGATTTGGAATTGACATCATGACTTTTCTTACTGTTCTTATTTGACGCTCCCATACTCCACTAAAGTGGGACCCGGCAGGCGGGTTTCTAGTAAGCAATGGTGGATCTTTGCATTGTTCCATTTCTCGATCTGCTTTCTAAGTTCCATCTCTGCACCGACAAGATTGGAACCATTGTCGGATAGGATTTCCTTCACCTGTCCGCGCCTGGCTATAAATCGGCGTATTGCGCTGATGCATGAATCTGTCTCTAGCGTGTCTGCCTTTTCAATGTGTATGGCTCTTATTGCCAGACAGGTGAACAAAACGCCATATCTCTTCAAGACACTTCTACCTCGTTTCACTTCTATAAGTCCGAAGTAGTCTACCCTAATCTAGTGAAGGGTGCTTCATTAGGCGTCACTCTTGATTCTGGAAGGTCGGCCATTTTCTGCTCACCCACTGTTGTCTGCAAATAACGCACTTGCTAATTATTCTTCTGGCTGCAGCATTGGCTGATAGTACCCAGTACTTTCTGTGAAGGCAGGCAAGCATATTTACTTCTACCACTATGTCCAGTAAAGTGATGAATATTGCGCAACATCAAATCTGAAACATGCGATTTTTTGAGTAGAATTATAGGATGTTTTGTTGCCTCTGGTAAGGCTGCTTTTGATAGGCGTCCACCAACTCGTAACATGCCGTCCGTCATAATTGGACTTAACTTGTAAATGGCACTGGACTTCTTCACATTGTTTGTAGATCTTCTCTTTCCATTTTCGTCTAGAACTTTGTCGTCTTTAGGTAGTTTGCTCATAGCATAAATTTCCTCTGGAAAGGCACTCTCTTGCACGTATATTAACACTGTCTTCTCTGCTTTCTGGAGAAGGGGCTGATACCACTGGCTTGCTGTACTTTCAGTTCTTCTGGTAAGCCAGCTATATCTGCATCTCCTTTATCTTTGTCATCTGCTTTCCTTTGCTTGATCTTGGTGAGAAGACAATTCTTAATCCTGAGAATCCATGCAATGCCTCTTCTAAGACGATACCATGAAGAGTAACGCTCGATCAATCTATCTAGCGCCCTTGCAGATTCTTCAGCGTGCACTGTATTGATACACGGCTGTTGTGTGTGCTCATTTGATGGTATTCGTGGCAAAACTGGTGCCTCTGCGTCTGGATCCGGAATGATTATTTCTAGATTCTGCCTTGGAATCACGTTCATTATCATTTGATATTTTTCCAAAGCTAGGATTTGTCATGATTCGAGCCCGTCTTCCGATGAAGTCAATCAGATCACAAACGAAACAATTCTATTCTTCCTCTATATTATCTGCAATTGTTCTCCAGTTATCACGAAGACCATATGATAACTTTGACACCAACATTCTGATATTTGAAGTACTATCCAACTCTGCTGTATAGCTCAAAATGGACATAGTGTTCTTACACTCTATAAGAAGCAGTGACAACTCGTGCAGGCCTGTTGTATTGTCTCCCTTGATATTTGGCCATTGCCTTAGTTTTGACAGGTAAGCTTCTGCAATACGGTGTTTGCTGCCGAAATTTCTCTCTCGAGTAGTCTTTTTGCCTCTAAGAAGCCATCCTCTTCTTTCATGTGCAAACAGCTTCTTACCAGACTGTTTCGGTTCACCTTTAGTGAATTGTTCCAAATAGTACAATCTATCTTGATAGCTAGCAGATTTCTTCTCTATCGTGTATTCGAAGAATTTCATAAAAGCAGCATATTCAAGTGGGTATATTCAGTAAATGGTTGAACTTTACGTTGAGGTAATCTTCCTTCACCACATGGAAAATTATCCATGATCTCTCAGGGAAAGATCAAAAGCCGAGCATCAAGGACAAGAAAAGAGATAGTACGTCCCTTACAAGTGACAAAGATCTGCTGGCAGAATTAAGCAGATTATTAGGCGGATTGACCACATCCCAAACACCAGCATTTACGCCATGACCAGCACTGAACCACTTATTCATTTGGTAAGGCTACGGCAGTTGAGATTCCTGGGTCACATCCTCCGGCTGCCAGAAGAAGAGCCTGCCAAAAAGATATGCTCTATACTTACCAACGCATGGCAAAAGGAGTCCAGGTCGACCACGCACTTCATACCTTACATGTAAGACAATTACTGGGGGACAACGAAGGCGCAATCCAGGAAAAACAGATTGCCGCACTTGCTACCGATCGTCGTGCATGGAGAAATCTTGTAGTCGCCTGCTTTGCAGCCGACGGATGATGATGATGAATCTGCCTTCAATTGTTGCTTCAGTAGAAGTTCTATATTATGGAAGGTTCATTATACTGATCCAGTGTAAGTACTCACGTGTACGTTTCGGACACAACTGTATCCTTTGTCAACACTTGTGGTAGTGATGATCTTGACGACTCATGACGCTTTTTGCATTCTTGGAGTTGCCAGTTGATTTATCATCTGGGGATTTTTTGCCAGATGATAATAGATCATCAAAAACGTGAGTGAGGTAGTATTGCCCCTCGTCGCGGTTCATCGTTGAGGTCCCCTTCTTCCTGAAAAAAAATCCCCAGATGATAAATCAACTGGCAACTCCAAGAATGCAAAAAGCGTCATGAGTCGTCAAGATCATCGCTATCACAAGTGTTGACAAAGGATACAGTTGTGTCCGAAACGTACACGTAAGTACTTACACTGGATCAGTATAATGAACCTTCCATAATATATTACAATCAACGATCCTTATGAACCTTTTTGGTAATAGTAGAAGTTCTGTTAAGTCCTGTTATCTTACATCATCAGGATTGAAGTGTGTGTTAGGAAAGTTCACGTGTTGTTTCTTCAACGACCCAGGCAGGTCCATCATGTCTGCGTGTGATTGATATTTCTTAGCATCACTTACTTGATGTTGGTATTCACGATCATCTGGCATCCCATTTGGTTGATTTTTCACAAACTTGCTTGCAGGTGAAAAATGCTGATTTGAACCTCCGTAAAATAGTCTTCGTTGTTCAATGATCGCAGAAAATTGCGGTGACAGATAAGATGGATTTCCTTCGAAAGTTCCTTTTCTTTAGCAGCACACACATTTGACTGGTATTTCACCGACTCGCTAGCAGGTTCAAAGTAAGGATGTGAACCTCTGTGAAATTGGCTTTGCTGTTCTGTTATCGCTGAATCGCACGGACGCTGATAATATTGACTTTCTGCGAAAGTTCCTTTTTCTTGTGGATTGGATGCAGCACTTGTCTTTTCACTCCTTTATCAACAGCGCATTTGGTATTGGACGAGGTAACAGAAAGGTCTAGAGCTGTTGTTTGCATATCCGCTTTATTTACCGTAATGTTCGAGGAACCAGCTGTGCGAGATGACGAATATCTTTGAGGATTAACAGAACTGCCTTCACGATATAATTGGGATATTGATATGGCTGCCTCATATTCAGATTTTAGTTTGATTTCTTCTTGTTTTTTGTTGAATTTTAGACTGTTCATTCATTATTTCTTGTTGTCTCCGCCGTCTTATTGTGTTTTCTTCAGCGAGTGTTATTATTTCTTTAGAGCCTTTCTCATGCTCATCTTCTTTTCTTCGGAAGCATTGTCTTCGCACATTATACGCTCAAGTTGGCGTTTTCTTTATAATAATAATAATAATAATAATAACGGCATTTATAATGCGCCTTTGCCAAAGGATACAAAGCGCAACGACAAAAACAAAAACAATACAAACAAGGGAAAGAGCAGAACTTAGGAGAAAAGGTGTGTTTTAAGAAGGGATTTGAAACCCTGTGACTGTTCTTTCTTCTATATAGTTCTTGTTGCTCTTGGAGAACAGCTAAGTGCGCTGATAATTCGATGGGACGGGATTGAGCAATCTGTCTCATTCTTGAGCTCTAACTGGAGGATGATGAGATGTTCGTATTATAAGATTTGCTGGCATTGGATACCGCTGATACGCTATCTTCTGAGCGTATGTCGTCTTCTAGTTGTTTCATAAATTTTGGCATTTTAACATCAATACCAGCTTCAGTCATCATTTCATAGTTTGTTTGTTTGTTTGTTTACACGGTCGGTCCGTACAGACACACGCTTGGGTCCTGAAAGGACCAGACTCAAGTAAATTGCTCGGGCCAGGCTTAAAAAACATAACATAAATCTGTTGATTTATATCCCTGAATCTTGAAAATCACATTCTGCACCGTCTGGGCGCGCCCTCTGCCGATGTGAATCACGCGTGGTCACAATGCGTGATGTAGGCTTGACAATTTTCTTGATATTCTAGGTTAACAGTTTATTGTTTACACTTCTTGATACGGTCTTATACTGTCGTGCCGTTAACGATTGTAATAGAGTAGGCCTTACTCTAAATATCCGCACTCCGCTACATGAAGCGTTTAAAATAATAAAATAATAATACTGAACATTTATAATGCGCGCAAATCTGCCAAAGCACTCATGGCGCATTGAGCAATTAAACAAAAGATACAATGAAACCAGAGCAGAGAACATTATACATATACAAATAATGCATAAAAAAGCAACAATTATACAATGCAATAAATCACAAAATCAATTATAAGCAGTATACATCAGATGAGTTTTGAGGCCAGTTTTGAATGATGAGAAAGACGAACAGGCTCGGATATAGGAAGTGAATTCCAGAGCCTAGGCGCAGCAGTGGTAAAGGCTCTGTCCCCCCATGACCGATACGACTTTTCCATAACCAGAAGATTTTTTGATGTGGAACGCAAGCCAGACCGAGACGGTTTAGCTTTTGTTCTAACAATATAGGGTCAAACTTGAAAGTTATATAAAACACTACGTTTTTGGTTGCAGAATTCTGGTGCTTGAAATGAATAAACCGTAGCTTGTAACGCTTTCTCCTTTAAATTCAATTATATACCTGAAGCCCTTGACACGACGAAGATAATAACTCACCACCGCGAACTAGAAAACTTCCTTGATGTAGTCATATTTATAGCTCAGGAATATCTTATTTGAAAGTGTTTTAAAGTCATTAGAAAGGTACAAAAGCTGTAAGATTTCCGAGGATTTCTGCAACTCCTTACGAGACGTAAGCAAACATTTTGGCTTCACACGCAAGCACCAATGGGGGCGCTATATATACATACAAGACGGATGCAGAAGGGGGTTTCAGGTCTCGGAACTTCTAACAGCGAATAAATTGTTGAAAGGTAAAATCCGCACTTACATTCTCCAATTTATTCAATAAAAACCAAACTCGATATTTGAAGAAGAAAAAATGAGTTTCTTTTTTGAGCCACTACTTGTCCATTGGGGTTCGTGCTGTGCGGGGTAATGAAGAACTGGTCCTCGCCAGATTCGTAGATATTTACAGATGGTGCAAGTAAAAAAATATATGTGCTGGAAGTTACTGTTGAAGTAGGGTAGCTAGCTGTCTGAAGCGTTCCACGGAGAACCGGCAGTGCTATGATAATGATGATTGAAATTGTCGGAGAGTTGGTGCTGTGACGACATTTGAGGTGAGTCTGTTCCAGATTGTTATTGTGCGTACAAAGAAGGAATACTTTTTTCTTTCTTTTTTGTAACTAGAGAGCAAATTAATGTGAACAATAGCCCAACAGACATTAACAAAGTTAATGAACTGAATGATTACAAATCAAACGGGTATACGCTCAACAGAGAGCTCTGGTGGGCCAATCAATTGGTTCACTGCAACTCACTGCAGCCAATTAAGGTGGCGTGGGACAGGAATAATTTAAACACCCAAACATAGAGAATAACATCAAAAAAAATTAGAGAAGAAAAAATAATAACTGGTGGTCATTGATACATCGAGAGAGCTTAGCCAGCATACTCTGAAGAGTTGGAGATAAAGTGTCTGTTAACACGACATTTAAAAGATTGTAGTCCTTCCTCTTGGATGTTGCCAGCAACATTGACTGGAAGACTGTTCCACAGTGGAACAGCTGTATGGATGAAACTTCTGTCTAAGCAGCAAGTTCTGGCAGGCGGCAATGAAAGGGCATGATCTGGCATTGCAACACTTGAACGCGTAGCACGACGATGAACATAATGGTGTGGGGAGCAATGCTGCTAAATCATGTGGGCAGTGGTTGGTGTGCATTTTGTACAAGACTGTGGCTCCTGCTACCTGTCGTCTGTGAAGTAGGCTTGTGATGCTGAGATGCGATAGACCAGTAGCGTCATGAGCTCCAATGATCTTTTAAGTGCGTTCCTTTGGATGTTGTCAAGCTGGCTTAGGATAGTAGGTGAAGCGGTAGACCAGCCTAGTGAAGCATACTCCATTACGCTACGGACTTGTGATTTGTACACAGTAGATATGCCCGATGCCGTCAATTTATTTGCAACCTTGCGAAGAGCGCCGAGCTTATGGCCAGCCCTGGTTGAGACAGCCGAGATGTGTTTGGACCAAGTCAGCTTGCTATCAATGGTAACACCCAGGATTTCCAGTTTGTCTGCAGAAGGTAGCTTGCAGTCCCCAAAGTAGAGTTCAAGTTGGGATGGGGTTCTCTTTCTAGAGATTACCATGGTCTAGCACTTGATAGGCTCAAAGGTCACTTTCCATTTATCAGCCCACGCTTTCATTATTGCTTAGATCACTGTTAAGGTTAGCAGCTACTGCATTGGAGCTGGTTGAAGACTTAATGGGTGCGAAAAGTGTTGAATCGTTAGCGTACAGATAGAGCTCGTTGTCACAGACATCCTCAAGGTCATCAATGAAGATAGAAAACAGTAGTGGACCAAGGATAGATCCTTGTGGAACAGAAGCATTTATGGGTGCAGTGTTGGATGCTTGTCCCGACATGACGACATTGATATATCTACCGGATAAGTAGTTGTGTATCCATGAAAGCAGTCTTCTGGTAACATCCTTTGACATCAGTTTTGAGCAGAGTCCATTGTGCCATACTTTGTCGAAAGCTCCTTTTATGTCAAGGGCAATTACACAAACCTCGTCACTTTGGTCTAGGGAGTTGTCCCATTTCTGTGACAAAATGTTGAGGAGATCAGTTGTACTGTGGCCTTCTCTAAATCCAAACTGTCTGCTGGAAATCAGATCATTGCTGAGAAGAAAGCGTTTCTGCACAACAGCTTCCATGATCTTGCTGATATTGCAAAGCAGTGAGATAGGACGGTACTTTGTTGGTTCAGCATTGGAACCTCTCTTGTGGATTGGAGTGACAGATGCTGTTTTCCATTGGTTAGGAAACACACCATGAGTGCAGCAGAGATCAAAAGCCTGCAGAGTGGACTGGCAAATTCAGCACAGCATTCTTTGAGTACATTGGTTGGAATCCAGTAGCTTTATCTGGATTGAGACGTTGTAATAGTTTTCGAACATACTTGAGCTTAAAAACTATTTTGTCAAAGGATTTGGTTGTTAAAGGATGGACATTCTTGGGCCTGGTCTTCAGCACCTTGGAGTCTACATTTGTCTGCAAATGTCTGACAAAAAGCTTCTGCCTTGTCCCTTGCTGTAATATGGGTGAAATGTTGATGTTCAATCACTGGGTTCTCGGAACGAGCTGTTCTTCCGGACAGGGTGTTGATGATTCTCCACCATTTCTTGCTGCTCAGCGATTTATCTGCTAGGTCTTGTCTCAATTTAGTGTTGTAGCTATTCATGGCTTGCTTCTCCGCTTGGTTGTAGGAATGTCTAGCTTCAGCGAACTTTGCCTTGCTGGCTTCAGTTGGGTCATTTTTGGCTTTCTTAAAGAGACAGCGCTTCTTCCTAGATTCTCTACTGCATTTTTCGTTGAACCAAACTGTTTTACTAGGTATAAACAAGTCCATAGCATCGCAGATGATATCAGTGACGTTGGAGCAAGCAGTTTCAGGATCTTTCTTCTGGAATACACTTGACCAGTTTCTGGAAGCAAGGTGACCTCTCATTCCCCAGTATTCAGCCGGCCTTGTCATATCTTCAGACTTTCCTCCTGTGTGGTTTGTCCTGTATACTGGCACGTCTAAGAACACTAACACAGGGTTGTGGTCTGAAGTACCTAATCTAGCAGAATTAGTTGAATTTGCTGCCAGTAAAGTCATGACAAGGTCCAATTTTTGATCCAATCGAGTGGGTTCTTTGACGATCTGTTGTAATCCCATAGAGTTAGCTAATTGGCCTAAACTGAAAACATCAAAAATAACAGTTTGTGCTCAGGATGAAAATGAGCAGCTCAACCACGGGCGGGGTGACCAGCACATAGATGTAACACAATACTACCTGTACGAGTTTAGCCTTGGTGATATGTTCTGGTAATATAAGGTATTTGCATATCTTTCTTGGTGAAGAGCCGGTATGAAACAAGTTGGAAACGGAATATTGACAAGTTGGTTATGTATTTTAAAGAGCATAGTAGACTGGCCAAGGAGTCTTCTGGGAGCAAAAGAGTCCCAACCTAGATTCAGTAGCATTTCGGTGACGCTGGCTGCGTGGTCGTAATTTCCAGTCACGAACTGCCTGTAACGTATATATTGGTTGTTTGACGTGAAGATTACAAGCTGCAGACGAATACTCGAGCTTAGGACGCACGAGAGCTTGGTATGCACGCGTCGCGAATTTATTTACCGTAAACAACGTTTAAATTGAAACTGATATGTATGTATACAAGTGTTTTGCACTTGTACTTGCATTACATTATATCCTTTGTCGAAAAAATATCAAACAAGGTTTATACGCAAAATTCTACGACACCGGGATTCGAACCAGTCACCTTTCGTTCATGGGCCCTGTTCGATAGCCATAGACCACGAGGAGTTGGCTGATAGCGATTGGAATTTTAATCGATATGATTTTTACGGAATAAAGCTAATCTGTTTTAACAATATAATACAATAAAACGTGCGTATGTCGAATATGTGTAGCGTACAGCGAGCTTTCTGTGAACTACGCCCGAGCTACGATGGTAATATTACGCATTTTAACTAGCCTATCCAAATATTAGTTACGGTTAATTATTTCGCGCACGGGTCTTAACTGCAGGTGAGCATGATGATAAGTTTCTCCTGAGTACACCAAGTGTTCGCCGGGCGTCTGCTGAGTTGTTTATACATGATCTTTCACTCAAGATGACTGTTGATGTTTACCCCAGGTATTTTTGTTCTGACGTGACCTCGATGCAGTGGTTGTCGACCTTATAAGTGTGTTTAAGTGGTTTGTCTTTCGTGTAATGGAGATGTGCTGGCATTTTTATTTTTTGAGCGTTGAAATGAAGGACATCTGACATTTATCGGCCCACTGGAAGATTTTGTTTATTTCAGGTCGTCTTGAAGTCGTCAGCAAATAGCCTCAGGCTCAGGGTGCATTTGACATAATCCTTGATGTATAGTTAAAATAGTGTGGAAACCAAGAACTGAGCCTTTCGGGAATGCTGACTTAACCTTTGTATTTAGAGATTTGGTGCAATTTACTACAACACTCTGGTTGCGGTCAGTCAAGAAGTCCTGAATCCAATTGAAAGTTTTGCCCCTGACGCTGTAGTAGTTAAGTTCGGGTTTACACCTCCTGTGTGGTACCTTATCAAAAGCTTTGCTGAAGTCCAGCAACAAAAGATTGTTTGGCCTCCTTCGTCAATAACCTTTGCCCAGTCCTGAGTAGCTTGGATTAATTGAGTTTCGCAAGATATCTTTTCACGGAATCCATGTTGCTCATTAATGTTATTATATTGTTTGCGGCTAGATGTTTTGCTGTATGAGACAAGACAATCTATTCCATGATTTTAAATGCAATGCATGTCAGGCTGACTGAGCAGTAGTTTGCGGGGTTTGATTTTGAGCCCTTTTTGTATATACCAGTTACCAAGGCTTTTTTCAGTAATTTCGCAGAGTCCCTGTGTCGTATGACTGTTGCAAAATGAATTGAAGTATTGGTCCAAGTTCTCTCGCATAATCGTGGAGGATGCAGGAATCAGAGGAATATCATCCGGTCCACTGGCCTTGTTGCTTTTAAGTTGCTCAACCTGTTTGATAACGCCTTCCAATCCTGGTTAGATTTGGGATATCTTGAAAGGGCGAGTTTTCCTTGGCTGGTATGTTGTGGAGGTTTTCGTTGGTAAATACCAACGAGAACTGGCTGTTTATGGTTTTGGCTATTCCCATATTATAGGAAAGGAGTTACTTCTTTTCAGCATCAATAAGACGATGACACTCGCCGTTGTACTAGACAAAAGAGGCTAGAACCATGATTGATACAACGTGTCATGCTTTGTGTTGTGAGCTTTGATTAACAAAATGCACATTGAACGAGTAATACCACATGTATTGATTAGATAGAACTGGGCTGGTATGGATACACTTTTAAAAGTACACCTAGCAACAAAAGTCCCTGACCAGGTGCTTTGAGGTTGGCTAATTCAAAATAGATAATCGGTACCAAAAATCTAAAATAAACATTAAATGAGCAAATTTCTTCTTCGCAGTTTGATACCTCATTCAACAAAATCGAATGGATACTTTTAAAGTTATGGCGATTTCAATGACCGCGCATAACAACAGCAAAGTTGCACTAGGTATAGGAAATCATTGATTTGTGTGTAACTCTGTGCTATCTGGATGAATGGGTCTGGAGTGAGCTGTGAAGAATGAAAGTCTTTGCTATCTTTACACACACACCAACAGGTTTTTTTTTAATATCAGTTTGTGTTTTAAGCATTTTTTTTTTTTAATATCAATATGTGTTTTTAGGTGTCAGGTGTTTTTTTGTATATCAATTTGTGTTTTTATGTGTCGTTTTTTGTACATTAATATGTGTTTTTACCTATTTTTTTGTATATCAATTTGTGTTTATATGTGTCATTTTGTATATCACTCAGTGTTTTTACGTTTCTTTTTTTTGTATAGCAATTTGTGTTTTTACGTTTCGTTTTTTTGTATATATATCAATTTGTGTTTTGACGTGTCGTTTTTTTGTACATCAATTTGTGTTTTGACGTGTTGTTTTTTGTATATCAATTTGAGTTTTATGTGTCGTTTAACTGTATATCAAATTGGGTTTTGACGTGTCGTGGTTTTTTTGTATATTCATTTGTGTTTCTACATATCAAAATACCAATAGAACACTATCTGCAAACACACAATGAAAACAGATGGAAAATTAGTTCATGTAAAACGCGACATGTGTACAAAGGAACAAACACAAAAACAAATACAAACACAAACCGGCGCGAAATGAGTCAGAATCACGTGACGTGGTTCCGAAGCAGTCCTACGTGCTGTGAATATCGTTATGCTCCGTCGAGCGGTCAAACTTGATTCTGGGTAAAGGATCATTTATTGTTATTCTCAATCGCCAGACTACTTTATAGTAGAAGTTGGTAGTCTACTACACTACTATAGCACTACGGTACTATAGTATATATAAAGACTAGTCCCATCTCAGTCCCTGTAGGTGGATGAATTATCCAGACCTGGCAAATTTGCCAATGCACTGGCAAATATGCCTGCTAAGTGGGCATATTTGCCAGTATTTACAGTCAATCCAAAAATAGCGCTTCCACATTCAAAATGGAATCTTCTATCCTTCATATATCGATAGCTGAACTCGATACCAAAATATTTTATGTCGCTTCAAAACAATTCTTGGTTACGTTTTACTAGAAAAAAGATGCCATTTCAGTCATTTTTGGCAAAAACTATTTTTGAAATTTCATTTTCAAGCCTCCATTAAAGGTGCAATATCCCTCTACCCTTAATCATACTGATAGTTTGTGAAACTTCTAACAAATACTTGTTTTACTGGAAAATAAATTAAATTTCAGTCATTTTGCCACCACAAATCAATAGTTTTTGAATTATTTTTGATTTTTTGATTTTTTTTTTAAGATTTGATTGAAATGATAATTGTTGGATATTGACATAGCAACACTCACCTTGTTTAATGATGAGGATACCAAATACCAAATAAAATCTCATTCATCACACTCATGTAGTCACAATTTTGACTGTTTGTTATATTGAAAATGGATAAGATGAAGAATTTGATTTGTTATTCAAAAATTAAATTTGATATAAATAATTATTAATATTTAGATATTATTCAAGATGTTTAATTATAGAAGCACAAACAATTTATTCAAGTCAGTCCCAGACATAAGGCCACAATAAATGGTTTGATTGTCTTCTTACGACCGACCCTATAATTTTGAAACTGACAAAAAGTTGCGGCTTTTTGCAAATGAATACTGATTTTACCGACCCTAATTTTTGAAATTCCAAAAAAGGTTGAGGTTTTTTCCTACCAGAATTCTGCTTTCCGGAAATACACTAACATATTTTGAAACTGTCATGAAGTGATTTAATATTCAAATATCCCCATTCATATCTCAAGTGAATTAAAGAAATCGTTTTAATTTAATGTGAAAAAAGAAATCTGACAGACCGACCCTAACTTTTGGAGGGGATCTATAATAAATATGTTGTTGTTTTATTGGAAAATGGATTAAATGTCAGTAATGTTTGGCCAAACAAAACCCACCCAAGCACACACAAATCCCCCGTCCCCCACCATAAACCCCTAACAGCCCCACCACAAACCTTACCACCCCACCCCACCACAAACCCACTCCATCTCCCCACCTTGCCACCCTCCACATTCCCTCCCCACCCCAAACACCCTCCCCACTACAAAACCCCTCCCCCACCACAAACACCTTCCCCACCCCTACCCTCCCCACCCACCCCTACAATCCCAACCCCAACCCCTACCCTCGCCACCCCATGCCACCTAAACCCCTTTTCCATTACAATCCCCTACCCCATCCCCACCACAAACCCCTCCCCTTCTTATCCCAACCACAAACCTCTCCCCTCCCATTCGCAAAACCCCTCCTCCACCACAAAACCCCTCTCCCACCACAAACACCTACCCACCCGCCCCATAGGCCTCCCCTCCCCTCCCCATGCATCCACGCCACCACAACCCCTCCCCCCATCACAACCCCCACCCGAAACCCCATCCCCTTCCCATCCCCACCACAAACCCGTCCCCTCCCACTCACAAAACCCCTCCCTACCCCATGCTACCAAAACCCCTTTGCCCACATAATTTAAATTCTGTGATTTTGCGTAGGGGAATATGGGTCAACTGGTCCTATGGGGCAAGTGGTCCGAAATGAAGGATTTTGTAATTGAATGGGCATACTGCTTTCTTTTGAACAGTACGACTTTTGTTGAAACTTGACATATATCCATACCTTCTACAATCTAAAACATTTGGAACTTTAGGGTATTTACACATGTGATATTCTCCAGATCTTTGAAGCCACCTCCTTGAGTGACTGATTGAAAATTCACAGGTAGTATGGGCGATATATGAAGATAGGTTTAGAATAGAAATATATACATGCAGTACAGTCGTCTTAAGATGATAGGTGCATATTGCATTTGATGGGTGCTATATTGTAGTGTGCTTAGGGACTTTCCGAAATATGATTAAAACCATAGGTTGTGGTTGAAATGACCGTAAAATGGCGCATGTTGCTAACTTGGGACATTGGTGTTTTGGATTTGCGATCAATATTATCATTTAAAGAATGCTTCAACTTCAATTATTATCAAGGATATTCATTTGGTAGAGTTATTAGTTTATGAATTTGCAAATAACAAAGTACACCATTTCTTATTTTATCTAAAGACACTCGTCCACTTGTAGGACCCGCACGCCGTAATATTTGCGAATTCAAAGATACTCGCTGGCTACAGAAATATGTGTAATGGCTAAAAACAAAAATGCAGTTTTGCCTTTTTTTCTAAAATGTATTGGAGTTATTATGACAAATGGTGGTATGTTTTAAAACATTTTGGCGTAAAACTTATTACGTCACAGGCGTGTTTGAATGACGTTTCATCGCGACAAAGTACTACGTCATTTGTTGGGGCAAGTGGTCCGAAGGGGTATGGGGCAACTGGTCCGCCTGCAAAAACTTAATCAAAATTGTAAAATTCATTTTGAAAATTAGTTGTTAGTGTCAATAAAACATGACTCGGTATTGAAATGTGAATAGAATATGAAATAATTCACATTCTTTCTATTTCTTAGACATTTTAGGGCATTTCGGGTATAATACCACTAAAGAAAGCAGTATGCCAATACAATTACAAAAATCCTTCATTTCGGACCCACAATATGACATGAAATTGCTTTAGAATGGTTTAAAACCTCGGTATTATGAATTACATCTTTATTATATTTTGAATGGTGTCTGTAAAGGTATTTGCAATGACAAAATATCATGATTTATGTATTTTATCCACTGCTTTTTGAGTATATTAACCGTTGGGTCATCATTGGCATATTGACTAACTTCCCCTGTAACATGAAAAGCTGGCTAAATATCAAGATGGTTTATTATAAGTACTAAATGATGATTATATGAAGTAAATAAAATCATTAAAGAAAGGGGTATACATAGACAAATGTATGATATCACAACCATGTAACCATTTAACTAGGTTCATACCGTTTTATCTAATAAATGTGCAGTCGAAAATTCGCTTGCTACACTGAAAAATAATTTGGTGTCATTTTGACACTAAAACAAGTGTCAAAAAATGGGTCCTCAGTTGACCACCTAAAGGTGTCAAATTGACACCATTATGGGTGTAGAATATGACACCTTTTGACACCTAGGGTGGTTACCTGAGGACCCATTTTCGAAAAATGTCATTACACCCCAAATGGGGTGTAAAATTGACTCTTATAAGTGTCATATTGAGATACATTTACAAACTAATTGGGGTGTAATTTTTGGAAATGGGAAAATGGGTATTTGTTGTCACCTCTAGCACATGTTTACGAGCCGGTAAGACTGGTAGGTACCGATCTGTTCCATTTCCAGACATTTTTGATAATAATTATGATACAATTAGCGTAATGTCAGACGTCCGTATGAACCACTGAGCCAGATGAATCGGGCTATATGTAATGTTGCACGTATCATCGTATGTATGCATGACGAACACACATATAGTACTAGGTCCATGCACTGACACACAGTCCAAAATGAGTCCTGACTCAACAGCCTAACAAAATGCTAGTCTCTGACTATGAAATTGTAATTTATTTCATCAGTTAGTTGGCGCAATATTAAACAGCATGAACAAGGCTTACATTACGCTAATTGTATCATAATTATTATCAAAAATGTCTGGAAATGGAGCAGATCTGTACTCACCAGTCTTACCGGCTCGTAACATGCAGACAAAATGGCGACGAGAAAACGCATGCGTTGATATGTTGATAGACGCCCAATTTGGTGTCAGAATTACACCAATTGGTGTCATGCTGCTTCTACACCTCTAAAAACCGTGAGCTTTCCCGCCAACTATTGACGCCCTTGGAGTTATTTCAATTAATCTGACACCAGTTTTGGTGTAAATCACTAAATGATCACTGAAAGGTGTCCGTCGGACACTTAACGGTGTCACCGTAAATGATGTGCAAACCCATATCATTGACGATTACACCAATTTTGGAGTCAAAATAACACCTTTGTAAGAGTCATTTACAATTGACTCCAAGAAGGTGTCGCTGTGACACCAATTTATTTTTCAGTGTATGTACACCATTAGTATACTGCTATTTACACGTTAACCACGAAAACTGTATAAAAAATGGGTTTCATGAGACATGTATCCTTTTTACATGTTAAATAATATGAAATGTGTTTGTAAAGAAAATACTGCCTAGTTTCCGTGTTGTCATTCACTGATTTCTGTGTATTCTAACCGTTGGAACATATAGGACCAGTTGCCCCAATGATGGTGTAACTGGTCCGTGCAAAGTAAAGTTTTCAGTTAGTGGTAATTGGCCTTTTCTTTAGATATTTTTTAACATTGATTATGTTATATGTAAACAGTTACATGGGTGATATTTTCATAGCAATTCCATAAATATTTACACGAGCTTTAATCTTTTATATCATGAAATATGCTTAACCGGACCAGTTGCCTAACCACCCCTATCCCTTTTCTACCATTTCGCAACAAAATTGAGGTGTATAATATAAAATTTCGAGCTAAATACGTGACTAATTTAAAATTGCCCACCATGTTCAAGAACTGTTCTTTAAGCAAATCGTGACCGGCATCGTCTGATTGAAACCTTTTTTTTATATTTCAAACGCCCTCTATTTAATATCGTATGTAATTGAATCGAAAAGACAAATAGCGTAACGCTGACCATAAAATGCTGTCCGGGCCGGGGATGGAATATTTAGAAACGACGTTTTATTGCATGTAATACAATTTTAAAAATGTTGAAATCCCAGTTTTTATCACACATCTCTTAGTATCCCTTTAACCCTAACCCTACTACACCACACAACAACAACACCGTAATACGGCCAACATACCTTGACTTGCGCGCAAACAAGTTCTATCTCATGTAGCACTAAACCCCGGGTATATATTATGGTCTTCAATTTGTAATCCTGGGAAGCCCTTTTTACTATTAGTTAGTTCCACATTTTTTTGTAAATAATGAAATCCATCCTGATGGACCATCTTCTCTTATACACCAAGGGACAAAAATTAAAAAATCGCCATTAATCGGCCACTGCAAAAGAATGGTAAATTCCTACAAGAAAGTGGTTTTCTTGGGAGGTTCAAAGGGACCAAAGCTTTTAAAAACATATAAGGTGGTGTCTCTAAATGCTTCATCGGAAATCATGTACTGGTTTCCCGAATGTCTTCTATACATTCCCAAATGAATATGCAATCTAGTTTCTTTAATGTCATTGCCCTGTGATATGAGCTTTAAACGAAATGTGCATTCATTAAGTAGCGATTCATGCTGTATTACTTTAGATAAAAGGTGACACTGGTATTATACACTCTGCGTGAATTTAAGTCCCTAAAGCCACTTTATAATATGATTGAAGCGCCAATGACCTGTGGTAAGGCCGGTCGAGAGAATAAATTGCCTCGCATGGACGACAGTTTCTTCATCATGAACTTGTTAATATTTAGTTTATTAAATGACGACCGACGAGCCAGCCAGGTGTTACTGTTATAGGTATACATTTAGCTAACTTCCCCAATACTAAACTACGGCCCAATCAAAATGAACCATTCATCGCGCGTGCAAATCTCACATTAAAGAAGAGAATTTGTTTTAATGTATGAGCATGAGCTGTAATTTTCATGTTATAACGAGGTACATGTGTATTACTTTTTGAACACTGAAATACACTTGCAATACGAGTATTATGACTGTGCATTGAGGAATTTGTTGAGTCATACAGTTATCATTTTGTGATTTGAGTCCGGAAAGATATTATTTTATATCTCTGTTTGAACTAGTTGTATATTTAGTTACTACATTCATACGCTTTAGCAATATCATATCTGTAGTTCAAATATGTACTCTATTTTAAAGAGGAGAAACCGTAGTCGGCAAACTATGCACCACGATTTTAAAAAAAGATAGCAAAATCAAAATAACATGGTGTATCAAATTGTACGTAACGGCTAATAATGTACGCTTGTGATTGTAAGGGTTTGAATGCACACAGCATGTATACACCTTATGTTTAAATTTTGCGCGGTCATTCAATTGCTCAACAAGGCATGACGATGGGCAAGGCTAACATTATAAAGAGTGAGTGTAGAAGAGCGTGTTTCTACTGGGCAACATAACGGTCATTACCGTTAAGCTGCCCAGTAGAAACAGCCAAATAACGCTAATTACCGTTAAGTTTATAACGGCAAAAACCTTCACAAACCAGGTTTGTTAACGGTAATTAACGCTAACTTGCCCAATAGAAACAGCCACCCGTTAACGCTAAGTTTATGTGACCCGGAAGTATACACGTACACTCCGGATGCTACGCATTGTGTGCTCTGCGTTAACGACGAATTTCATGTTCATTTATCGTGTTTGTGATGTTAACATGCTATATTAAAAGACAAGGAATTACGGCGGCAGTCTTTTTCAAGTGGGGCGGCCTTTTTAGTATAACGCAAGGTCAAATCTCATGGCCCATCGATTAGAACTTAACTAAATCACAATGGAAATCGGCTACCAATTTAAGGAATTTTTCAACATTATTATTTTTCGATTTTCATCATAATAAGCTTTCCGTACAAATGTGATAGTTCCAATCGTAGCCAGCAACACCGTTAGCGGCGTTAACACGGTGTCAAACCATGGAATTCTATTTACGAACGAAAAACACTCAGAAAAAAGGTTGTCGGAGTTAACTCATCTACAATTTATTGTAAACCTATTCAAACAATGATTTTGAAGTAATTAGGAAACGTATTTCTCTGCAACTTTTAGGAAATATTTTGGTCTCATGTTTATAAATGTAATTTGACAAAAATAAATTAAATATTAGAAGAAAACTTCAAAGGTAGATAGAGGACGTTAAATGAAAAGCAGTTGTTCTTAAAATACGGTATATACAGGGTGTATCAGAAAGAACTGTACTGAGGCAATATGATTTATTATGGTATGAATTCGATTGATATTGTTCAAACCCTTTTCACACATATCTTGCGCAAACGCCCAGCTTTCATAAGAATTTTAAATTTTGAAAATCGGACATTTCTGATGGAAAATACAGACTTTCTGGTAAAGATGGTAGATTTCAATTTTGGTCGAAATGATCAATTTTAAAAATCTGTGAAATTACAGATATCCATCCGTCCATAGGACAGGGTTTATTTTTGGTCGCCATATCTCAACCTTTCACATCACTTGTATAACTATTTATTATTTGCATACATTTGTGGGTGAAATTTGGAGATAATTTTAATTTTTAGTCCGCAAATAAACCAGGATTTGTTCTACTTGAGTGGTTTTTTAAAACCACTCAAAAGTTAAAACTTTCCTTTCTTTGGCGGGAGTTTTGAATATTGCTTACGTGGTGTGGGCTATATTGTTTGAAATGTTGGGGTAGTGGTAGAGAGGATTGATTGAAATTGAAAACATGTTTTTCATCGATTTTCGAATATGTCTTGCCACGCGAGAACAAAAAGAGATATCTCAATGAAATTAACATATAATATAGGAAACATGTTCACCTTTATATTGCAGGTGTTTAAATTTAAAACAATGATCATTTTGTATTTTTTATGTATTTTAGAGACACGGTACAGTTCTTTCTGATACACCCTGTATAGGCTATATAGGTTAAATAGGCGATAATGTGCCATAATTTGCCTTTTCCTACCATGTGCGGACAAAATAGGCAAAATATCATATAATGTGCCCTGATTTGTTTTTTTGTATACGATATCACATTTTGAGGTACGTATAATATCTGTGTCACTGATCAGTCAATCCGCAACCAATTTGGCGACATAAATGAAATTCCTACCAATTGCGGACAAAATAGAAGAAGAAAAAAATTAAAACTGTGCCCTGATTAGCTTTTTAGGATACGATATCACATTTTGAGGTACCTATGATATCTGTGTCACTGATCGGTCAATCCGCAACCAATTTGACGACATAAATGGCGTTCGCATTGAAATCACAAGGAAAAATGGGGGGTTTTCAACCAATTCCGGACAAAATAGGCTAAATATCATATACCGTAATGTGCCCTGATTTGCTTTTTAGGATACGATATCACATTTTGAGGTACGTATGTTATCTGTGTCACTGATCGGTCAATTCGCAAGCAATTTGACGACATAAATGACTTTCCCGTTGAAATCGCAAAGAAAAACACATTTTTCCTACCAATTGCGGACAAAATAGGCAAAATTTCATTTAATGTGCCCTGGTTTGCTTTTTAGGATACGATATCACATATTTAACTACATATCATATAGGTTTTACTGATCGGTCAATCCGCAACCAGTCAATCCGCAACCAATTTGACAACATAAATGACGTTCACATTGAAATCGCAAGGAATATTTGTTTCATTTTTTCCCCAACCAATTCCGGACAAAATAGACTAAATATCATATAACGTGCTCTGATTTGCTTTAGGATACAAAATCACATTTTAAGCTACGTATGATGTCAGTTTTACTGATCGGTCAATCCGCAACCCATTTGACAACATAAATGATGTTCGCCTTGAAATTGTAAGGATTTTTTTCTTCTTCAACCAATTCCGGATAAAATATCATTTAATGTGCCTTGATTTGTTTTTCAGGATACGATATCACATTTTGAGCTACGTATGATATCTGTGTCACTAATCGGTCAATCCGCAACCAATTTGACGACATGACAGTCCCGTAAAAATCGTAAGGAAAAACACTTTTTTTCCTACCAATTGTGGACAAAATAGGATAAAGTAAATATCATATGAAGTGCCCTGGTTTACTTTTTTAGGACACGATATCACATTTTGAGCTACGTATCATATCAGTGTCACTAATCAATCATTCCAAACAATTTGACAACATAAATGACATTCGTGTAGAAATCTCAAGGCAAAATGTGTTTTTTCCAACCAATTCCGGACAAAATAGGCAAATTTGAAATAATGTGCCCTTATTTGCTTTTTGTTAGGATACGATATCACATTTTGAGCTACGTATAAAATAAGAAACAAATTTGTGGTCAAAAGACATTTGTTGTCCTAAAATCAATGCCCTATGTAGTATCTAGCACCATAAACATTACGTAATAAAATTCCAAAGACGAAAAATCAACGTATTTTTCATATATGGCGGAAAGCATACAAAATAAATCTTCCGTCTTCACCCAAAAATTCACCGTATGAATTAAATCGAGTCTAAAACTTGATCTAAGATTTATGAGCTGTTATAAAAAAAATTAGTACACGGCCCTTTAATCCATAGTACGAAGAAGACAACGCAGAGAAACGAATCTTGGCGAGTTTAGAAAAATGTGATACATTTGCGTAGATTAACTACTTCCGGTTGTAAACTCGCCAAGATTCGTCTTCCTGCGAAGACAACTGCATCACCATGATCACGTAAACAACTCAACACATCTCTCGTCCAATCAAAGCTACGACACTTCTCGTCCAATCAATATGAACGTATGATAATTTGGCTAGACCCGTTTGCAAATTGTACCAATTAGGTTTTCTGTGCCAAGTGACACGGAGCCACAAATAACGCGTGCTCGTTCGATCAATTCATACGAAACCCACTCACAGCGACGTGGTGTTCTGACGTCACCAGCTATGGTGTCCATTTCAATACGATTTATTCCGTTAAAATAAACTACCGGGTTCCTTTCATCTACGTCACAGCACCAAGCTGCCTGTTGACCAGGCTTTATAGTCCTAGCCTCGTTAGGCTAGCACAAAAAGATCGCATAATGTATATTATGTGAAAACTTACAATCATTGATATAATATTAAATTATTGTGAATTTAAAAACACTACAATGTAGTGACTACATGAAATGAAACAAGGTACCTCATTCTTTAAACAAAATTCATTTGAAGATTACCTGAAGCCAAAATCTCAAGGGTGTCAGCATAAATTATCGAAAAATACGTTGGTGTACGTTGGTGTGCGCTGATATAAGTTAGGGGTAAGTAGGGTATACGTCGTTTACGTTAAGAGCACGCTGTGATACGCTGTGAAAATTTGGAACACATCGAGTCTGCGAAAAATTATTGAGCATGTTCAAAATTTCTCGACGTACTCAATGTGTGCTTATACGTTCTGCATAAGTTCCCGATAGGTTCGTTGTACGTTAGACATACGTTTACATACGCTGACATACGTTAGACATATGCTGACCTACGCTTACATACGTTAGAGGTACGTTACTCGTAAGTTATAGATTGGACCTATAGATTTATCATTCTAGATAATTTAATAGTTATCATCTAGGCTGCGTTTACTTGAACTGGCAACACTTGTCCCGTTGTGTACGAAACTCAATTTCTACAGCGGCATAAATCACGTGTTCGTTGTACGCCGAGGATACGTTGAGGATACGTCGAACACGGCAGACATACGCTACGAATACGTTAAGCATACGTTGGTCATACGCTCGCATACGCTGTAATAAGCTGCCATAAGTTTGTTATAAGTTAGTGATACGCTATCAATACGTTAGTCATACGCTATGTATACGTTCAATACGATATGGATACGCTATGGATACGTCCATTCCATCACCGATGTCGACTTTTCCTACGCAATTCGTTGGGAAGTTGGACGTTCTTGGACGTTTTGGACTCTGACAATTTTCGAGCTATTTTTTGAATACGTCGGCATACGTTCAGGCCACGTTCAATCCATACGCTATGGTGTGACAGGGCCTTAATAATAATAATAATAATACCAAGCGCTTATATAGCGCCCTTAGCCCAAAGGGGCTTCAAGGCGCTTAGCAACATAACGTGGATGTGCCCGACGTTTTATGGAAATTTGGGTGTACGTTTCGTGCAAGTTGTCATTCGTTTATGATACGTTTGGCATAAGTTGTATTCGTTAAGGCCCTGTCACACCATAGCGTATGGCCTGAACGTGGCCTGAACGTATGCCGACGTATTCAAAAAATAGCTCGAAAATTGTCAGAGTCCAAGAACGTCCAACTTCCAAACGAATTGCGTAGGACAAGTCGACATCGGTGATGGAATGGACGTATCCATAGCGTATCCATAGCATATTGAGCGTAAACATATCGTATGACTAACGTATTGATAGCGTATCACTAACTTATGACAGCGTATCACAGCGTATGCGAGCGTATGGCCAACGTATGCTTAACGTATTCGTAGCGTATGTCTGCCGTGTTCGACGTATCCTGGGCTACAACGAACACGTGACTTATACCGCTGCAGAAATTGAGTTTCGTACACACTAAAAAATCTTAAAAATACGTGGTCAAAATTCAACCACAAAAGGGTCATTTTTAACCCCGCTTACGGAGTCAACTATGCACCGACTAAAAAAGGGTCAAATTTGACCCCGGTGATCTAGTCAAAAACTTCACCCAAATTGTGGTTAAAAATGACTATCCTTGGGGTCAAATTACTATATTTCTCTTTTTCTCTCTGACTATATTAGGGTCAAAAAATGACCATATTCAGGGGTCATTTTGACAACGGTATATCCCGATTAGCAAATGACCCCGGAACGGTGGTTGAAAATGACTATATTTAGGGTCATATATATTTAGGGTCATTCATGACTAGGGTCATTCATGACTATATTTAGGGTCATTTAAATATGACCCTTTTAGGGGTCATTTCAATACTGATGCCAAATGACCCCGACAGTGGTTGATTTAACCACGAATAACATATTTCACTGTTCAACAGTTCAAATTTATTAAAACTTGAACGTTTTTGTGAATTAATGTTCTTACTTGCCATTTAATTATGGAATAGTGCATGTTGCAGATCGAATCACTAGATCAAATATATAAATATACAATCCAAAGTGTTAAAAAACCAATATAACCCACCCCCGTGCGCATGTGTGGAATAGTGACACCCATGGGAGTTATTCTTACACCAAGTTTAACACAAGAAATTTAACACCAAGTGTTACATCAGTTATTCCTATGGTGTTGACCTATAACACCAACATTAACACCAGGAGCGTAACACCGGCTCAGTGTTGTAGTTTAACACCGGAGTTTTTGCAGTGTAGGGTCAAAAAATGACCATATTCAGGGGTCATTTTGATAACGGTATATCCCGATTAGCAAATGACCCCGGAACGTGGTTGAAAATGACTATATTTAGGGTCATATATATTTAGGGTCTTTAATGACTAGGTCATTCATGACTATATTTAGGGTCATTTAAATATGACCCTTTTAGGGGTCATTTCAATATGATGCCAAATGACCCCGACAGTGGTTGATTTAACCACGAATCGGGTTAAATAAAACTGACCCCGTAAGAGGGTCAATATTTTGACCCCGTCGTTTTTAGTGTGTACACGGCGGGACAAGTGTTGCCAGTTCAAGTAAACGTAGCCTAGATGATATCTTTTAAATATCTAGAAGAATAAATCTATAGGTCCAACCTATAACTAACAAGTAACGTACCTCTAACGCTAGGCATAAGTTAGTTCTGTTCGCTACTAGGGTAGGTGTGGGTAATACGGGACCGTAAGGTAATACGGGACCGCATCACTGAAATCTCAGCTACAGCCGTCTGGCATTACTAGCACTTTAAATAGCGCCCTCTATAGATAGATCAAACCCTTAGTGAATTTCATGACTATTATCAAAGCTACCGGAAGAATTACCAGCCAGAAAATCACCACAACCTGTCAAGGTAAGGAAAAATGCACCCTTATTTTTGGTCTAATATAAAAATAGTATTTTCATAGAATATGATGGTAAAGGAAAGGAAAGGGGGCGTGACCTGAATTCTTGCATTATTAAGCATGTTTCAGGTGTTGGTCCAACATGTATTGTGTGTGTGCTTCGCTAGTACAGTGTACATTGGTGTTATAATGCATTGAATGGGAGCCGTGGGTTCACAATTGGTAAAGGTAATATGGGACAGCCAGCATGACGGTATCCAAATGTCTTAAAGGTCCCGAATTACCCACACCTACCATACTTTTTTTCCCTCTTTTTTTGTAGCAATGTACTTTTTTTGTACCAATGTACTTCATGCATTATTATCTCTTAAATGGATTACTGGACCATTATTTATGTTTTTTTAACAGTTACTCTTTAAATAAATATGTCAAATAACTTTTCATACCAAAACAATGTACTCAAAACAATGTCCCATATTACCTTCACGTGTAGGTAAGATGGGACATTAATGATGACGTCAGTATTTGATAATAACAGCCAAACCAAACATAGAATGACTCTGTTTTTTATTACAATAAAGGTTTATAAAATGTAGATTACAAATAACAAACTTTGCTTAAATTTGAGTCAGTTATTTTGTATTTTAATTATTCAAATGTCTTAAAGGTCCCGTATTACCCACACCTACCCTATGTGACAGTCGTTAAGCTAACAGGTTGATTTACCGGTGATCAAAACAAACCCAAACAAATGCCAACTTACACGAACATACACCAATTTCCAAAAAAAAGGCGGGCACACGTAGCTCTATTTGCAACAAATAGTGACAGGGCCTTAACGGGGAATGCCCCTAATGAAGTGTCGAAGTGTATAAACAAACATTACCATATTAGCTCGTGTGTGACTATAGGCCTATCAATGGATTGGTTTCGTCACCAGCTACAAAGTTAACTTTAATGATAACAGAATGTTTTGAAGCCTTTTAACAGTAGTCACTGGTGTATTATTTCGTTGGTGTTAACACAGCGTTAACGAACATCAAGTTCAATTTATTTAACATTATTTCTCATAATGCCTAATTTTTACACCATTTTAATATTGAGAGCAGTGCTCACAGTATTAAGTCAGTGTGAATTTAATGTTGCTGCTAATGATGGCGGATATAAGGACAGTGGATTTATTAGTGTCGTACCTGATGGACTGGGCCCACCTTACAACAGTACACCGTGTGGCTATCGGTCGCTGGGTGAGTAAATCTAGTGGTAAAGCGAAGAAGAATCTTATTCTACATGCCCGACCGACCAAACCGTACATATATTTATTTTATTCATTTTTTGACAAAATGTGAAAAACATTCACGAACATTTTCGTGCAAAAAAAAACAGACCGACTGATCGACCTACTGAGCGGTCCAATTTTCGGAGGGGGTTACTTAGTGGATACGGGGATGTGCCGCCAAATAGGGTAGGCCCTACCATTTTCACCCACTGTTAAAGGAATGACCTCTTTTCAAAGCCATTTTTTGGTAAATTTATGGGTCTAAAATCCGTAATTTTGCTGTTTTTCACAGATATTCTGGCAATATCTGAAAAATATAGGTCTCCGGTAAACATATAGGTCCATTTTCCCAAAAGAAAGTAGTAAATAATTGGGTCAATTTTCATTTTACTGGGGCACAATTCCATTTGCTCGTATAACAGGGACGTTTCGTCGCCTAAGATATATATCTTAGTATTCATCATGTTCATGGGAGCACTAAACGACTTTCATTTCCTTTTCTGGAATTATACGTTAGCTGTCTGTATATGTCGGTGTCTGGGAAAGAGGTTTCGCCGGAATAGTAAAAGCCCACAAACAGGATATAACCATTGGTCCAATATTGGATCGCATCTTGATCGATAAATACCGGTATCGGCGTTATTTTACTGGGCCATACTGGCCTAGTTCATGCCCAGTTTCGGCAGAAACTCCGCGATGTGAATTATATAATTGGTGACGTATCTGCAATCGTCATTTTTTTCAAAAACAAGAGCCAAATCACATCAGCATGATTTCTATGGTTCTAATGAGCCCTAACCATGCTAACACTGACCAATATTAGGTATTGTCATATTGTCATGTCCACGCATCTTATCGTGGTAGAGGTTAAACTATTCATTAATGTACCCCTCGTGAGATTAATTGACCCCGAGTGTTACCAACATTAGAGTGGTCATCCGATGATTGGCATACCATATCTATTCATTGACCCAACATTGGCTTACTGTTTGCCTTATTTTAGTTTAACACAGCGTTATTAAGGGAAATGTTAAGTAACTCAATAAGCAAACCTCACATTCTCTCACACTCCAAGACCTCTACACCAGTATTCATTTTATACTTGACACGCCCCCCCCCCGGCCCCCCCCCCCCCCCCCCCCCCCCCCCCCCCCCCCCCCCCCCGCCGCCAACCAACACCGGTATGTCATTCGACCTCTTTTATTTTTGCGGGTGCGGTCAATTTACCTAGAATAAGAACCATAATAGTATCACCATTTGAACTGTCAGTTTTCAAATCCAAATGGCACCAACACCTGAAACTCGTGTTTCCTTAATTTCAGGACCCGGCTCTGTAGATTTAGACTTCGTTTTCAAACCTGAACGAGTCGGACAGTGGATAAATGGAACGCTGAAAATAATCGCAGGTAGGTTTAGCGATACAAAAAACTTGAAAAATCTGATAAGTTTGGTATTCCGATAGGCTACATAAGAGATAAATCTGTCCACAAGGTCTTCCTATACCTTTCGATTATTTTTCCTCCAAACATCCCAATCTTGATTCCTTAATTACCATTATATTGTTATAGTAACGAAATTTACACAGTTCATAAAACTGGCTTATACGATAGCAAAGGTATAACTTCATTCATCCATCCCGTCAATGATACTATGATTGTCATGGACATCAAATGAATCAATTACTCACTCGCATGCATGACAGAGGGCTGTGACAGAATACGCTAAAAATTAGCATTAAGATTAAACGGGTGGCTGCTTCTACTGGGCAAGTTCAATAGCGTAATTACTGTTAACAAACCTGGTTTGCCCAAGTTTTTGTCGTTGGAAAACTTAGCGTTAATTAGCGTTATATGGCTGTTTCTACTGGGCAACTTAGCGGTAGGCCTAATTACCGTTAAGTTCCCCAGTAGAAACACGCTGAAAGAGGAGTAGACTAGGAGCGTGTTTCTAATGGGGCACTGCAAAGTTAACGCTAACTTTTGACGCTAACTTTTAAATCACCCCTGTTTCTACTCGCGAAAAGTTACCGCTAAGTGTATCGATCCTAATCGATGGGCCACGACATTTGACCTTTTTTATACCAATAATGCAGCCCCACTTGAATAAGACTGCCGTCGTAATTCCTTGTCTTTCAATATTGCATGTTAACAACACAAACACCATAAACGTATCACTATACTAAATAATATACAAAATGAGTTTTATTTTATGACGCCAAAGTATGGACTTTTTCAATAAGTTCTACCTTTTTTATACCTTATAAATTTGCTATATAGCCTATGTCAGTTTTATGATATATTCCACAATTGTAACTTTGATTCTCCGCTACTAATTTATAGTAAATTGTCCATTTAGTGTGACGGGAACGATCAAAAACATCAAAATATCTCCAAATTGATTAACATTTAGCCGATTCTAAGAGACGAAACGTACCTATATATTAGTCAAATATAACCGTTATAAATTTATTTCAGATATCTATTTAATAGACTACAAAACAAACAATAAAATTGACTGATTTGATCTTTAAAATATGCCATCTGATTAGAACCAGAGAAGGACAACCATTAACCCTCTCCTATGCTATAGGGAACACTGAAAAATTCTTTTTTTTTCAATATGAATTGGGAGATCTTCAATATGCAGCTCAGGACTTAAAATGGAGGGATTCCAAGTTTCTCAAATAGTTGTTTTACTACTGACTGATTGACTATTCTGAAGGTTGCAAATGCACACAAAGAAAACACACTAAGTGACTATGATGATAAGGATTTAACATACTAGGCATCACTGTGGCATGAATTTGTAACAACGAATTTGACCGAATAATAGTATTTCAGTATGACAACGGCATGGCAATACATTCGAGATGATATTATACTATTTGCAAGCCTACAAGAATTTATATTGCTTACAAAGTTATTTATACAAGATAATACCGTATTATATTTAGATATAACCCATTATCAATTTTCAGTATTAAAATCGTACGCTTATATCTAACCATATACTTACTTTACTTTACTTTCGTCGACCTCGGTCGGAAGCCATGATGAATTTACGCCAGTTCACTCTGTCCTGCATTAGATTGCGTAGCTCTTGCTGGTTGATGCCAGCATCTTTACTAAGCAGCATGGGGTATGTCAACCTTGGTCTCCCTTGAGTACGTTGGCCTTATGTTGGGGTCCAGAAGACTAGTTGAGACACTGGTTCATTCAGCTTTCTTACACAGTGGGCAACAAAATTGAGGCGTCGACCCCTAACAATTTTTGTAGCCCTGCATAGATTTCCTCTCTTGTGGGATGATCCTTCCAGTTGAGGTTTAATACCATCATTAGTAGTCTTGTATAGCAGCCGTCAAGTCTTGCCTCAAGTCTGTTTGTTAATGTCCACCCTTCTGCGCCATAAAGTAGAATGCTTTCTACAGCAGCACGGAAAAAGTTGATCTTCAAGGAGGCTGACAGATTAGATTTCCAGAGGGTACGCATCTTGTTGCAAGCCTTCCAGGCGGATTTTAAAATCTCTTTCAGATTCGTCTACCCATGAACCAAGGTACTGGAAGTCATTGACCTGATCTAGGTGGTTCCCATCAATGGTGTTCAGTGTAGCATTGCCTTTGATGTTGTAGGTCATGAATTTGTTTTTTGTTGCATTCATCTGGAGACCGACTGTTGCAGCAGCACTTTCCACACGAGAGAGCAAGTTCTGGGCTTGTGGAAGCGTGTCAGATAGCAAGGCAATGTCGTCTGCGAAGTCTAGGTCTATTAGGATTTTAGCAGGGTGTCTCCGGCTACGTCTGGGTGTTACTGTAAAGCCCATGCGTGTCTTTGTCTTCACCAATTGACATCCTCATGACATAGTCCAGGACAATTATGAACAGATATGGGGCCAGTGTGTCTCCCTGGAGCATTCCTGCAAGAATTTCAAATGCATCAGTTTCGCCATCTGGTGATATAACTACCGTTTGTGTGTTGCTGTACATTATGTCAATCGCTTTAACAATGCCGTCTGGGATACCGTATGCTCTAAGGATCTTGAGCATTTTCCCTCTGTGCACTGAGTCAAAGGCCTTTTTGAAGTCAATGAAGGTGATGATACATTCAAGATGCTTGTCCTTAATACCCTCAATCAGTCTTCTTAACGCCAGGATGTGTGATGTTGTTGAGCGTTCATTTTGGTTTGGTCTTAGCAATGGTTATATATGAGGACGAATGCGATTGTATCAAGCGATTGAAGATCTTAGCTGCTATGGATGTCAAACTTATACCTCTATAGTTGTTAGCTTTGCTCATGTCACCTTTCATGGGGATTGGGACAATACCACTGAGGGACCATTCACATGGTTTTTCACCTCTTAGTAGGGTACCATTACAGATTTCTAGTAGGATGTTGTTGAATCTACCAGATTTCCATACCTCAGCTGGTATTTCGCCAAGCCCTGCAGCTTTTCCATTAGACATCTTCTGAAGTACTTTCTGCAGTTCCTCATTAGTGAAGGCACCAGTCTCAATTGGCAAAGTGTTGTCAAAGATGTTTTCAATCTCCTCATCTGGATTACTGGCTATAGGTGGTGAGCCAAGTAGTGTGGAAAAGACATCCTTCCAATCCTTACATCGTGCAGATGGGGTGTTTCCTCGCAAACGACCAGCTCTGGGGTTGTTCTTCCAGTGATTTCGTTCATTGTTGCCCATGCCAATCCACTCTGCATACTCTGAGATGCTGATGTGATGTTGGAAATCTTCTCCTGGAGATATTCCCCTTCAACTTTGGTATTTATGTGCTGTCCAGTTCCTTTTTAGCATGCTCAAACGCCTCTTTATTGAGTTCACTGCTTGTATCTTTGAATTGCTTGTGGGCATCTCTCAGACTCTTCCTAGCTCGACTTACTCTTTCATCTTCCCATGAGACTTTGTTGCGCGGTCTTTTACTTTTCTTTGGTAGAATTTCAGGAGCAGTGTTTTTGTGTGCCTCGATGAACAGAGAGTATTTCTTATCCGCTGTGATTTCATCTTCATCTTGTAAGGAGCACAGGACACTGAATTGGTTTTCTAACCATATAGCCTAATACGGAGGAAAAAATTATAATGCTATAATTTAAAGAAACACGAGGGGTGGTGTTGACAACTCTACTATGTATGACATCAGTGACACACGAAAATTTGAAACAATTTCTTTTTCTCAAACCTATTGCATGCCTTTTGGCACCATTCTATTGTAGAATTGCCCATATATCAAGAAGTATGACCTCATATTTGTCATTCGAATTCTATTTCTCTCTTTATACACACATAAAGGACGTGACGTTCTCAGCGGCATTGTCAGACTAGACTTAACCGTCTGGCCGTATACTCTCAAATATCCATTCTGCGATATCAAACACACAGACGAGTTATGCCCCATCAAAAAGGGAGGTAAGGTATTTGCTATATGTTAAAAAATGAAAATCCAAATATTTAAATATGAACATATGCTATTACTTCGATTAAAACCTCTATGCACACAGCTTTTGACCCCTTAAATAAAAAGTGTGAATACATCAGTGCGATTGTAACCTCTTCCTGCTTCAAAAAAATCATATCATTATTGTTGGGCGATTATAATTTTATCCAAGAGTAAATTTATTATTGATTTTTCCTGAATCAACATCACTTCTGATTATATGAAAAAGGGTCCAACAGATTACCAACACAAAGTCATCATTTTGTCCATCTTATTCGATCAACGAACATAACTTAAAGTTACACGATGAAGGATAGGCTACTGCAACATAATATTTGTTTTTATTTGATTGTTTGTTTGATTTTACAGACTCTGTGGTGATTCCTTTCAACAGATATGTGTACGAATCTTATCTCATGCCGGTGAGTACAATTGCTCCATTATCAAAAGTTGTATAATTTTCAAATGATGCAAAATACGGATCGTCAGCTCAACTTAATGACCAACATTACGGCTCATAAATTTTAAAACCAGTGCCCTCATTTTGACTGGCATTACACGCCTTTATTTTGAATAGATTTGTTTAGACAAAATACTCAATATATTAAGATTGTAATACATTTTATATAATAAAATGTGTACGATGTATATGTGACAATCCTGTAAGTAGGTAGAAATATCCTCAGGCAAGTGTCTGCTGAGCACTGAAACATGGGATCACAGCAAATTATATATATTATTGGAAATAGGATCACACTTCAATCAGATTTTAATTTAGTCTTACAGTAATCACGAATTAAACGAAATATCAGCGTCTCTTGTTAGCGATCTCCATTTTATTTTTATTTTTCAATGTTCAATACCTAGTATGCCATACGAACGGAAGAAATTTAGTGCTAGGCGGTTAGGGTTATGAACGCACGAACTCACGAACTCGTGCCAATAGTCCTGAGTTCGTGAGTTCGTGATTTGTACACTTTGAAAATAAAGAAATAGTAAAGACATTTTGGCTCCAAGTCACTCCTTATTTTTCACTTTTCGCGACTTGGTTAGTTTTAGCAAACAAACCCAATCGCCTCTTTTCCTGGAAATATCCTGAGTTCATGAGTTCCTGTGTTCATATGCTGCAAACACAACCGCCTGATTTTGTGGATATCGTGTGTTCGTGAGTTGGGCTGTTCATATGCTGCAAACACAACCGCCTGATTTTTGGCACGAGTTCGTGACTTCGTACCCACAATATGGAAATGATATTTGCTCTCATGATCCTCTTGCAGCCTCCTGTAGGCCTATACAAAATACAATTTATTTAATTATTTGTATTGATAGATTTAACCATATCTCTATAGTTTATGATCTAACATACGCTATAAAAGTCAAGTTGTAGGCATTTTTACAATTGATCACTGTATGTGGTTTAGTATAGGTGAAGATGATAGCGTTAGACTCATGTCCAAATGAAACCCCTTATCTGCTTATTGTATGCTCCTCCCCCCCCCCCAAAAAAAAACCACCACAATTCTCATTGACATTTCTTTGTTCGCAATGTTCAGTTGTACAATGTGTGTTTCTTTATTTTCAAATGTTTAACCCTCTTTTAACCACCGGGGGAAAAGTTGCAACGCACGAACTCAAGAACTCGTGCTGAAAATCCGGCAGCTTGTGTTTGCAACACACGAACTCACGAAGTCACCCGAGTTCGTGCCAAAAATCAGGCGGTTGTGTTTGCAACACACGAACTCACGAACTCGTGCTGAAAATCCGGCGGCTTGTGTTGACAACACACGAACTCACGAAGTCACGAACTCGTGCCAAAAATCAGGCGGTTGTGTTTACAGCATATGAACACCCCAACTCACGAACACACGGTATCCACAAAATCAGGCGGTTGTGTTTGCAGCATATGAACGCACGAACTCATGAACTCAGGATATTTCCATGAAAAGAGGCGATTGGGTTTGTTCGCTAAAACTAACCAAGTCGCGAAAAGTGGAAACATTTGGAGTTTCATGAGTTCGTGACTTGGAGCCAAAATTTCTTTACTATTTCTTTATTTTCAAAGTGTACAAGTCACGAACTCATGAACTCGGGATTGTTGGCACGAGTTCGTGAGTTCGTGTGTTCATAACCCTAACCGCCTGGCACTAAATATCTTCCGTACATACGTACCTTTCATGACTTTCCGTATGACCTTATCCATAAGGTCATGATTAAAATCATTGCCCATCCTGTGTGTCTAAACATACATCCATCTACACTGCTTGTGACCAGGTAGTGTTATCCTCACATTTACTACCCTGAGGCTGATTATGCCAGATCTCAATACCACCACACATCACTGACCCCACCCCCCCCCCCCCCCCCCCCCCCCCCATGCCAATCGCTCCAGATGGGCAGATGAATGTGTATACTGGGAGTCAATTAGACTTGTACCCAGTTGGCACAATTATTGTTCTATGGCCAGATGGCGATTCAGTAGGGGGCTGAGTGGTATTTTACCGATCACCCTGGAAACAAGGCTAGCGATCGGGGACATCTTGACCTTTTTTGGATGGTGGGGGGGGGGGGATTTGCTTATTAAAAATTAACCAAGAAGTTGATTCTTTGTATTATACCATTTGCATTATGTCCTGATTGTTTGTTTGGTTTGCTCACAGGCACATTACGTCGGGAACATTACTTTTCTTAATGAGAAGAGCGAAACCATTGCAGCCGCAGGAGTGGAGTGCACCATCTATTTGCCAAAGGCGCTCTAATAAATACAGCAGTCTCAAAGATTTACTTCACAACAACATTTCGTTTTGTTGCATCGAGGATTTCAATGTTTCATGCTACACTGAGCACTTCATCAGACTATTTGATGTCAGCTCTCATCACCAGCTTTTTAAAGTGATGACCACCCAAGGTTGCACACCACCAAATACATCTCCCATAGGCTTACACGTGAAATGCACAATTTTAAAATGGATATTTCTCGACGTTATAAGAAACTGGTATCTTGAAATTTGGTTTCAACTTGAAGATGAAAGCCATGACTACTAACTCAACAACTCATATATGGGGGTAACCGACATTTTTTTTGAGCTAGAGCCTTTTCAAAAAGTACGAGTTGAGTTTTCCTGGTCACACGCAATTGTTGATTTAGATGATGGCGTCAGATACCGGAAATGACCTGACCACAAATGTCTCTGTTAAAATATTAAAAAATCATCATTGCATCAATTTTTTT